>BCKH01000003.1:886098-1486098 GCA_001600555.1 Albophoma yamanashiensis
ACACTCCCCCCGAAAACGTCTCCGTACGGCGACGATTGGGATGTGCTCTGGGTTGGTCATTGCGGCATGCAATTCCCCTTGGAGGACAACTCGCGTATGCCCAAAGGCCGCGTAATTCGCGAGAACGACATCACTGTCGCGGGAAAACCTCACCTTTTCAGTTTCGATACGCCTTTTACTTTGGCGGAAAAGTACCCCGACCACACCCGAGCCGTACACCACGTCCAGGAAGGCGTCTGCTCCATTGGCTACGCTGTGAGCCGTCGGGGGGCCCGGAAGATCCTCCACGAGATTGCGCTAAGGGAAGCCACTCTCCCCTTCGATCTTCTGCTACGGTTCTTCTGTGAGAGCACGGATGGCCGCTCGATGAACAATTGTCTAACGACTCAACCGGGGCTCTTCCATCACCATCGGCCGGTCGGCCCGAAGAAGGACGCCAGTGACATATCCGACCACGGTGACGGATTCCAGACCGAGGCCAAGACTGACATGGTTCGGTGGAGTGTGAGGCTGAATGCGGACGTGCTATTGAACGGTGACACTAATTTCAGAGACCAATTCCCGGAAAGCTGATAACATTGAAACAGGGCAAGCTAATCGGCTGGCTACCAGACGTTTTCTACTACCTTTACAATGAACTATTGAAATAGAGCCCGGTTCAGGTGCGTTGGGGGCTTGACGTTTGCTTTCTATGATGCAATATCCTTATGTCCACAAAGATCTTGAGGCGTCGAGTTGAGGAATGAGAATGACGCCCGGGGGGCATGTGTTTCTATCAAGGCGTGTGATGCATCTAGACCTCACTGTAGTATACGGGGCCTGCATGGGGAGAGTTCACCTCCTTAATTCATGTAAATTATCTTCAATTTACATTAATATCTATAGTTCAGCGAGTGCAACAAATCCTGTCAAGATGTGCAAGGTCCAGGAAGGATGAAGGTTTCCTAAACGGGTGGAGTGGACAACTGCGGGGAGCTTTCCTATTTCCGTCGGTTGAGCCAGAGGATTCGTGAAGGAGCAGCTGGGTTCATGGCGGGATCCAATCATAGGCGCACACTGCTAAGGTAGTTCATCCCTTATCCCATGAGAGCCCCTAAGGCTTGTGGATCGAAAGATGCAAGTGCATACACCAATCAGGTGCTGAGAATAAGGTCGTACATAACATCTAATTGGTTTATGCACTTGCTTCTTCGATCCCCAAGCCTTAGGGGGGCTTCGAAGTGATGTAGAAGCTCCACGAGTGGCCGCGATGTGACAGGAGGCATGTCCGAGGGCCAAAATAAGCTCACCACCATACTGGCGCATTCTTCGTCAGCAGCCCATTGGTAGAATTTCGTGACTCGAGGCCGCACTACGGCGCTGGGCCTCCCTTCCGCGGAGGCCAGCTTCTCGTTTCCGCGGCACTTCGACTGGTGTTCGCCCCCTTGCAGGCACGAATGCGCGGCAATCGCGGCTCGTACCTCATACATGTATGGAGTGAGGGCCATTCATCGTCACATCGGGAAGGGCTGTGATGGAATCAGTTTTTCGTATGGCGAGGAGCACGAAATGCCGCGTCGGGATGTGCAGGGAAGATGTTGCTTTGTCCTTCGACACGAGTTGCCCACTTCGGGAGGACAGGTTCAGCCACGAACTGGAGCACCGTGAAAGCCGGGCTACATGAAGGTAGCCCAAACACAGAACAAGCTCCTCGCATCAATGACTACTCGAATAAACTGGATGGATAGCATTTAACCAGTCATCTGATCTCGAGATTATACGGTTTTACATCATCTTCGTGAAACCCGTGCCGTACAAGGATTCCGCAACTCCACCGTGACAGATAGGTGTGCCTACATGTACGTACATACATTCATTTACAATTCGGCGTGAAGGGGCAGTAGGTTGTCCATCATTTAGAATGATGCGAGCTGCGCGTGGGAACACGACGAAGCAGTGTGTGCACTCGTAATGCTGCTGGGAAGATTCTCCTGGGAAAATGGCTGGTTGTTAATTAGGGGAGATGATGCTGGACGCGTCGCTGGTCCGAGCACCGGCAGCGCGGATTGCCTCCGCAGTGGGACCGAGATTGAAGTCCCGCGCCAGGTCCTACGGCTGCTGACCGGCACTTGACTCGGGAGTCGGGACACACATCATTCTGCGATGCTGCCATTCACCATCGATTGACTGTTCTCTTACCTCTCCAGTAGCGGCGAGACCTACGAATGGAGGGCTCGACAAAGCCAAAAGTAGCTGTTGTCGGCCTCGGTACGACTTGGACGCAGCCGAGCACCGTGCGGCAACTTGCTGACAGGGCATTCCGTCGCAGGGGCTATGGGCATTGTTGGTGTTAAGAATCTGCTTGAAGAAGGCTTCGATGTTACCGGCTTCGAACGCAGGGGATACGTCGGTGGTCTCTGGCACTTTACCGAGGGCGAGGATACGTTGAGTGTGTTGGAATGTAAGTGGATATGTCGGCGCTGCTGTCGCTCTTTGGGCAAAGGTTAATCCCTTGCAACAGCAACACAGGTTAACGTATCCATCGAAAAGGTGGATTTGGAACCTCCATATGATGCGCTCGATTGTTGACCCATTCTAGGGATGCTACACCGACTTCCCCTTCCCGAGAGGTAGGCAATCGACGCCACGCGTTGACCAAGTCGCTGACCAAAAGACAGGGACAGCACAACACTGTTCTGCAAAACAAGTTCAGGACTACATAGAAAGTTATGTTGAGCACTTTGACCTTCAAAGGCATTTTAGACTCAACACCACCGTGGAAGGTGTCTACCGGGAGGACAATGTCGGTCTGTGGAGGTTGGATTTCAAGGGTCAGTCTTCGGAACGGTTCGACAAGGTCCTATTTGCGACAGGTCCCCATGTGAAGCCAACGATGCCGACAATCGAGGGATCAGAGCTGTTCTCGGGGACCATCATCCACTCCAGGTCATTCAAAAGGTCCGTCTATCGCCTTTCTACCGAGACAAACTGCGGCGTCGGCTAACGACTTATCAGACCAATCGCATTTGCTGGAAAGAGGGTGATCGTCGTCGGGTTGGGCAACACAGGGGCTGACATATGCGATTCCTTGGTCGGCCACGCCTCCAGCATCTATGTATCGCACAATAACGGCGCGGTGGTAGTATGTCACCATCTCACTGCTGTCTCGATGGTTCCGCTGACGATGAGAAGGCACCCCGCGAGGTCAACGGAGTCCCTTTAGCACATGCTCTGTCTCGGCGCTTTTTTATACTACAAGGTATCCTGGATGACTGGTCCCCGAGACTCTCGGACTGGTTATTCAACAGGGTGGCGAGGAAGATCATGACAAACGTTCTGGGGCCCATTGACCCAGCCTGGCGTCTATCGCCTGGGCCGTCGGTCAGGATAAGCACGCCGGTGATATCGGAAACGATCATCAGTAACCTGCGTTCAGGGACCGTCAAGTCCGTCCCGGGTATCCGCAGGGTCTGCGGTCCCCGACACGTCGAGCTGAGGGACGGGCAGCGGCTAGAAATCGACACAGTAGTCTGCTGTACGGGGTATGAGAACAGCTTCGACGTCCTCGAAGCGCGGTTCGACCCGACGACCGACGCTCCCCAAGCCTGGCTTGAGGCGCCGGGGTCCAAGGGCCGTGCCCTGCCCCGTCTATACCAGAACGTCTTCTCCATCGAGGCGCCAGAATCGCTCGCTTTCCTGGGCTGCGCGTGGCTCGTCTCCGGGGCGTTCTGCCTCGCCGACATGACCAGCATGTGCGTCGCGCAGGTGTGGGCGGGCAAGTCGGAGCTCCCTGGCCGGCCTCAGATGGACGGATGGGTGCATCGGCAGGAGAAGAGGATCAGCCGCATGGCACATCGCGGCACGCCGATACCCGCATCCGTGCATCAGCGCGAGTGGCTCGTCTGGGCGGACGAAACGGCGGGGATGGGCATGGAGAAGCACCTGGGCTGGGGATGGACGGGGTGGGCGTTCTGGTGGAGAGAGCACAAGCTGTGGAAGATGCTGATGGACGGCGTGCTGGCCTCGGTGTCTTGGAGGCTCTTCGAGGGTAAGCGGAGGCCGTGGGCCGGGGCGAGGGCAGAGCTCGAGCGGCTGAACAGCCTGCATGGAGGAGGAGGAGAGAACAAGGCGGCGAAGGGCGAGTGATGGATGCTGCGAGGGCACGGAGGGGAGGGAGCGCGAGAGTAGGGGATGGTGTCTTGAGGCATGGAAGGTACCAGCGTCGGGTAACCTGAGGCAAGGTGAGGTACATGTACTCCGTATGGTAGGAACATGTAGGTAAGCTGCCGTCTCTCGCGAAGAGGCTCAACCTCAGAACCGCCGCGGTGGAAGCCAATCCCGGGGAGTCGGAGCGCGAGGCCACCAATCTGCACGACATCGTCTCCAGCATCCGCTTTCGGGCGTGCCACCTCAGCAGCCTCCCGATGCAACCCCGTCGCTAGTCCCGCGTCCTCCGAAGCCCAGTCAGGTGCAGGGCTAGGTCTGCGGGCTGCGGGCGGCGCGGCGCTGTCGGAGCCGTCGCTGGCGCGGGTTCGCTGTCGCGCAGGCGCAGCGTCGCAGCCGACGAGGGGACTGGCGGGGCGCGCGGGGGCCTCGGGGGGCTCCCAGGCGGCACGGTCCACTCAGCGCCACCCCGAAACCCCTGCTGCGCAGCGCAACCTCTCAACGTTCGTCGAACTTTTGCGTCGCCGCTCGACCAACGGCTCATCTGCACTTACGAGTAGCTGCGCGCTCATAAAGGCAAGGGCTTCGGCACCAGCGAGACCGCGGGCAGAGTGTTTCGGGGCGTCTGGACGGGCCAGATCGTCAGCGTCCCAAGACATCGCGCATTATAAAAATCTCTCACGCGCGCGCACGACTGTTGCTGATGGCCCAGCGTCGACAGACTCCTTGACCACCTTCATCTTTTCCTGGGGGAGAAACGGCCTTGAGCGACTCCTACAGCGCCGCGCCCTCCTTCAATCCATCTCCCTCCCCAACGACTTGGTCGATTTGAGACAAGGTTTGAAACAGAATACGGACAGACGACCCCCCGTCCCTCAACTCGAGATGGAGACGCAAGACACGGCGCCACGTGGCGGACAGGGTATCATCAACACGTACCTGCAACAGCCAACGGCTCTGGCTATCGTGGCTGCCGTGCTCGCCATCATCGTCGTCAGAAGAGTTTTGTGCGAGGGAGGCTGTCCTTCGTCTGGCGGAGCTGATGGCAAGCGAGCGCCGCCCAGAGTCCCGACTTGGCTCCCCTTCTTTGGCCACGCGCCGCAGATGCTTGTCAACACAGATGGCTTCCTGGCTCAGCTCCGCGACCGATACTACTCCGGCGGCGCATTCTCGCTGCGCATGTTCGGCAAGCTCCATCACTTCGTCCACGCGCCCGGCCTGGCCAGCTCGCTGCTCAACCGGCCGCGGACCTCTGCAGAGGGCGTCTCAAGCAGTCTGCTGTCGTCCAATTTTTCCTTCAGCAAGAAGGACTTGGAGCAGTATTCCAACGTGTCTCAGGAGGCCAAGACGCAGTTCAAGTATCTGCTTTCGGAGCCCGGCCTG
The DNA here is from genome assembly GCA_001600555.1 of Albophoma yamanashiensis. Classification (NCBI taxonomy): domain Eukaryota; kingdom Fungi; phylum Ascomycota; class Sordariomycetes; order Hypocreales; family Ophiocordycipitaceae; genus Albophoma; species Albophoma yamanashiensis. The sequence goes on from BCKH01000003.1 coordinate 891,625, forward strand.
ACTGAGCTCGTCGACGCAACGATACTGCACCTTAGCCGAAACATCGCAGACTTCGTCACCTTTAACTCCTACCCCGCTGATCAGACGAGCTGGGAGTCGCTCGCCGGTGCCGAGGTGAAGGAGTCTCCCAATGGCGACACCTTCGTGGAGGCCGACTTGATGTGCCTCACGAAGAACTTCATTGCGAAGACGGCCAACTGCGCTCTGTTCGGCACCGACTTTGTCGAGAACTTCCCCGACATGTGGCCGTTGATGTGGACGTTTGATGAAGCGTTTCTGCTTCTGGCTGCCAACGTCCCCGCCTGGATACCGTGGCCAAAACTACAACGCGCGAGAAACGCGCGGAGAAAGATGCTCTCTTACACGTATGAGTTCAATGTCGCCATGGACAAGCAACACCAAGGTCTGGATCCCGGTGTCAAATGGCAAGATCTGGACAACGTGAGCACCGTGGTCAAGGCCAGACACGAGACATTCCGCAAGCACGGACTGTCCCTGCGGGCACGAGCCGGGTGTGATCTTGCGTTGGGCTGGGCCATGAATGCCAACGCTAACCAGCTCATTCCATGGATGCTCTTCGAGCTCTACAGAGACCCTGTTCTCCGCGAGCAGGTCCGGGAGGAGGTTGCAGAGTTTGTTCGAGTGGTGCAGCCCCCGAACGAATTTGGCCTGGCCGTTTGGCTGGCTCCGACCGTGGAGCGAATTGACTTGGATGGCTTGTTTACCAAATGCCCGCTCCTCAAGGCAGCGTATCTCGAGACTTTGCGTGTATACACGGGGGCGTGGACAATGAGGTGGCTGACCGAGGATGCGGTGCTCGACGACAGGGGCAAAAAAGGGTCGTATCTATTGCAAAAGGGCACGTACGCCCACGTCCCGTCAGAATTGCACCAGTTCGACCCAGAATTCTATCCCAACCCTACCGAGTGGCATCACGACAGGCATTTGAAGGAGCAAGTGGACGAAAAGGGGCAGAAGTCGCTGGTGGCTGACATGGGCACAATGAGGCCATACGGTAAGCAGCCCTCGTTGACGCTGAATACCGAGAATGAGGCTAATGCCGTTTTGCTAGGGGGAGGACCGGCCATGTGCAAAGGGAGAGCCTTTGCCATGAGAGAAATGCTTCTCTACTCGGCCATGATCATCTCCTTCTACGACATGCAGCCACCCAATGGGCGAAGCTGGGAGGAGCCCAAGACGTACAAGCTGGCTGCGACGAGGCACCCCAAGAAGGACATCAAGGTGTGGATCAAACGCAGGGATATTGCGAAGGCGACAGAGACGAAGAGCTGTTAGAGATGAAAGCCGTTGAAATACGGGTTTCCTTACTGCCTAGTTTCATTGGTTCTGAAGTGCATCAACCTAAGGGGATGAGCGACGGCGCAACGGCAAAGTGTACGCTTTCATGATAATGATCAAAAGAATGTCCACCAGGGGCCCGTTTTGCTGTCCAAAGTTGTAAACATGATTGGCTCGGGAGCATTTTGGCTTCTGCCGTGGTGTTTCACAGCAATCGGGGGCGCGGTGCGGTGCGGTGCTGGTGAGGTGTAACTAAATTCTGACGCCATTGGCTGGGGATCTTTGCTCACCAGCACCCTTGCGCAGAATTGCACGCACGCGACTGCGCACCTTGAAGGCTACACCAGTCAACGACTGACTGAACCAGCACCCGGCTCACGGCTTTGCGGAGCGCACTTGGAGCTGACGACCGACCCCTTCGACAACAACGACGACAACGTCTGCGAATGATTTGCACCCTTCGCTAGCTTGCGCCAGGATCGCGGCCGACCTTCTCGACGCGGTCCCGCCCCCGCGTTGCCCCAAGCTTCGTGACATCCCACGACTGTCAAGAGCACACAATGCGCTGTGCGGCCGCGTCGCGACAATGATCCCACGGTTACTATCTCGGCCATCGTCGCTGTGCCCTCGGTGCAGCTTCGCGAACGCCCACAGCCGCCCGCCATGGCTCCCGCACCGGCCGTTCGCCGCGTCGCAGCCCCTCCGAACGTCGGCCGCCTCGCGAAGGGAACAAGCACCAGCCAAACCTGGCCAGCCGCTGAAGCCGAGCGCGATACTGCCGAAAGCCACGCCAACGACTGCGAACCCGGCAAAGGCGAAGACGGCCAACGTTGACCCCCTCGCTGGCGTCGACAAGTCGGCGACGGAGCAGCGCAAAGCCGACTGGGCCATCATGAAGGAGATGTCGCGCTACCTCTGGCCCAAGGACAGCCTCGGCACCAAACTCCGCGTCGGCCTCGCCGTGGCGCTGCTTATCGGAGCGAAGCTGCTGAACGTGCAGGTGCCGTTTTACTTCAAGAGCATCGTCGACTCGATGAACATCGACATCGCGGCCGTGGGGGGGACGGCCACGACGATCGCGGGGAGCATGATCCTCGCCTACGGCGCTGCGAGGGTGGGAGCCACGGTCTTCCAGGAGCTGCGCAACGCGGTCTTTGCGTCTGTCGCGCAGAAAGCCATCCGTAAGGTGGCCCGCAACGTCTTTGACCACCTGCTTCGCCTCGATCTGAGCTTCCACCTTTCGAAGCAGACGGGTGGCCTGACACGCGCCATCGACAGGGGAACCAAGGGCATTAGCTTCCTGCTGACGAGCATGGTCTTCCACATTCTGCCCACGGCTCTTGAGATCAGCATGGTCTGCGGCATCCTCACCTGGCAGTACGGCGCCAAGTTCGCCGCCGTCACTGCGCTGACCATGGTGGGGTACACGGCCTTCACTATCTGGACGACGGCTTGGCGGACCAAGTTTCGGAGGCAAGCAAACGCCGCCGACAACAAGGCGTCTACGGTTGCCGTCGACTCGCTCATAAACTACGAGGCCGTCAAGTATTTCAACAACGAGAAGTTTGAGGTCGCGAGGTACGACAAGGCTTTGAAGGAGTACGAGAAGAGCTCCATCAAGGTCGCCACCTCTCTGGCCTTTCTCAACAGCGGCCAGAACATCATCTTCTCCAGCGCCCTGACGGCGATGATGTACTTCGCCGCTGACGGCGTCGCGAATGGGTCCCTGACGGTGGGCGACCTCGTCATGGTGAACCAGCTGGTTTTCCAGCTGTCCGTGCCGCTCAACTTCCTGGGCTCGGTATACCGCGAGCTGCGACAGTCTCTCCTCGACATGGAGACGCTTTTCAACCTGCAGAAGGTGAACGTCAACATCAAGGAGAAGCCCAATGCCCTGCCCCTCGCCCTGTCCAGGGGAGGCGAGATCAAGTTTGAGAACGTCACGTTTGGATACCACCCGGACCGACCCATCCTGCAAAACCTGTCGCTGACTATCCCCGCCGGAAAGAAGGTTGCTGTGGTGGGCCCGAGTGGCTGTGGAAAGTCTACGCTGCTGCGACTGCTCTTCAGATCTTACGATGTGCAAAGCGGACGCATCCTCATTGACGACCAGGATATCCGGGATGTCGACCTGGACTCGTTGCGTCGGGCCATCGGCGTCGTGCCGCAGGACACACCCCTCTTCAACGACACTGTGGAGCACAACATCCGGTACGGCTCCATCGACGCATCTCACGAGCAAGTCGTGGCTGCGGCGAAACGCGCCCGGATCCACGACATTATCGAAACGTTCCCCGACGGCTACGCCACCAAGGTCGGAGAGCGCGGCATGATGATATCCGGCGGCGAGAAGCAGCGCCTGGCCATGAGCCGGCTGCTGCTCAAAGACCCGCCGCTGCTATTCTTCGACGAGGCTACGAGCGCCCTGGACACGCACACCGAGCAGGCCTTGATGATGAACATCAACGGCATCCTGCGCGAGAAGGGCCGCACCAGCGTATTCGTGGCCCACCGTCTGCGCACCATCTTCGACTCCGACTTGATCATCGTCTTGAAGGACGGCAAGGTGGCGGAGATGGGGACCCATCGCGAGCTGGTTGACAGCGCGGGGGTGTACTCTGAGCTTTGGAGTGGTGAGTCTCACCTTCACCCGTTGACACCTTGAATGTTTGCTGATTTGAATCCAGCGCAAGAAACGCTCTTCAACGAAGATGGCACTGAAAAGGCGGAGGGAAGAGAGGAAGAGGCTGTTGCTGGCAACCAAGCGCCGAGGTCTTGAAAAGAGTTCTAGCACAGCTAATAAAGTTCAAAGAGGTACCAAATGAGCTCCGACGCTGGATCGTGGTGTTATATGCATACAACAAGCCCTCGACTTGCTCTTGGCTATCGGGATCTTTCGAGCCGCCCCGCTGTATTGAATGTCGCGCGGTGCCTTCGGGCGTCCCGGCTGTCCATGTGGGAAGATCCACCATCTAGCTACAACACCGCAATGATATTCCTCCAATTGGCGGACTACGGGCTCATGTTGTAAACGGTAACCCAAGACGTAAAAGTGAAACTTCGAGCGTTTCTCAATGCTCGCCGACAAACGCTCAATTGACGGCTTGCAGTAACATTATAGACATCGTGACCTGCGCAATCGGAAGCGGCAGATCTGACGATCTCGGCGCTCGCCTGGGCGTGAATTTCTTGATCAAACAGTGGAAAAACTGCATGCAATTGAGGCACTTGGTGCGTCTTGATCAATTTATGTGCCAAGACGCAAAAGCGTGCTGGTTGTGCTGTTCGCGCGAGGTGCCTGTCGTGTTGAATGGATATGCCGTTTGCGGCGATTAACTGTCGGCCAAGTGAAATGGCGCGAAAGCGACGCATTCGGTTCCAATTCGTGCACTTATTTGCTGGCCACCCCAATCATGTGTGTAATCACCCAGTTTCAATCGAAAGGCCCAGTTGCAATCAAATTGATGTTCTATTACACTGATGGAGAGGCAGGTTCAAGACAGAGTGGCGTTGGATGGAGAACAGGGTAGCACCACGATACAGCTCCATTCCGGGGGAGATGCGACCCTTATTATACGGGCTGACACGACAAAACGGTTTCTTGTCTCAAGCACGATACTGCGGCTTGCCTCAAAATACTTCAATGCGCTGTTCAGTTCCTCATTCAAAGAAGGCCAGGCCATACAGAGAGGAGAATGCCCCGACATAACCCTCCAGGACGACGACCCCGAAGCCATGGAGATCATTTTGTCCCTTCTCCACTATCGCTTTGAGGAGACATATGAAACCCTGGAACCAGAGATGCTCGCCAAAGTTGCTCGACAAAGCGACAAGTACCAGTGCAACCTACCCCTTCGGCCATGGATCTCCCAATGGATTCGCAATGCTCGGAACGTGAAGCCTTACGATGCACGGGATTATGGATTCCTTCTCACCGCAGCATACCTCTTTGGCGTCCCTGAGCATCTGGAATCGGTTTCCATCGCAACAATTCGCAATGTCCCGGCTACGTTTCAGTCCACGTGGGAGGACAATGATCTTTTCTCGTTGCTCTCGAGGGAGATCCGAGGTGAATGCCGCAGTCACGCAGTAGTCATGGCCGTTTCTAATACATTCTCTTCAGACGAGATCGAGTCTCAGATTTGGAAGACTATCAACGATATTCGCTTCGAGGTCGAATCGGTCGAGTGCTTCCTTCGGGCCACGTCAAAGGCCTACAAGATGCAGCGCATGCTTTGCACGTCCTGTGGCAGACTGCACCCCGCGAGCGCCAGGCAGTGCCACCCATGCCGCAACGAAGGGCTATACCCCGAAATCTGCACCAGCCAGACTCGCATTGCAGACTACTTCAAGTTACTTCGCCGACATGCATTGTGGCCAACGACCACTGCCTTCAGAGAGTACAGCATTTCCGACCTTTCCGCAGCGATCAGCGGCATGGTGGACGACCGGCATCACCAATGCGACGCCGGCCTGAACTGTCCCTTGAAGGAAGAGGTGAATATCCTCCAGTTAAGAGTGAAAGCGGACGTCAAGTTGATCCGGGGCATTCGTTGGGGACAGGGTGTTGTGATCAATGACAGTGATGGGGAACGGTCTTCTAGCGCGGACGGAGAGGCGATGGAGGAATGATGTCTTGGTTGTCAGTCGTTTCCAATTGAACCTAGAGAGGGACGAGCATAGTAAAATGGTGGGTCCCAATTGCCAATACGAGTGAATGAGCTAGGTTGACGCAGTGCTTTTCGAAGTAGTAAGGCCAGATGGCCGGCAAGCTATAATTCATTGCCAAAAACAAACGATTCCCTCAAGACTTGGTGGTTCCGTGCAAAATCCAAACTACTGATTCAATGATATCCAGCAAATAATAGGGACACTTCAAGATTTTGCGGGGAATCAAGGTCAAAATAACGTTCAGAACTCTTTGTGTCAGTGGACTCTGAATCACAGCTCGGTGTCACATGTCACATCATTCGTTCACATTTAAGAGCTCATGATGGGTCTTTGGAAACTGGAGCACATCTTGATTGCAATCACGCGCACGACTCTCCGATAAATTAAAACGCTAGGAATTCTACACGATATCATAGTGCTGGCCATTATCGTTAAGCTAGCTATCTGCATTAATCCGTTCCATCATTAGGCTCTACTGCTATGAGGACTTCGCCAGCATCGACAAGCGCCCCTTCCTTGACGAGGACGCGCGTGCACTTCCCTCCTACGGGACTGCGAATCTCAATCTCCATCTTACTTGACTCAATCCACATCTGGTGAGAAAATGTTAGTTACGAAGCTGAGACCCAGGAAGTGGCAGTTTGAGACGCCAGGTTTGTCCACGTACCAGAACGTCGCCCTTTTGGACGGTGCTGTTCTCCTTCACCACAACGTTATAGCAACGTCCCGGCATCATGGCCTTGATCTTTTCGCCGCCCATGCTGAGGGATGATTTGGTAAAGCCATCTGTGTCGCTGGAACCCGAGTCCCTAGGCTTATAGGGCTGACGCAGGTCCTCGAGGAATGGCGCATTCGAGATTGACATTTCTCGATGAGCTGCGACTTCAGCAATCTGCGCGTGCTGAGAGGCGATCCATGCCTCATATTCCTCAAGATCCAGTTCTCCGTCGGTGATGTGAACGAGCTCTGAAGCAGTCTTGGCATCGAGATCTGATTCCTTCATGGCGTAGAATGAGATCCGGTCGAACGGCCGGAACAACCAAGGGTCGGAAAAGATGCTACCTGCACCATTCTTCGTCGTGATTGACTTCTCACGTCCCGATGGAATAGCTTTGGAGTCCCATATATCTACCGTGCGTCCAACCAACTGGTAGCCACCGGGAGAATCCGTGGCGTAGATACACATGTATTGTCCACCTATTCCTACCGATCGGCGAGGCGTGAACGACCGAGAGGGGTTATACTTTGTCCCAAATAGCCTATGTCGAGGATCTAGTGGCACGGCGCAGGGGGAGCCTAGAAATACGTCCCCCAATCCAAGGACAAGGAATGTTGCGTCGTATAGCAGACTGGAAATGTCACTCAAACCGTTGAGCTTCTCCAAGAACTCGACGTTGCTAGGAAGCCAAGGCGCTTCAGATCGAATCGTTGCAGCGTAGCGATCGACAGCAGCTTGGCTCACTGAGTCATCGAAAGCGAGCGGTAGGTGTAGAGTGCGCGATGAAACTCGATTGGGAACGGTATAGGACGAGACGTGGTTAGCGAAGCGGTCGAGGACTGTCCTGGGAGACAGCCCGCCTTCGTAGATGATATGGATGGTGCGGACGCCTGGAGTGACTTCTTTGACGCCTTGGATCGGGTTTCTCCCATGATTCTGGCAAAACGCGTGGATCCTGAAACTTTCGCGAAGATCAAAGACCTCGCGTTCGCCGAATTCGAGTATCATCGCACAATCTCCGGCTTGGCGGGCAACAATCTTTTCACCGCCACAGTCAATTTCACCAGCGACAGCGGAAGCCCATGTGCTTTCCCCACTTTGGACGCAGTAATCCTCAAGCCTTGGGACCTCCTTGAGGTCTTTTATCGCGGCGTCAAAGTCGTTGTTCAGCTGCAAAGCCATTTCCGGATCCATGGCGCGTAGCCGAATGATGTCTCCGGGGCGAGCCTGGCCCAACTTCCACATTTCGGACGACGCAACGACACAGAAGACCACGAAACCGCCGAGGCTTGGCCCGTCACAAGTCAAAATGACTGCCTCATCGCCGGTGAAACTGACGCTTCCGATGGAGTAGGGGCTGTCGTGAATGTTGGACGGGTGAAGACCTGCTTCTCCGCCGGTCTGGCGCGCCCACTGCGGCCGAGGCCCAGTCAACCGGACTCCAAGTCTATTGCTGTTATGGTGCACACGCCACTCGCCAGCAAAGAGGCTTGCTAGCCCGTCCGCCGTGAAGTAGTCAGGGGCTCCGTGCGGGCCTGGTACAACCCCGACTGTCCAGCAAGCACCTGGCTGAGTTGGAATCGGAATCGGCGGGGCCACTGGGAACGCATCGACTCTTGACTTGGCAGACTGATCTGTACCGATGGGCAGAATGTCTCCTTTGTGAAGTTTTCCGCCATCCTTGCCCCCGAGGCTCCCAACTTCGAACGTCGCCCGACTGCCCATCACCTTTGGGACTGATATTCCGCCCGCAATTGCGAGGTATACCCGGTATCCATTCTCCACGGAGCCAATGGAGAGCCTCTGGCCGGCGCGAAGTGGGAAAGCTTGGTTACAGGCCACAGGCTGGCCATCAAGTGTGACTGGTGTCTCCGCACCGGTGATGGCTACAATCGTGTCGCAATGGACTCGAACAGTAGGGCCCTGAAAGGTGCATTCGATAGCTGCAGCGTCTGGGCTGTTGTTTACCAGTCGGTTCGCCAGGCGGAAAGAGAGGTGGTCCATCGGTCCTGACGGCGGAATGCCAACGCTCCAGTAGCCGGTCCTACCCGGGAAGTCCTGGATCGTGGTCATTGCGCCGGATTCCAAGACCTCCAGAGACGGGGAACAAAATTGAAACAAGTCCAACGATTTGGTTGTGTAGTCTCCTGATTCAAAGAGTGACCAAGAAACGACCTGGCGGAGGTATTCTAGGTTGGTCTCAACACCTTCAATCTTCGTTTCAGCTAGGCCAGATGCCAACCTCTGCACAGCTTCCCGACGATCGTGACCTGTGGCAATGAGCTTCGCCAACAGCGGGTCATAGCGTGTGGACACATCCGCTCCGACTTCAACCCAAGTGTCCACACGAAGACTCGAAGGAAAGGCCAAGCTTGTGATGCTGCCTGCACACGGCCTGAAGCTCTGAAGAGGACTCTCTGCATAGAGTCTGACCTCTATCGAGGCTCCGCTGGCGATAATGCCGTCAGAACCGCGGCTGAAGAGCTCATTGCAGTCGTCCTTGGCAATGTTTACCATGCACTCGACGAGGTCGAGACCCGTGACGGCTTCGGTCACGGGATGCTCGACTTGGAGACGGGTATTGACCTCCAGGAAGTAGTATTCCTGCGAATCAACATCATAAATGAATTCCACAGTGCCAACGTTGCGGTACTTCACCGCTGAAGCGAGGCGAACCGCAGACGCTCTCATATTGGCTCGGATAGCTTCAGGCACGGCAAATGCCGGGCTTTCTTCGACAACCTTTTGATGCCTTCGCTGCAGAGAGCAATCGCGTTCACCGGCGGCAATCACTCGTCCTTTGCCGTCTCCCAGAATTTGTACCTCAATGTGGCGAGCCTTCTCGACGTATCGCTCAAGGAACACTCCTGAATCGCCAAAGTTCGCAGCAGCGAGTCTCTGAACGGCCGTGAAAGCGTCATCGAGACTCTCGAGATCGCGGCACAGTCGAAGGCCGATGCCACCGCCTCCCGCAGTACTCTTGAGCATAAGTGGAAATCCAATCTGTTCCGACTCGTCTCGGGCATCGTTCAAAGTTGTTAGAAGCTTGGAGCTTCCTGGAACGACCTGAACGCCTGATGACTCCGCTATTTCTCGAGCGCGATGCTTTAATCCCAAGTCTGCCATCTGGTCGGGCGTTGGACCGACCCAGACAAGGCCAGCTGCTTCAACAGCTTCCGCGAACTCGGCATTCTCTGACAAAAAGCCGTAGCCAGGGATTATCGCGTCCGCCTGAACTGATTGAGCCAGCTTAAGGACCTGCGAGCCGTTGAGGTATGTCTCCACTACCGAATTGCCTTCGAGGCGCAGCGAAATGTTGGCGTCACGAACGTGGGGTGCGTTTGCATCTGCGTCGGAATATATTGAGACAGCTTCGAGGTTCATCTTGTGAAGGGACCGGATGATGCGGGAAGCTATCTCGCCCCTGTTGGCGATGAGAACTCTTGAAATATGTTTCTTTCCTTTGTAACAAACCTTTGCGCTCTGTGTGCAGACTCCATTGCACTGAGAATGAGCTTGCGAGTGCTGCATGTACGCTTTCCACCCCCCAAATTCGGTGATGTCGGTGGCATTGCGCAAACCGATGGGCTCACAGACAAAACCATGGACCCAGCGGCCGTTGGCAAGTTCAATAGAGCCGATGGCCAAAGGAGATGGAATGGTTCCCATGAAGCTTGCAAGGGCATCTTGAGGCAGCTTCCAGACCTCTACTGCGATACATCGTCCCTCTTCCAGAGAGGCTACGCGCTCCAGACCAGGCTTTCTCGGACCCGATGCTGATTGTAGCGCAAAAAGGCGATACATTTTCGATGTCGTTGTGGACGCCTCAAATTGTCCGCCTCTCGAGACAAGGTCCTTGTTGAGAGGGAATCCCTTCAGATGAGCGCCGACAACTGCAATGGAGGTCCAACCGGATCCTTCTTCAGTAGTAGTGGAGCCATCAGCCTCTCGGTAGGCCAAGGTCGCACCTAGACGCCTGATCTCACCCGAAAACCACTGCTGAGACAGCTTAAATAGTCGTGATTCCTGCCAGGTGTTCGAAATCAGAGTTATCCCAAAGGGGAGACCGTCCGCTCTGAAGCCTGCAGGAATAGAGATGGCGCTCCAATCCAGAAAGTTGACAAAATTCGTGTAAGTCCCTAGAAGGGAGTTCTCTTGCACTGGCTCCGCAGCAAGTTGCTCGATGGTTGGAAATGTGGGAGTGGTGGGCACGAGAATGCCATCGAAGTCTCGAAAGGCGATTGCGATCTGGCGCGCCAAATCCTGGCGGAGATACTCGCTGGAAAAAGCGTCGGCTGCGGAGAAATTGTGTGCTTTGGATACAATGCTGCGCACAACGGGATCCATATCATCATCGGCAGACTGTTCAATGAACTTTCGTACCGCCGCATACCTTTCGGCGACCCATGGCCCTTCGTAGAGCAGCTTGGCAAGGCTAAGGAGAGCCGAGAAGTCAACAGGTTGCAGCTCCCAGCCGAGAGTTCGAGCCTTTTCAAGGGCAGCCTCATAGGCAGGAGAATGATCATCTCGCCCGTACCAGTTTGGTTGGCTGCAGATAGCCAATGAAGGCGGTCGATCCTCTTGAGCTGCGCTTCCAAAGTCTGCTTTCGACTTGGAAAGTGTCTCTAAAGGACGGTATCGAGAGTATGAATCTTTCACATCATACCCTTCGGCGACTGACAGAACTGTCTGCGCGTCCCGGACAGTGAGTGCAAAGATGGAGACACAGTCGAGCGTCCTGCATGCGGGCAGTACGCCGTGGGTGCTCAACGCTCCGCGTGTCGGCTTCAGTCCGACCACGTTATTGAAACCGGCCGGAACTCGTCCAGAGCCGGCAGTATCTGTTCCAAGGGAAAATGGCACGATGCCACGGCCGACGACAACACCGCTTCCCGAGCTGGAACCCCCACTGACACGAGAGGGGTCGAAGGAATTGGGCACAGCCCCGTACGGTGATCTGGTACCCACCAAGCCCGTGGCGAACTGGTCCAAATTCGTCTTGCCGATGGGAATTGCGCCGGCTGCTCTTAGTCTTGCGACGACTGTAGAATCTGCGGCAACGGGCTCTGTTGCAAACGCTGGGCAAGCGGCGGTTGTGGGGAAGCCCTCGACGTCGATATTGTCCTTGACGGCGAATGGAACGCCGAACAGCGGAAGCTCGTGTGATTTATGCCTTTGAGATTCCAGTTGACCCCATTGCGCTTGGATTTGGTTCGGGCTTGCGAGCGATATCCAAGCGCGAGTCTGTGTGTTGGCCTTTTTCTCCGAGTCGATGAGGGATAGGATTCGATGAAGCCCACTACCGCCCAGTTGAGCAGTTCTCCAGTCCTCTATCGTGATCAAGGGCTGCTGCGACTCCCCATTGGTGTAATCCGCGGGCTGTGTTGCGGGAGATGATGTATTGTCGCGGTCTGGGTCTTGGATGAAGGGAGCCATTGCTATGAATGCATGCCCCGATGAGCGCAGCTAGCTCAGCGGTGGACTTTCAGTATCGAGTGTGGCACTTTATCAGCCCTTTTAATCGCCAGCCTTTGCGACTCGTCAGTACAAGGAGTTGAGCCGAATGCGGACGATGAGCGGGTGCGGTTCTGTACATGAATTGAGGTATGTTCAATGGTGACTTCAGGTAGGCTCAACGGCTATGCCTCCTGGTGTGCCGCTCGTGGCGATGCGAATGACAATCATTTTGTATTCCATTTAGACATTCGATGTTACGGCTCTTTCCAATGGCAATTAGACATCTCAGCGCGGCCGCCGGCGGAAGCGGCGATACAGAGAGTTGTGCAGACCTCCGTGCAAGGGGGGCGGCGAGGTTGGCGAGCGCCCCCGGCCAAACCACCAATTGAAAACCTACTGTCCGTCTCCAGCCTTTCGACAGCCCGATGACCTGCGGGACGCCCAGCAGCGGAGAGTGGTCGCCACGTTGGGACCGGAACCCTACGATGGGGGCGTCGGCGAAGTGGGAGCTTGACGGGTACGAAAGGGCCAATCAGCAGCGACGCCGACGGCAAGCTTGTCCGACGATAAGACGGCGGGCCTCCCTGTTGTTGAACGACAGCTGGCCAATTGCATCGCGGCCGAGTTTATCGCATTCGACCTCGCCGCAATGCCTGACAAAAGGCAAACCAACTCGCTATCAGATAAGACGAGCAGGACGTCATCGATCCGAAGTCATCAAGCTGCATTCGGCGCTCTCTACGGCTCCCAATTCCTGGGCAAAATAGGGCTTTCACGAGCCAAGCCTGGATCATGACGGGCCGAGCAGTTCGGCGCCCCAAGCATCTCAAGGGCAATGACATGGCATTGTAGCACGGATATCCATCTGCCGACCGCGGTCAGCGTCACCAATGGCACCTTGGTCAAGCACACAAAGAGATTATCGCCCACGGAACTCGCCGCGGAGCCTCCAACAGATCCAACCTTCTCGGCGAGGCTTATCTGTTAACAGATCCCGACCGACGCGGCCCACCCATTGGAGCCCGTGTCTGCGATAAGCAAAGTGACGCCGCAACCTTCCTCTCGCATCTCTGATCTTGTCCTTGTGAACTCGCCGGCGGGACGCGTCCACGGCCGAGACATTGTGCTGAAGCACCCGTCCGGACGGGCCAGTCAGATCGCGTGGGTCGCCGTCTCTCCCGGCGATGCCTGGCGCAGGTGACGTTGGAGACAGCCGATCGGCCACGGTCACGGTGACGACAAAGGCAGCTCACCCGCCTCGGTCGCGGCCGTGTGATACCTGCCGGCTCCGGAAGACGCGCTGTGTCAAGGAAAGCACCCAGCGCCAGTGCGTGCTCTGCGCGTTCCATGGCCAGCGATGCACATTCCTTCGTGGACCCCTGCCGCGCCAGCGCCGCCAGCAGCTTCAAGATCGCGACAAGGGTTCAACCCGGCGAAGTTCCGTGGATGATGCGTCTCGTCCCCTGAACTCCAGTGACCACAGAGACGGCATCGAGCATCATGCCAAAGGAGCCCACGGAGGCCCGTCGCCGCAGTCATCGCCACGGCAAGATGAGCACGGAGCGGCCTCGCCTGATGAGGCCGAGCTCCGGCACTCCTGCTCCCCGTCCAATACATGGCAGCATTTTGATCCTGCCGCCAGTGAGCAGGACCTGCGGGCTGCTCCCCCGGCAATCCTCAATGATACTCTTGGGCTGGATCTGGCCACTCATGCCGAGTACGTCGGACCAACTGACTATCGCGACCCAATCCTACTAGATCTCTACCGTCCCCGCCCACCTCCATCTTCTGAAGGCTTCACCACCATCCCATCGGAACTGGCACGCCGCTTAGACGACCAAACCATATTTATTGTTCGCCCTGACGACACCGTGGCGTCAGAAGCCCAACGAATAGCTGATCTGGATGCCATCGAGGCGGCCGTGCACCCCCTTGGACGGACATTGGTCGACCTTTACTTTCGGATTGTCCACCCCAGCTTTCCGATTCTACACAAAGATGTCTTCATCAGCAAGCATCGAATCTCGCACCGACACTTCGCGCCGTCGTTGTTGGCCGCCGTCTACCTCGTGGCGCTTGATTGGCAGATCTACGACAGCGTTCTTGCAGGTCGTGAAACCGAATCCATCCCTGATGCCGTGGCACTAGAGAACCTCGCGGAGCAGACAATAAACCAGGATATGCGCCGACCAAAGCTCAGCACCATAGAAGCAGGCCTCTTGCTACTGCAGCGACACCGTCGACACGCGGAGTCTGGAAATCATGCGACCTTGAGCCGCACATTTGCAGCGCAGATGGTTGCTGTGGCACAGGATCTCGGGCTGCATATCGACTGCAGCTCGTGGTCAATACCGAAGTGGGAGATGGGTCTTCGACGGAGGCTTGCATGGGGCTTGTATATGCAGGACCGCTGGGGTGCTTTCGTTCACGGCCGTCCCTTTTTGATTCACGAGGAGGACTGGGACGTGAAGCCCTGCTCGGATTCAGACTTCCCCGAGCTTTTGCCATCTGAAGGTTTCGGTACAGGTACCGACCTAGATGCGCGAAATGGCTGGGAAATATTTGTCCGTCACATCGAGTTGTCCCAGCTCTTGACGGGCATCTTGCCTACCTTTTGCAGTGCAAAGGCGACTCGAATTGGAGGACCTCTAGAGCGCGCGGGGGTCACTGGCGCCATGGAGCTCGCTCAGCCTTTGGCACTTCGTTTACGGGAGTGGCATGCTAAATTGCCTGAGTCGCTCCAGCTTCAGAGTAAGCAGCGAGGCAAACTGTGCGCCAACGGGTCTCTGCACCTGGCTTACGCCTCTATGGAGATCACCATCCATCGCGCGCTTGTCCGAGCACTTACACCACACACGGCTGAGACGATGCGAAAGGCTGTCCGTTCGGCTGCCCAGAGCAAGGTACAGTCCGCAACGGAGCTCCTGGCGTCACTGGAACCAGAGCATACAGCCGCGTTCTGGGGCCGAGCAGCAGCGCATCAGGCGGCTCACATCGGGTCCCTGGCTGCTCTTCTCTGGGCGACAGCGGAAACAACGGATGAGATGGCATGGTGTGCGGCGCGGGTAGACGAGCTTCGATGGGCACTTCGCGTGCGCGCGGGTGCTACGCCGTTTGCCAGGGATGCTCTCCGGCTTCTGGAGCATGACATTGGGGGGTTTGGCGTTGTCAGAACTAGCCCGGGGACGCCAACATGAGGAACCGCGCAAGTAAGCGAGGACGCTGGAAAGAGCAATCTTTTCAAGTGTGTAGACTGTCTCAGAGAAACGCCCTGAGGCGTACCTGCTCGGGGTTCGGCTTCTCGCCATGATCGCGGTGTGATTGAAGTGTTGACGCAAGAGCCGTTCTACAGACAACAAAGACGACGGGGGTTCGCTCCGTGCAGACGAATTTAGCGATTCTATATGTAGTCATAATGCCCAAATTTGCAAACTCAGGCTCCTGGTGTTCGCTCAATTCAATCGCTGCGGCTCCCTCACCAAGGACGTGTATAAATAGGTGCCGCCTCCACACTTTTCATCAATCTTGCAAACGATTTCTTTCGTGGGCTTGAATCCAAACTTCTTCAGGATTCGTATGGAATTCGGCGAGGCCGCCGCCCAGCATGGAAGACCATGCTTGTCAGCAAACTCAATGCCCCATTTCACTTGAAGTGTGCCCGCTCCCCGACCCTGTGCAGAGGGCACAGTGCCCAGCATATTGAGTTCTGGGTACGAAGTGAGCAAGGTGCATGTCGCAGCGTTGGAACGGAGTGCGACTCACTCAACAAAGGCCTATCTCCTAACGCCTCTTTACGGGCAGAGTCGACCTGTTCTGAGAACCATTCTACGAATTCGTCGTTGAGGCCCTCGGGATCGGAAGGAGGGGCCTTGGTCGCTTGTTGGAACTCCTCAGGGACCTCTAATAGTCAACTATTAATATGTCTCTGCCGTTCCATGATTGCGGGGCAATGCAGCGGCATGAAATGCAGACGTGCAGTGCAATGGAAACTCCATGTCTCTTACCGCGGTCTTGCGGGAACATGATGCTCCCGTCTTGAACGTTTTCCAGCCCCCATTTCGCGTAGCTCACAACGGCGCCGCTGTCGGTATCCACTACCTTGCGGTAGTAGCTGCTAGGGTTGACAAAGTTGCGCGGAAATCTCTGGAGGACGCCGGCGACCTGTCGGTCAAACGGTACACCCTGAATTTGAGAATCGTGAAATGGATCGCCGAAGAAAGCGCTGATGTAGGCATTGGCGATGGCTGGGCCATCTTCAAAACGGGCTTCCTCGCAAGTGAGCGGCATGGCTTTATCTCCGCGTTGATTTATTTTGGGAGCAGGATGCCGAAAGGACGTGCGTCATGCAAGTGTTGGGACGAAGAATTTCCTCCCGCAGTGACAGGGCAGCCAGTATTCATCGTGTTATATCGTGGAACGAGTGAAGCTGTGTACGATGCTGCATATCTGTCCATTGCGGATCGCGTGCCCGGTTCGTCGCTGCAACTCCTCAGGGGCTGTGCCTCCAAGATGCATACGTAGTACATGTATTGCACTGCCGCCTGGTGAAGTGATGGATTACATGGACACTAGGCGGCTGCCTTGGAGTTGATCACTTTCGGCAATTGTCAATTGGTCTGCACGCAATTGGCTCGGCTGTATGGGCAGCTCTGCAAGACTGCTTTTTAAAGGCAATGACGAACAGACAAACGGCCAAATCTTTCAACCTTGGTCCACCTCGGTAAGGGAAGCCGGGAACCTTCCTCAACGGGCTTGGTGAGCATTCCCCAGCGGTGCGTGTCCAGTCATCTGCGGAGCAGTGACTCAAACTCTGTACGCAGTACTCTGCAGCCCTTGAAATTGGCTGATTTGTAAGACGTGAGAAAATCGTGAGCCAAAAATCGTAATACCAGCTTGCCAGCGATGGAACACAAGCCACCTTTGGTGCGGGGTGCGCTCCGCCGCCAATTTTCTGATGAATGCATGTGGTGAGTCTCTCTGCCAACATGAGAATGACTCACCGCACGTTGTAGTCTCTAGAGTGCCTTGCCGTGAGAGAGCAGAAAACACAAATATTCCGGGCTCTCGCCTGATTGCTGTAGGGCCGTTAAGTTGAAAGGCATTGCATACACCTCAGCAGCAACAATGGCACCTTCGTTCGAGCCGCTTCCAGCTTCGGCTGCGACCAAAACCGCCAAATACTCCATCATTGGTGCTCCGGAGCACCTGGCCATCGAAGTCGGCCAGTCCGAACACCGCATCCAGATGGTAAACTTCTGGCGCATCCCTGCCGGCAGCCGCGTTCTGGAGATTGGCTGCGGACAGGGAACCTGCACCACCGTCCTCGCCGAGGCCGTCGGCCCGGAGGGCCACATTGACGCCGTGGACCCGGCGCCGCCGGACTACGGCGCGCCCTGGACCTTGGCCCAGGCGCAGGCCCATGTATCGGCCAGTCCTGTCGGAGGCCGCATAACTTGGCATAATGCGGAGCCGCTCGAGTTTCTGGCGAGCACCGACGGCGAGAAGTGGGACTTTGTCGTTATGGCGCATTGCATCTGGTACTTTTCCTCGCCGGACACGCTCGCGGCGATGCTCTCGGCACTCAAGGGTCGGGCACGCGCGCTTCTCGTCGCCGAATATGCGCTCACGGCGACGGAGAAGGCCGCTGTGCCGCACGTCATTGCCTCGATCGCAAGGGCATCGCTTACCGCACACCACAAGGCCAGCCAAGAGAACATCAGATGTCTCCTCGGCCCCGCCAGCATCAAGGATACCGCGCAGGATAGCGGCTGGGCCCTCGATGGCGAGCGTATTCTCGTGCCTAATGAGGATCTGCTGGATGGCTCGTGGGAGACCTCTACCGTCAAGAGCAAGAGTTTTCTAGAGGAAGTTGATGCGCATATACAAGATCCGGCCGTGAAAACCGTCCTCAAGTCTTCTCGGGATGCAGTCATCTCGGCTCTGGCAGCGTTGGATGGCAAGAAGGCGAGGACCATGGATGTCTGGGTTGCGCATTTTAAGTAGAGCCCGTCGATCGAGCACGTTGCCTCTTCTTGGCGGATGAAGAAAGAAGATCAAGTCTATTTAGGACTTTCAAACATACAAGAAGAATCCTTCGCTTACTCTAGCCCTCAATCTTGCCAGCCTCCACATCCTCTGGGACAGCCTCGTCGGATGGGTCCTCGTACGGCTTCTGTCCCATTCGTGACCATGCCGTAGCTGCCATTAAAGTTACTTCTTTCTCTTCACTGCTGAACAACAGGTTGTGAAGGCCATCGCCGCAGTATGACACGGAGCGATCCTACATGTACAAGGTGCCTGTTAGCTGCGACCCCGTCGCAAGATCAGGAACATGGCGCCAGAGGGAGACGTACCAAGCCGAGTGTGAGCTTTATAACCCCATCTGCCCAAGACGTATAGTATTTGTGGTTCGGTCTGTCACCGCTCACAGCTTGAAGAATGTTTCCGGCCACGATGGTAGCCTGGCGCATGGCGACCCGGGCGTTTGGATTCGGCGCATCCGATGCAGCGACGTCGCCACAAGCATAGATATTTGGAAGGCCATCATCTGCAATTTGCAGAGTGTCCTTGACATTGATATGGCCCGTAGGGGATATCGCAGCCGGAGAAAGCCCATGCACCACGTCAGAGGCCGGCTGTTGCCCCGCGCAGTTGATCTTTGAAACCGATGTGTCAGTCCGTATCTCGACGAGGCCAATCATGCCTTCCTCTCAGTGGGCACTTACAAAGTAATCGCACGGAATTTGCTTGCCAGATCGTAAGGTAACGGTACCTGCTGCGGCATCCTTGTCGACCACCCTGTCCTCCAAGAGGACCTCGACTCCCAGCCTCTCCAGCCCTTCTCGCGCTGCATCTTGCAAGACCTTACCGAACCGATGCATCACAGCGCTTCTGGAGTGCACCAAGATAATTCGCTTGTCAGGATACAAATCCTTAGCATCTGTGGCGACCTCTACTCCAGCGGCGCCGCCTCCAACAACCACGACAGTCTTTGCAGTTTCAATGCCATTCTGCATCTCTTGCATGCGCTTCATGCCTTCAGTCCTGTCTGCCAGGTTGACGCGGGATGGCAGCCCATCCTGGACTTTGGACCCTGTAGCAACGACGAGGAACTCGTACGGGACCTCCTCGGAGCTGTCCTGAAGCCGAATGCTTGTCGGAGTTGCACTGGTGACCCTGTCCCTCACCCAGCGAATCGCGCCGTCAGGGGCGCCCGCGACGTAGCCGCCGTATGGAATGAATGCCTTGCTCTCATGGCCCTTAACGACACAGAACCGTGGCAGGACCCAAGTGAAGTGGAAATGGCTATGGGGTTCGACGACGACGACGCGGTAAGAGCTCTTTGGAGGAAGGCATCGGGCGACGATTCGGGCCACCTGGTAGCCGGCGAAGGAAGCACCGACGATGACGATATTGCGATTCCTCTCTGATGCAGCAGTGTGACCAAACCACCGCGCCTGGAATCGGACCAAGGCAGCTTTGAGGGCATATTTTAGCTCAGCCCAGATGAAGGCGATCGTGTGCCCGATGATCTTGGCGATCAATGTTGGCTTGCCGAACATGTTGCAAAATCCTCAAGTCGCGTTCCCCGTGTTCGATGGAAGGAATGAGCGTAGGTGACTGGAATATGGGCAATTCGACTTCCACGATGACCAGTCGACGCACTCCGAAAACAAGGGGACCTAATAAATGAGCGACCATCGGGGTCTCAGCTCGGCGGCATCGGATTTCGGGTTGCTGGCCTCTCCCGCCGACAGGGGGGCCAGTGGAGGGTATGTCATTGGAGAAGTTGTTAGCGGTCCCTACGTGCGATTGCCGAAAAGTCCGAGAGTGGTAGCAAAAGGCCGTCAATAGTCCCGCAGACGGACATATTAGACGACGGACAACGTGCACAGGGTGGGGAATCGAAATTATCTGATGATCTGATAAGATGTCTCAGCCCAGGAGCATACACCCTGTTCTCTGTGCTCCCCGGGCACACGCACTCGACTACATGTAATTGGAGTCGCTCTGTTCACAGCCGGAAGACCTCAAGCTCTTACACAGAGATGTTTTGTGTCTTTGCGCATGTGACATTTACATGTACCAGGTTGTGAAGATGCGACGGCTGTCGCTGCGCAAACATAATACGGCCAAACCATTCCGTCCCCTTGCACCAGTGCCTAATCCTTGCAGCCGTCCTTTGAAACCAGGATAACAGCCGTATCGTGGGCATCCACTTCGGTTTTATATTCTCTCAGTTTGCCCAGATCCTTTCCGGTCCACACATCAGTGACCCGATGGCTGCCACCGCCCAATCCCGGAATCTCGGACCATTTGGCGGTCTTTTCCACTTTTTTGTCAAGCGTGTTCATCATCAGTACCAAGTGGCCGTTCTTGGAGGCGCCAGCCCAATACTCGGCTGGGTATGTGCTGTTATATGTCCAATCGGGGTTGATACCCCACTTGTACGGAGTGGCCGGGGCTCCGTATTTGTCGTCCTGATTGAAGGCTAGAAGATACTTGTTCTTGAGAATGTTGACGTTCTCCTGGCTCAGGGCGCTGATGTCGGTTCCAATTACGAGAGGGGATTTCATGGCTGCCCACAGAGCAAAGTGCGTTCGCGTCTCCGCGGGCGTCAACTGCCCGTTACCAACCTCTAGCATGTCGGCGTCATTGTGGCTCCAGAAGTTTACCGAGTTCATCTTGAAGGAGTTGATATTGATAATATTCATAAAGGATTCCCAATATGGCGCGATGTCACCGCTCATGCGCCAGCTGATTGCGGTGTCGTTGCCCCAGGAGAACACGTCGGCTGTGCCCCAGATGCACAAGTTGTATATGATGTCGCGCTTCTGTTTCCTCAGGGCATTGCGCATTCTGTTGAAGCGCTTAGCAGACTTGGACTTGGACCAGTCATACCCCTTCGGGGCAAGACGAGGAGTGGTTTGGCTTGTGCAAGTTCCGTTCTTGCCGCCGCCTACAGAGTCGTAATTACAGGCGACGTATTCGTCCTGCCAGTCGTCGGGGATGTTGCAATTGTCACTGGACTGAATTAGTACATTTTTCGACTTCTAAAAGGAAAAAGCATCCTACTATTTTAGATCTGCTCATCCGATTAGCAATTAGGGCATGCTGATGTGGAATAATTCTGAGCCTACTCACAATCAATCCCCCAGGCAGCAAAGTCTGCAGCGTCAACATCCTCATACCCCAGGCTTGCGGGATATCCGGCACACGTTTTGGTACCCGCAGCTATTGGAGGAGTTGAACATTTGATCCATCAAAACGCCCACGGTGGGCACTCACTGCTATAGATGCCGAGTTTCAAGCCCATGTCATGAACCTTCTTTGCGAGACCGTTGATGCCGTCAGGGAATCGATCCGTGTTGACGGCAATGTGGCCGTTCTCTCTACCACTCTTCTTGGACCAGCAGTCATCAACTAGGGCCTCTGTAAGAATATGACACGTTACGGCTCTCCACAGCCGAGGAAGGGCAGCTTACTATTGACGTATTCGTATCCAGCATGTTTCAAGCCAGTTTCAACGAGCTTCTGGGCAGCAGACATAAACTTATCCTCGGAAATATCGCATTGATACATGTTCCAAGAATTCCAGCCTAGGGTCGGCAACTTGCCCTGTCGGTTGTCTTAATACATGTATAGAGGTGATTGTTTGTTGTGAAGTCCGCAGGCTACGTACAGTATGGCCATCAGGCATCACGATAGCTCGAGTGCTAACGACGAAGGCCAGGACCCATAGGGACAGCTTGTACCAGTGCTTTTGCAGCTTTGTTTCCATGTTCCGTTGATGAAGATACGATTGTTTGGCTGAAGAAATGAAGTAGCCAAGAAATGGCTCTCCGCAAAGTTTTCTTCAACAAAGACGAGAATCGTGCCGGCTTTTAAAGTGATGGGAGGCGAGGATATCATGCTATTTGAACAGCGTTGAATGATTTGCTCGCTTCTGTCTCTACATGTATGTAACGTCATAAACGTGACCCGCGGAATACTCCTCCCCGCGCCCTGGTGGAGCAAGGCGTGAAGATCCGTGTCCATTGGTGCGCTTCACCCGTCGGCAAAAATGGGAGTTGACGATGTCACCTCGGGTCTTTTCAGTCCTTCTCAGTTCAAGGAAAGCTTGGTACATACGGCAAAAGTTGGGAGGGGGGTTAAGAGCCGGGGAAGGCGGTTCAACTTGATGGCTGGGCGGGAAAGGGCGCTTATTGGATATTTCTGATATCATATGCATGCACAAGTGCAACCTAAGAACAGAAGGGTTGCGTTTTTACCTCGGAGATTGACACGTACTGCGGTGAGGCTTGAAAAGAGAGTGAACTCGCGGGGTTACGGCGGGGCTGCGACCGGGTTGCGACGATCCTTCCGGGGAACAGAGGAATGTCTGAAATGGAGGAGTCAGATAATCAAGTGCCGTCGGCTTTATGTCCCTCAGGGCGTATGCTGCAATGCTGAAGTGAAACGGCTCATCGTGCGATCCGACTGGAGTCATAAGAGTGCAGACATGCGCTGCCCGTCGATTCATATGATGCAATGGAGATCATACCAACGGCTCGCCCTCATACCGAATCGGCTCAAGCTAAAAGCCCGGAGCACACAGGAAGCACAGACAGCACATAGTCGCCCGTATTTCCGCTATGTGTCGATGATGGCATTTTGCGTCGCGACCTGCACGATTAGTGAGAACCTGGTCTGACAATATGAAACATGCATTCTGCGACCAGACGACACCCACAACAGGCAAAGCTAGGCCATCGCACGAGGCGCCGCCGCCCAAGACATTCTTTGCCGTAGGCAGCAATGCATGACACTTGCTCCACGTCAACGACACTTCCCAGAAAACAGTCCATTGTCTATAGATCTATTAATTGTGTAAGGGTTTCGTTCCACGGAACCCAAGACTGGTCATGCCAATTTGCCATGCATTTGACTTTGTCTGGCGGGGGCTGCCATTCTATCCTATCGTCGGATAAATTCTGCTTTGCTGTGAGGTACGAAGCAAATCCCTTTGCCGCCTTGATGATCTTTCCGTGGGTAATGGTATACTCCAGGTTAACCGTCGGCACCACAGCGATCTTGCCATATCCACGGAACCACATGTCTTTACATAGCAGTTGCGGCTCGCCCTGGTAGCACTCGCCGGCCGTCTCGTTCCGTGACCTGAAGCGTAAGTTCTCCAAGAAGGGTTGGGCTCCAAGGGCGACGGCGCCGTTCCAGCAGGCGAAGACCTGGAACGGCCGGTTCTTATAGAACCGCGCTCGACTCTCATCCGCATTCCAAAACAGCTTGTCCGCCTTCCCCCAGCTCCCGTCCTCGGGGATCTCGAAGAAAGAGTCGCCGTTGATGTCACGCGCGATCCATACATCATAGAAGGTAGGATCGCGTGCAATGTGTGACCAATCCATGGCGCACGTCATGTCAGCACCCAAGTTCCTCCGCTGGAAAGCCAACTCGAGGATGTCATCAGGGCAGGCTGCGACATCATTGATGAATAGGATAGTCGTGTTCTTGTCGGCGCGAGTTGAGGAATCGTACAGCGGTTGCAGAGCCAAATTACGCAACTCTGCAAGCCGTCCGATGCGATCTCCCGTTGAAGGATCGATAGATGACGATTCGAGCGAGTATGCAACACCAAGATCTTGGAAATGAGGTCGAAGGGCGTTCAAAACTTCCACTGTCCCGTCGGAAGAGTGCCCTTCCACGATAGAGACGGCGCAATATTGTGGGCCAATGAAGCGAATGGCTTGGACAATGCTGCCGATCAATCGGGGCAGCAGAGGTAGGTTTTGCCGTAGGTTGAGCGCGAAGAAGTAGCGGATGCCCGGGTCCGTCGCGTCGGTCGGTTGGAGAGACTCATATCGCGTGACGTTGATGTCCGGACACTCCAAGTTGTCAAGGCTCGTTGACTGCCAGTCGAGTATTGCGTCGAGGTAGGTGGAAATGGTGGCGTCGGATAATATTGGGACTTGAGACACGAAACGGTCAGTACATGGCGTTTTGTAACATCTGAACGGATATTCGCAGACGGCTTTCGCAGTCGGCTTTCTAGCGCTGCATTACCTGTTGCATCCTTGCCTGGGTCCTGAGGCGTTTTCTCGTCCTCATGGGGCTTCAGGAATACGGGACGGGGCAGCCGGCGAAGCGTGTCCCTTCCAAAGTAGAGGGTTCCGGCGACGACGATGGACGATACGAGAAGCGCCAGGAGCAGAAGTTGTCTCCGACGCATCTTGATGGCTCAACAGTCATGGCAGGCGACTCCTGCAGGGTCCCTGAGGTGCACTCATAGCACTACGAGTAAGTGCAAGTAGAGCAAAGCAAAAATAGGACAAGAGGTCATTCTACCTAGTTGGCTTCAGCACGATGGCAGTGTTGGTTGTCACTTTTGACCAAACAGGATTAATGAGCCCCGCATGACACGGCTGGGCGAGCCTGGCTCTGCTGATTTTTATGCAATCCCTGTCCCTGGGTTGCAGGGTCAGGCATTGGAAAGCCCGCGATACCCCTGGCCGGCAAGGCCCAAGGCGCTAGCGCCGAAGTGCAAATACGAGCCTCCCTCCATGCAGTGGAGTCCCGTCAGTTTTTTGAACGTTGGCGGGGGATGGCGCCTTCGGATTCGGTGGGGTGGTGATTTTTTTGGGTTTTTTTGACAAGCGCTAATTAGTGCGGTCCCAGTTCGCTCCCTGAACGACTTCCAACATATGTTCGAGACCTTCAACGGACGGGCTACTACGTACAACCTCCATGAAAAGGGCGAATTTAACGCGGTACCAACTTCTTCTAACTACACAGTAGTATCTAGGGGAGCCAGCGATTTTCGTATAGCAGCCAATATTCGGATATGCTCCGCCTGCATGGAGTGAAGCTGGTGGCAGCACAGCCGTCTGCCTGTGGCTTAAGACTGGAGCCAACTAGATCAGGTCCATAACGTATTAGGAGTGCGAACGGACATGAACACCTGCCGTGTATGACCCAGCTGATCGATGTGCGGTTGCGAGCCATTTTCGTGTGCTCCTGTACAAGTGCTCCAGTATATGTATGTACATGTATATATTACTGTCTGTTAGAAACGCTGCTGGAAGATGTGTTAACTGCATCATGGAGGCAGATGGTGCACAACCACATGCCTGTCACAAGGGTCGGATGGGATTGGCCCAGAGTCGTTACAGCATACATGTACATGAAGGTGTCCTAGTGAATGGAAGCTTGGGAATGTAGAGTTGTAGCGATGGCAAGGGGTGGGTGGAAGGATGCGAAATGCCGAGAAAATGCTGTGTCCGATTCAATCGATGTGTGCAGCAACAAACTCCTTCGGTTCCACTCCTGGAGAAATAGAATCGTCATACCCAGTCGGTCACATTTTGTTGTGCATATGTCATTCTTGACTCAGTGTTGAATGGTTGATTTATAGGCAAGGATTGGAGAAGGCAAGTGACGACTCTGCGTTGGCTAATTGCGACTATAAATGACGGAGGTTTCCAAGAGGCTTTTCATACGATAAGTTCTTCGTCTCCTCTGCTGCTTGCTTGCTCGCCACGGTCACCACGCAATAAAGCGCCCAAAGAACTTCAAATGCAATTGAACAGCTTGACTACATAGTAGGCGCATGCATTCTATTACGGGAGACTACCAGCTTCTCGGCCTTCGTATGAGAGGTTGAGGCGAAGTACCATGTTTCTAGAAACTCTATCTTCATAGCGTGGTTGGTGGCTAGATCAAGGGCGATTTACTCCGTACTCGTCTGTGAACAGGAGTGGCAAGTGGGTCGCCATTGATTCTGTCGATCCACTCATTCGTTTTGGGATCGACTTAAAGTATGACCACGACGGGGAATGTCCGAAATCTCATCTGTCGGCCGGTTGGGGGAAAGCCTGGCTGCTGCGCCGCAATTATGCTGCTGCCCCATACGTAGTAGTAGAGAGGGTCAGGTTCCGTGTTACCAAACAGGGAGCAGAACCAACAGTGTCTCCGCAACAAGGCATTACGCAGCGTAGTACGGGAGTACTCCGTACAGAGATGACAGACGCCAATGTACTTTTGCGCCGAGAGGCGCCGGCGTATGAATGGGCTGCACCATATTGGCTGTTGGCCGCTGCCGCATGTGATGTGGACCAGCACGGATGCTTACACGTACGTAGTAGATGGCTCGTCCGGGCTCCGCAAAAGACTTGTTTGTTCCTCCTGTGATTCAATCAAACCATGGTCCGCTGTGACTTGCGAATCGCGGTGTCCACGGTTGCTCAAATATAAGCGATTCCACCGATGTTATCAGAGCACTCACACATCGGCCGGTGGCTTAACAAGCGCCTGATTCGCATCTCCATCGCAACACTGTCCTTCTTTCTTACGGTTTACCTAATATTAGCAAGCCGTAATGGCGGTGTCAACGCGGTCTTGCCGCTCGCTAGCTACGACGAGACGCCGGGATACGGCTTTCAAACGACGAGCAGCTTCCAGCCCGTCTCCATCGACCCGGCCGGGAAGTCAAAGGAGGACCTATGCGCGACATTTCCGACGCACCTGATAAGCTACGTCCAGCCGGTTCTCAAAATTGGGCAAAGTGAGAACCGAGCAAGAATCGAAGCCGCGCTCGATAGCATCCTCGCATGCTTCCATACGGACGACTTGCTCATCGTGTCGGACCTCGACAACACTATCGGCGAACACAATGTCATAGACGTGCTCGCCGATCTACCACCGAGCTACTACGACCTGGAAGAGAACGCCGATTTCAATCACTATATACTGCAGAAAGAGATGAGGGATAATGGCACGCTTCCAGGCGGGAGCTCTAGAGCGGAGAAAAGAATCGATGGCTGGAAGATCGACAAGTACAAGTTCCTGTCAATGGTGGAGAGGGCGTGGATAACAAAACCGGAGAGGCCCTTCTATTTCTTTTTAGAGGCTGACACGTAAGTTCCCGCATCTGAAACATCGCCTCGGGCCCCCTTCGAAAACAGGATCCGGCCAGCCGGTCACCACGCCGTGTCACTGCTGACAGCTAACCATAGATACGTTTTCTGGGATAACGTCTTTCGATTTCTGCAGACGTTTGACCCAGATGTGCCCATCTACATGGGGTCACCATCTCCCGGCCGGCACGACGAGCGACTCGACATCAAGACATGGTTCGCCAATGGCGGTCCCGGATTCGTCCTCAGCCGCGCTGCTGTAAAAAAGCTGTTACATCGTCAGACTGATTCTAGTGGGCAGTATAAGGAGCCTTCAATCACGGAAAAGTGGCTGCCGACGTTATCAAAAGATTGTTGTGGCGACAGCATCCTTGGTTGGGCCCTATGGAAGGTCGATGTTAAGTTGCAGGGCTATTGGCCCATGTTCAACCCACATCCGTTGCACGGCATACCTTTCAGCGATAGGTATTGGTGTCAGCCGGTCCTCACACTACACAAGACGACACCAAAGGACGTAGTCGATCTGTGGAGGTGGGAATTTGGACAGAGGCAGATACACGTAGGTGACTTCCCCTCCCATGACTCGGCTCTAGACTCAAACCTGGTCTAACGAGACAGCGGCCGCTTTTGTACTCCGACTTGTGGCATTTCCGCCATCCTGGCGAACCTCAGATTCGTAACAACTGGGATAATGGAGACTGGGACGGCTGGTCTCCCCCGGAAGACGCCAAAGTATCCTCTTTGGAATCTTGCGAGCAGTTTTGTAAAGACGAGGATCAATGTGTTCAATGGAAGTGGAGCGGCGGCAACGACAATACTTGCCTTCTGATGCGATCGATTAGGTACGGGCAAGCCAGGGACCCCGAAATGGTGTCCAAGACAAAAGACGAGGTTCCCCGTAAGATACTTGACGGTGAGACGCCTGAGGGACATTGGGCCAACTACACTTCTGGTTGGATTTCGAAGCGCATAGATACGTGGAGGAAGGAGAGAAGATGTGAAGGGACGCACTGGGTCGGACCGAGCGTGACCAGAATATTCTGAAGCTGTATCCCGCCAAAGAGAAAACAACATGAACCAACATCTCACCTCCACATTTCCACGGCGAATTCAACAAGGTAGGTTGGTCTAAGTGGTAGCTAGGACAATAACCGCGGCGCTGACGATATTTATTAACCATAGAACATAAGTGGCATCACAGCGAAGAAGATGTCGGAACTCCGCCAATGGAACGGTCGTCTGAGGCAGTGGGGAACATTGAAGCTAGGAGATAGAAACCAGCCAGACTTCTCAATGCACCGCGCTGCATTTCGGCGGGCCATTCCATCATGGGCTGCAAAGTCCGCGCTCGGAGCCGTATGCACTATGCCGGCGCTGCCGGGTCACCATCTATGAAGGCCGGGTCCATAAGAATCAGCTTGACTTCCGCCAAACACAAGCCTAATAAACATAACGAAAGTACGGATTCTCCTTGTCCGTGAGGTCTTGAAATGCTAATTTCGCCCTCTCTGCTTCGTCCTGCGGTAGGGCCATCTTCTTCTTGTTCTCGTTGCGCAAGATAACGTATAAAGCCATGGCTGCGATGATGCAGATGATGTAGCTAGATCACGCCATTAGTGTAATGGGCAGAGAGTCAGGATATGAGCTCGGCTTACCAAATGATGAGACCAAGCCACAGTGCAGGATAATGCTGGGCTTTTGTTTGCGACCATACCAGCTGCGGTCCCACGATATTGCCCACGCAGTACGCGACGAAGATGGTCGCCGCCATGAAGCTCTTCTTAGTATGGCCGGCCACATTGGACATTCCGATTGTTATGATTAGGCTGACAGTACCGCCGAAAAAGCCGGTGATGGAATATCCCACAACTGGTGCCGCCGCATGGTAAGACCACTCGCTCTTCCATATCAGGGCGCTGCCTGCAATGACGGGCAGGCACGTTGCAATAAGCATCAGAATGCGGATGTTGTTGAACCTGGAGCCGAGATACCCTGTCAAAAGGATTACAATAAAGCACAAGCCGCCAAGCGGAAACTGGAACAGAATGGACGCGAGCGTGCTCCAGCCAAACGTCGAGACAATGAGCGGCCCGAAGCCGCTCACTGCGCCATTCATCGTGTAAGCCGACGCCATCATCAGAGCGACGAGCCACACCTTGACGTCCAGCACGGCCTCTCTGATCTGGGACCACTTAAACTTGGAGCAGCGAACGCCCGTCTGGCCATGTCGAAGCCGCTCAACCGCGGCAAACTTCTCCTCGCTGGTCAAGAACCAAGCCGACACTGGCGAGTTGGGCATGGCAAAGCAGAAGCAGCCGAACAAGAAGGTTAACGAGCCGGCCAGCAGGTAAATGTACTGCCAAGGCCGCAGCCCGCCGCCCTGGATCTGGGCGAAGCCGTAGTTGAGCGCGCCGCCAATGATGGTGAAGAGGCCCGTGCTGCTGAACCACCAGCTCTGGCGGAGCGACTGCTCCGATTGGGTGTAGTAGCCCGAGACGATGCACATGAAGCCCGTGGGGATGATGCTCTCGACGAAGCCGAGGAAGAAGCGCTGCGCGAACAGGCCCTGCCACGAAGTGACGGCGGCGGTGAGCATGCAAATGGCGGACCACAAGATGACGACGCCGCCCAGGATGCGGCCGATGTTGAAGCGCTGCAGGGCAAAGGTCATTGGGTAGAGCCCGGCGAGCATGCCAAAGTAGAAGAGTGAGGTTGCCCAGCTGAGACGGCGGGTGTCGACAGTCGGCGGCGTGGTTGAGTTGTCCGTCACCGATAGTTGGAGATCCTTCGTCATGCCGAATAGAGCTGCGGAGCCAAGGATGGCTTTGTCGTAGTAGACGAGGCCGTCTGGTGAGAATCGAGTTAGAAACCGCTTCAGCCGCCCAACTCATGCAGGTCAACATACATCCGACAATCATGGCTGGGATCAAAAACCAGTCAATCTTCCTCACTGCTCTTGCCTCCACAGCGGCGTCGATCTCATGCCGTTCCTCTCCTACTATGGCGATGGCATCGTCCTTGGCCGAGGTCGCATCTGCCGGCGCCGCTTCCACGTTGCCGCCACTCTTGCTGTGATCATTGTCAACCCCCATCGCTGGTCCAAATGCAGGCGGGAGGCGTGATGAAATCGTGAATTCGCAAAAATTACATGCTCGAGAGCTCAGTTGAGACTCTGTTTGTTGAGCGAAAATTAAAGCAATGCGCGTATTTCATCAAATGTCCTCCGATCGTGCAGTTTTCGCGACTTGGTGGTTGAGAATCCTCCACTTTTTTTTCTGACGTTTGGCCGGTTACAGCCGAATGCTGGTAGTGTAGACGGGACTAATGTTGAGTGGCGTTCTCTTGGGACATTACTTCGAAGGTCATGAGCCAATAGCGGCCGCATCACCCGCTGAGCAGCCTTCCGTAATGTAACCAGAGTAGCGCACATGAGCAAAATAATTTGACTATTCCGTGCCATTTCAAGTTGAGGTTATCGCGGGCTTTGCGAATGTGAGCCTAGCGGACCTTCGCAGCGGTTGATGTTCTGTTGAAGTGAATCCACAGCATGCCCAGGCGATAGTCGCGGCTTGTTCCGTGGCAACAGTGGATGGTGCTGTTCAGATGGGCACTATTCCACACAGTAGCGTCTGGATATTGCTTGGCATTGCCGAATCAAAGCCATTTAACTTCGTCTGACTTCCAACTCTCGGAGCCCAGACGCACGGATAACTTCAACGGCCTACGGAAGTATCGACCGCTTGGGCCAACGGCGCGTTGGATCCACACCTGCTCCGATCCGATGACGGCTCCGCCCTATCGATTTGTTGCTAAGAATATGACCTTGGAGGTGCACTGTCCGAGCCATGGCATTTTCGCATTTTCTGGCCAATAAGTAGTACACCTTGCTGCGTCTAACCAACCACCGGTTGAGTCTCTCTTGGCCGATTCGTTGGACAAGTTTGATCGTGAAATGCCTCTGCTTACCGCAAGGACGATACCCGGGATCCAGTCTGATAGCGTCCTCGTGCTGGCTTCATGTTCTCGGTACGTATTCACATTTGAACTGAGATCGAAGGCGAAAAGACCTGTCCAAATGCTCATCTCTGTCATCCCATGGTCCTTGACAGCAGGCCCAAATAACTGCAGTGATCAGTGCAGTTCACAAGCTCCATGGTGATCAAGTCGACGAAAGTCCTTGTTGGCCTCGTCTATAACAGAATCGCGTACTGTGAAGCCAATAGAGACGCATTGGCCATGCCGAGCGGCTTGTTTTTACTCCAAGAGATTTATATCAGCTCGACAAGATAGATGCGACGAGTGATATGACATGAAGAGGCCAACGGGGTTCCCACCCTGTCTCAGGCCACCGACTCGACTGTGCGATTGATTAACCATACGTGCATGTCACGCAGGGAAGGTGCCTCGAAACCTTGCTCCCTGCAGCCTCAGCTGAATGGCAGTACACATCATGTACGATTGCTCCTTGCACGAAACTGGCCGAGAGGCCTGTTCTTGGATCAATCTTCTTCGCAACGACGGAGGCGGCTGACGACGCTCGAATGCGCCATGCGTCAATACATATGTGTACAGGGCGGGTCTTGTGGGTGCGACGGAAACTTGAGGCTGACGACAGCCGTTGCCCACTGATCCCAGCTCGTAAGGCATCGAATCGGGGCCAGTGGTCCATTCAGTCGTTTGCCAAACCGAGCGCGAGCAGGCACCGTTCGATCGCAGAGGGGACCGCACGGCTGTCCGGCTCGACGGTGACGCGTCTTCAGTTGGCCGGCGGCCGACGTCGACTCGTCATCGCCCATCTCAGCCCCGATCCGACCGGCACTCGCCATCCCATCAGCCGTCCGGTGCACCGCCCCGGAGGCGTCCTGTGGCCGGCACTGGGCTCGGACGGCTTCCCTGGAAGCTGGATCGGCAGTGGTCTCCGGGATGACGAAGCCCAGCCCCGATCGGGGGCGATGATTTGCCCGACGCCGCATCGCATTCGCATTCCACCCACCCTCCAACAGCGCTGCCAAGAAAGCGGCACCGTAAACGCGCACACTTACACCGCAAACTTAGTCAATTCAGGGACTACCCATAGCCATGAACTGATGCTATTATGGTGTCTCTTGGTATTTTCTTAGATAATTTTACGAATATATCGGTATTTAGCGAATTCAGGGATGTTTCCCCTCTCTAGCAGCAAGGGTTTGAATCGTACGCGTACGTACGTGTACGCGTACGACAGCCGAGAAGAGACCGTTGTGGTGCCGCTTTTTGTGTTCAAGCCGTTCAACGCCTCCCCAAGGCCTACTGTAAACCCGACCTTGCCGCTCCTGGCAGACTAAGCGAAAGCGAAGGGGAGCCGCTTCAGCCCCCGATGGCCTGGGCAAAGTGGCGTCAGTAGCTGGAGAATCGGCTAATGTCGTAGGTAGAATGAGCCCGGGTGTTTTCTTGGGCATTGCCGAGTGGTGGTAGAGTTCGCGTGCTTTCACGAAGCCGGTGGCTTGCTTGAATGGCTTGGCCGGAGTCCTTCTCACATGTGGTGTATATTAATCAAATGCTTGGCCTCGTTCAATTTGATGCCATACCTACTTAATGGGTGCATCTGGTAGCACATTGTTCTCTCATCACAGCCGACGGCGACACAATCACACTTACACGATACGCGCAACTTCAACCAGGAATTGCTGAGCACAAGTGCTGCCGGTCGCTCCCCGTGACGCTTGAGAGTCGAGACTCGAGACTCGAGACTCGAGACTCGCCGGGTACCTCGGAGTTCAAACACTTTGTCTGCAAAGCGCAGTGATATCTTTGTTGAAGCTTTCCCACATCGAACTCACCTTCATTCCACCTACCCATCAACGCGACGTCAAAATGTCGGCGCAACTACCCAACGGCCTCATCGCCTTCGGTCCCAACGCCAACTGCACACTCGAGCTTTGCCCCATTCAATGGAGCGTCTATCAGTACCGGCCATCTCTGGCGGCCAACATCACCTTCCTCGTCATATTCGCCCTTGCGATGGTTGTCCACATTTACCTTGGCATCCGCTGGAGAAGCTGGTTGTTCATGTCCTTCATTGTCATTGGTTGCATCGTTGAGATCGGTGGCTATGCTGGACGAATCGTTCTCTACAACAACCCCTTCTCCTTCCCAGGTTTCATTTCGCAGATTGTCTTGATCACGACGGCTCCTGTGTTTTACACGGCGTCAATCTATGTCACGCTCTCTAAGACGTGAGTCTGCTTCATTGAGAGCGGCCGGCAGAAATGCTAACGTCACTCCAGCATCAACTTTCTAGCACCCGAATTGGCGCGCTTCAACCCGAAGCTCCTGTATTGGATATTTATCCCCGCAGATCTCGTTTGCCTCATCCTGCAGGCAGCAGGCGGCGCCATCTCAACTGTGAGCACAGGCTCAAGCCAATCAGGTGTCGACATTGCCCTGGCAGGCTTGGGCCTTCAGGTTGCCGTGCTTGCCATCTTCACCGCACTCTTCGCGGACTACATCATTCGGTACGTACGGAGCAAGTCCACCGCGCCTCTGAGCTCCAGAACTCGCCTGTTCTTGGCTGGCCTGGGATCTGCGGTTGTCTTGATTCTCGGTCGATGCATTTACCGATGCTACGAACTGAGCAAGGGCTATACCAACTCCGACTTGATTACCGACCAAGGCCTCTTCATTGGGCTTGAGGGAGTGTAAGCGAGATATCCGTATTCCTTTGGGTGATAAATAATGCTGAAATATCTCACAGACTCATTGTTCTCGCCGTGTTTGCACTCTGCATCGGACATCCTGGAATGTTGTTCGGCCGCAAGGCTACGGGCGATCGGCCCAACGCAATGTCCGATGTTGAAAAGTTTTGAGTAGGGACTAATGTATAGAGACGACTGCGAAACTGTTGGGTGTTCAATCTGGTGGTTGCTGAGTGAATAAGCGAATTAAACGTACGATACGCGTTTGAAGAGGGAGGTTTTGCTGATGTTCCTCGAACCGAATACAATCAGGGCATTGGTGTCAGAAGACTACGTGTATAACATCTCCGCAAGTTTTGCACCGCGATGTGAAGAGCCAGCTTTGTTTTTTTGCAAAGAATCTGATCATTGAATATTTAAATCTCTAGACATCATATCCATTCATTACGTACGTATGCCCCAGGCCTAGCTCTCGCTGTCCTTGAAGGTGGGCAACTTGAACAGCTTCTTGGCGTTGTCCCTGCCAATCTTGATCTTGTCTACCATGTTGAGATGTACCCCATCGTACCACACGCAAGCATCGTCAAACGACTCGAAGGGGTAGTCAATCGAGAAGAGCATGCGGTCGGCGCCCACCTCGGCCATGCAGAACTGCAGCGTCGTGGTGGAAAAGTGTCCGCTGGTGGTGATCCACAGGTTCTGCTGGAAGTACTCGCGGATAGTCTTCTTGCAGTCCAGGCCGAGGGGCTTCTTGACGTCCTCGAACCAGTGGTTGATGCGCCACATGTCGAAGGGGATGTGCTCGCCCAGGTGGCCCAGGACGACTTGCAGCTTGGGGTGGCGGTCGAAGACGCCGTTGGTGACCATGCCCAGCACGTGCAGGCTGACGCCGTGGGCGAAGCTGAGGGGAGGGCCGATGAGCCACTTGCGCTTAGCCCAGAGCTTGTCGTGCATGGTGCCCGTCGGGTTACGAGGGTGGAGATAGAAGGGAACGTCGAGCTCGGTCACGGTGGACCAGAAGACGTCCCACTCCGGCCCGTCGTAGAAGATCATGTCGTCGCCATCCGGCCCGGCGCGCTGGGTGTCATTGACCAGGGCGCCCTTGAAGCCGTACTGGGTGACGCAACGCTTCAGCTCGGCGGCAGCCTCCTCCGGGTTGTGCATAGAAAGTGTGCTGGAAACATGTGAGCATTCGACGCGCACTATGAGCCAGGGCAGGGTTGGACTTACGCAAAAGCGCCGAAGCGGTCGGGGTGGCTCTTGATGGCTCCGGCAGCATAGTCGTTGATCTCAACGGCCAGGGCCTGTGCCTCCTTGGGGTCCCAGATATCCTGCACTCCGGGCGCCGTGTACGACAGGATGGTGTAGCCGACGCCGTACTTGTCCATGTACTTGATGCGGATGTCGGTGATGTCCTGCATCTCCGCCGCGTGCTTATCAGGGTTCACCGCAAACAGCCCGGCCCACCATCTCGTCTTCTCATGAAGACGCGGCAGGGCGAATGCCTCTTCCAGTGCGACCTTGCCCAGCATGATGCCCGACGCTGACTTCAATTATGAGATGGGTCGGCTGGGTATTTGATGGGATGGAGTGGTATGGAGTGAGGAGTGTGACAAAAACCAGCCGTAAGCGGCTCAGGATATATACGACGGGGATGTACGTATTTGGAAGGAAACTATAGAAGCGCCGACTTTATGCGTGCTCGGATACAGGCCGTGTCCAGGCGCGCCATGGCTTCCTACGCCTGCGGTTTACGGGATGCACGGAGGATGCGCTGCGCTTGTGCCGAGCTGGCGGCGGAGCGGCGGGGTACAAGTAGCACACAGTACCCGCTCTCCAATGCGGGGTCAATTCGCTGCGTTTCCGAGTGGAAAATACAGTAATTCCGCTCGTCGGATGCACTGTCAGCTTGTACAGCTATGGTCCTTCCGGGCTCCGATGGGATGACGATCCTGGATTCAATGTTTCACCGTCCTGCCGGCGCCTCCCGTCGAGCAATAGTCGAGCAATATTTGCCGCTGGGAGTCCTGCGAAGGCGACCGCCGGTGCATTTGCAATGGCCGTTCTGAGCCCGTGCCTTAGTTGCCCACCCCTCACTGGTGGGATGATCCATTAATGTCACCAGGCCAAAATGAACAAAGCGGTGGTACATGTAAATTCCATGAGCGGTGCTCAATTTTCTCAATGTATGGAGACAATGGATTGAGCAACGGGTGCACTGACGAACCGCCTGTTCGGGCCATGCAATAGCCATTTCAAGTAAAAGACAATTGTGTTCATTGGCACAGAGCCAGCCAGCAACGAGGCGACGTGGTGGCCCCGATAATGGCATCAAATGTGTACCCGCAGCTAGTTGTGCTTGCGCCTCGGCCAGTGCCCACGCCCTCCTCCTCTCTTTCCACTGGAGACGTTCGCAGTTCGCAAACTCTACCCCATTAACGTACCCTCAGATTGAGCTCACAGCCACCATGGTGCACTCTTACGAAGCAGCGTATCCAGTCGGTTCCTCGGTAAACCCCGAGATCGTCAAGTTCTTTGAGGACTTTTACGCGCTCTCGGATATACCCGGTCGAGATGAGCAGTACGTCGAGATGCTGACCGAGGATGCGACATTCATCATCGCATCCAGGAGAGCAGAGGGTCGTCATGGTACATACCCTTTTCTGGGGCGGTGTTTTGGCCGCAGCCGTCATCAATACACGAAGCTAATACGAGATGCCCCAGAGATCCTCCCGGCCAGACAGGCCATGTGGACACTGGTCGAATCACGCAAGCACACGGTCTTCAAAGTTTTCCCATTTTCCAGCGGCTCCAATGAGTTTATGATTTATGGAACTGTCGCATCGGGGCTTAGGAGTGGTGCCAATGTCGACATCGACTGGGCGGCGAGGGCGGAGCTCGTCAAGTCTGCAAGTGACGGAAAATGGAGAATGAAGTTCTACCAGGTCTACCTCGTGCGTTACCCCAAAACTAAACATAACGCAATACCATCTTCTTCAATCGAGGATATCGATGCTGATCATAAAATCACGTAGGATACGGGAGCTTTTGCGGCTCATGCCCAGGGCAAATAGGCAGTTCTACCATCTGCTCAGACATCACATCACGGCGACACGCAAACTAATGAAGATGACGGCGCTTTACACGTATACTAAATCTCTTTAGACGATAACCTATGATCTAAGACCTTGTGCAAATTCGTTCACCAATGCGCCGACCTCGTCAGCAGCTTCTATGCAGTGCCAGTGACCGACTCCCTCCAGCACCTCGATGCACTTTTGGCTCTTGTCCACGCCCCAGCTGCTCGACCGTATTAACACTGTACTGACGTCTGCGCGAGTCCAAATCTGTAGGAACACGTACCTGTTCAGTATCTCCTCAGACCCTACCAGCGGACTGGTCTTATCTTCCGACCCGGCAATAACGAGTAGGGGGAGTCGTATTTGATCGTATCGAGGTCTCCTAGCGTTCACAATTGTGCGACACAATGACATGTAGCCTTCAGGTGTCTGCGCGAGGAGGAGCATGCGTATGAAGGCACGGTGTGTTGGCGTCGCCTTGGATCCTGTCGCTGCAGAAGGAATCGTGTTGGCCAAGGGCTCCATCCCATCTTGACGAAATTGATCAGCTGCCAAGTCCAGGTTCCAGCGACAGATTGACCGCATACCAGACTTCACCACATTTATTCTAGCTTGGCAGACGGCTGCTAGGGCTTCCGACGGGTTGACTGGCCCTATCAGCACCACACCGAGGAGCTCGAGACGCAGAGCCAGCTCGCTTGCCACCATGGCTCCCATGGAGTGACCGACGACGACGACGCTTCTGGGCTGCAGGTTAAGCTCCCTGATGAGACTACTGGCGACTTCAGCAATCATCTCAGGATCGCTGTCCTCGCCTCGATACTTGGACAATGCACTGCCTAAAGTACGGTGAGACAGCTGTCCAATTCATCTTTAAACCAACATGGAGCGAGAACGCCCCTGGGCGGCATGTGCTTACCTGGAGTGTCGAAAGCCAAGCACGAGTACCCATTTTGCACCAGGGATGGGATTATGGAAGCAAAAAACGAATTGGAGGAGCCGAGGCCGTGGACGAAGAGGATAGTCGGGCTGTGCTCGTTGCCCGAGGGCGTCCAGCTGTAGTACACCTCCTCGCCCGCGGTGCGAAGAAACGGCATGTTTGTCGCTGGACGATGTTACACCAAGGCTTGTGCTGAGGGCAGAGGATTTCCGGTGATGAATGAAAGTCAATAAACATATAGTTGGGGCACAAGAAAATCAAATACTGGCAAAAGCTCATCCGCTACGGCACAAGGGCGTATCGCCAGGCGGGAGGGGCGAGAGAGGGGCACGGAGGCGGGCCCCCGTAGTGCGTTGCTGCGGCACGCTGTGGCACCAGTGGGGGGTTTGTAGCGGTTGTAGTGGCGGCAACGACCGGGTAGCGCGGGCAGTGGACAGCCCGCTTATGAGGGGCGAACGCCGCAGCTGCCAGCGGGTTTTGGGCCCGCAGCCCGCTGTTCCTCGACATGGAGCTCATCCTGTCTCACCCACCCCTCGACTGCGTGTAAGTGAAACCCTCACCGACAGCCTGCCACGCAACAAAAGGCCATCCTTCCTGCCCACATAGGCACACATTCAACCATGGGGTCCAACGAGCAGCCGTACAGCTCCATAGCCGAGACGTCGCGGGTTTTCGACCTGCTCTTTTCGCTCGTCGACGGCGTGTCGCTCCCGCCCGAGGCAAGGGCAAAGAAAGCCGACGTCGACTTCACTGGCGCTCGCGACCAGCCATACTTCCCCATCCCCTTCAAGGAGACCGAGGTCGCAGCAGCACTGAAGGCGGTCGAGGGCAGCATTGCCTCCCTCCTGGCCGACCAGAGAGACGGGGCCAGCAAGAGTCGCAAGATCGCTGTCAACCAAGAAAAGACGACGGCGTTCTTGTTCCAGGCATACCTGGCGAGGATCGGCGGCCTGGGCAAGCTCGACAAAGAAGTGCGGGCTCTGCTGAAAGGTGAGCGGATGAACGCTTTGGCTTCGTGACCTCCAACGTTTTGTTGTTTCGATGTTGACTGGCGCGAAGACACGGATCTGCTTCAGGCGCAATCCAATCCGTATCGTCGCATGTCGGCCAACCTGTACGAGACGGCCGACAAGGGAGAGTATTACCACATCCATGGATCCCTGGAAGCTTCGACCACATTGCGCATGATCGGCCTGGAGTCTCATCGCCCAGACCTCACCACGCACGATGAGATTGTGGGCGTGATTGAGCCAGCGGTCAAAAAGTTTACAGTAGACCAACTGGAGTCGCTGAATGCCGAGCGGCGACAGGCGGGCGTCAAGGCGTTCAAGCACGAGGAATTTCTTCGCACGCCACATGTACGCCCCAATCATGCACCCTCCCCCCTGTGAATGTACGAGCATTTGGCTAATACTTCACCTTGCAGGGCAAAGTCAATTGGGAACTGCCTCCCTGGAGCGTGGAGCAGCTCGAAAGTGAAACTCCAAAGTGCCCGCTGGCAGACAGAGGAGACGGTCGCCTCCTTTCTGGCGTCAAGGTGCTCGACATGTGTCGCATCATCGCAGGCCCGGTCATCGCGCGCATCTTGGCAGAGTACGGCGCGGACGTTCTCAAAGTGACGAGCCCCAACCTGAGCGACGTGCCCTTCTTCCAGGTCGACGGGAACATGGGCAAGCGAGCGACAGATCTCGACTTGAAGACGCCAGAGGGCCGGCAGGCCTTTGAGAAGCTGCTCGAGGAGGTCGACATCGTCGTCGACGGCTACCGGCCCGGCTCCCTCGAGAAGCTCGGGTACGGAGCAAAAGCCCTCTCTGAGATGGCAGCCAAGAGAGGCAAGGGCATTGTCTACGTCAATGAAAACTGCTTCGGGTACAAGGGCGAATGGGCTGGACGTCCAGGCTGGCAGCAGATCGCAGACTGTGTAAGTTGCAACGAACATGCTTCATGATATCCACAATCGGCTTATCTTGTCCCCAGGTCAGCGGTATCGCGTGGGAGCAAGGCCGCTTCATGGGTGTCGACGAGCCCGTTGTGCCGCCGTTCCCCATTTCCGACTACGGCACAGGATGCATCGGCGCCATCGCCGCGCTCACCGGCCTG
This sequence comes from Albophoma yamanashiensis, assembly GCA_001600555.1. NCBI lineage: Eukaryota > Fungi > Ascomycota > Sordariomycetes > Hypocreales > Ophiocordycipitaceae > Albophoma > Albophoma yamanashiensis. The sequence continues at coordinate 931,470 of BCKH01000003.1, forward strand.
TATCACCGGGCCACCAAGGGAGGCTCCTGGCACGGCATGGCCTCGCTGCTGCACTACGACCTCCTCCTCTTCAAAGCTGGGCTCTTGCCGGCCGATGTGCAAGAGAAGCTGCGGGAGCAAGCCGGCGACGACTTTCTCGCCCTGCGCCACGCACACAGCGTCGACCAGATCTCGGGGACGGCTCTTCATCAATTGAGGAAGTTGTACCCCGATTTCGTCGACCAGCCGCAATATCTGGACCACTGGTACTCGGACGGCTACAAAGCGGACGTGTCTGCTGTGCTGCCCGTCGTGGAGATTGAGGGCCTGGACATCAGCTTCAAGCGGGCGAGCAGGCCCAACGGCACAAACGAAGCGTCGTGGGATTTTGCCCACGGCAAAGATTACAGGAAGCAGAGTAAGTAGCATGTATTTTGATAAAAGCCGTAAGCATGATACATCTATAGAGGCACAGTTCTAAGCGCATGGGTCGTTTCACTTGAGCATCTTTGGGGCATCTCAATTACGGATCAGGTACATGTGGCCAAGGCAACCACCATGCCAGTCTCAGTCACTCCATTACTTTATCATTACTCTACAGCAGACAAATTGGAAATGAAACGCCCATCCTCCTTGGCTGCGCGGCTGTGGCCCAGCAGTGAGCGGATGCGGTCGGGTACTGCACCTCGCCGTTGCGCCGGCTCGTACGCATCCGACTCTCCCGCCAGCCACATTGCGGGGAAGCGACGGGGGGCAAATACCGGATCCCCAATAGCGTCGGCTTCCGCGAGGTTGCGCGGCCCCGCGTGCAAGAGGTGCCGTTGGTAGCCCCATTATACGAAGGGGGCTGCCCGGGGGGGCATCTGGCCAAGCGTCCGTGTAAGTGAGGTGGCGCCGGGGGGCGGGAAGCCGACTTAAAAGAGTCCCACTCCACGCGAGCCCATTGCCGCTGAACAGCGCCGACAGTTGCTGATTATAATCACCCTTGACAGTATTGGCTGCTGCTCTTGCCTCGTAAATCACATCGAAATCTCAAAGCATGGCTTCAAACGCAGAGCAGAACGGCCAGAACGGCCAGGCCAACGTCCTGGGCGCCGAGTTCACCCGCAATGTGATCGAGTCCATGGGGCCGAATACGTCGCCGCGCATGCGCGAGGTCATGGCGGCGCTGATCAAGCACGTCCACGACTTCGCGCGCGAGGTCCAGCTCACGACCGACGAGTGGATGGCTGGCGTGAAGATGATCAATTGGGCGGGCCAGATGAGCGACAACAAGCGCAACGAAGGCCAGCTGCTGTGCGACGTCATCGGCCTGGAATCGTGAGTTCACCAGCGATGCGCTGCGGCAAGTTTGTCTGCAAAATGTGAGACAAGACTGACATGGGCGGCAGGCTCGTGGACGACATCACGTTCAGCGCTGCGACCAAGAGCACGAGTGGCCTCACGGCATCAGCCATCCTGGGTCCGTTCTGGAGAGCTGATGCTCCGGTGCGTGAGAACGGGACTACCATCAGCTTCGACACGCCCGAGGACGGCCAGATTGTATTCATGCACGGCAAGGTAACGAGCGTCGAGACGGGCGAGCCTCTTGCGAATGCCACTGTCGACGTCTGGCAAGCATCCACCAACGGTTAGAGTTCAGACCCTCGGAGTGCCGCGTCCTTGTAGCGCTAACATGATTCAACACCAGGTCTCTACGAGCAGCAAGACCCGAACCAGCAAGACCACAACCTTCGCGGGGTCTTCAACACGGACTCTGAAGGGAACTATTCCTTTTACTGCCTGCGCCCGACACCCTATCCTGTGAGTGCAATGTGAGGACTGCCGCAGAGTTGAGAGCCTTGTGGCTAACGCAAAATCCATGTAGGTCCCGCAGGACGGCCCAGCAGGGAAGTTGCTCGAGCTCATGGACCGCCACGTCTTCAGGCCTGCACACATCCATCTCATGGTACGTTTGCAACCCTTTCTTCAGATTGAATCCCGTCGGCCGAGTTGTCTAACCGATCCGCAGGTTTGCGCGAGCGGCCGCAAGTCATTGACGACGCAGATCTTCGACGCAGACTGCAAGTATCTCAACAACGACTCGGTGTTCGCGGTCAAGGATGATTTGAGTGTGCGTTTCGTGCCGCGCAAGGATGACCCCAAGGCCGAGCTGGAGCTGGAGTACAACATCAGCTTGGCCAAAGCTGCTTGAGGCTACGGCCGTGCCGCCTTCAGAACGGCTGGTAGGGAGTGATTTGAAAAGAGATTGTACACTTCCATAGCGATCTGCTTTGCCTATTTTATGAAATTCATGCATGAATGTACGGGGGTCGATATTACATGAGACTTAAGTACGTTGCACTTGGTGCGTGAAGGCGGTGACTCGTGGCATTAGTCTTTAACCACGATCGAGATCATCACGAAGAAAATCTAGTCAAATGTTGACGGACATTATTCTAAATGCATGACGACTTGCAAGTAGGAAGTTCCAGCCTCATACAGAATTATGACGGCATTCTCGCAACATTAGATGCGCCGTATTTGCACTCATTTGGGAACATGTTGATAATGCTTGCTTCATTCGTATTCATATCATGCTACACGTAGAGTACTAAATTCGATATGTGCTGGCTATACTAATTCGACTCGCCGACCGTGATTCCACTCGGCAGTTTGAGACCGATTGGCAGTCCTCGCAGGTACTTTTCCGTGAACGGAACCCCCCGTCGGGCAGCAAGCTGCTCCTCGACGTCCTTGTGCATGTCATAACTGTTCCTGGGTTAGATTGAAGTAGATTATATGGTCATCCGAGGAACAACTTACGCGTTCATTTCCTCAATGGTCAAAATCTTCTTTGGGTCTTCGACCTTGTAGGTAGGGGTATCTTTGTTGACGGAGAAGCCTGCGTCCGTAACATGATCAGCAACCAGTATCCTCCAAAGCAAACAGAGCAGAATGTGGAAGCTTACCAATGCGCTCGTTGATGTTGTAGGCGGCCTTTGCGGCCGCAGCCTGCACCCTCGTGGCACGCGGCAACCGAACATCGTCGTACACGGCGAGGGCCTCGCCGATGTCGCCGCGGAAGTTGGTCTTGTTGAAGAGGATGCCGAGGGCAGCAGCGTCCTCGATGGCCATGCACGCGCCCTGGCTCTGGTGCGGCATCATCGGGTGGCCGGCGTCGCCCAGGAGGCAGACGTTGCTGCGGTGCATGTACGGGTACGGGTCGTGTATCCACAGCCGCCAGGGGCGGATCTCCTTCCCGATCTTGAGGTGGCCGAAGACCTGGCGGTCCAGCTCCGGGTACGGCTCCAGGAGCTCCTCGACTGGGCGGTCCTCGCCGCCCCAGGTCTGGTTGGCGTAGTCGCCCTTCTCGCGCGGGAAGAAGCAGTAGTAGGAGAGGAGCCTGCCGTCGTTGCACGGCGACAGGACGATCTTGTCCCACTTGCCCTCCTGGCCGCCCCAGTACTCCAGCGCGCTGTGCTGCGAGTAGTCGACGAGGCCGGCCTTGACGGCCTCCTCCGTCGTGACGTTGGTGTGCAGGCAGCTCTGCTCCGACGGCCGCTTCGCCGGCTTGATGCCTATCGCCGCGCGCACGGCGGATCCGATGCCGTCGGCGCCGACGACGAGGTCGTGCCGGGCGACCGTGCCGTTCTCAAAGGTGATGCTGCTTGTCTCTAGGTCGATCTCGCGACACTTGTGTACCGGTGAGCATGAGAGCAGGCTAGTTGGTTCACGGGGTGCTGAAATCCTCATACCTTGTGGTTGACGACCAGCTTCGCGGGCGTCCCCTCGCCCTCCTCTTCCAGCGCGCAGTCCTTGAGCATGGCGTGCATGTACTGCCTGTGAAACATGTTGTAGACGTACCCCCACCGCTTCTCGTAGTCGTCCAGGTCGTAGACGCTGACAGGCTCGCCGGTCTTCCAGTCGCGGTTGATGAGCTTCTTGAGGACCACGGGGTCGCCCTTGGCCACGTCGACCTTCCACTCATGCAGCCAGCGCGTGCCGTTGGCAGCGCACGACACCGAGGCTCCGACCTCGCCGACAAAGTCTGACTTCTCGTAGATGGTGACTTCGTGCCCAGCGCGGCGCAGGGCGATGGCCACCGACATGCCCCCGATCCCGCCGCCGATAACAGCGACGTTCAGGCGTCTCCAGCCTGGGGTGCTATTGGATCCCATATTTTCGTCTTGCGTGACTGTCCAGGACAGTCGGAAAATGGGAACTTTATGTCGGGTGCTGGATGGGAGAGGTGTGGTTGGGTTTGATGTCGAAGCTTGCTACGCGGGTGGAATGTGAACTCAACGGTGTTGCAGTGTCTCGGCGTCGTGGACCGAGCTGATACCGTCAGTTCGACGCTTCTATATAGCCACGTCGAGAAGGATGCCGCTGGCGTCGCCGGCCACCGCCAGGATCCCCAACGAACTGCGCCGTCCTCAATCCGAATCCTGTCACTCATTCGTCCCGAGACGGTGCGCCAGCTATCGCAAGTGCACTACCCGATGCCGTCGGCTACGTTCCCGCCAACACCATCTTGCTGCGCCACCTACGGAAGACACCACCTTCGCTTTTCGGCTGGTCGGGGTTTTGATCAACTCCCTCCATCAAGGGGGTTTTCGGAAGACCGCGACTATCCGAAAGGGATTGTCAAGGGGGGGGATCCTTGCCGCGTCCTTAGTCGCGGCGTTGCGGGGACTACGCTTTGAACATGTTCCCCCCACGTAGGACGGTACTTGGTACGGAGCACAGTCGGGGGTATTTGCGGAGTCCAGTGGCCAAGCGTGTAAACTCTGTAAGTAAGGGGCATCGGAAATCGGTATGTCATGAAGGAGGGCGCGGAGAACTGATCAATTCACATTGTTCCAGCAGGGACTCGTCGTAGCATTTAGCCCGATGAGTAAAGAAAGCAGTACTTTCATGCTCATAAACTTGTCTCTATCCGTCTAATTCGTGCGGTGAAGTCGCTCATGTTCGCCCAACCGCGTAGCTGGTCTCTCAAGAGACATTGCCATTGATCCCCCACAACGTGGATTTACATGTAATGATACACGCCCGCCCGGAGCCCAACAACACACAAACTCCAACCCATATGCATGCCCTGCTCAGGGCACAAAAGGAAAACTATCCCACTGTGATATATCCAGGCTGTCCCAGCCGAGGAAAACCGCCTCGCTGGGCTCGGCCGGCGTGCGGTTCCCACTTAGCCAGCTTACACCGTCTTCGCCAGGGGCTGGCGCGTAAGCCGAGGAGCTGGGTTGCCAATCCCTCTCCCCCTCAGCGTCGCCCTCAGCGGCGTCTTTGTCGTTCAACGTAAATATTTTGGATACGTATCGGCTTCTTCCCTTCGACGCAATCTTCTCACGCTGCTTCGTGATGGCGTTCGCAAGTAGCGTCAATATGTCGTAGTAATGAGCTGCCTGGGGGCTCTGTGTTGCGAGAAAGCTGAGCACGTCCCTTGCGCCGCTAAAAGCCGACTCGATGTCGTAGTCAATGGATCTTTTGGCAAAGATCTCGAATCCTAAGACCAGACCGGCCGCAAACACCAACGCTCTGAAGCCGTGTCAGCAATTGAGCGACCAGACGATACGAGCAAGGCGTCGTACTTCATAATGCACATGTTTCCATAGAGCAGGTTTGCCTTGCGTGCATCGACACAAGTCTGCACCAAGAAGACGGCCGCGTCAAGGCAAGCCGACGCGAGGTGAAACTGAACCAGACCACCGCTTGCAGGAGGGGCCGTAAGCGTCGATATAAGGATTGGCCGGGTGACGAGAGTGACGGCGAAATAGTACAAGCAGGACACGTGAATGCTACCAATTGCACCCTTGTTCGCCATGGGGCCGGATGTTTCCCCGTTCAAAGAGGCAGTCCGAAGGCATTTAGGCAAGTCTTTAGCCCAGGTCTCGATCTCGCTGAGCAGCTGCTCAACTAGGGGCAGCGACAGCTCCTTTTTCTCGTAAATGGTATCAACGATACCGTTGATGATGGAAACTATTTGGTGCGAGGCAATCAAATGCGTCACGTCGTCGTCGTCTTGGGTCACTCTCTTCATGTCCGCGATGATGGAGTTGATGTCTGAATGCAGTCCCGCGGTGGCCGCTGGACGTCCGAGGATGGAATTGGCCAGCATGTCGACTATGCGCAGACTGATCCAAACACGTAACCTACAACAAAGGCTGAGTTGTCATATTTTCAGAGAGAATTAGCCTGTTCACTCACCTGAGATTGTCCTTTGGGTCGGTCAAATCCGCATACGACTCGCGGCTGTGAAGACCGAGCGCAACTGCTGCCCTCGTCGCGATGCCCAAATACATGAATGCCGCATTTCGCCGGCATTCGCCCAGAAGGTAAAATGCCATGAGCAGGAAAGAGCGGACCATATCGATGTCCGGATCCTCAAGCATCCCGTTGAAAGAGCGGTGCTGAGCTTGGCGGAAGTAGTGCAGACCGATGTCCCGGGCAGTGGCGGCCGATTTGGCCTGGGCGCCGATGGCGACGACGAGATCCAACGCTGCTCGTCTTTGCGGGCTCGCATTCGAACTGCTCCCGTCGTCCACGTTGGTGAAAGCCCTCTCAATCTCGGAGGGGCCGAACACGTCGATGAACCCTTCGGTCTGGACATGTGCGGTTAGCCAGATCAGCCCTCACACCGTCGGCAGGTCAGGAGCCATACCACGGCGCGATAGCATTGCGCGAACGCGATCTTTGCGCTCACGTCAAGGTCAACGATGCTGTAGGATGGTAAATTCCTACTGGAGCTAGGAGACTCCTTCTCCAGCATCGTATCGCTCTGAGCATTGTGAGAGAATTGCGAAGGGCCAATCTGGTCGGCCACGACCCCACGAACCAGCTGCAGAAAGGACAGGGACGCCGCGCCGCCAATAAAGACTGGTGACCCATGTTAACAGGCGCTGCGTTGGAAGAGGAAAGGAACAGGGCAACAGTGACGAAAGGCACGAGGAAAGGCCGAGGCGGGCCGAGAGCAGACTCTCTCGAGGACGCCTGCCAGGATTCGCCAGCTGCATTCAAAGGCATCCTTACCTCTTTCGCCCCGCAGGTTCAACAGCATCCGCGCATGAGGGTTCGCCGCTGACATGGACGACGCATCTGAGTGACGATGTGCGCCCGCGACGACGGCAGCGCTCTGCCGGGAGAGAGTCGGCGACGGCGGGCAGAAGTCACTGCCTTGCTCATAGCCAGGGTCAGGCCGATCGCGGCCGCGAGTCGTCAACGGGCTGACCGCGGACTGCCGGTCCGGCCGTTCTTCTCGTGATGGAGGCGTCCGCGCCGGTGCAGCTGGATCCGGACCCGATCCCGATCCCGACCCCGGGCCGCCGCCGGGTCTCAGGCCCCGGGGCCGAACCGAGATGGAGCACTGGGCGGCGATGCCCCGGCGCAGGCAGTGGGAGCAGGGCGCGGTGCCGCTGCACTTCTTCTTGGCCTCGCGGCAGAAGTTGCACGCCTCGGCTGCGCGTCGTCGCTGGCCCGGCAGCAGTCGCGGGCGCGGCATGGCGGGACATCGACGGGGGCCTCAGTGCAGGGTCGCTCGCTAGCCGTCGCGGCTGACGGGGCGACGAACCTTAGATGAAGGGCTCAGGCGGCGGCGGGAGCGGGCTCATGATCAATCTTCGAGTTTGCGGGGCCCCGCGTTGGATCCACGGGGCGTGGCCACCTGTGGGTTCTTACATCACACTGTGCAGGATAACGTGGGCCTGCGTGCGGGCACAGTGTACGCTGTCGAGCGGGTACCGTCGCACGTCTCGTCGCGCGTACCTGCTGGCTGCCGTGCACTCCCTCAGAGTCAGTTGGCGAGTTTCGCCCGAGACTGGCGTTCACATCCCGAATCTCCTCGAGTTCTGTCTTTCCACTCCGTGGCTCCTTGCGCCATTATCCAAGCCGCTCCCGAAATATTGGTGGGAGCAACGTGTTTGTGCTATGCTGGTGCGCTCATTGTTGTCCTCGTGGTTAGATGCCAAGAGAGTGGGGGACACGCATGGTCGTGCAATTTCGTATACGACATGGAGTACCATCATCTCAACATCTTTTCTCGATGAATCGAGGTGTCGCGGAAGATGCAACACATGAAGACGCAACACATCAGCCGCGTTCGAACTCAGAAGCTGCGTAAGTGGACTGTGGCCTCGAAACAAAAAGTGATCCGGCAGACGGTACCGGAGCAGTTCACGTTCAGTGACGGCAAGGAATGCCATGAATCAGCCATAAACGATGTGTACCCTGGTCCATTTCGCCGTCGCACCAAACCGAGCCAAGCTGGAAATGAGCTGGTGCGAGGTGTCCTCTGCTCGGTTCGTCCGCGAGGCAACAGTTGCCGGTAACATGAAGCCCATCCGGCGCCACGATATGCCTGTCCTCAGCTCCCTTCTCGCACTGTCCATGCTGTCCTGCGCGGTTGCTATGTCACTCCGTTCAGTTGCGTGCGTCTAGCAAATGCAACAATAGCACATGAAGGTTCCGGCCTGAAAGATTATAAACACCATATTGCGTCTTGGTGCGAGATGGTGCCAGCGCTCCAGCTGCCTACGACAGGAATCGTATGCGAAATGCGCGGACCCGATTGTGGCGTGGATACAGTCATTTTTCTGGCTCAAGGAGACCCTCTCATGCAGCCGGCCTTTGTAACATGAACCTGGCAGGCCCTCACGCTCACCTGCTCAACGCTGTCTGCAGACTGTCTGCGAGCTTTAACTTTCTGCACGGGCAAATTACTTGGGAATAAGTGCGCCAAAGCTACAAAACGGAAAGTGAAGAAGCAACGAATGTTGTTTTCACTAAAGCTCTGGCTGGTGAGTCCCGTCGTGCCCCCAACATGAAAATCCCGTGCGCCGTTCGTGCTCTACGGTACATGTAAGCAACCGAGCAGAGAGTCGCTATGTGTGTTTCTGTAGTTGGCGATCATGTTGCATCGATTCTAGTTGCTGCAGTGCTGCTTGCACTCTGCGCATTTGAGCGTGGATCGTTCGGGGTATTCCTCGACCTTGATGATCTTGTTCGTACAATCCATCCTGCTGTTTGCGTTATTGGGGTCCATACCTAGACGCACCACAAGCCGGTTAGGGTCGTCATTGCGGAAGTAGCCCGTGCACAAGGGGCCTTGTCGATAGTACCAGTTCAGTTTGATCGGGTGGCCCTCCTCCTTCAGGAAGCCTGCCAGCTCCGTCTCTTTCTGCTTGCAGGCGGGGTCTTCGCAGCCACAAAGGATGATGCGCATCTCGAAGGTACACATCCTGAGCTGGGTCAGCGCGAAATGTAAGGTTGATGGCGTAGACGGACCGAGGTAAAGCTGCAAGTCTTGCGGATATGCCTGATGTTGCCGCTTTGTGAGAGTCGAAGGGAGGTTGCTTTCGATCATCTGCATTACGACTTGGTTTTAAAGGTCTGCTGCTGTGCAGACAGAACTAACTTGAACAATAGTGAATGGCGAACAAGCATGCGTCAATAGGTTGGAGCGTTTGTTCTGTGTTCATCGGATGCAGTGAAACAATAGGAGCTGGATGCTTGTATAAATGTGCTGTGCTACCTGGAACAATACGAAAATATCTGGAAGCATGTTGTTGAGACTGCCTCTACCCATATGTAACATCTCGTCGAGGCCTCTCGTCAAGTACAGGTATTCGGCTCATTTGGCCGCACTGTTGCAATCGAACGATTGCATCGAACGGCACGAAGGAACACGCCCACATCGATAGCTGCAATCAGGTCTGCGGTTGGGGCGGCTTTCAATTGACATATCAAAGACTGTTCGTAAATAGAAATATCGTTCTGACAAAACTCAAATGACCACTCGCAAGACATAAGACAAGTCCCAGAATTTAGCCGTCGGGACTTCTGCTTTGGCTGCCAAGGTCGCGATGCGAACCGACCCATTGAAGCTGTAGGGTGGGTCGCTCGATTGACGTCGGGGCAGCTCAAGGCCGAGGGAGCTCCCCTAGGGCGACGGGCCTCTTCCCCTCATGACAATCCCATGGTTCTGTTCCTTCTCATCGATTTTTAATTCCTTGAGTGCCACCAGCTCTCTTTATCCCACAGGCGCTTGATCCTTGCGATTCCAGAATGTCAGAGCTACAGCTACCATCATTCGATGCCTTGCCACTCCGCAAGGACGGCCCCAGAGGCAACGCTTGGGGGCTCTTCGGCGAGGACGATCAATGCGGAATGCTCAACCTTCTGACGCCGGAAAATACAGTCAATGCAGCGCGACAGATTGCGGACGGAACCCGAGTCTCCACGGACTGGCCGCTCGACAGCATGTCCAAGCCCTGCTTCGGCCGGCGGCCGCTGGTGCATACGCTGAAGGAGAAGGCTCCTCGGACAGTCAACGACGATGAGCTTGCCTTCAACACGCAGAGCAGCTCGCAGTGGGACGGTTTCCGCCATTATGGGTTTCAGAAGGAGAAGATATTTTTTAACGGCAAGACTCAGAAAGAGTTGAACACAACCACCGTCAATGGAATCCAGGGTAAGTGCAGGCCAGCGCGCTATCTATTGAAGACTGGTGACTGACACTGCAAATTGTAGCCTGGGTGGAAAACGGCGGCATCGTCGGCCGCGGCGTGTTGCTGGACTACGCCGCATGGGCGGACGCAAAAGGCATCGAGATCAAAGCATTCGAGACAGTTTCGATCCCCGTATCGACTCTCAAGGAGGTCGCAGCCAGCCAGGGCACCGCATTTGAAAGAGGTGATATTTTATTCATCCGCTCCGGCTGGAACCGCGCGTACAAGGCTCTCCCGGACGATGGCCGCCAGGCGCTGGCCGACTATCAGGTGCCGCCTGCGATTGGCGTCGAATCGTCCGAGGAGACGCTTCGGTGGCTTTGGGACCAGTCGTTTGCCGCTGTTGCTGGCGACCACCCGTCCATGGAAGCGTGGCCGTGTCAGAATCTAGACTTTCGGCTGCATGAGTGGTTACTTGCCGGCTGGGGCATGCCGATCGGGGAACTCTTTGACCTGGAGACGCTGAGTGAGGAATGCCGCAGAAGAAAGCGATACACCACCTTCTTCAGCAGCGTGCCATTAAAGGTAGGGAGGGGCCCACGCAGATATACCAACGAGAATATACCACTGACGGAATTACAGGTTCCCGGTGGTGTCGCTAGCCCCCCCAATGGAGTGGCCATCTTTTAAAGTCGGGAAGTGCAATTGCCTCTGGATCAACGGAAAATCATCGCTGCAAACATCTAGCAGAGTTGTGTCAATGAAACTGATGTTGCATGAACAGTTGCATTAACGTCGCATGTGTCCATGTCCACATTAACTACTCCGTGCAGCGGGGTACTATATGGAGCGCCTCTGTTGGTTCCACGCCTATGCCGAAATGCCAGTCTCCTTCTCTATCTCGTCCTTGCTCGGGCACCACTTGTTCTGCAGCTCCTTGTCGAGAGCGAGCCCATAGACGTCCTTGCTCCACCACTCTCCCCAGCTCGTCAAGAACATGCGCTCGGGGTCCTCAGGGAGATCATTCCGCGTAAGGGCCGCGAGGATGCTCTTGGCTCCTGTGTGTGCAAGTCAGCAACGTCCAGATGTGCGCGCGGCATCGTCAACCCAGAAGCGCCTGGTCGCCATACCTTCCGGGACCGTCTTGGCATCTGGCATGTCCATGGAGAGTTTGAAGCCCGTTGATCGGCCAAGACCTGTGTTTGGAATCAGACCTGGCGAGACGGCTACGACGTCGCACTGGCCCGAGAGTTGGCGGCGCCACCACTGCGCGCCGAGCAGCTGCACAAACTTGCTCTGGCTGTATGTGGTCCGGTATTCCACGCCAGAGTGTGCCTTGAGCTCCGTTTCCAAGACGCCTAGAGCACCGTCAGCCACTTCCTCGGCAGACCATTCGGCGAGGAGCATTACTTGTGTCCTTCACGTTGCGCACCGCCCCGGAAGACACAACCACGATGCGGGCCTTGGAGGAAACGAGTTTTTCCCGCAGAAGGTGCACCAAGTAGTGATGAGCTACGATGCCGTCAGGGGCGCGCTCCGAAAAAAAAGGTAGGGTCCGCAGACGGAATGCTCACCGAAGTGGTTGACAATTATCGTCTCGCACCAGTTGGATCCGTGGAGCCCAGCCACGTCTGTGCTCTTGATCATGGCGGCGTTCATAAGCAAGTAGTCAATCTTTTCCTGGCCTACCTTCTGCAGCACGTCTTGGGCAAAGGTTTTGACTGCCTTGAGGTCGGCGAGGTCGAGGGGCAGCACCGTCACCGCGTTGGCGGCGCGGTCGAACTGCAGCTTGTCAAAGGCGGCATTGGTGGTCTTGGTGTCTCGTGCGCCGAGAATGACCTTGTAGGGCTGCGAGTGCTCCAGGAGCTGCTTGACTGCCTCGAAGCCCTGATGCCCGTCAGCGGCATCCAGAGACGCGCGTGTGGGCGGAGAGGTAGCGTACCAAGCCAGAGGATACGCCCGTGGCGACAACGGTCTTTGCGAGAGTAGCCATTCTTGAGACTAGCCTTGATGCTGTTTTCCGCGATGAGTCTTGACCTGCGACTGATGCAAAAGTGGCCTCCGCAGATGCGAAGCGTCAGGCTTACTATATAGTCGAGCGTTGAAGATCAAAGGAGGGAGGTGAGAGCTGCGGGGCTACCGGGCTTAGTTGATGTCACCGACGACCCGTAGGCCCCAGCGCCATTCCCGAGATCTTGTTCAGCAGTGGCTGCAGTACATGCACTCCGTACGGGGTACAGCACAATCACCACTGGAATGGGGAAGGCCAACTTGGGCCTTCATATGTACTCCGTAGCTCTATCCCACAATGGCCCGCAGTCCACGGACAATTTCGAATCTCATTCAGCTTGGCTCGACAAACGACCCTGTTCTACATGTACCCTCTACTGTGTACTCGCTTTCAGGCTGCCTGAGGGCATCTGGGAACGTCGTGGCACGGACGCGGGGTTAGCGGACTTATTTCCCCTTGTCTCATTGTTGTTCCCACTATCGCGGACTTGATTAGCAACCAGAGCAGAATTCGAGCACTGATTCCCTTGTGCTGATATGTAATCAATTTTACACTCTTGCCTCTGCCATCCCTGTAGCCGATGCAGCTGCCAATCTGTGCGACGCAGGTTGCCTTGGCCGTCTGGCTGTATAATCTGTCAAGTGGATTGATTGAGGGTCGCTTGCTTAACGTTGTATATCTTAAATGGTCATGGCATCGACCCGAATGGCTATGTAATTGATACAATACATGTACTGTGGCTGGACGACCACCTGCGGCTTTATGGCCGAGTCTGATAGCAATCGAGACCAGCGAGAATCCGCTTCATCAAAAGCGGCCCTGAAGCCACGTCATGTCCTCGGCCAGCGAAATCTGCGCAGCCCAAATCCTGTCATCATCCGACTCTCCCGCCGCGCGTATCGCCATGGCGTCTTTGTCTTCCGGTCGTGTGAAGTACGGCTGGTCCACTTCGCATTGGACATCCTCGGCGGGCAACTTCCCATCCAGAAGGAAATCACGAACGTGTTTCGCGAGGCATTTGGACGGCACAGCCAGGGAACAGTGCCCGTAGCCCTTGACCTCGATCAGGCGCGACCCTTCGAATGCATCCCGAGCAATCTTCGCCGATGCTAGCGGACAGACCGGGTCGTACGTGGTTGAGAGTACCAGCAACGGATGCGCAGTCTGAGTGCCGTTACGCGGCACGAAGCTGTGCGTCTTGGGAATGGCCCATTGCTGCCTTGCATAGAACAGCCTGTTCCGCGAAAAGACAAAGGACGACTCCTTGTAAAGCGGGAAGAGCACGTCGGTAAGGTTCTGTCTGTCCTGAGCCCAGTTCTCGGGGCCGGTGATACCGTCGTTGGCCTCGATAACGTCGTTGGCTTCGCGCAGGCCCCTGAAGACGTTGCCGAAGCCGTACGCCAGAAAGGCGTCCGTCGCGTTGCCGTTCATCATGCTAGCGAGTCTGTCGGCCAGCTGGTACCAACCGCTCGGGGCGTACAGGTGCCGGAACACGGCAGTAAGCCACATGGTGCGATAGTCCAGCGTACCATAGGTCGTTGAGTTGAGGTAGACGGTGGCGGGCTCTCCTTTAAGGTTGTCCAGGAACCCAATCACCTTGCGCGACAGCTCCGCCCCTGAACTCGCCAGAGGCGACAGGGCGCACCTGTCGCCGGCCTTGACGCACTCCTCGAAGAACCCGTCGACGATACGTTCCGTGTCGGTAAAGTCCGACGTCAAAAGCGGAGACTCGTACCATTCGAACACGTTGACCACGCCGTCGATGATGACGCGACTCGACCGCTCGGGGTACAGTGCCGCATACGTCTGGCCCAGCAAGCTGCCGTAGCTGAACCCCCAGTACGCCATGCTCTCCTGGCCGACGGCGTCGAGGATGCTGTTCATGTCGGCCGCCGTCTGCGGCGTGTTGATGTACTTGCCGTGCTCTCCCATGTTGTCCGCGCAGGCTCTGACGAAGTTCTTGGTCCAGGCGTAGCGGGTCGGACTGTCGCGGACGGGGTCGGCGTCCCAACGGGCGCCCTCGTGCTTCTCACGCGTCTCCTGGTCGGGGTAGCAGCTGGCGAACGGTCGGGAGGCGTTGACGCCGCGCGGGTCGAATGATAGGAGGTGAAAGTTTTCCCCAACAACGGCATTGACCTCGGCTCCGTAGCCGTAGACGAAGTCCAGGCCGCTGCCGCCCGGGCCGCCCGGATTTAGGAAGAGGTTCTGCGTTGCATTCTTGCCTCGCAGTCTTATGAGGGCGATGTTGAACGTCTCGTTGCCCGAGTTCTGCGCGTCGAATTGGTCCATCGGCACATCTATGTCGCTGCACTCCACGTCGTGGTCGTTGATCTGGCCGCAGGGCTTCCATTTGATGCTCTCGCCCGGGTAGCTCAGAAGCCCGTCGTGATGCCCGTCGTGCTGACGGCGTGGCTGGAGGTTGGAGGAAACGAGCCGCCAGGTAACCCAGCAGAGGAGTATTACTTGGACGACGAGATGCGCTGCGAGGCGGCGCTTCTGTCTTGGTCGCCGGGGAGGAGGCCCTTGGGAGCCCTCAACGAGGAGGCGCTTCTCGTCGTCCATGGTGTTCGCCTTGAGGTTGCGCGTGCCTCTTACTTGACAGGTTGACAGCTTGACTCAAGTGGAAATTGCTATTTCATCGATGGAAATATGAACCAGGGCCGTGGCCGCGCGTACAAGAGCTGCCTGCATCGTGAAGCAATGTCGTCACTAAGGCGCAACGCATGACTGGCCCAACGGCTGCGGCTTAGGTACCCGCTTGCCGCCATGCCGCCCGACGCGTGCCGCAGTCCCCGCACGAGAACGCAAGCCATCGCCGAAAGGAGGAATCGGGGACCAGGTGAAGCCTCCATTCAGCTCTGCACTAACGAGACCTGGGAACGCTTCCGCTGTCTCAAAACAAGCAGGGGCCCAAGCTCCCGCCTGGTTCCACCACCCGAAAGTAGGGGCTGCGTTTTGATGTTCCCTAACATGTGATCCGTATGCGCAGAGGAAGTTGGTTCAATCGCCGTTGTAGATGCTGAGGATTAAAGGGATGAGCCTGCTTGGTTATTGGATCATAAATCGGCAAAAAGGCTAATAAGGGTATGGCTTTATCGTCGTGTAGGATGAACGCAGTCACATCACCAATTCTGAACGTTGACGTTGAACGCCACATTTCACTAGCTGATTGTCCTAAGAGCTTTACGCCTTTCGGACCATTTTCACGCATCATGATCAGTTTCCGAAGAGCAAAATATTATGTTCTCGCATACTCCATGTGACAGAATAAGATACGCTTAGAGCTTGTTGTTAAACACCTTGCCGTCGACGTAATTCACCAACTCTTTGACCGGCTCGAGGTGGTCCCTCCCGGCCCCAAACTCCATCCCCTTCCTCATGACGCGCCTGTAATTCTGCCCTGGACTGACCTTGCCGAGCACGTATCCCTTGCGCGTCTCTACCCGCGACGGCACCGGGATGCTGCGCCCGACGATGGCCTCCATGCCCTGCCACGCGAACGTGATGGCCTCCTTGGCGTCGGCCGGGATGCCCGCCTCGTCCAGCATCACGATGCGCGTGTCCGGGAAGGCCGCCTGCATGTGCTCGGTGATGTTGGGGTTCTTGGCGCCGCCGCCGCACATGTAGATCTCGGCCAGCGGGCCGTACTGCGTCGGCATGTAGCGCCGGTAGTGGTCGACGATGGCCTGCGCCGTGATGCGCGTGATGGTGGCCACGACGTCGTTGGGCGACAGGCCCTTCTCGGTGCCGCGCGCGATGAGGTCGTGCGCGATGGTGTCGCGGAAGACCTCGCGCCCCGTCGTCTTGGGCGGCTGCAGGGCGAAGTAAGGGTGGGTGCCGAGGAACTCGTCCACCATCTCCTGGTCGACCCTGCCGGCCTTGCCCATGGCGCCGTCCCTGTCGAACTCCTGCTTGCCGTTGGTGAAGTGCCGCACCGCGGCGTCGATGAAGACGTTGCCGGGCCCCGTGTCGAAGTCGAAGAACTCCTGGTTCAGGGCGCCGTCGACGTCGGGCGGGATGAAGCACACGTTGGCGATGCCGCCGATGTTCTGGCACGCCCGGAACTTGGTCGGGTGGTGCAGCACGAGCGAGTCGAAGAAGGCGATCAGGGGCGCGCCCTGCCGGCCGGCGGCCTGGTCCGAGACGCGGAAGTCCGTGACGGTGGTGACGCCCGTCCTCGAGGCGATGAAGCAGCCCTCGGCCATTGTGAGCGCCGACTTGACCTGGCCGCCCTCGGGCATGCTCAGCAGCCAGATGGTCTGCCCGTGGGAGCCGATGGCGTCGATCGACGACAGCGGCACGCCGTGCTTGTCGGAGAAGGCCTTGGCGGCGTCGGCGAAGGTCTCGCCGAGCAGGACGTTGACCTCGGACAGCTCCTCGGGGGTGGTGGTGTTGTGCAGTATCATGTTCATGACGCGCCTCTTGATGGTCTGCTCCAGGGGCACCTCATCGTACTCGAGCAGCTCGAAGTGCATGGGCGCGTCCGGCGAGGCCTGCCGGAAGCGACACAGGGCACAGTCGATGCCGTCCATGGACGTGCCAGAGTTCAACCCCAGCACGGTCATGTCTAGCGAGGCGGGCTCCATGCCGTGCGCGATTCCGTGGCCGTGGCCGTTCACTGAGCCCATTGTGGCTGATGCTTGCGCGTGGATTGCTCTGCCGGCTCTGACGATGGCGGATTACTTCCGACGTGGTATCCAAAGTGGAGTGTTAGAGTTCGGGCGGGTGCTCTCGTGTATGCGAGCCTCTGGTGATCGCAATTCTCTCGGCGGACAGGCGAAACCCAACTCGACGGGGTTGACTTGCTTTTAGACATCAAAGGCCATGCAAATTCCTCGAGCTTGAATCTGAAATATATCAAGCAGGAAATCTCCTTGAGCGCCTGGAGCGGTCGCCAGCAGAGCAACGTGGTTGTAAACGCCTAAACGCCTGGTCGTCTAAATGGCTAAAGCCGGCGGCCGACGCAGCGTTAAAGTTCACCATCCTCCCTCATAAGCAACCTTCACCCTGTCCTTTCCAACGATGAAACGTCTCCAAAAAGGACAACACCCGACACATCCCTCCTAGCCTCAGCCATTTACGCATTCAGACATGATCGATCCTCGAATCTGCTCGGCAGAACCCGTCGTCCCGTGACTTGAAGTCTGGGGCCGTCCGGGGTAGTCCTCGCACACGGCTTCACGCCGTCGTCAGATCCCGACATCGCCTTTCCCGGGGTCCACCAACCTTGCCATCCCCACAGCCATTCTTACCCTGCTCCAGGCGACCAGTCACCGCAGGGAGCGACCGCAGGGTGCGACGCAGGGAGTGAGTGAAAAAATATTGTGCAGAGGAAGCTATAGCCGGCTGGTTGCTTATATCTGTGCCGCCTCTCGTTGCCTTCGAGGCCCGCGACGAAGAGTTTTCCCACCCCCCGTACGACGCTCCTTGGCGCGTTTGATCCTCCCGCATCAATCTGTTAGAACACACATTCCCAATGGCAGGGCCGCATATCTGGAAGCACGTGCCGGGCAAGGCGTTGTTGTTCCTCATCAACACCGTCGCCGCCACGGCGCTGATCTTCGAAGGTGAGTCCTCCGCACCGAACGGGGCCCTTGTCCCTGCGATACGTGTCCACAATGACGGCTGGTTAACATCCTGCGCAGGCTACAACCAAGGCGTCTATGGAACCGTCAGTGGGACGCCGGGCTTCATCGCCATGGCCGGCATTGGCCATGGCGACGTCGTCACGGACTCTACCAAGCAAGGCGGCCTCGCTGCCGCGTACTACTTTGGTGCCATGTGGGCGTGCTTCATCGGCGGTAAGATTCTCATTGAGAGGCTGAAACCCAGCATTGTTCCTTCGCTAACTGCCAACTGGGCAGGCTGGGTTGGCGACAAGATCGGCCGCAAGCGCGGCGTGCTCATCGGGACCCTGTTTGGGATCCTGGGCGCGGCTCTCCAAGCCGCCAGCCAGAACTCGAACATGTTCATCTGCGCGCGCATCATCGCCGGCATCGGTATCGGCTTCATGAACGCCATCATCCTGCCCTGGGTCAGCGAGCTGTCGCAGTCGCATGACCGCGGCTCGAGCTTCTCGCTCGTTTTCGTAGCCAACTTCCTCGGCATCGTCATCTCGTACTGGATCAACTTTGGGATCCGCAACACCGAGCTGGAGTTCCGCTGGAGGTTTCCCCTCGGCTGGATGGTGATCCCCCTGCTGATTGTGGACCTTGCGGTCCCGTTCCTGCCAGAGTCTCCTCGGTGAGTCTGCCTGCGTGGCTCTGCCACTCATACTTTCGTGACGGGCCGATTCGCTGACCGCGCTTCAGCTGGCTCATCGCCAACAATAGGCGAGACGAGGCCATCGCCATCCTCTGCAAGCTTCGTGGCGACCTCTCGCCAAGTGACCCCAAGATCAAGGTTGAAGTAGAGCAGCTTGACGCCGTTGTAGAGGCCACGCACCACAAGCGCAACAACATCAAGAACATAACCTTTGGCGGCCGGTATTCGGGCAACCTCCACCTCGGCAGACGCGCCGTCATGGGCTTCGCGCTGCAGTGGATCCAACAGTGGAGCGGCATCCTGGCGGTCGTAGGCTGGGCTGGCAAGTTGTTCGAGCTCGCCGGCTTCGACACGTACAAGTCGCTTTGGCTTTCCGGGCTGGTCAACACCGTCGGCATTCCGGGAACGGCTGCGGCAGCGCTCGTCATCGACCGAATGGGTCGAGTCAAGTCGCTGCTCACATCTTTTGTCATTCAAGCCGTCTGCTTGTTCCTGGTAGCCGCGCTCATCAAGACCAGCCAAGACGCGACTACCTCTGACCCGGACCTGTCAGCCCGGCTGGGTACCGCCGCCGCCTCGTTTGTCTTCATCTACATGTGGTAAGTGGCGAGCATCTCAACCCGAACGAGTGGGCACCCTTGCTGACTAGTGCGCGACGCCAGGTTCTTCACGATGTTCAACATCATCCCTGTGTGGATCTACGGTACGGAGATTTGGCCCCAGGAGATTCGCGCCAAGGGCTACAGCTTTACCATCTTCGGATGGGCGACGGGCTGCGGCATGACCCAGTTCCTGATCCCCATCATGCTGGACCACCTCGGCTACGGGACATACCTCTTCTTCGGCGCCATCAACGTCGTCGTGCTGCCCATCATCTGGCTCGTCTATCCGGAAGTGGCCAACCGCTCGTTGGAAGAGGTGTCCCTCCTCTTCACCAGCGACAGCCTCCTGGTGAGCAAGAACATGAAGGAGTATCACCGCCGCATCGACGAGGCTGGTGGCAACGTCGCCGTCGCGGCCAGGCGCCTCCTGGATGAAGTCGACGAGACTACCGACTCGGATACCAACGCACTCGACAAAGATAAGGAGAAGGGCGGCGCCACGGCGCAAGCGACCACGCAGGTTTAGATTATAGCCCACGCAGGTTTAGATTCTAGCATGACGTAGAAAGTACCTTGAAATTTATATTCATTCTCGACCTTGTTTATGGCTGTCGTGTATGTGCCATCCATGTCTACCCATTGTTCCAAGGCTGCCCAAAGTCAAAATTCCACGAAAGTTCCCCGAGCAGTTCGGCGGGAACTTGGAACGACCACCCCTCCTGGATTTCCTGGCTCACATCCTGGTAACGGCCAGCACCCACGTGGCGATCGCCCGCGGCGATGGCTCGGGTGGGCACAACCACTTCCCTGTTGTCCGGCACCGGCACCGGTGCGAGCCGTCGCTGCGTGGACATGTACTCGTCGATGCGAGCCACCTGCGACCGGAGCCTCTCGCTCGCGCTCGACGAGTGGTGGATCGGTTCTAGAGACTCGAGCAGCTGCGCCAGCGACAGCATGATGGACCGAACCTGGCCGTAGTCGGCCTCGCTCAGGGGCTCCTCGAACACGGAGCCGAGAAAGGCACCGATGCCCCCCAAGTGGTAGAGCAGCGGCGTGCTGATGGCAATCAGGTACGTCACGGGCACCGAGATGAAGGCGTCGACAACTTCCCGAACGATCTGGCAGCGCTCGCCGATGCTGGCGCCTCCGGCGGCGAACAGGACCATGCGCAGAAGCTGCAGGCTCCCAGTGATGTTGGCGGCCTGGAAGCCGAACCTGTCCTTCTTGACGTTGTACGTCACCGGCGGCGTCTCCTTGAAACAGGGCGGCAGGTTGAGATACATCTGCAGGACGCTGTTCCGAACGGAGGCCTCGGTGACGCTCGTGAACTTGTCCTCGAATATCTCGTGCAGGAAGGCCTGGCGGCGGGAGCGGTTGCTGTGGTAGCGGAACCGCGTCAGGGCGTGCTCCATGACCCTGTAGAGGTCGGTGATGAAGTTCCAGCCGGAGAGCCAGCACTCGGACTGGACGGTGAGGGCCCGTCGGGTCGAGCCCGAGCTCACGGAGGTGGGGCTGTTGTCCGACTGGGGGACGCTGCCGTCCTCGATGAGCTCGTCGTCAACCTCCATGGGGTACGCGACGTTGGACTGCTGCTCGCGCGATCGAATGATGCCCCCCCAGACAACAGACGTGTAGATGTCCAAGGTGTAGATGGACCAGAACTGGGGCAACCTGTCAGCCAGCCGCAAACGAGCCGGGCGGATACGCCGGTTCCACTCACCAGTCTCCTCCTCTCCTCCTTCTCGATAACGCCGATGCCGGGGGGCCAGTTCGACTCGTCATGCAGGGCGTCCATGGCGACGAGGGTGTGGTAGGTGCCGAGGTGCTGGTGCATGTCCCTCACCTTGCTGCTCTGGATGGCGGCGATGGCCAGTATGGCGTGGGCGCGCAGCACGTCGAGGCTCGAGTCGGAGCTGATGTCGATCAGCTGCCTCTTGGCCTCGGCGTAGAAGACGTCCGGGGGCGGGTCCCGCAGGGCGTCGAGGTCCCAGCGCGGGTTCGTGACGGAGCCGTCGCGGATGCGGCTGCTGACGAGGGCGCACACGGCCATGGTGGTGGCGAAGAGGGTCCGGTTGGTCATGTAGTCGGCGCGCGAGATGCGGCGGGTGAAGGAGGGCTGGTGGAAGAAGGGGAAGATGGGGTAGACGATCTCGAAGTAGAGCTCGACCAGGTCGACGATGGTGCCCTGGCTGGCGATGACGGGCGGCTCCCAGGCGTCGCGCGGCGCCTTGGCCGGGTTGCCGCCGCGGTAGGGGACCGACAGCTGCTGCGGCGGCCTCGCGGCGGCGGCCTGGCCCGACGGCGAGCGTCCGTCGGGCCCGGGGTCCGCGCCGGCGGCGGGCCGGCTCGCGGGACGAGGCTGGACGCCGCGGCGGCGAGGCTTGCGGTGGTACGTGCAGGGCTGGTTGAAGTCCTTGCAGTTGTGGCAGGTGGCGCCATCGCCGCTCGGGCGGCAGCGGATGCTGCGCTGGTGGCAGTAGTCGCAGGCCTGCGTGACGCGCCGCTGCTTGGGCTTGACGGCGCTGGAGCTGGCGCCGCCGTTGCCCGGGCTCGTGCTGGCGCTGACGCTGCGCTCGGAGCCGCCTCGAGAAGCTGCTGCGTGGGCGTCCATCGTCCAGGTCGCTACATGCCGTTTAAGCGACTCACGGAGCTGCGAAGAGTCATGCCTCGCAAAGGGCCGACGAGGTTTTGGCCGGCCGCGCGGGATGGGCTGGTCGTCGAGCAACTCCCGAGGTGCAGATTAGGATTCGGGCCCCAGGCCCTTCCCTGGCACTGTGCCCCGCCAGGGGCGGCGGCCCGCCTCACACAGTGCAAGCCCTGCCCCGCCGGTCGCGCCAGTTGGCCGCTCGCGGTGGAACGTTCCACGCCCAAACCTTAAGCTCGCGCCAGGCCGCCTCTCCCTTCTCTCCCTTCTCCCCCTTCTCCCGATGCTCACCGATGTCAGGGCGCCTGCCGGCAGTTCACATCATGAGGTCATTTGCGGCGGCAGATATCAGCCATGGCACGAGCCCCTGTGGGCCTCGACACCCTATGCTCCGTACTCCGTACTCCGTACATCGCCAAGGTCAAGCCGCGCGGGTCCGCTCAATCTCGAACAGCTGCGGCACCAGCTCGCCCAGGCAGTCCCCCAGGCCCCTCCACCGCATCCCCAGCACGCGCTCCGTCTCGCTCGCGTCGACGCCAAAGTGCAGCTGGCTCTCGCGGCGGCCCGGCTC
The DNA here is from genome assembly GCA_001600555.1 of Albophoma yamanashiensis. Lineage (NCBI taxonomy): Eukaryota > Fungi > Ascomycota > Sordariomycetes > Hypocreales > Ophiocordycipitaceae > Albophoma > Albophoma yamanashiensis. Next base: position 953,974 of record BCKH01000003.1, read on the forward strand.
GCCCACGGGGATCCTGCTGCCGTACTTGCTGGTGACGGTGCGGCTCACGTCGGCCAGCTCCTGGTTGCAGTAGACGCCGTTGCACAGCAGGTAGCGCCCGCCCCCCGCCTCGGCCACCTGCAGCGCCCGCACATGGGCGTCGGCGACGTCCCGGACGTCGACCCAGACGGGCCCCTTGGTCGGCGGCACCGCGCTGCCCTGTCCCGCCGAGACGACGGACCAGACCATCGAGTTGCTCGTGTTGAGGTCCTCGATGGCGCCGGGCCTGGACCCCGCGAGGAAGGGCCCGAACACCATGCTCGGGCACAGGCTGACGAGGTCGAAGCCCAGCTTGCGCTCCTCCATGAAGCCCCACGCCGCCTTCTCGGCCGCCGTCTTGCTGGCCCTGTACGCCGTCGGCGCGTTGGAGGCGTGCACCCCGTCCTGGTACGTCAGCGGGCTCCAGTCCCGCGCTGTGTAGGTCCTGCCCGGGCACGGCCCGGCCGCGGCGTCGTAGATGCACGCGAAGCTGTTGGTCTGCACCACCCTCTGGACGCTCTTCATCTCCGCGGCCGCCTCCAGGATTGCCGTGGACCCTCGCACGGCGGGTATCATCAGGTCTTGCTCGAAGTCGGTGGCGTTGTAGTGGAAGGGGGAGGCGAGGTGGAGGATGGCGCTCGGCGATGTTGAGCGCAGGGCGTCGAGGTAGCTCCGGGCGCGCGTGATGTCCTCGACGACGACGACGGCCAGCTTGGGATGTGACGAGTGCGTCTTCCTGACCAGGTCGGCCTTGCTGGCGCTCCTGACGGTCCCGACGACGCGGTAGCCGTGTCTGAGGAGCGCCGCGACGCAGTGCTGGGCGATGAAGCCGTTGGCGCCCGTGACGACGACGGTGGCCGGCGCCTCAATCGGCGACGCAATCTTTGACGGCATGTTGGGCGGTGATGCGGCGTAGATGGCGACCTGTTGCGTGGTCTACACCTGCCTACCGCCAAAGTACATATATGGTTGCGAGAACAGGGTCGTCGACCGACGGCATCGAGCGCGGATGGCGTGTTATGAGAGGGAGCGCTCGCGAGGCCGCGCAGCCCTTCGTCGACCAGATCCGCCGCGCCATTGGGACTAATCGCCAAACTAATTCAGTTTCTGGAGCGTATCCGTATTCCCGCCTCGAATCCGCCAGCGGCGGTCCCGACTAGCAGAGCCCCTAAGGGACAACGGGCCCAGCGCCGCGCCCAGTGTTTGGCCGGGCGCTGAACAGGCTGCTCCTTGTGAGCCCAGCGAGGTCCCGCACTGCAGCCGTCGCACCGCGAGCCAAGCTTCGCCTAAGGCACTCGCCCGTTTCTCGAAGGAATCTGCCGCGAGTGGGGGAGCCACTAATTATTACTGAGCCGCATCGCCGCGTCGAAATCGTGTGGCGACGGGCCACTGGGCGGCGCTGCGACGGCCTGCACGGCTCCGTGCCATGGCAGCTTCGGGCGCCGGCGCACACCCGGTCCCAGCACCGGGGCCAGGGCTCCAGGACCCGATGCGTTGCGACGCTGCGGGCATCCTAGTGCTGCTTGCTTCGCGCCGCGTCGCATCGAGGCTTGCGAGCCGGGCCACGATTTGCCAGCTGCTGAGACATTGCTCCGATGGCTCGGGAGGGCCATTGCCAGCTGCGCTGGCTGCAAGCGCGCCACTGACAGCACTCCGTCGCTGGCTGCTGCATGCACAGACTCTTGGCAACGGCAAAGGCGTGGGCGCGAACCGACGCCATCAGCCTCCAGACGTGTGTGTGTCTGCACCCGCGAGCTCGCTTGTGTCCTGTCCAGTCCGCGGCTTGGAACGACGCGACTAGGCTACCTGGGCGGAAGCCACGCCGCCAATAGCCGTGCTGAGCGGCGTAGCTGTCAACTTCGATAAATCTTCAATTTCCCATGCTAGGCTTGGTGTTGGTCGTGCCCGTGGCGGCGGCCGAGCTCTGGATGCGCGGCGGCCACGGCATTCGACGACGGACGTCGATGCCATGACGGCATGACTGGGCGTCGCCTGCGCACGAGGCGGACACGGAGGCGGCGCGAGCGAGCGAGCTCACGACCATCCATGCACGCATGTACTGCATACTCGTAGTACGTATTCGCATGTAGCCGCCGGATCTGATATCAAGGGCTTATCCTGATGCTGCGGATGCAGTGCTGCATGCATCGCGCACGTACATGCAGGCGACGTACCCATGGTGGACACCGGACGCTGCCCGCTGCCGTTGCGGACTACCTGTCACTGAGCTATCCGACGAGCGCTTGCGTCGGAAACGTTCCTCACTCGGCCGAGCTCCGCAGGCACCGTGACGGACGACGACGCCGATCGTCGAGGTCTGTGCGGTTGCCTGGCCACGGATTCACGACGGAGGCAATGGCGGGACGCTGATGCGCTGCATGCCGCGCCGCGTCTGAACCGCCGGAACGACGGCTGCGAGAGACGGCGCTGAGGAAATAGTGTCGTCGCCTGTGGGGGGTGACTGGAGTCAGACGCCGTCGCAAACAGCGCGGCGCGAACTTGGATGGCGACGACTTGTGCCCAGTGGAGGAGAGGTCGCCTACTACGTACATACCTAGTAATGACTAACACATATTAGCTGGCCGCGGGACGCCAACGACCACCAGCCGGGCCAGAGGCGAAGATCGTCGTCTAACGCTGCGTGTTTGAGCATCGCCACCCGCCTGGGTCGGCTGTCAGGACATCCGGCGATGCCTGATTCGGCAGCGGGCTTGGTTTGGCCATTGATCATTGCGTGTTGAGTATTGGTGATACAGCTTCGGCGGTGGGTGGTGAACCTTGACGCTCGTGGTGATTGGATGGCCACCCAGGGCCGCGGACTCGAGAGGACTATCATCAAGCCGCTGTTGGTAGTATCATTTACTACACGTACCGTGAAGACAATGGAAGTCACTGTTTGCTTTCGATACCTTAGGTACTTCTTGGTTGAGAACCTCGTTCGGGTCCACTTCACCGGGATGCTCAAGGTACTTGATGCGACTTGCGCGGTCTCTGTGCACATAATGTGTGCGCACGTGCGCATTACGGGCATGTCCGCGGGCGACGACGCTCGTCTTCTCTACCTCCCCAAGCTCCCTTCTACCTCCTCCAATCTCAGCTTGCATGCAACACGCTACGCCTGCATCCGCTCCGCGGCCTCGACTCAGTACACGTAGCGAAACGCCGGGTTCGTCCGATCCGTCAGCTCGTCCTCCTCGGATGCCCTCGTACGCATCTCCCCCGAGCCAGTCCCCTCCCGCTGCCGCCGCGTGTTGCGCCGCCCGTACAGCAGCCGCAGCAGCACCGTCACCACCATGGAACCGCCGCTGACGCCGAAGACGGCGATCTTGGCCGGCAGGTAGCCCGGCGCGTCCTTGGCGCGGAACGTCTGCGGGCTGATGATGTTGGCAACGCCGAAGCAGATGGCCACGGCCGCGTTGGTCGCCACCTTCTTGGTGTAGCCGTGCGTGTTGGCCCCCGCGAGCGCGAAGACGATCGCCAGCGGCGCCACGGTGAAGTTGATGAGGTAGATGCCCGCCAGCGCGCCCGCCTGCGACTGGTCGTAGAAGGACATGAGGCCCGCGCCGATCATCGTCGGCACCTGGAGGAGGCAGATGGCCAGCCAGCGCGGGAAGTTGTAGAGTATGGCAAAGGTGCCCAGGATCGTGGCTATGATGGACACGGCGCCCGAGGGCATGTTGAGCAGCGCCGCGGCCTCGGACGTGTACCCGAAACCCTTGATGAGCGTCGCCGAGAAGGTCGTGATGATGCCCGACGGGAGGACGATGAGGAGCGTGTCGACGCACAGCAGCCACACCTGCGCGTCCTTGACGGCCTCGATGATGCCCGCCGCCCGGAACACTTTCTTCCCGTTGCCCGCCTGGTCCCGCGCGAGCGTCTCCTCCAGGAGCGCCTTCTCGCCCTCGCTGAGGAACTTTGCGCCGCGGATCCCCGACGGCATGCAGAACAGCACCGCCAGCGCGACGAGCAGGTTGAAGGCGCCCACGGCGATGAACATGATGCGCCAGCCCTCCAGCGACGACGGCTGCCCCTTGATCGGCGACGGGCCGTGCTGCGCGGCCCACGAGATGAGCCCGCCTATGATCTGCCCCGCGCCCAGCCCGCAGTACCACACCCCCGTGCGCGGCGTGGCCTGCCGCCGCGTGTACCAGTGAGACGTGATCAAGATGAGCGCGGGCGTGATGACGGCCTCGAACATGCCCAGCAGCGTGCGCAGGGCCGCCGCGCCGGCGAAGTTCTGCGCCGCCGCCGTGCAGCAGACGGTGACGCCCCAGAGCAGCACGTTGACGCCGAGCACCTTGCACACGGGGAAGCGCTGGATGAGGAAGCCCTGCGGGAACTCGGCCACGGAGTAGCCGATGAAGAAGGCCGTCGCCATCCACGAGAAGTCGTCCCCTTGGAAGCTCAGGCTCTTGGCCATGCCCATGATGTTGGCGTAGTTGATGAGCACCTTGTCCAGGAACTGCAGGAAGTAGCACAGGAACATGAGTGGCATGATGGACCGGTCGATCCGGCGCGTGATGCGCCGCAGCGTGGCCGCGTTGTCGGCGCCGGAGCCGGAGCCGGACGGCGGATCGGAGATCGGCGGCTGCTTCTCCATCGTGGTATCCCGAGGAGTCGCATCGACACTAGAATCTTGGCTGATGTCGACGCCAGGCGAAGCAAGGAAGAAAGAAGAGCGGCGGACTGAATGACGTTACGTGATCCAAACTTAATCGACGCTCGGTCAACGCCGCGAGGTTGGACGTTGGGCCAGCCACCGACGAAAGCATAACTCTCTTTTGTGTGGACTCTGGCGACGCATCGACCACACCGGGAACCACGCGCGACAAGACAGCTATGTTCCGTCCCTCCACTCCCGTTAGATAAGTTACCGTTGATTGAAGGCCGCGGACGGGCGAGATATGGTTAGCCTGGGTGCATCCGTATCCCTACTACGTACGAGTACGACTGAACATGGCATGACTGCACCAACGCATCAACCGATCCATCAAGCTAGAGACACGTCTAAGTCGTCAGCGTAACGTCATTTCCGAACTTCACCCACGCCGATCGGAGTGAGTATTGCGGGAACGTACGGAGTACCCCGTAGTAGCATGGCAATGTCTGTTCAGGGTACTTGTCGCGCGGCCGGCGCATCGCCAGGGACGCCTTTAATTGCGCCGTTGCCAGAATTGTATGCTCGTAGCACGCACTCCAGTCTCCAGAACGGACTCAGCCGTCTTCTGTGCTCCACATTGGCACTGGTCTCGAGGTCGCGTCGTAGCCACAGAAGGACGGTGCGCGATATGCCAGCCATGCGCGGCATGGTTGTCTCGCCGGTCCGTCGCATGGAGCACGAAGGGGCAGTCACTTCACGAGGCCGCAGGGACGCCATGTAGATGCATACCTTACCTACATCTCACTTCGAGGCCCTGTCCTGGATGCGAAGCCGGGAGGAGGACCGCAGACTGGCACGTACTCGCCATACCGGAGGTGCATTTGTGCGAGATGTCGTCGGTGATAATGTCGCCGTCGCAACCCTGGCATTTGGCAGCCGCGGGTCTTTTAGTGCCCGCGGACCCAGCCGCCAGATCTGCTCTACCCTTGACGCCTAAACCAGGGCCCCCTAGCTTCCGCCCTATTTCCCTACGAGGTATTCGCAGTATTTGGGTGCCTGGGCAGCTATCCGCTTCTGTCCCCCATGGGGTCGGGTTGTCAGATTGGAGCATGCCTTTTGGGCGGAGAGCTTCAAGCCAAGACCTTTCACACGTTTCAGGTCTGTGCTGAGGCGGCGCTGGACGTCACTGCAGAGAGGCCCGCGGACCCGGCACCGCTGTCACCACAAGGCGGTGCGACATAACGTAAGTGCGATTAGCATTGTCGAACCCAGTGGGTGAACGCCTCCTTCCCTCCCTTCCCTTCCAACCTTTTGCTATGTCCGCCCGCCCGAAATCAACATGGAGCCAAGCACCCACCACGCTCAACTTGCTTTGACAAAAAGAACACCCCAACAAAGACCAAAACCACAACGACAGACATGAGGAACGACAGACTCCTGGCTGGAGTCATGCCTGACATCGCCGACTCTCAACAGCACAACCCTCTCGACATCGCCGTCGTCGGCTCTGGACTGGGAGGCTTGTCTGCCGCCATCGCCCTCCGCCGGGCCGGCCACCGCGTCACCATCTACGAACGCTACGACTTCGGCGGCGAAGTCGGCGCGTCACTGTCCTGCGCCTCCAACGGATCTCGCTTCCTGCAAGAATGGGGTGTCGACGTCTCGTTGGCCAAGCCCGTCATCCTCCGGAACCTCATCAGGCATGATTGGACCACGGGGGACGTGTCAGGCGTTTACCCTCTCGGCGACTACCGAGAACGGTTCGGCACCGACTACAACAACTTCCATCGCATCGACCTTCACCAGCACCTCAAGCACGTGGCAACGTCGGCCGACGGCCCCGGCTCTCCCGCCATGCTCAAGGTTTGGCACAAAGCCGTCTCGCTCGATCCCATCCAGGGCAAGGTCGCCTTCGAGAACGGCAGCGAGGCAAGCCACGATGTCATCGTTTGTGCTGACGGCATCCGAAGCCAGATGCGCGAGCAGCTCGGCATCATTCCGCGCGTCTCCGCTTCGACGTCGTGCTGCTATCGATGCATCATCCACGCCGACAAGCTGCGTGGGCTCGGGCTCGAGGAGTTTTGCGAAAACAGCGCCATCGAGTTCTGGGGCGGCATGGGCATCAACAAGATCGTCATGAGCCCCTGCTCCAACCGCGACGTGGTGAGCTGCTATTGCTTCTACCCGGCTGCGAAGAACGACCTCAAGGAGGACGGCTGGAATATCTCGACGACCGGCGAGAATCTTGCCAGTACATTTCCCGACTTGGACGAGCGGCTAAGGACGCTGTTCCGCAACGCCGAGGACATCAAGATGTGGCGTTTGTACAACCATGATGCCTACCCCTACTGGGTCAAGGGCAGGTGCTGTCTCCTCGGCGACGCCGCCCACCCCATGATGCCGGATCAGTCGCAGGGCGCCTGCATGGCCATTGAAGACGCAGGAGCCCTTGGCATTCTCTTCTCCCCCAAGTACGCCTTCCTCTCGGTCGCTCAGAAGTTGCAGCTGTACGAGGATGAGCGCAAGCCCCGCGCGACGCGTCTGCAGGAGAGCAGCAAGCGCGCCAGGACGGACATCACGGAGCGCATCGGCTGGAGCAGTGCCAACGACAGGCCAGGAAAGCTCACCATCGAAGAGGTATGCGGCTATGATATGCACGCCCACGTGGCTGAGCTGGTGCAGAGGCTGGCAGGCAAAGCCAGCAACTGCACCTCTTGAGCCGAGCGTTCACTGTCGCTGCCGGCGGTAGAGCCTCTCCCAGCTGCGGTGAGGTGGGAAACGAACAAATCTTGACCTCTCGGGTCGATGCTCAGAAAACGACGAGGCCGTTCATCTCGTAGTATCGGATGCGCGCCCAGTTCACGACGGCACCTGTGCCCTCTGCCTGGTCTCTCCTGGACCACACCCGCTCAACAAGATCCCTGGCGTTATAGATGTACCCGAATCCGCAGGTCCGCTCCATTATTAACAGCCTGTCCTGGATGACTACGCGGTGCTCCAGCTTCCAGCAGGAGCCGCCCGCCATGACTAGAGGGAACAGCAGGCAGGACTCGAGCGGGCTGCCATATCGAATTTTCTGCACGCAGTCCAGGATTCCGTCGACGTATTGGCCGACTTTCGGGTCAGTGAGCTCATAGCCCTCGACAATCTGGTGCAGCCGCAGCCTGATGGCATTCTCGAACGCTATGGTCGCGTGCAGCACGTCGTCGTTGCTCGGCGAGAGTGTCCACGCGGCACGCGACATGCCGCCGTACTCATAGGACCAGTTGTCGATGCGCTCCTCAATATCCCTGGCGTGCGCCCGGAAAGCGGCCTCGGAGGCCGGGTCTACGCGAGTGCTTCTCAATTCGGCGAGGGTATTGACGCGGTCGATCAGATGGAAGAGCTCCTTGGGGATGCCGTAGACCGCCGAGTCCTCTTCATCTGGGGTGGCGCTCATGCGATCCAGGGCGGCCGCTTCGGCTTCTTCTTCGCCGATAAGGGGCGGCCGGCACGTCGACGTCGTGGCGGCCGAATCGAGGAACCTGGCGAGCCGCAGAAGGAACTTGTAATGCCCGGTCATCATTTCCCCCTGCTGCTCCCGCAACTTTATCAACAACCGTTTGGCGCCCTTCAAATGCAGCTTCCAGCCCTCGCTGGTGCCGTCAAAGAGCTCCGTCATGCACAGCAGCAGGCTGCTGACGAGCGCGATGTCGGCGCTGGTCTTGTCGACGTGCGGGAGCAGCCTGGCCAGCGCCTGAGTGGCCTTGCTCTTGTGCATCAGGCCGCGGTCGCCCATGGACGGCTGCAGCTTACGCCAGTGGTTGGCCGACAGGGCGAGGATGCAGTGCAGGACGAGGTCGTTGCCTTGAGCCATGGGGAGGAGGTAGTTGTTGTACGGGTTGGCCGACGAGGACCGCCTGGACAGTATGGACGAGACGATGGTCGAGTAATGGTTGAGGAGCGCCTTGTCCAGGGGCGCGTTAAGCTGAGGGAGCAGCTGCGGGACATAGATGGAGAGGGACGTCATGGGCGTCGACTCAAAGGACGCTGTCGGGCTGCCGCTGCTGATGGGGGTGACGGACTCGAGCCACGATGTCGAAGGCGACATGTCCCACGAGAAGTGGTCCGGGCCCAAGTCGAGGGACAGCCCGCCACCCATGGCTGCCGCTGCGGCGGTGTTGGGGATCGTTACGGCGGTGGCGGGCATTGACATGGCGGCCACGGGCAGGCTGGGGGTTTGCTCTGGCGCGTGGCCGAAGCCGATGTGACCGGCGCGGCCGGGATGGCCGGTCTGGCTGGAACCGCTGTCGTGGCTCCCGTGACGGCCACTCCCGGGCGTCGAAACGGGGCTGGGGCTGCCGCGGATGGCAAGCTCCATCATGGCGGCGTCGCTGGACTGATCCCCGGCCATGCTCTTGGCCTCGGCAACGGCGGCGGCACTCGCGGCGGCCTTGCTCCGGCCATGGCGCTCGGGCGGCCACGCGCAGTCGAGGCACAGGCGTCGGCAGTCGCCGCAGCGCGGCTTCGTCTCGTCGCACTTCTTCTTGCGGCGCTTGCACATGAGGCATCCCGTCTGGACGCGCCGTATGCGCGCCTTGGGGGTGTCGCCATCCTGGGGGTCGCCGTTCACGGGCTCGCCCATCGAGTTGCGCGGCCGGCACGGGAGGCTCAGGCGGACGCACCGCGCGCAGGGCAGGCTACCGTCGCAGGCCTGCTTGATCTGCGCGCAGCGATGGCAGACGGGTCGGCTGTCGGAACCCATCGTCGCTCGGGCCGGGTGGCAAGACCAGGCCGCTTTCTGCGACGCCGCGCTCGTGAAACGCCGCACCGCGGTGCAGCAATCCGACACTGGGTCTCCGGTGCAGCGACCGGCTCGCCCTGGCTGCTCTGCGGCGTGCCGAGTTGGCGGGCAGCGTCGTCGGCGGGTGTTGTTCTGTTGGTTGCGTCGCTGGCTCTGGCCGTCACCGCTGGGCCGCCGTCCAAGGGTACCTCATGAGCTGACGATGTTGGAGCTGCCGGGTTGGGACGGGCGGAAGCATGCGGAAAATGGAACGCGCGCTCCTGGTGCTGCCGACGCTGGTGGATGCGGCCGTACCTTGACTGGTGATGAAGCGGGCGTCGGTGCTGGGGAACGGGGGGACGGAGGTTTTGTGCAGGTGACTTCCGAGCGGCCGGGGCGCCTGGGGGCAGGTGAAGTGGCTGTGGGCTGCGGAGGACGAATCTCCCATCGGAGCAAGGCTGCGCGGCGGACGCAGGGAGGAGCGAGATGCCGGTAGCGGGACATGGTGGCTGGCAACGTGGCGCTGGGCCAGGCCGCTTGGGGGTTGGAGCTGGCGGCGCCCCGCGGGGAGAGTGTCTTTAGGTTGCCTACCTTACCGACCTCGTCGCTCGGCCAGGCCGCTGCTCGGGGGAGCATTGACCGCAGGGACCGAGACGGGACCTAGGCGGTAGTAAGACTGTTTTCGTACTCGGCTGTGCGCGTGTCACGACTGACTAAATGACTAGCCGACTGACTGTACGGAGCACGAGTCTTGTGTTTCTGGCCGTGTCGCCGCGTCGCCGTGTCGCCGTCGACCGGGACCGCGCGGGGGGTTTGTGCTTCCCGGCGCCCGCGACGGCTCGGTACCTGTACCTCGTCGCGCTCAGCGTCGCCATGCTCGTGGACCTGGGCTCTGCAGACGGGTCAGGTCGGCACCTGGACGGCGACGTCGCCCGGCGGCCTGACACGCACCGCAGATAATTACGAGGACTCGCACGCGCCGTTTCGGGCGAGCTGGTGTCACCGGTGCCACTCGAGATGCATGCCGTGCGTCGCCGCTGGATGGAGCGCTGGACCGCATCGGAGCACGAGGGGCCCCACGGCCTGGTGGCGCTGCGGCACTGCGGGCGGTGGCTCCACTGGCGAGCCTTATCGAACGACGGCGACGGCCTGGCAAGCCAGACATGCCAGATCTCTGGCCACCCACGAGGGCCTGCGCTGCGGGCGCACGGGCGCCGCGCCCGAGTACTCGTACACGGCTGCCTCTCGACCGCCCGCCGCCGCCGTGCTCGCTCGCTCGCTCGTTCGCGCGGTGCGACCGCTCGTGCCCGTACCGCGCGCCAGCTAGGCGAGTACTGGATCCGGATCCGTACCGTGGCAACCCCTGGAATGCGTAACCCCCCGCCGACGCGCGCAGCGCCGAGCCGCCGCAAGCTACGAGCGCGCTCCGGCAGGATGCGAGTACGAACGGCGAGGGCTCGTACAGATACTTCGGGCCCCCCCACCTCCCGATGCTGCCAGACCCAAGACGGCCGCGCGCTGCGTGGCAGAGACATGGCCGGCCATGTGGTTGGCCGCCGGGGCGGGTCATCGGGGAAAGGTCCCATGCTAGCAGGGTCGCGCGCGGCCCTCCAGCGGCCTCTGCTGTGGCTCGGTTGCCGGTTCCAGCATGCTGCCCGACTGGGCGCGAACGGGCGTGCGTCGTCTGTCTGTCTCCAGCTCCCACCGCGACTACGACTACTACGACTGCGGAGTGCTCCTCCGAGACCTCTCGCGACGCCGCCAGCAGCCCCGGGCGTCTGGCGCCTGCAGGGGCACGCCGTGTCTCTGCCGAGGGAGCGGTGGAATTCGCGTGCGCGCTCGCCGCTCGCTGACTGGGCGCCTCGGACTCGAAACCAGCCCCGGGGGTGTGGGAGGGGTGGGGCCGCGTCGACGCCCGCTGGGATCACCGAGAACACCATGCCTCGGGAATCGGGGGGGCCGTCTGATCGCGTCGCTGCCACCTGGGCTCCATGCGTGTTCGAGATGGCGTGGCATGGCCGGGCCTGGGGGGGCCGGGGGCCTGGGCGATGCCATCACGGGCGTTGCGCTCCCTGCTGCTGCGCCTTGGTGGCAGCGAGGGAGGCAAGCGAAGCGACTCTACGTCTGCCGAGGCGTTGCGATCGAGGAACCCGGGGTATTGATCAATGCTACCTAGATAAAGCACGGACGATCCTTGTCCCGTCCTTCACTGGTCCGTGCAAGTGCCGAAGCCCAACGACCAGGTGCTGCTGCACGCGTCCACGGATGTCTCGTCGGGGTGAATCCTCCTCGCTCCCACCCAAGAGTCACGACTCACACAGACCGCGACTCGCCCCTTCACGCCGCCCAGTGCGCGAGCCGGATCTCCCGCGCTGTCTTGTCGATGAACTCGCTCGCCTGCCACAGGTCCTTGTCCATGTGCATAAACGGGTGCGGCACGCCGGGGAACCTCCGCACCGTCACCTCGACGCCGCCCTGGACCAGCAGCTGCGCGTACCGCTCTCCCTCGTCGCGCATGGGGTCGGCCCCGGCCGTGTAGATGACAGTCTTGGCCAGCCCCGCGAAGCTCGGCGCGCGCAGCAGGTTGGCGAACCAGCCCACCTTCTCGCGCGCCGCCCTGTGCTCCTCCGGGTCGCCCGGCAGCGACGACCACTTGAGCCTGTCGAACCACGCCAGGCGGCCCCAGTTGAGCGTCGGCGCCCACTCGTTCTCCTGCATCGACGGGAACGGCGAGTCGGCGGCGCACGAGTACTGCGAGAGGTCGTCGACGACGGGCGTGCCCACGGCCACGAGGCGCAGCGGGATGGCGGCGGGCTCGTTGTCGCGCGCCAGGTGGGCGAGCGCGAGCGCGATGCAGCCGCCCGCCGAGACGCCGCCCAGCGAGATGCTGTCGGGCTTGATGTTGAACTTGGCCGCGCCGTGGGCGTGCACGTACTTTAGCGCCGCGAAGCTGTCGGTGATGCCCGTCGGGAAGGCGAACTCGGGGACGAGGCGGTACGCGACGTCGACGACGACGACGTTGGCCTTCTTGCAGATGTGCCTGCAGATGTGCGCCTCGGTGTCGAGGTCGCCCAGCCCCCAGCCGCCGCCGTGGTAGTCGATGTGGACGGGCCACGGGCCCTCCGAGGCGGGCTCGTAGACGCGCACGTCGAGCGTCGCGCCGGAGCCGTCGTCCAGGGGGATCCGGTCGTCGTAGACGCGGCCGACGTCCGGCCCCGGCGCCGTGCCGTAGCTGTAGAGCACCGAGTACTTGGACCGCAGCTCGCCGAGGTCGATGGGCCTCAGGGGCGTGTTGGCGACGTTGTCGTTGTACAGCTTCTCGAAGACGGGGTCCAGCTTGCCCGCCATGGACGGGTGGATGGGCTGGAGGGCCTCGTGCCCGCTGCTCGCGCCGGGAGACATCTCGCGCGCTGCCTCGTCGTCCGGCCGAGGCTGGTGCTGCTTCCGGCGGCGATAAGTGTTCACGGTGCCGTAGGGGCGAGCGGTCTGAACTTGAAGGGGCGAAGGTTTTAACATGTACGAGTAAGTGTCTCTAAGCTGGCCCTCGGTCCTTCGTCCCGCCCCGCTATGGCTTGCTCCGTCGCGCGCCCAAGCTGCTCCTCCCCGCCAATGCCAGCAATGCGATCGGTGCCACGTTTTTCGTGGGGACTCGACGATGAGGTTCGTCACCGGCAGGGTGCTTCCATGTTGTTAAGGTGGGATTGCCGGCCGGCCTCCCAATTCCGACGGCAGCAGGGGTAAATCTCGATTGCCGACGCGGGTCCGTCGGATCGGAACACTTCTTGATACGAGTACGGGATATTCGTGGTGACACAAAGGCCAGTTGAGCCGCTAGGATGAAGACATATTATTACATGTGGTTGACTACCTTTGCAACCTTTGTACCTTGCAGTTACGAAAAAGGCTCAGTGTCCACAGGATTAACCTAACATCCGGATTCACCCCTATTCTGACACCAGGCGCGGAAAAGCCTACCATCAACTATTGCCAAGGCGTCCCTAAAGCGGGGCGTAATCACTAATGCCGGTGCTCGAACCAGATTCTTGGCTGGCCATGTACTGTATCTTCGAACGAATGACTAGAAAGGAGTTCATGTGAACACTATGACATGAGTCTGCTATCAAACCCCTTCGTAGTTCACTGGCAAAGGGGTCGCAGAAGGATCAAGAAATGCAAGCTTCTTCGCCACTACCGGGCTCATCCGTGACGTGACGCACTTGCGGGTCACCAGCTTGTCGGGGAACGGAAACCCTCCAGCCTGCAGCTTAAACGATGCTCCATGTCAGGAAGTGGCTCGATGGGGAAGGAGTATGATTGATTACTCCGCGCCAAGAGTAATTGTCCGATCTTGACGTGACATTCGAGATGCCGGTCAGCTCATATTGCGAAGTTGCGCTCCCCGCCTGCTTCCGAAACTCACATCCGTACACAACACCGGTTCGGATAAAATTGAATCATGAAGAAACCGACCGTTTTGGCTACGCTACTAGCAGCGGCAGCTTCAGCCACCGTCTTCGCCCCGCCGAAGGGTTACCAAGTCCATTGGGAGTCATCTGAGCTCATCGACCACAGCCGCCTGGACCCGTTCAATTCGTCGCACCCTCGGCGAATGATGATCTCTCGCTTTTCCCCAGTCCTATCTTCATGTTGCAAAAAGACCTGTCGCGTCCCGTACATGCCGACGACTACGGCATCCCTGGAGGACGAAATCTTGAATGCGTATCTCAAGGACGCAGGCTGGCCCAAGGGCGTGATTGGGAGCCTGGAGCTCGAGCTCTGCTGCGAGAAGCACGAGCGCGGTCACGAAAGACAGTTCCCTAAGATCCTATTCGGAACGGGCCTGAACACCACGCGGCTATTCTACTCAGCCACTGCGCAGCACCTGTCCAGCCAAGGGTATGAGATCATCGTCATGGATCATCCTTACGAGACGGACATAGTTCAGTTCCCGGACGGACAAATCGTCTTTGGTGGTCGCGTTACCAGTGACCTTGCTAACCTCACACATGGCCTCGACGTGCGAACCCAGGATGTTTCGTTCGTCATGGACGAATTAAAGATACGCAAGACGGTGTACGTGGGTCAGTCTTTCGGAGGCGCATCTGCCGCAGCAGCCATGGTCCGTGAACCACGCATCGTCAGCGGGGTCAACCTCGACGGCGCCTTATGGGGACCAGTCACCAACTCCGGCGTCTCCCGAGCCTTTCTTACTATCGGTGCCGAGGGCCACAACATCTCTTTCATCCCCTCATGGGCGGATTTCTTCAAAGCCATTGATGAGAATCATTCCGGCGTGTGGTCGAAGCTCCTGAACGTCAAGGACACTGTCCATGGAAGCTTCATGGACTTTTCCCTCATCGGAGACGTCACCGGCTTGAGGCGAAATAAGGAGCTTGAAAGCATGTTCGGCAAGGCATCAGGAGCGAGGGTCATGAGCATCCTAAGTGCATATCTGACAGACTTTATCGAGTACACTCTTCTCGGAAAGGGGGAGGGGCTCTTGAAAGGTCCTAACCCGAGGTTTCCAGAGGTTTCATTCTTAAGGTAGACGGGATCACGGTTGAAGAAGAGATATCATAGGGGCCGGAGCTATCGGAAGCCATGATTTCTCCGGCAGATATTCTTCTGGGCTGATTGATGATTGATTAATTCAGAAGTATGAAGGTACCAAGTAAGCCGCACACATGACTCGTGCCATGCAAGGATTCTGGAGCCAAAGGTGCCAGAAGCCAACGTGTGCGCCGTGCATGGAGACTTGGTGATTCTTCATCCCTTTTACACACTCAGAATGTACATGTAAGCAGTAAGGCGTTAGGAGTCAATGGATGAGGGATTCGATCTACAAAAGAATTAACGTATCGAAATATATTCCTGCTTCCAGTTCCCTCACATACAGCTACATTAACAGAACCATGATGTAGAAGTCTGCCACTCCCCCCCAGCTTGACAACCTCGGCTATGGTACCGAGATCAATACGAGTCTCTCACGGGTACATGTAGTTTGTAAAAGCTTAAATAGCCACAGTTTTTGCTGTCAAAACGCGAAGGCCACCATTCGAGGAAATCGGAAATTCCACCAGTGATCGTCGGGCAGAGCCCGAATGTTGGCCGAAGAACGCGGGGGTCGACCCGCGGCAGGATTCGATGGCGCCGATTTGCCCCAGACCCAGCGACTCGGAACGTGGGGATTCCCGTGTCGCCCCCACAGCCCACCCGGTCTTCTCTCCGTTTGCCGGCTCCGCGCGCCGGGGCTTACGCGGAGATACTGAAACGGTTATTGAAGTCGGATACTTAAAAGGATCCCTTGGGAATGGTAACGGCCTTTCGCCTCATGGAGCAGAGTGAATTCTTCGCACTGGATCTGTCGACGAATGAGCTTAGAGGATGACGGATAACATGATGGACGATACCAAAGTCGACGTGGTGGAGCACTTTGAGAGCGACGTTGGCCGTCCCATTGAGGACACAATCCACCACCCCGACCCCTTGCTCTACGCCGAAGCCCTGCAGCGGTACCCGAACGATGAAGCAATCGATAAAGCCGACGAGAAGCACCTTGTCCGCAAGCTGGACATGCGCATCCTCCCTTTGTTGGGAATTTGCTACTTCTTTTACGTACGTGGCCGCGTTCCTTGGCTGATCACGACGACCCTGCCACCCATAGAGTCATCAAACCGCCTGGCTCTATAAAAGTTGAGGCTAACCTACGTCCGTGGCATTAGTATGTCGATAAAACCACTCTCTCGTATGCAGCCATATTTGGCCTCAAAGACGACCTGAGTCTGCATGGAGACCTATACAACTGGCTTTCAAGCGCCTTTTACTTTGGCTGGCTTGTATGGGCTATCCCGTCAAATCTTCTCATGCAGCGCAGCCCGCCGGGCTGGTACCTTGCTGGCAACATCTTCATGTGGGGTGCGCTTCTCATGTGCCAAGCAGCGGTGCAGAATTTCGCAAGTCTACTTGCTTTGCGCGTGCTGTCGGGTGCATTTGAAGCCATCGCCGACCCGGCATTCATGCTAATTACGTCCATGTACTACACGAGAGACGAACAACCGTCTCGTATCTCTGCATGGTATGCTTGGAACGGCATTGGCGTAGCCGGCGGCGGCCTACTTGGTAAGTTTGTGGAATTAGATCTTGCTTGTCCCAGATGATAAAGAGGCTGACTCAGGTAAAGGATATGCCATCGGCCATATCGATGGTAGCCTCCCATCGTGGCGGTACGAGTTCGTCATTGTGGGCGCCCTTTGCGCCAGCTGGGGCATCGTGCTGTTCTTGTTGCTGCCCAACTCTCCGCGGACAATCTGGGGCTTCTCCCGGGAAGAGAAGCTCCTAATGATCGCACGCATTCGCCGCAACCAGACGGGAATCGAGCAGCGCAAGATCAACTGGGGCCAGATTCGCGAAGCCTACCTGGACTACAAGACATGGCTATTTACCCTGCTCGGGTTCGTGGCCAACATCCCCAACGGAGGCATTTCCAACTTCTCGACGCTCGTCATCAAGGGCTTGGGCTTCGACACGCTGCAGACTGCTCTTCTCGGCATACCGCAGGGCATTCTTGTCGTAATCTGGATTGGCTTGGGAGCATTGGCAAATAAGTACATGCCCAATAACTGCCGAACGATTGTATGCGCCATATTCATGCTGCCCACTATTGCGGGGGCTCTCGGATTCCTGCTTGCGCCCACGGATGCCTACGTCGGCCGGCTTATATGCTTGTAAGTTGATCAACGATACTCTCCTTTAGGCACTCTCTGCATTAGGTTCGATCGATTGCTAACCACAGCCTGCATGCAGCTATCTCACCGGCTCTTACCAAGCATCGTTTGTCATATCCCTCTCGCTCATCACGTCAAACATCGGCGGCCAATCCAAGAAGATGATTGTCTCGGGCATGATTTGGTTCGGCGCATGCATTGGCAACATTGCGGGCCCGTTCTTCTACAAGACGGACCAGGCGCCCAAGTATGGCCTCGGCATCGGCTCGCTCCTCGTCGCCAACTGCATCGAGCTGGCGCTATTCTTTGTCTTTCGGTACGCCTTTAAGTGGGAGAATCGTAAGAAGGAGCAGCTGCGTGAGGAGATGCGCGAGCGTGGCGAGATCTACTCGAAAGAGCTCAATGCCACGGCTTTCAAGGATATTACGGACAAGGAGAACCCCAACTTTGTTTATGTGTACTAGGCGGATGCCACAATGTCGGCGACTGACACTTCTGAAATCAAATATCAATCGAGTAAAAACATAATATTTCAAAATATTGAGAAGCAATGGGAACGGAAGCTGTGTGGGTAACGACAGTCAACCGGTGCTCAAAGATGCAGAGCGACATTTGATGGTTTATCCTGCCAGATCTGCAACATGCGACCCCACGTCTTCGTCTCCGCCAGCACCGCGAGCGATCGAGATCCAATTATTCTGCACATACGTAGTACTCTAGACGGGAAACCGCTTACACGAAGGAGACCCACGCCAAGCCCTGGACTCGACGCCCGAGTCCGTCTGACTTGGTGTGACCTAGCACAAGTCACATGCTTCAGAGTGCATCGGGGAGGTCTCATTGTAGCTCCGCCGTGGCAGGGTTGTAATGCGAGTACGTACATGTAGCTGTTCCCCAGGTCCGGTCTGAGGGCACGGCTGCTCCTCGTCGAAGGGCACTGGAGTGCGTGGGGCCAGCAAGCAGATTCTCCGGCATATGATTCCATTTGTGATTA
Organism: Albophoma yamanashiensis; assembly: GCA_001600555.1. Taxonomy (NCBI): domain Eukaryota; kingdom Fungi; phylum Ascomycota; class Sordariomycetes; order Hypocreales; family Ophiocordycipitaceae; genus Albophoma; species Albophoma yamanashiensis. Next base: position 972,072 of record BCKH01000003.1, read on the forward strand.
GCAAAGTTCCAGGCAAATTTTGGGTTTGTGTCTTGGCTCAAGTGCACGGTCTTACTACTAACTGCTGTGACAAACTCAAAATAACGTTGGCTCATCATTGGAGGCACCACAGTTGGACATTGTTCTGCATGTGCATTGGCCGTTGCAACCCTGCCAAAGATAAATGTAGCACGGACTTAAATGACTCGGAGGATAACATGAACGCTTCTCCCTGGGTAGCTCGACCGCGGGGGCATTTGTCTGGTGTAAGAGGGGAAGTAGGCCGACAGACGATGATATGTAGCATGCTTCAGCCACATCCTATCTTTCCCTATCTTTTCCACATTTACCGGCGGGCGTGCTATGCAACCTAAACGAGGCAGTGACAATGCCAGCCTTCCATCCATGTGCAGTGTTGAACCCCCACGGTGGTAGCCATTGGTCACAGACCCTCAATTTTATATGTGTTGCGCAGTGGGGATGACAAAAGGCCCCGGCGATCTCAAAGCTTGCGGCATCAAGGGTGGGCAACACTTCAGTTGGCCTCATGCCTCGTCATCAGCCCTCGTTGGTCACATGTAAGCTTGGACCAGGTCCACCGTTACATGTACTATGTAGCTTCCAGGGCAACACGTCAGTGAATTGCCGGCCCATCTGGAAGCTGCACAGACCAGGTGCCACCGAACAGGGTGAATGTGTTGCCGCGATAGGCTACATGCTTAAATGCGCCACCCGGCACCACGGGCCCGCGAGCGGAGACGGCTTCCACTGTCACCTACCTTTTTCCGCCAAGTCCCGGTGCTCCGTTGTGCAGCCCGGGCCTCCGAAGGGTGGGCCCAACAAAGGTTCTATTGTTTAATGAGAGATCCACGTAAAGTCGAGTGTTGTACGGTACGCTGTCTGTCGCCATCGCACCCCTCGATTTGCAAATGGGAATATATTCAACTTGGTTTTTCTCGCCTCTTCCATTGGTCAAAGTTGCTGTATCGAGCACGCCTTTATACATGTAGTTGCGCGTCTCGCTGCGGGCGGACCTCCCTGCCTGTGGCTTGGAACGTGAGCTGGGTCGTTCCTCGCGTGTTCTGGTCATATCTCGTCGGCGAACTTTAGGCCTTGGATAGTAGTAGGTTTGACATCGAGCTGCCTGCATGTTCTGCGGACACAGGTTGCGACCGAGCTGCCCGATTTTGAGGAAACGAACAGCTCCAATACTTGTATGGCTACGGGCTTCTCCTCTTCAGGCCGCAAAAATGTCGATCACCCGTTACGGAGAATGCCCGGTGCTCTGCGGCGAGATTTCCATTCGTCAAGCCCCGAGTGATACATTTAGTAACGGCACAAGCGCCTTATCGACCTACCTTAAACATACAAGTGATGGTCTCTTTGCAGTGGGCCCATATCGGAGAGTGGCTTCTGGAATCAAAGCCACCCGCTGCAAAGCGCCGATCAAGTATAAAGACATGAGCAAGGACTCCCTGAATACACGTGAATGTTCCAATCACGTTGATAACAGACTCTTGTAGCCACATCGCAATGAAGGTCATTGGTGTCTCTCTCGTCCTCGCGGCCTTGGCAGGCTCGACCCTCGCAAAGCCCAACAAGGCAGCGCGAGCCAAGGCTGTGTTCGGGCCAGCAGAGCTCCGAGCCTACAACGCCCCTAATGCAGTGCCCATGGAGGACCTCAAGCAGAAGAAGCTGGATCAGCTGTCCCGGGACCAGGCGGCTGGACTCTTTGCGCAAAACCGATACACTGCGCAGTCGGCTACGACGTGTAAAGACGGCAAAGCCGGGGAGTACTCCTGCAACAAGGTCGATCTCAAGGCATTCCTGCGTCATCAGGACCTCCAGAGCAGATCTCGTCAAGGCAATGACGTTTGGGGTAAATCATTGACTCCACAATTGGAACGCGATCTATCTGTAGGCTGACAAACAAATCAAGGTTGGACCTCCCCCGATGGACGGGAGTTTGGCTTGGTTGGGCAGGCCGACGGTACTGCTTTCGTTGAGGTTCTCCAAGATGGCAGCTTGCAGTATATGGGCCGCCTCCCGACCCAGACGGAGCCCTCAACCTGGAGGGACATCAAAGTCATCAAGAACCACGCCTACATTGGCTCCGAAGCACCGGATCACGGCTTACAGATCTTCGACCTCACCAAGTTGCTCAAGGTCGACCCAAAAAGCCCGCCAAGCTTCAGTACGCGCAGCGATCTTGCCGCGCTCTTCCGCGGCTTCGGAAGCAGCCACAACATCGTTGCAAACGAGGAGACAAACACGATATTTGCTGTCGGCACCGCCAGGAACGAAAAGTGCCGAGGCGGTTTGTGGATGATTGATGTCTCCAACCCCCGCCGGCCTCAGGACAACGGCTGTGTCTCCGAGGACGGATACACGCACGACGCGCAATGCGTCATCTACCGTGGACCTCAGCGAGACTACCAGGGGCGCGAAGTGTGCTTCAACTTCAATGAGGATAGCTTAACCATCGTGGACATATCGGAGCGTGCCTTGCCGCGGCAGCTGTCTCGCACAACCTATAAGGGGGCGACTTACACGCATCAGGGATGGTTGGCGACCAAGGACCAGCGCTACCTCCTCCTGGACGACGAGCTTGACGAGGAAATGAGCTCAGGCCCGGCTGCCGACGGACACACAACCACATACCTTGTGGACGTGTCCGACTTGAAGAACCCCATCTTTACGGGGGTGTACAAGAGCCCGGTCAAGTCGATCGACCACAACCAGTACGTCATCGACGGAGTCTCGTACCAGAGCAACTACGGCTCTGGCCTGCGCATAGTCAACGTCTCGTCTATTGTGGAGGATGACTCTGGCGCTCAATTCCATGAACTCGGCTTCTTTGATGTGCACCCAGAAGATGACGCCCAGGGTGGTGAAGTGGCGTTCCATGGCTCTTGGTCCGTTTACCCGTACTTTCAGAGTGGATACCTGCTCGTCAACAGCATCGAGCGTGGAATCTACTCTGTCAAGTTTTCCGGATAGATATGTAGATGTCTTAATTTGTTTATTGCGGCGCGGCGCGGCGTGGTTTCCCCCTGCTTGGCACGGAGGATGAGATTTTGGATCATGGTAGCTCTATCAGTGTCAGGTATCATTGGCACTTGGCATGAGTGTCACTGGTTTGTGCTTTCGCGACAGGAAGTGTGGGTTTAATCAGCATATGTGTTTCCAACGTGACGTTTGGCCAATGCGCTTGACAAGGCGCTAGTTGAGCTCATGGTCCAACTTGATAGCCGTCGATTTTCCCGTGTCCAATACCACCGCGGGATCATCAGGTTGCCCCTTTCGGCTCACTTCATTTCCTCTCTTCGTAGTAATGGTAGTTCTGCTTACGATCAGTGACCGTATCCTGGAGTACGTCAATGTCAATGTGAGCGGATTCAACATACTCCTCGTCCTTGACATCAAGAACTTTGCCGTTTGGCTGGCTCCCTCCCCAGTTCCAGCTCACCGTGTCGCCGACTTCTGGGCCATTGCTTTCTATGCCAGTATCTTGGCCATTCCTGTAATCCTTTTCTCCGCCATTCGCCTCGCCATTCGACTTGGTTGCATGGCGTATCTTGGCCGTGAAATTACCAACGTCTTCCTCGTCAGCGACATCAATGTCATCTTCGTCAGAGCTCTTAGCCCTCGAGTATCTCTTTCCCCTCGACATCACGTGTAACCTCTTGTTAGGACCATCACCGTTGGCGGCCGCCTTTCTTTTATCGCCGGCCTCCTTCTCATTGTCGTCATAGTTGTCGTCCTTCTTCCCGTTTTCGGTCTTATCATCTATCGTCTTGAGCACATCGTGGCCCCAGTTCTTGAGGGAAGCGTACGATTTGGTCTTGTTGACGTCCTCTGCCGACGTTTTGCTATTCCCCTTTTCCTCTTGGGCGAGATGTCGCTTGCTGAAATTGATGCGTTAGCTGGCCAACAAGCCTCTCCGATTATTTCTGTCCGCATTCGACTTACCAGTAAGAGACGACTTTCCTCATGTGCTGTATTTGGTCTTCCGTGTATTTATCGGCAATTTTATCTGGGTTCGCCTTGAGAATATCAACGATCTTGCAACCACTGTCGTGTTCTACGGATTCTCCGTCATCGTCTTCCTTTGGCCAACCGGCACTTCGAGGGTCGTCCGACTTGAGCCAGCTCTCAAGCTCCGAATGTTTCATGTTGACGAGTTCGTTGAACTCCTCGATGACTGCGTTTCCGTCCTTCATTTTGAAAAGCTGTTTCTGTTTGCTCTTTTGATCAATTGGGTTCGTCTCGGTCACGGTGGACTACATGTACTGGGGGTTTCGATCGGAGTTCGGGAGTGCTCCCTGAATGGGGGGGGACTTCTTGCTTCAGCTGGGCAGCCATTGCTTTTCATCCCATTGAGACCATGGCTCATCGAAGTGGTGACGTTTTCGGCCGTGGGAGCATTGACCACCACGTCATGGACTGCCACCAAGCGCTTGCCGTTCCCGGTTGAGACATTTTAACATTAAACTAGCATAACCGCCGGCGGTCGAATAAGCTTCCGCCGAAAGTTCATCACAATTCCCGTTGCATCTGGCCCAGCCACGCTTAGTGGAGCATGGTCCTCACCTTTTGCAGGTGACACGGCAAGCCGTCCAGCATTTTGGCGGGACTTGATGCCAGAATGTCACACCAACATAGTTGCCAATGGACAATATTGCGATACCGATATGAGGCAAGAAAGCCAGTTTGTAGAAATACCACTCGATTTACTTACTCTTCCAACATGCCTTCGTATGGAAAAACTTGAAGAATAGGACTGCCTAGGAAGGCGGAAGCGGTGACGGCCTCTTGAAGGGAGACAGAGTGCCTCACTTCCTACGTTGGTCATTCTTTCCTCTCCATCTCGCTCTCATCACCTTCAATAGAATCCAGGCTAGTAGCCGGTACACCACAATGCATGCGGCCAGGGATGCCACATTAACGACCGGATCGTCATCAAAATTGTACAACGCTAGAACTTGCTCCCCCGTCTCAATTGGACAACTACCATCGGGAAGTCGTTGCGCATCGGTGCAAGTGAACTTAACTCCGCGCAGGGAGTAAGGTGCTATGGCATGAGCCGCGTATCGAATCGGCGAGAGGTAGTTCACGGCTTTGAACAATTCCGGCATGTTGATGGACAGGACCCCGGCCATTGCATTCGCCACTGACAATAAGACACCCATGATGTTGATAGCGAAACCAGTGTGGCCGAAAAGCGTGTTAAACATGATTCCGAGGCTTTCACCGCAAGACACGACACCAAAACAGGCGAAAACGGCGACAAAATACATTGTCGCCGTCCGTGGTAATCCAACGGCAAGAGCCGACAGCAAGCCGAACAATAGACAACTGAAGATCTCAAAGGGAACTTCGAGGATCGTGTATGAGGCAAGGAAGGCATCCACGCCGTAAACGCCGTCGTCGTCTTCTCGGTAAAATACGTCGCGCTCGTTGGGGTACACTGCCACATTTTGGAGCATGCCGACGTAGTAGAAGGCTCCAAATTCCTGCACAAACCCCATTCGGTTTTGAACTGAGAAGTAATCGTTGCCCAGCGGTGCGAAGAACAGGGTAAAGACAATCGCCAAACCAATGACCTGCATCGTCCGTGCCATAATCAGCTCAGGCTGTCGACGCGTATTGATGATAGCTCGATGAAGCAGTACTGGCAGTGCAGAGAGTAATGATGCACGTTTGCGGATCAAGGCACCCAACTCGGCTGGGGTTGAGAGATTTGTCTTGTTGAACGACTTGCGTGGTGACGCCGTAGGCTTTAGGGTTGCCCTGGTTATTACTTGATTCCGTTCTTCGACAACCGAACGTTCGGGTACCGAGTGGCCCTCAACGAGTGGCTCTTCTTTCTCAAATTCAGTTGTGTCACGATCTCTTCCAGTAAGCTCCTCAGACTCCTGAATGCCTGGCAGGCGATCATTGACTTTCTCGAGCAACGCTTCCCCGCGATCACTCCATTGGTTGATCAGCTCCTGCACTCTCTCCCGGCTGGAAGCTTCTCTATAGTCTTGCTGTAGATCAATAGTTATCATATCCAGAGCAAAGTCCGCCGGATTGGTATGCTGAGGGCAGTCGTAGCCATATCTCCCAAAGTACACCAGCATCTTTTCCGCGGCGCCCGCATAGACCGGGGAGCCTCCGCGTGCAAGTAGAAGCACGTTGCCAAAATGCTTGAACAAGTCTGAGCGGGCTTGATGAATTGTCAAAATGAGTGTCCTGCCTTCGTTGGCCAAGCCTTGTAGAACGTCCATAATTGAGCTGGCTGTGAACGCGTCGAGCCCCGAGGTGGGCTCGTCAAGCAGCAAAATGCGAGGGTCGGTGAGAACTTGGACCGCAATGGAAACACGACGTTTCTCTCCGCCTGAGATGCCTTTTATCAGGTCACTTCCAACCAAATTATTAGCGCAGTCTTTCAAGCCCATCTTCATCAAAACTTCATCGGCACGGCGGTCCTTCTCCTCGCCGCTCATGGATTGAGGCAGACGTAATCCTGCTGCGAATCGAAGTGTTTCGCGGACAGTCAAGGAGGGTAGAAGCGCATCGTCGTCTTGGCATACGTAAGAGCATACAGAACGAATGACGGAGTCGGACGGTACGGCACCGTTGAAGGTAAGCTTGCCTGATGGGCGATACTTGGTACCAATGGAATTGCGCAACCGAAGTGCCATGGCATTCAGAAGTGACGTCTTTCCACTGCCTGATGGGCCCATGACGACGTTCAAAACGCTTGCTCGGAAAGTTGCTGTTACAGGGTGAAGGATTGTTTTGCGCTCAAGTCTTTTGCCGTAAATGGTTCGTTTGTCGAGTGCCAGTGCAAAATCATGGAGTCCGAAGTCGATGGTCCTCACTTCCGCAATGGATCGAGCCGTCATCTTTTCCTTGCCGGCAGACAGATCGGTATCTGCTGCTCGAGAACGCGCAATGGTCATTTCCACCTTGAAATAGTGCAGCCCAATAGCTGAAAGTGCACAAAATAAGACGACAAATGACACCAGGACGATAATAGGGCGAGCGACCCAGTTGCCGGGGAATCCGAGTGAGTTCATTATATACTCCCCGGTGAACTGGACGCAAGCGGGATTCGAAATACCTCCAGGATACGGGCAATCGTAGAAATTCCCTTGAAATTCATTGCCGGCGGCGGCGCTAAAGGCATAGAACTAGTTGAAGTCAGAGTGCTACTTCCAGTACCTTTCTTAAGCGAAGCTTACCGTGTAGGTAATCCACTTGAGCCAACGCACGTATATCGGTATGGTGTTGACCTGAATGAACATGCCACAGGCAAGTGTCTGCAGTGTAAAAACCAAGTTCGCAATCAAGCTAGCTCCAGCAAAATGTCGCACAGCTACGACACAGGTCGTTGCGCACGTAACAGCAACATAATGATTGACCAGCATAATGGCAAAAAAGGTGAAAAACTTCTTCACCTCGCGGTCAAAGCCAGTCATGAAATACGCCAAAACTGAGAACAGAAAAGGCACGGGAACATCTTCGGTGGGCATCCGCGCTAGCCGCCGTGAAAGAATGAACGGTAAAGCATCAACACAGTTCTCCGAGGACTCCCGATCAAAGATAGGGATATCGATGGTCATGCGATAGACCTCAAAAATGAGGAACAAGTATCCTTGAAGGGCAACTGATGTGTAAAGCCCACCCTGCCGCGACCTGATGCCGGCCAGGTCACGGCCAAGGTCGTAGAAGAGATAGCCAGTTACAAGTCCCATTAGCACAGCCTCCAAGATGGATGCTGCCATGCCAAGAGGATCTCGATACGTCACTTTCAGCGTGCGATCGGTGAGGGTTCGCAGCTGCCGTAGGAAGCCCGCATGCCTCTCGGTCCCTGACCTCCGTTTCCGGCGCTTGGGGAGAGTGGGCGTGGACAAACGAGTGAAGCGGATCTCGCTCTCCGAGCGCCAAGCAGCCGTCAACGCCTCTACGCGGGCGCTGCTTTCTTCCTCCAGTTCTGGTTTTCGATTGTCTACGGCGGCAATGTCGACGATATACTCGGCGGGATTGACAAACGGCGGGATCTTAAAACCTTGAGCTTGGAACCAGGGGAGGATGTTTGCAATGGGGCCAGAGTAGACGGGACTGCCCCGGGACAGGACAATGAGATTGTCAAACAGGTCCCAAATCTCCGATCGAGGCTGGTGTATAGTCGTTATGACAGTCCGCCCCTTTCGGGCCAAGTTTTTGAGCGTCCGCACCAGCTGGAAAGCACTCGTGGCATCAAGGCCCGTTGTGGGCTCGTCGAGGAAGAGCACGGATGGGTTCGCCAGCAGCTGGACTCCGATGCTCACACGCCTCTTTTCGCCGCCAGAACAGCCCCGATACTGGCTATTGCCGATCCGTGTATCGGCACACTCTTTGAGGCCGAGCTCACGGATAACTTCGTCAACTACCCTCAGGCGATCTTGGGTTGATGTAGATGGTGGAAGTCTCAGGTCCGCTGAGTATTGCAGTGTTTCCCTGACGGTTAGAGTGGGCAGAAGGATGTCCTGCTGCATAACGTAGGCGTGTCTTACGTTGTGAATACCAACCGTTCCGTTAAATGTCGTCCACCCCTCCTGTCTCAACCTCGTGCTGGCTATCCTCTCGGCCATGGTGTTGAGTAGTGTTGTCTTGCCGGATCCACTTCCCCCAATTATAGCCGTGAGTGACCCCGGCTGGAGGTCGGCGTCGACCGAATGCAGAAGACCCTTTACAGATGGCGTTGTCTTGAACTTCGCAGCTATAAGGCTCTGCCATGTCGCCGGTTCGAACCACGACGGTGCCGTGTTGATCGATACAGAGAGGTTGCGAATCCGGATGTCGACGGCTTCAACGTCAGCAAGCGAGAGGTTTCCTGCACCAGACAGTGAAAACCGCCCTTCTCCTCGGTCCGAATGGCTCACTGACGTAGCTATTGACCTGGCACGATCGCGCTTGTCCTCTTTGATCATATTGAGCACATCGTCTGCGTCGCTGACGGCCATGATTCGGGAGCCCTCGAGGAGTACCGGCGAGCCGGAAATGCTTTGCAACTGGATTGTGGTTTGGTCTAATGGTTTTGTCTTTAGAAACGCCGCCTGGTACATCGGCCATTGCCGACCTTCTCAAGTACCTGGGCGAAAGTATACTGTCGCTTCGATGGGGCTCGCCGATGCGTTTAGTCTTCTGAGTGAGGCGAACCGCGGGCAGGGCGCAGGGCGCAGCCTATCATGACTGTGCTCTTATTGTTAAAAGCCCGGCACTGCAATGGCTGACGATGCGGCAATCGTCCTGGGCGAATTGATAGGAGCAATGAGTATCGTGGTTAAGTCCAAGTTGACCACGGCCACGCAGCCATATAATTTCGGGAATCGACCGGGTCTAGCGCATCAAAGGCAACCTGACTCTGGCAGGTAGTAAATAATCGAGCGCTGCTAGGAACTTGATGCTCGAAGGATGAGAGGCGCGTCTGCCCGCTCGCGCATCTATCTGAACACATGCAAAGGGGTTGGCCGACGCAAACGAACCGATCAAAGTTCTCCGCACTCCGCAGTCGGTTTTCAATCCTACGTGTACGGAGTATGCTTGAGCTAAATTAAGAGAGGGATGACTGGCGACCGCGTCAGCGTCGGCCCAACCGGACCTGGCCAAGTCCGCAGCTGGGGACGCAGTTGCGGAGAGGAGGGGCCTGCAAGCGCAGACGGCGGAGAATGAACCCGCCAAGAGCGAGCTCTTCTCCTTTCCATCCCTTGCCTCGTGGCCTGCATACCTCGCCCACCTCCTTTCGTTTTGACAAGTCGAAGCAGACGTACTCCGTACGGAAGATTGCATCCGTCTACTCGTTTGCAGCCATCCACCTCATCCCAGCCCTGCGGCTCGTAGGGACAACCTCTGTTCCCTGCTCTGTGCAAGAAAATATCAGATGTCAGCGTCGTGGGTCAGGGTTAGCGACGGAATACGACCGGAGTTACTGTGCGAGTACGGAGTACATGTAGTGACTCTCGCTTCGGGTTGCCAGCAGCACCAACTTCCCCAGCCGGGCTTCCTGTACCACTGGTGCCAGCTCTTTCACGATGAGATTGTTACATGAATGTTGAGATGGCCATAGCTGGCATTCTTTTTACACATTATTGCATGGGATACCACGTGGCGGACCGCGAAATGTCAAGATAAGTCTCTCCGGAGGTCCGTCGGTGGGTCTTTTGCTCCGGCCGATGCCAGTACGAGTAAGGTTGCAATTGAAGCCAAGTCCGGGGCTGGGGCGGGTACGAGTATAGGCTGTCTCTGCGCTGTGATGAGATTTCAGGGGCGCTTGGCGCCTCTAGGAAACAAATTCTAATTGATTGATAGCAATCGCTGCTTTAGTTATAACTCAGGACGAGCGTAATGAGGAAGTGTCAAAGAGCGGCGTTGGTTCTTGCAGAAAGTGCATATTTGCGGTACTGAAGTCCTCATATGGACAAGAAATGAAGATGGTGGTTGGCTGAACCCGCATGCTGCACCAGCGGATATATACCAAATTGGTGGACACACTGGTACATACGGCCATACCTACTAGAATATACGGGATCCCGTCCGCTCTCCCATAGTCAAGCTAGTAAGGGGCAGATTAGTAGTTGGGTCGGTGACGACCAGCGAATACCGGCTGCTGTATGTTCTCTTATTTTTGTAATTTTTTGCAATTTTATAGATTTATTTTGCCTTTTTTCTTACATTCCATATAAGTTATGATTTCTGTACGGAGTACTCCGTAGTGGGTGCATATGTAGGTTTTTGGAGGGTGGCCGCCTCAGATGCAGCCGCATGCATGTTGGTTGTGTTGCAGCCGGGGTATGAGCGGCCAGTCGCTGCGCCACAATTGCGGTGGTACGAACTTGAACAGCGCCTCAAGAATCACCACTGCCCATGACATACTCGCTTGCACCAAACACTGGCCATTTGCAACTGTGTCCTTTGGCCATACCAGATCATTGACGATGCGTTCGCAAAGATAGAGCTATGAGGAGATTCAAGGTCGGCTGTGCTGTACGTGTAGAGGGAGACGCCTGATGCGTACAAAGGTGACTCGCGTGGCCATTGATGAGCTTAAAAGATCTACCACGAGTATCTCCAAGCAAACGGAGACGCTTCGTCAGCAACAAGACGCTCTGTCGCGCCTTGTCAAGCAGCAGGCCGAAGACGAGGCCAAGAGAAGGGACTTAAACCAGATCAAGCGGAAAAGATGCGAGATGGAAAGGAAACAACTCGCCGACGAGGTAGCGACACCGCCACATCTGCGTGACTCTAGAAGTACATGTAGGCTAATGTACAACTAAGGTCGAAGAGATTTCGCAAAATCTTAGCTTCCGGCTTTCCGATCTCAAGCAACAAAGACGAAGTGCTCCGCGCTGTCTCGAGACCACTGGCGCCACAAGTCCGATGATAGGCTGCTGTCGAGTCTGCAGAAGCTTGGACTGGAGCTCGAGCAGCCGGATCCAGATGAGGCAGAGGCAATCGAGACGCTGCGAGAAACTTGCATGCGGTGCGCACGTCAATTACACATGGCTTCCACAACTTTCACTGACATGCTAGGCAGGTTGATCAAGATCACGGTCGAGACTATACGGACGAGGCTGGACAAGGTTTATCTAGACTCTCTCACTAGTGTCGAGCTCTCAGATGACGCAAACCCAGCAACTAGTGACGAGGTCAAAGCGCTCCAGGAGGAAGTTGGATCACTGTACTCGGAAATATTGCCCATCGCGCAAATGTGCATCGAACAACAGTATCTTGAATCAGCCATCACATCCGTGGCAGAAAGAAGCGACCAGAGCCTCCATCGGACTGCTGCTGCACTGTCATATGTACGCAGACGTTCTTTGTCCCTGCAATTAAGTAAACGTTGCTAAATACATGCAGATCCACGAGTGTCTGGACTATCTACTGGCTCGTATCTCGCGCCTTCACACACGCGCTGAGGCGCATCAATCTCATCGAACAGCTTTAGCAATGCTGGCTTCTACAGCCAGAGCTGATATGGCAGTCGAGGTGACCTCTACCTCGAAGCCAACAGTCCCAGCGATCTCTGCATCTCCCGTTCGGAAGCCGTCCCCCGTTCGAATCCGCCAAAACGCCAGTTCCAATGGACATCGCAGGTCTTCCGGCATCCAAGAAGAACCCCCTCTGGAAGTACTCCTCCAGAACTTTGCCCTGTCGCAGTTATCGCTTGAGGACGACGACGTGAAGAAACAAGTCGCAGGCCTAGCCAAGGCTCTTGCCGACCGGTCACAAAAGGGCGCCGACGTTGCTAAGGCCGCCCAGGAAAGCTTCGAGATGATCACAATGGCGCACCTGGAGGATGCCAGACGGGCGGTCCAGCTGCTCCAAGACAGCCTCCTCGCCGAGAGCCCGTACAACGCGGTCAACCTGGTGGAACCCGAGATTGAAGGATCTATCGTGGTGCTGGAGCAGGAGGTTGGAAAGGCAAGGGAGAGGCTAAAGATTGCCCAGGGACAGGATATCAGCGACGCCCACAGCAAAAGGAAGGAGGAGATACGGCGAAGGTGGGGTCCGTAAAACACAGAAACGTGACTCGAAATCTCTTTTAGCATGGGCGTTAGGAATATTGGCCTTGCTAGTGTTTGTACATGGTGGGTTGCAGCTCGCGAAGGTATCCTTTGAACACAATAAGTAGGTTTATCTCAGTAGAGCTCATTGGGTCATTTAGTTCGAGATAAGAGATATAACTAATAGCCTTAACTTTTAGACTTTACCTTTAACCTCTAGGATAAGTAGTTATATCCGTACGACTTCTAGCTTCTAGAATTCCGTACTAAGCGTTAGAGCGGAGTACTAAGCGAAGGAAACTAGCTTTCGTTAAAATAGAAGATTATTTACTCTGTTGCTTTTCTATCGCGGGTAGAATGGATTAGCGGAGTCGCTACTAATCAGTTTGCGTGTTGCTAGCTAGGTGCACGACGAATAGACGAGAACGCAAGGATAGATAGCGCCGAGTGTCATGAAATAAGTGTAAAATTGCCTGGTTGAGCTCACATGCGCTGTGTGATCAAAATCCCATTGGCTACAGACAACACAAAGTAAACGCAGATACGAGAGAGTGTAAAATTGCTCATTGACCTGGAAAGAATATATCCAAAGTCATAGCTTCAAGTGTAGTTTCATCTCGAGATCGAAGAGCATGTTCTACATATAGCCCCGCCGATCAGTCAAATGTCCTAGAATGAAAAGGGCTACCTACTCAACTGCGCGCTAACAGGACTGGACTCACCGTATTCGTCATGACTGACAACACTTGCCTTTTTCTCTTTTTGTGTTTTCTGCACCAACTAACAAACTAGTCCCGTCATTTTGCCTTCTGCAATGGTCCTCTTATTACTCTCTATTTCATCTAAGCGTTCAATTATACCGCGACATGTCAATGCATCGCCGGCTTTAATTGTGAAGTGGTGCACAAGGACTTCTGCCGCGAGGGTTCTGTGAATAAGTTAGCAATCAAAATTGTTCAAGCAGTGTTGAGGGCATTATTTTGTTCACGCACAATCCCTCGCTTACTGCGACAAACTTTTCCACAACTTGTTCAAATTCTGCTGGATCCCGGGCAAACTCGCGTGCCAAATTGCCAGATGCGCGCTGCCTCAAGGCGCCTCTTACGAACGCCTTAAAGTCAGGTATAGTACGTGCCTCCGAGATATTAATTGTGTTAGAGAAATACTGGCTCCATGGTCCAGGTCGCGACGTTGCAAACATTCTCGGTGGAGAGCGGAGACTAGTCAGCGTTTCGACCAGCGCTTGAGCTTGATCAGGAAGGTATTCGTCAAGCGCATCCAGCATAATATAAAAGTGCTGGAAGTCCTGTCTCGCGCGGTGTATGATGCGTAGCGAGTCGGCGACTTCCAACGGTCCCTGACCGGTAAGCATGAGTTTGTTGTAGTACTTTTGGAACTGTGGACGCATGCGTAGCATTTGTTCGACAATAGATGCTAGAACAGCTTGTAAACTGCGGACGCCTCGTTCAACATTGAAATATTTGAACGAAACGGCCACTACAAAGACGTCAGAAGCGTCAGAAGCGCCAAAAGACTGAAGGTACTTTTCAACATAACGAAGGATGGTTGTTTTACCGTCCCCCGCATTCCCAATTAGAAGCAAGGTGCCACCGTCGGTATGCCATCGGCGAAATGTGTCGTTGAGCAGGAGCCAGCTGGCCCCTTGCTTGATCCTTTCCAGCTGATCATCGGGTATTGTCTTCGAAAGTTCTAAACTGGAGATTGACTGGAAGAGACGCTGTTGCTCAAGCGTCCACTTTTTGGAGCCTTCCTGATATTCACGCATGGCTTTAGTATCGTCCTGGATGTCATCGACTTTAACGTCGATGATTTGAAGTTGCTCTTGAATCAGTTTCGATAAACGGACGTTGTCGGCAGTAAGAACCACTAGGAAATGCGTCTTTATGCGTTCGAGCTTGGCGAGTAACTCTTGTTGACGGGCTTGAGAGAATGGCCATTTCAGGTCCTGTATAGCACCACTGATCTTGATCCCGATGGTGTATTGCATATTCTTGTCATGAAATGGAGCAGGTTCATCGGTGTCATTAGGGCCCTTTCCTTGTGCAGCCGAGGAAGAAGAACCCGAGCCGGACTTTCTTTGATATCGGCTCAGGAGCCTTGAAGACCTCGATTTCGAATCCGCTCCCGTAGATGCTTCTATCTTCTTTGGAGCTTTCACGATTGCCATCTCGGTAACAATTTCTTCTAAAAGCACCTGGAACTCAAGTAGAGGCCCATCGGGGCTGCTCGAGCTCTGAAGCGCCATGGACCAGTCGTCATCCTGAACGGCGTCGCCTACATCTTTCAAGGTGGAAAGAAGGCCTCTGGTTCGGACCAGTTCAGCGAGCAATTTCTGCCGCTCCACACCTGCGCCTTTGACAGCTTTAACATAGGATATTACCTGCCCCGCAGTTGCCAGGACCGAAACAACCGTGGCGAAAGCGCTTATTCCATCCATAATTTGCTTCCGTGTAAAGATGCCAAACCAGTGTTTTGAAGCCTTATACTGTGAGGAGCTCGACAGGACACTTCATATGACAATCGACGTGTCGAGATGGCCGGTTGACAACCCCGCACATGTGCAAGTGCGAAATGCTTGTTTCTTGTCGGGCTGCGAGATGGGCCGGTTAGGCAGCGCTTATGCAGACGGCACGGGACAGGCTAGACTCCAGGGATCCAGGGTGAGGCAGTCAGTTGGAAGGGGGACAAGAAGCGGGGCCCTGGACGCTTTTGTGCAACACCTTGGGGTGAGAGGCTGAAGAGTGCCCAGGGCAGAACATCAACGACGCACACAGCAAATATGGGGTTCGTAATGACACAGCCAACAATGTTACACTTATTCTTTTGAATCATGGGCATCAGAAGAATTGGCCTGGCAAGTACTTGTATATGATGGGCGCAGCTATTAGATTCAACGACTAAGGCAACTTCGTCAACCGTGCTAGTACGTGGGTGATGGTTTGATCTCGCCATACCTGGTCTGTACTACGTAGCGGCTTACGGGACTTTGTCCGTCGTACATGGATGAGTGACTGGTGGCTCGTTCTTCCGCTATTTGGAGTGCTGACTGCAGCATCCCGCATGTTTCTTCTGTGGTATCGGCCCACGCGAGTATGGCGACATCGACCATGAGCCCCGTCGCTATCTTGTTTTCGGCTTGACTGCACCGGCCTAGTAGGAATGCGTTGTAGAACAGGTAGAGAATTGGCGAGAGTGGGGATCCCTGTGACTCTGCCCCGGCGTAATGGCAGTCTGCCGATCTTTGGTCCATTGGTTCTTGTGACGGATTCGTTCCTCTTCCTCCAGAAGGAAGTCATGGATGATGATGATGAAAGTTTTGAGACCAGCAAGCCCGCATGCATTAAATGGAACATTCATGTACAGCAATGACAAGGATTTGCTGCCGGTTTTGCCGCCTGCTTTCCCCAACAGATTGGTGGAGTGAGCCTGATGCGCATCAGGTGAGGGACATCAGTACAGGCCCGAAATAACCGAGAAAGAAAAGGAAGCACGGTTGTTTCTGGCAATGCGATGCCTGACCTTGACTACCTCGTTACCAGGCTGGTTAAAGCACAGGGATCACGCACGAAAGCGTTTTAGTCCCAGGGCAAATCTACCACGCGCTCCCGGCCCTCCTTCTTCTCCTGCTTATACAAGAGCTCACGCAGTAGAATCCGCATGCGCCGTAGCTCTGAGCGCACGGCGGGTATGTTGCAGATTTGTCTTCCCTTCTTCTCACGCTCTGCTATTGCTCGTGATCGGGTCGCTAGGAGTGCGGCGCAGTCGTCGACCAGTCCTAAGAAGTCAGGATATGGGTATTTTTGAAGCGAGTCGATGATTTCGCGGCCGATCTGGACTATTTCCTGTGCTTCTGCTACTTTTTCTTTGCTCAAGGCGTCGAGGTCTTCTTTGAAGTCCGCTGTCGTTTCAATGGTCCAAGCGAAACCAGACATCTTGCCAGGAGATGTCTAGGTCGCAGATTGAGCAAGGCCAAAATCAGTATAGTGCTCTTCTCGTATTATGAGGCTACATTGCTCCAAAAATGCACTGCAGTGATGGAGCGAACTCGAGGTATTTGTACGATGTGAACAGTAGGGAGCGTCCGCGTTCGTTGTTCACAGACGATGCCTACAAAGGACTTTATGTCTCAGTGACGTCTTTGTTCGCAGCTGTGAGTAGTCGTCATCATTGAATGTCAATCTCGCAGCTATTGTTTTGGATAGTGACTCGGTCCCAACGTTTGACTATAGTCCAATTGTGACAGTCATGACGGGTCAGTCGCGCAGACACCTGGACCACTGTTTGAGCTTCATCGTAGAAACATAGGCAGTATTCCATGGGCACGTTGACGTCTCTGAAAATTTTCCGGTCTATTGAGCCATCTCTTAGCGAGGTCTGGAAAAAAAAAGGGTTCGACGCAAAATTGCGGCATGACATTGAATCATATTGTCGACCATGTTGTCGACGCAGGAAGCAGTGGAGGCAACTTGTGTGCATTGCACGAGATGTCTACGGTACATTATCAGGGTGCTCTCTAATATTCTGTGAGCTGTCCAATCGCTGCCGGAAGATTTATAAACATGGGCCATTTGTTTCTTCGTGTTTCTTCCGCATTTCCCGCCGACCCGGATAGCGGCCTCCGAACCCTGTCAGTCATGACCCTGTCGGTCAAGGCCCCGCCACCGACAAACATACGCCGTACACAGACTGCGCCGGGCAATGAGGAATCATTCGGCTCCAGGACAGCACAGTGCATGTACCAGCCCGGCGGCGAGCGGTCCAATCATTGCCCGGCGAGCGCCAGGCGCGGCCAAAAATTGGGGCCTTGAAGCTGGCGAGAGAGGCGCGTCTGCAGCGTGTATTCTACGGATCGAGTCTCACCCGGGAATCTGTGTCTATTTTTGCCTCCTCTTCGGCGGTCCAGCCGGGGCTGTGCTCGGAAGCGTACTCCACACGACCAGATAACCAAACATTTGGTGGATCTCGCACACGCCTAGCCAATGGTTGCCCGCCAGCTCACATGGTTGTTTATGGCCGAAATTGCTACAATGCTGGACATCTACAGCTAGAGCCTGGATCCTAGGTCCTTGCGAAAAGCCAACTCGACGGAAGTCGCGGGATGAAGACATTCACGATGTTTGCGTCGCTGTCTTGGACGCTACAAGTCGGTTCCGCTCAGAGCGTCCCTCAATCGAGTTCGAGGAGGATGCGAGTCCAGATCACGTTGCACTGGAAGTCTTACAGCGGACGACTTTGGTCAGCACCTGTGCACATTTTAAGGCCTTAACTCCCCGTGCGCTGGCTAGGAGTAGAGGCCCGACGTGAGATTCCACACGTCTTCATGGACTGTTGGGGTCCTTGAAGTCATCTTCGGAACGTAGACATCCGTCGAGAAGTCAAGGCGTCTTTCCTTGGGACCCCATCAAACCGTCCCATTTCTGGCATCGCCCTGCACAGACGCCGGCCCACTGGGCCGGCAACGCTGGTAAGCGCGTAAGCCTTAGTCTCAGCCCTGTCAACATGACAGGCGGAATGGTCTTGACCCGTCCAATCAGGGTCAGCTGGGGGCTATTTCTGCTTCTTCTGTCATCTACGCCGCGAAGGACGAGGAGGATTCCGGTGCACGAACCAGCTGCGCCATGCCTGGAAGCCTGCGATGCCTTTCGGAAAGGCGAGATGCCGGCTTGCGGTCAGAGCCGTGATATAGGACTTCAGCTATAATCGTGAATGACGTGGTTATCGTGAATGTGGTCCCTGGATGTGTCTCTAGACAAGTGTACATCCTGCGGAGGTGAACAGCCCAGTCAAAAGATATAAGATGGCCTTGCTCTCGCCAGATGATTGACGATGAGCACTCCAGATCATCATCAACTCAACAGTTCAAGAGTCAGACACTCCGATAACCAAGAACCTCGATCCAAACCACTTCTCAAAATCCTGCAACAGCTCTCAATCAAACCTTCTTCAGACGTGCACAATGCTTCTCACCGGTGTCTCTTCCGCCCTGCTGCTCGCGACTGCTGCACTCGCGGCACCGCACGCCGCCCGATCAGACAATGTCGAGGGCAAGCGAGCCGACGAGTCTTCTTCCACCAAGCGCGCTGATATCGACGCCATCCTCCCGCCCGTGGTCCCCGTCAACACTCGGGGAGGCAACGAAGACCTCATTGCGAAGCTCATGACAGCCCCGACACAGGCTGATCGTATCAAGCTGCTCAACCAGCCGGGCGACTTTGTCTTCGACTTCAACGAGGGTGCGGCAGCCCAAGACACGGAGACGAAGGGCAAGGGCGGTGCCTCCGTCGGCGCAACGTCCAAGACGATGCCGGCTCTGGTTGGCAACGGCGCAGCCATGACTGTTGGATTCCTGGGGCCCTGCGGCATGAACACCCCTCATGTTCACAACAGGGCGACGGAGCTCAATATCGTCGTCCAGGGGCGGCTGGTGACCAATTTTGTCGGGGAGAACGGCGCTGCACCCGTCGCCAATACGCTCTCCCGCTTCCAGATGGCCGTCTTCCCCCAGGGCGCCATCCACCAAGAGTTCAACCCCGACTGCGAGCCGACAGTGTTCGTAGCGGGTTTCAACGACGCGGACCCTGGCGTCCAGACAATCGCTCAAAACTTCTTCAGCCTCCGACCTGACGTCGTCAACGCTACCCTGGGTGGCCCCCAGACCTTGAATGGCGAGGACATCGAGTCATTCCGCAAGAATATCCCTGCCAACATTGCCCTGGGCATCGACGCATGCTTGAACAAGTGCGGCATTAAGCGCAACGCAAAGAGGAGCATCGATGAGATCATGGCAGAGGCTCGCTAGGGTGCTCCTTTGCCATTGTTCGTGGCTCGAGAAAATCGCGCCCTCGCGGAGTTTCGCTGGAAGGATGCAACATGGTATAGACTGGTGGTATAGACTGGAGTTTTAGAACTGCTTCTCAACGTTTAATGTATGACGATTTGAATGACAACACCGACGTTCTTCCAAGCTCTATGCAACCTTGTGCTTCTTGTCGACGCCGTTTCCCCTCGATCAGTTGCGATTACCCTCAGTGGTTTTCGGTAGGCGAGACCGTCCCCGCTCATCAAGGTTCTCAGACAATAGGGATGGGGAGTTCAGTTTGCCCATGCACCAGAGGCAACAGCGTCGCTGTTGTTGTTTGTGATGTCTCTTTAAAAGTTCGCGTTTCACTCCGCGGCGGCCTGGCGAGGGCCCCCCACCTGAGTGTTTCCTCAGGTGCCAACCCCGCAGAGCCCTTCCCCCAGGGCACGCTTTAGTCCCAGGGCAAACGCGGGAGGCCCCTGGCGCTACGCGCGAGGCTGAACCCGAAACCCGCACACGGCGGGGTGGAGGCGCTGACGTGCCGCGCCTCGTACCTCCTGCCTCCACTCCAGACCACCCATCTCCGGATAGCCCAGGCTGCCGTCTTCACCACCCAGGCACAAGGCTGCCGTCGATGCAAAGGCTTTAGGTTGGTATATCTTGCCTCCCTCCAGCATGCTCGTTGCCACTGGGTCTCCTGAGTCTCTCGAGCCATGACCCAGCCTTCATCATGTGAGGATGCCACTCACCCCGCCCGAGGGCACAATCCTAACTCTTGCGCCAGGATCGAAGCTTCGATTCGCCTACGACGCGCCATCCATGCCGGAGACGCGCTCCTGGTCAAGCGGATCCTCAAATCCCACCCGTCGCTCCTTCATAACCCCGACCACTCTCTCGCTGGCCTCTCGAACTCGAATCTACATCTTGCTGCATCGCTCGGCCACAAGGAGATCTGCGAGGTGCTCCTCCTCGCAGGGCACGAAGACCCATGCCCCGCCCTCAACGACAACCACCAGACTGCGCTCATGCTAGCAGCTGGCGCCGGACACACCGAAGTCGTTCACTTGCTCTGCGAGAATGACGCAGACAGCATACTCAGGCGAGACATTCGGGGCCGCGATGCCATCATGGAAGCCTGCGTGGGAGGCTGGGACACGCCCCTCCAAATCCTGCTGACCTACGTCCCAGGAGGCCCCTACGAAGCGGTGCAGAGGGCAGACGCAGAAGGGAATACGGCTCTGCACTTCGCGAGCGGGAACGGGAACCTTCTTGGGCTCCGAACACTCCTGGCTGCAGGGGCAGACGTGGAGAGACGCAACATCTGGAACTGGACGCCGGCTGCTTACAGTGCCACCGTTCAGGCCGAGGTCTACCTCAAGGGCTTGGTCTCTGAGGCTGACAGGAGACATCAGCTAAAACGAGAGATGGAGACGACGAAGAAGGGCGGTGCCGTCCGCGTTGTGCGGGATGACAGCGATGGCAATGAGTGAGGTATTGGCCAGGTTTGCAGGGGCATATATAAGCGGGCACCTGCTCTTCCCATTTCATTCAAAACTACACTGGCCCCAACATTCTGCCCAGGTTCAACATCGGATTGCGGTGTTCTCCTCTGCACCCAAGAATAGCTCAGCCAGACGCTCCAGCTATATGCTGCGTCGGTGCCGGGCCACTAGGCACAAAAACTCACAACGAAAGGAAGGATTCAGTCAATCGGCATGACGTACACGGCAATGGTTACCACAAATCCCTGCTCAGCAGGCCTTGCTGCTAACATCGGCTGTACCGTGATTTGGAGGTTGCTCGGCGGACTTATGTACGACCGACAGCAGTAGCGACAACCGAATGAGATGCACTTAATCAGAGCAGCTTTACCACCGACTGATGGCGGATCACACCACACTTTGGAAGGAATGGGCGGCCCTCAAGTGCACGACGCTCTATCTCATGTCAGGAGCCTGAGTTTGACCGCATTCGGACCTGGACTCGGAAACGGCCTCTGAAGTCAGCCGTGTAGCTCAGCCGACTGGCCAAAACCTCAAGCATATTACCATGATCAGGCGATCACGCTTCTTGCTGTCATTTTGGACAAGGATGCTCCCCTTTCCATGATTCGAACTACGCATTAGACGGAACTGGAATTGACTTGGGAAATCGGTCTGGCTTGCCGTCACTCAGAGTCAGTTCTGAAGCAGAGTCTCCGATAAAAGCTACTTAAACACACAGAGACCCAATCACTCGTTCCTGCATGCGGCCTGCACAGAAGCCTCTCGGGTCCCAAGCTGCAAAAGCCGTCATCACAGCAGACATTACACGCTCTGGTCGCTTGGACGCGACTTCATTGGCTCCACAGCCCTGAACGTCCAGCGATCCCTATGCCCAATCTGCCGCGAGCCCATCGCCGAACGATAGAGGTCGACGAAGACTTCCTCCCGCCCCCGGCCACCAAGCTCGTGGTTACCCAGTATCTGGAGGCTAGCCAAGAGCCGCCCTTCTGGGCCTGGATCGTCGTCGGTGCCTTTTTGGACTGCCACGACCAAGTCATTTGGAGTACAGAGCTGTTTGCAGCGCATCTTGACATCCAATTCGAGTCAGACGACGAGGAGACGCAGACAGGCGTGGGCGGACAAGACGACGCCTCCGACTCATCATCAGGTTCGTTGTTCCACTTGCCACCGGCCACATGTTTGCCACACGTCACAGGTGCATGACTGGGATGAGTGAATAGTCACTTTCCTAGGACTGGCGACCATGAACACATCGCCCGTCAGCTTGGCTAACATATAAATTAGCATATTCCTCCAATCTCGACCAGTCGAGTATCGGAACCCTCATCCCCCAGCAGCTGCCAGCTCCATTAGAAGCTCAAACAGCCCTCTTCTTGGAGTCGCCCGACATCTATTACATTAATCCGCCCGCATTCTGGGACCCTACACGGCAAGGCCCAGTTCCAGGTTACTGGCAGGCCGCATTTGATCAATCCACTCAACGCTGGGTTCATACCTGGCAACCATTTTCTTGAACCCTCGACCTTTGCTGTCATTGCACTCGTAAGATCCCCTCGCCTTCGAAATACGTTCGGCATCATGTCGGGAGGATGGAATCCCGTTACTGGACGTGATGAGCGCGGAGCACGTCCACCATTTGCTCCCGCGGGAGCTCCTGTCCCCAGCCAAGGCCAGCCCTACGTCCATCACCAGGGCGGTCCGGGATATAACTTTGGTGCAGTGCCCCAGTACAGCCCTTACGTTAGCATGACTTACGAAATGTTCAACACAGGCGTCCACGGATGGCCTCCCGGGCTTGCTCCGGCGGTCAGCTACCACACCTTCCCTGCGCAGGCTCCCGTCGGTGGCTTTTACACGACGCAGACATTCTCTCACCAGCCGAACGGCACAGGGAACATCTTTCCGCGGCAACCACAAGTGCTGCCGGTCATCGATCCAAATATGCCAGCGGCGCAGATGACCAACTCGTCTGGCGGCGTGGGCTGTGAACCTGGGTACAACTATTTCTTCCCGGCGGAGCACACCAAGATTCACGCGTTCAGATCAGACGTTCCGCCGTGGCAGCTTCCAGCCACTGCCCAGATCCCGTTCCAGGCAGCGCATGTTCCCTGCAATACGACAATTGCGGAGCTCCTGAAGGGATTCGGGGCTACCAATCCGGCGCCGAAGAAGAACAGAGTATTTGAAATCATGAGCGGTGGTGGCGGGAAGTGGTACAAAGGGCTGGAGATGAATGGAGGCGACAAAGAAGCCATGCAAAAGACGATCGCTGAGGTCGGATGGGATGCCACGAGAACCGGGCTGCCGGGCGAGAAGCCAGTCGTGTGCTTGTGGTTCTGCAAAGGATGATGCACACATGGATGGTTGGAGGGTTGGAGTTGCGGCGCTTGCGAAGGATACAGGTCGGGGCTACGGACTGATGGTCTTTGAGTGGTTGCGGATTTAACGGTGTTTTTTTTTGAAGCTGTTACGAGTTTGTCTGTTCGACATTGCGCATTGCTTGTGTGCGGTCGATGTGGAATCGTGGATCGAGGGCAAATGGAGAGCCCGGGGAGCACACGTGGCTCATTGCACCGGTGACACTCCTCATCAAAGCCGCGGAGGTTCGAGTGTGGGGAAATAAGGTTGACAGTATAAATAGTTACTTCTTTGAAACTTTGGTCGTTGGGAATGTTGTCCGTAAATGTTTCGCCAGTGTCATGACATCAGAGCTACTATGTGGCTGGTGTGAGACCAAAGCCAAAGCCTACTATGTAAGATGCGTACATGTAGTACAGTAGGATAACTAACCTACCTTAGCATATAGCCCTCGCGACCTATAGCTTAATATAGCGGTGTCCGGTTAGTCCATAGAAGAAGCCTTGCACAAGCATCTATAATGCATGTAGACCTAGACGCTGCTTGGCCACGCGTTGAGCACATCGTGAGCGTACCTATACTCATGCTGGAGCATACCACGCTCGTGAGAGGGCTCCGGGTGCGTCTTGCTACGAACAAGGGTGCCTACGTCACCTACGTTGCGTAGACCCAGAGCCATACTGTACTTGAACGAAACAGCAAACACTTGGAGGAAATATAAAATGTCATGCCACACTGCTGAAAGCCGGAGGGGGGATTCGACACGGCCCGTCACAGTACAGATGCGAGGACGCCGGAACCGGAGCGACCACGACGTTTTCTTCAACATAAAGCCACCGGACATCAACACACGGTCGTGCCGAGATCCGTACTGGCTGCAACAAGTCCGACGGCTGGGATGTGGTTAAGGCTTCTTCTCCGCATCCGTCTTCCCTAAGCCTCCCCCAGAGAAGGGCGCATATTCCTCGATTTGGCAGTATAACGCTATCCCTGTCCAATTGCGATTCTGCCCGCAGATCATCACGCTTCCCCAGATGGTCAAAGTTTGGTACCCCAGCATCTTTCTCCATTTCCACGCGCATGCCCCCGCAAACGAAGGACCAACGTACGAGTAGAGCAAAGCTCCATGTTGGTCCACAGCCACGCATCTCGGGGCTTGAGGCGGCACCCCAGAGCCATTATTGGTTGGACTGCTGAATACCGGAGTCGTGGCGCTGAATGCCAAACAAGAGTCATGCAACGGTGCCAACCCGCATCGCATCCCGGCGGTCTGGACGCTGCACTCGAAGCCACGGCGAAGGAAAGGAAGCAATATTGGACCCATAGCCAACAGGCAACAGTATTTCTATCTAGGCATCGGCTTTCCGACCAACCGTCGTCCGCCTACGGCCTCCGCCCAGACGGGACCATGTGGAGGTGGAGGCCGCGGCCAGTCCGAAGTCTGTGCCACTTGCAGCGCCGGCAGGGGCTGACATTGGAGTCACGACGGGAGGATGTGGCCATGGATGAGGGATCTTGGTCCTGCGATCATGGATGAGGGACCCTGCGCATGAGCAGTGTCATGGGAGCGCCGCACTTTGGCATGAGCGACGGATGCGCGCAATCAAACCCTAGCGCGCGACGAGGCGAACGATGTCGAAGAGCATGTCACACCAGGTCAGCCCAGCCGCAGACACGCAAACGAGCAATTGGAGGGCATCAGATGCATCCAGCCAAGGACACGATGCCTCACGGGCTCCCAGCCCAGCGGCCCGGCGCCGGCAGCTGACCAGCGCATGTCTGTGGCGCCCGAACTGGAGATGGACGCAGGTCCCGGAAGCAACCGCCAACTCGGTGAGCGGAGCGTTCTTATTGCTCGCGGCCAAGCGCCCGGCGAGCGACGCCCGTATTCAGATGGGCCTGCCGGGCCCCGAGACAATAGCCAGCCACTCAAACGTGCACAGCGGCCTCGCGACCAACAGAGGCGCCACCGCAAACAACCGGGGGAGCCTCTACGTACTCGCCGACTAAACAATAGTGGCCCGGGCCAGCGGTGCCATGTAGCGGGTACAGCCGACGGCACTCGGTGCCCTGCAGGCGCCGCCGTCGAGATGCTCGCTGCACTGGCGATCGCGGCCGCTTACACCGTCTTTCGCGATATCGGGCATTGCGAAGTAAGAGCATTCCTCGGGGGCAGCCTTTCGATTTCTCGTGACTGCAACGGAGTCGGGTTTCTGCAGACGGCGCACTGGTTCTGTTGGCTTTCCATTGACCGCGGGCGACTGTCTCGGGCGTTTTATGCGCAACGAGAGCTGTCTGCGCGCATCCGAGATGTTTCGAGGCCGTCGAGGAATCATCACCACATCCGGGATCACGTGCGACGCATGCGCAAGTACAAGGTACCTGCTGGGTGGTCCCACCAGCGATGCCTCATTCCGGGCTGGTTTCGGCCATTCCACCGCTCCCATCCGAATCACCAGCTCGACCTGGCCGTCGCACCTGGGCTCGCATTCGGCCGCTCCGCAGGACTCAGTGAGCGGCGTTCACCTCGCCAAGTCGGCGTGCCAGAGACATGCTCGACATGGCAGCTGCAGTCGCTCCTGAGTGCACACGACCGCCACGAGCAGCGCCGCATCGCGTGTGGGTGCACAAGCAGACGCCCAGCGAATGGCGAGGTGAGCTATGCCCTGCTGCCGTGCAGCGGGAGCGACACTAGGACTGCCGCCTCTCCACCGCCGCTCGGTGCTAGCAGGGATACTTACAGGCGAGTTAATCTGGGCGCCACTTTTCCCCCGTCCCAAGATCAGGCAACAGAATAAACGGCAGCGCGGGGGCGTTGATTCGCGGGACGCGGCGCCGAGTGAGGAGGCTAGCATCCGTCGTCCTTCGCGCCGTCGTGGCAATCCGTACGACGAGCTGTGCCGGCGACCGGCCGGAAATCATCGTGACGCCGTTTTGCCCAGCCGCCGCCGGATGCGGTCAGGCGCGGCCATGGAGGCTGTCACCGCGTCGCTCAAGAGGCGGGTGAGAAGCGTCCGGCTATCAACTGTCGAAGCGACCAGGGCGGGGTCCAGGCCCATCGGACGAGACGTATCCGTACTCCGTACACGATACGAGTACGGAGTATTCGACGGCTACTTGTTACGAGCACGAGCACAGCGCTCCGAAGCGGCAGCCCTGCTCCCGGGCGGACAGGCGCGGCGTGGAGACGTGGATGAGCCTGCCAGGGGCCGTGGTCACTGCTCGTCAGATGCCCCAGGATCCACGGCCCCCTTGGCGCATGGGATCATTCTGTAGCGCATGCCAGCGCGCCCATTCAACGATCGAGGAATCCTGCTGCCTGTTCGCGCACATGCGGGATCACCACGACGGCTGCGCCAGCAACTGTTCGACAGTGGCGTGTTCCTAATAAACAGCGCTCTGGAGAAATTCCAGCACCTTGGCACGTGGGTGCGTTTCGGGCGGCCAGGGTGAAGAAGATGCTCTGACGCTTTCGCCTCGACCGGGCGAGGTGAGATGTCTGCGTCTGCGCTGGACGAATGCATCCACAGTGGCGAGCCGGCGCACACGCGCCACGGCCATTCGTGGAGGCATGGGGCGATATGTTACTTTCCAGCACGGCGGCGACGACGCCCTCTGCTCCCGGTCGCAAGCGGCCACGGGCGCTCACAGACTTTGCGTCTATTGTCCGGCGCTCACGTCACGGCCGTCAACAGTCGTTGCGTGTCTCGCGGTCGCAGCCATCGGACCGAAGCTTGGCGCGGCGACAGCCAGGCCCAGGGGCAGCGATGGCCCATGCCGCGCTTGGCTTGGGTAGCGGCGGGAGTTGTGTGCCAGCTGCACGTCGACGTAGGGGGCGTCTGGTTATTGCGATCCACGGAGGGCGCTGCCGGTTCCGTTGGGCGGCGCCATGGGGGGTTTGGGGGGTTTCTGGAGTCAATCGCTGCCCGGGGTGCGGGGACGGTGGGGACGCTGGAGAGTTCGAAGCCTGCGCGCGCCTGATTGGGGCATGGCCGGCCGCTCCCTGGTCCGCTCCCTGGTGGCCGCTCGGCTTGGGCGATTGGCGCTGTGGTGGCGCCCGGGGCCGAGCTGCGCTAGCGGCCAACACCTCGCTCGCCGTCGTTTTCATTGAGTCGTCGCAGCGGCGTCGGTCAGCTCACGCCGCATACAGCTCAGGATGGTGGTCTCCACATCCGGCCATTGTGCTGCGAGATGCGACGCCGTGCCACGGGCCAGGATGGGCTTCCCTGATGCGTCCTTGTTGGCCCGCGGCGTTCGCGCTGCTGCCGGCCTGGTGCCATGTGTTTCCGGCATGGGGAAGCCCGGTGGCTGCTCGCACGCCGACCACAAATAGCCATTGTCCTCCGCCTCCGGAACCGTTTGTCTCTCATTCTCCATCGTCCTCCACTACTTTAATCTCGTCCCTCCCCCGCCGCTTCTCGATCCGTCCGTGAAGCTTCACACTCTCCCCTCACCCCGGGACCCCATCCACCCCGTTGCCATTCGAGACTGGAACAAGAATCCGCAGAGGAGACGTGACGCTTGCCCCCAATGGCAGACATCAGGTGCGCAACAGCCCCCGCGTGCCTCTCCCGGCAGCTTCACATGCTGACTTGCGACCCGCAGCCCAGAGCCCAAGGGCCGCCACGACGAGCACCTGGAGGAGAAAGGTGTCACCCACGCCGAGCAGGCTGACATGAACCACAATCTCACGGCCAAGTACGTAGTGGCCGGCGATACGGCGACCGAAAGGCGCAGCATCTAACCCGCAAGCAGGATCCGCAACCCGCTCGAGGGCATCCCTCGCGAGCAGCTTATGCGCGATGTCGAGGCTTTCGCCGAGTACAGAGGCCTTCAGGAACACGTTGCCGTCCTGAAGAAGGGCGCCCTCGTTGCGCAGAACCCGGCCGACCCCTACTCCATTGACGGCCCCGAGAAGCTCAGCCCTGAGGAGATCGAGATCCTCGAGATCGAGGCCAAGCACCGATGGCGCATGCCCATGAGGCTCTTCCTCACCATTGCCACCTGCTCCATCGGCGCCGCCGTTCAGGGCTGGGACCAGACGGGAACCAACGGAGCCAACATCTTCTTCCCGGATTACTATGGAATCGGCTCGAAGAGTGACCATGACAAGATCATTGTCGGTCTTATCAATGCTGGTCCTTACATCGGTAGCGCGTGAGTGGCAGCCGGTCCGGTCTGCGTGTTTTGCGCATGTCGGGATGCTGATTCGTATTTCCTAGGCTCATTGGATGCTGGATCTCTGACCCCCTGAACAACTGGTTCGGCCGTCGAGGTAAGTTCGCCGAGCTCCTGCTGATTAGCCTTCGTGCCTGTTCCGAAGGAGTCACGGCTGACCCTCGAGCAAGGCACCATCTTCTTCGCCGCCCATTTCTGCCTCTGGCCTGTCATCGGATCTGCTCTCTGCCACACCTGGGAGCAGCAGCTGGCTTGCCGTCTCCTCATGGGCATTGGAATGGGTGCCAAGGCCTCCACCGTGCCCATCTACGCTGCCGAGAACGCACCTGCATCCATCCGAGGCGCTTTGGTAATGTCGTGGCGTAGGTGCTGCCCTCGAAGACAGTGGTGATCTGTGTTTGCTGAATCCGGGAACAGAAATGTGGACCGCCTTTGGCATCATGCTCGGAACCGCCTTCAACCTTGCCGTGTACTACGTCCCCGATATCAACTGGAGACTGATGCTTGGTAAGAAACGGACCCGATGAACAGCTCCGCAGGTCGGCCGTCGTTAACTGTTCCTTAGGCGCTCCTTTCCTCCCCGCCGTTCCCCTGGTGATTCTCATTTACTTTTGCCCCGAGTCTCCTCGCTGGTACATGAAGAAGGACCGCTACGCCGACGCTTGGAGGTCTATGATGCTGCTCCGGAAGCATGAGATCCAGGTCGCCAGAGACATCTACTACATCAGTGCCCAGCTCGAGATCGAGAAGGAGCTCGTTGGCAAGACCAACTACATTACCCGCTTCACCCAGCTCTTCACCATCCCTCGCGTCCGCCGCGCCAACCTGGCTGCCTTCACCGTCATGATTGCCCAGCAGATGTGCGGCATCAACATCATTGCCTTCTACTCGACCACCATCTTCGTCGACGCCGGCCTCGGCCCGTTCAAGGCCATGATTGGTTCTTTCGGCTTCGGCCTCATCAACTGGCTGTTCGCCTTCCCAGCCTTCTGGACAATTGACACTGTAAGTCAGCTCTCCTGCGTCTTGAAGTGGGGAGGCGATTGTCGCTAACAGCTCTCTCAGTTCGGCCGACGCAGCCTGCTTCTGTTCACCTTCCCCAACATGTTCTGGACCCTTCTCGTCGCTGGCCTCTGCACTCTCATGCCCAATGGTCCCTTGGACGCCGAGGGTAACCCAATCGACCCGAACTCGGCGCGCACGGCCCTGGTGTGCTTGTTTGTTTTCCTCTTCGGCGGTATGAATTCTCGCTCGGTTGAAATTTTTGGGGCTAGGGCGCTGACCGTTCATCACAGCCTTCTACTCCCCCGGTGAGGGACCCGTCCCGTTCGCCTACAGCGCCGAGGTCTACCCTCTTTCTCACAGAGAGACTGGCATGGGTTTTGCCGTCGCTACCTGCTTGTTCTGGGTATGAGTCCAGTCCCGTATCTGAGCAAACGAAGGTCCCTCGCTAACCTTTCCCAAGGCTTCCGTTCTCGGAATCACTTTCCCGTTCCTGCTCACGAAGCTCCACGCTGTGGGCGCCTTTGGCCTGTACGCGGGCTTCAACGTGGTCGCATTCATCATGATCTTCCTCTGGGTTCCGGAGACCATGCAGCGCACCCTGGAGGAGCTGGACTGGGTGTTCGCCGTCCCCGTCCGCACGTTCATGAAGTACCAGGTCACGCAGACGATCCCCTGGTGGTTCAAGAAGTTCATCTTCTTCCAGCGCAACGCCACCCGCCCGCCGCTGTACCACTTCGAGAAGGTCGCCATGACGGCCAAGAGGAACACGCCGGCCAGCAAGGCGCTGAACTCGTCCGACGACGACCACAAGTACTGAGCGAGAGGGAGAGAGTTTGCGAGCACGAGCGCCTTGTCGTGAGGGGGGTGTGCGCACATACTCTACGCCCTCATCATTTCCCGCTCCGTTTGTAGTATACGATGGCAACGACGGCACCGATACCCCCGTTAGTCTCTCTTTGGCCTTTGCGCCATTACATACTCGTGCCAGACAGTGTTATTGAATTATTTGCGAGTTTACAAAGATGCGTGGTTCATTAGTTGCTCAACTTTATTTTACGCCATCGCGCTGTTTATACCTTTGCGTTGAGTTCGCCAAGACCTCGCGAGATAGTTAATTACAGTTGCACATGAATCATCGCTCGCCGTGCGCAGCTCCTCTGTATCCATCAAGTGGGCACTTCCGTCTTGCCGCAGTTGAGAAAGGCCATTGCGCGAGAGCCACACCGGCTGAGAGCACACACCACTTCTGGTGTGTAAGTCTCACGTCACTGTCTGACTCGGGTTTATTTTGTTCAACGCCAAATGATCAGGTGCGTTCTGTACGGGTTGAGATAGGTAACTAAAGACCAATTCCCTCTACATCAGCTTTGTGAGGGAGGGTAGTAAGGGAGTGTGGTTCTGCTTACGCGTGGGGGCTATGTCGTGAAACCTGCACTGCACGGAAGATGGTGTGCTGCAAGTCACCAGTACCGCCGTCCGGGCTTTGGGCAGAAAGTAGCAAATATTAGGCTGCGAGCTATAATGCAAGCTCTGTCGCCGCTATCTAATTACCGCCTGCCGCCGTGGCCGCTACGTGTCGTTGCGAGCATATAATGTCTGAGACCTGGGCTGCGAATCGAATAAGGGGCATGGTTAACTGCGGTGATGATCAGCCATGGCCGACATCGGCGCAGGATTCAAAGGCATCGAAGGGGAGTTTGTCGATGGAAGCAGCGTCGGGAGCAGTGCGCAAAGGATGGAGTCTCAAGGTAAAACTCCAGGCATCAGTCAGGTTCGTCTGCCCGGTTCAGCTGCCGCTGCCAATCGCCTGTGTGTCCCAGCGGCGTCAAAGCACGTACACAAACACGCGGCAGGAATTAAATAAGCAGCCGTTTATAGGGTATCATAGTCTATAGTTCCTCCTCCTCCTGCTTCCTCCTCGCCCTCACGACCGTCGCGTGGCGCTTCGAGTGGTACTTGACGTCGTCGGGGTACAGGGGATTCCACACCATGCCGCAGACCTTGCACTCGGCAAAGGCCGCCTGCGCCGAGATGTTGAGCGTCGTCTGCACGGTCGGCGCCTTCTTCGCCTTTGCCGCGCCGCCGGACTTGCCCTCGTCCGAGGGCCTGCCCGCCTTGCTCTGGTTGAGGCGGTTGTCGTCTCCGTCGCGCAGCGGGCTGCCGCCGACCTTCCTGCCGTAGGCACCACCACCGTCGTCTGCGTCGCTGCTGTGTCTTTTCCTTTTGTTCGTGTCCTCCCTGCCATCTGCGCTGTCGTCGGGGACGTCGCTCAGCGGGGATGAGGTGGCCCGCAGCCTGAGCAGGCGCGGTCTTCGTTTCTGGCGGGTCGCGCTCGATGAAACTGGCGGAGAAGACGGCGCCTCCAGCTCCTCTATCGTGTCGTCCGATGATACGGGTTTCTCCAGGGGGGCAACGGGCTTGAAGTAGCTCAGGATAGACTGGGCCTTTGGAGTCTCTCCTTCGACAGATTGCACTGTATTGTCGTCCTTCGGCGCCTGTTCAGAAGGCTGCTCTTTTGGTCTTGCGTCGGACTGCGTGGGCGCCAGAGTATTGTTGCGTTTGTGTGTCGGCTCGTCAGTCTCGTGGCGCGCCCTCTTCGAGGGCGGCTCGCCGCGCGGTTCGGGCGTCGAGATTGATCGCTTGCCGTACGTCCGCAGCGGCTTGTCCCGCTTACGCAGCGGATAATGCGCCATCCCCGGCTTCGTTCTGCATCGTGTTAGCTCGAGTTCTCGTGGTATTTCCCAAGATGCACCCCGTACATGGCATAGTCCGGCGAAGAGCTGGGCATCGTGGCGTTACTGGCTGGCGATCGGAGCGTGCAAGACGCGTTTCGTCGGTCGATGTGGGCGGGATCGCTCAGCGCATGCCACTGTCGCATACGGCGATGGGTTTTCAAATTTGGAACGGCAAAACACACACGGAGAGAAGAGGATCCAAAAAGGCGTAAGGCTTGGGAATTTGAGCCCACAAAGGGTGGATGGTGCATGGAGCGACGGGCGAGACGCATCTGTTTGCGCCCCACGCTGACGATGCAGACGCGACGCGACGCGACGGTGACCCGTCACACTTTACGCGATGTCACATGCCCCCCTTGCGTTCGGACAATCAAAGCTCCCGAACACAACCAACCCTCGCAGGCGAATTCTGGTAGTTGCAAGAAGCGACATTCAGCGTTTTGCAGTTTAAGACACGATCATCATGGTAGTCGAGCCCATAATTCAAGTACACACGGCGCCGGGTGGGTTGCTTCATAACTCTTGTTCATCAGGCCCGTGCTGCGAGCGAGCTCATTCATGTGTCTGGCTTCGCTGCCGCTGCCGTCCGTTTCCTCACTGTACCGTCTGCGTCGTCTTGTTTGCTCTTCAACAAGACAGTCTTGTCGTCCACGCCGCCCGCTTCGCCCTCGTCCTGTCCGACCACCCACGTCTGGACCACTTGCTTGACCTCCTTGACAGCCTTTTGCTTGGACTTCGACTGGCTCATCCTCCACACGTAGCCCTGATACACGCCCACCTCGGCGATGGCGACGAGGATGCTGCCGCCCATGGTGAGGAACATGCGCGCGGGCAGGCTCCACCACCGCGCCGACAGCCACAGCGTGGCCGCGACGCCGACGATGCTGACCAGGAAGTTGAGGATGAGCATGACCTGGCGGTGCACCTCGTTGAGGGTGACCTCGTCGTCGCCGAGGTCCGCGGCCGTCGCCGGGCGGTTCACGGCGGAAAAGGACTGCGCGGCGGTCGGGAAGCGGTCGCCGAACGTCTCGAGGCGAGGGGGCGGGTTGACCATTCGTTCGTAGGCGCGCTGGGCTTCGTCGCGGCGCAGTCGGGCCATGAGGGCCTTGTATTCGTCGGACTGGAGGACAGGCATGTCAGCAACCTTGGAGAGTGCAGCAGGAGCGGGAGGACATACCGGCTCAGGCTTCGGCGTAGGTGGTGGGATGTAGACCTGCGACCCTTGGAGCAGCTTCTCCAAGCTGTGCGACGAATGTTGCGACGCCCGTAGTCTTTCCCACAGGTCGACGACCTGCCCGTGGGAGATGGGCTTGCCTACTGCAGGCTCGGCCAGAGAGGGTTCGTCATCGTCTGTCGCCTGCAGCTCGCCGTCCTCGCGAATATCGGACGACCCGTCCGCCGTCTTCAGCTTGCCCAGCACCTCCAACCCATCCACGATGGGCGGCGTCATCGTAAGGAGCACCATCTCCGCCGGAAGAGGTGCGCGCGTGGCAGCTCCAGCCGCAAAGCGCAATGATGTAGGACGAACGGCGCAATGTCGGGCTCGCGGTTGCGGGATGGCGGGCTGCTCGGGTGTTCCTGTGCTGCGGATGGTTCGAGCCTGGAGCCTGGAGCCTGGAGCCTGGCGTCGTCGCCGACAGGCGATGCTGGTTGCGCAGCGATCCGCTCAGGGCATGCAGCTGGCGCACGCTTATCGCTGCAGCGGGCATGCTACAGCACACTCTTCAGGCCTGAGGCTCGAGGCGGGGCCAATTGCAGCCACTCGATTGGCCACGGGCGGAGCTGCAGCTGCACCTTGCCGCAGCGTCGGGTGGGTTCCGGCTCGCTCCGCGTCTCGTCGCTTCCGGTCGCACCACGCCTAGCGCAGCGCGCGACGAAAAGTTTCAGCGACGTCTTCGAAGCTCACCCCAAGCCCTTCGGCCTCACACCGCCGCCCAAGTGCCCAATTGGACCCGTGTCGGCCACCACGGCTCCCTTGAACGCTCGCCCTGTGCTGCCAGAGAACACGTAGCCGTCTCCTGCGGTCCGGTCTGGCCGTGCAACTCCCGGTCCGCAGCCATGCAGCTCCGCCCAAGAGCCGCGGCGCTCCGCGATGTCGCCGTCGCCGGCAAGCTCACGACGGCGGCGTCGTGCGTACTGTGCCGGACACCCCCTCCGTCTTCGAGCGTCCACCGAGCGAGCCTGCACACCTCTCGACCGCGGAGCTCGGCCTGGGCCGCCGCCGTCCAGGTGGCCTCCAACATGGTGGGAAACGTGGTCAAGAAGGCGGCCAACGACGGCATGGCCATTGACCCCCTGCGAACCGTCGCCAAGGAGATGAAGTTCCTGACCGGCAACATCCGGAAGCTTCTCGGCTCCGGTCACCCTTCTCTGGACCGAGTCGCCAAATACTACACCCAAGCAGAGGGCAAGCATGTGCGGCCGCTCATCGTGCTGCTCATGAGCCGAGCTACCCACCTCTGCCCCAAGAACGAGCAGCCGGCATACACACAAAGTTCGCGGTCCATCGACTCCTCAATATCCCCCGTTCAGATCCTGGCCGACGTCAACCCTTCCGCCATGCCGCTGACGTCGAGGGAGCCCGAGATGCCCGAGGAGGGCAACCTCGACATCCTGCCCAGCCAGCGACGGCTGGCCGAGATCACGGAGCTGATCCACACGGCCTCCCTCCTGCACGACGACGTCATTGACCACTCCGTCTCGAGACGCGGGTCCCCCTCGGCCAACTTAGAGTTTGGCAACAAGATGGCCGTCCTGGCCGGCGACTTCCTCCTCGGCCGCGCGTCGGTTGCCCTGGCGCGGCTGCGCCACGTCGAGGTCATCGAGCTGCTGGCCACCGTCATCGCGAACCTGGTCGAGGGCGAGTTCATGCAGCTGAAGAACACGGAGCGCGACGAGCGAAGCCCCAAGTGGTCCGAGGAGACGCTGACCTACTACCTCCAAAAGACGTACCTCAAGACGGCCAGTCTGATTTCCAAGTCGTGTCGCGCCTCGGCGCTGCTCGGCAACGCCGACAACACGACGGTCGAGGCGGCCTACTCGTACGGGCGGAACCTGGGGCTGGCTTTCCAGCTGGTCGACGACATGCTGGACTACACCCGGAGCGGCAAGGACCTGGGCAAGCCCGCCGGCGCGGACCTGGAGCTGGGCCTGGCGACGGCGCCGCTGCTGTTCGCCTGGAAGCAGAACCCGGAGCTTGGGGCCCTGGTCGGCCGCAAGTTCGAGCGGGAGGGAGACGTCCAGAGGGTAAGTCGAGCGAGCTCGTTTCTCCTCCCCGCCTTTGAACCCTGCAGCTAACGCACCACAGGCCCGGGACCTGGTGCTGCAAAGCGACGGCATCGAGCAGACGCGCGCGCTGGCGCAGGACTACGCCGACAAGGCCATCGCCGCCATCGCCGACTTCCCCGACAGCGAGGCCAAGGACGGGCTCATCGAGATGGCGCAGAAGACCATCCAGCGACAGAAGTGATTCGGAAGAAGAAGAGAAGGGAGAAGGCCACCGGCTGGCGCGCCGTGTATGAATACTGTATATCGCATACGACATGTGGGACTAGCGCAGGCGGCACTGCACCCGGTGTTCGTTTAGGGACAGGCGAGGGGGGCGTGGTTGCATGGTCCGGGGGCACTCAGCAATACAGGCGGTTTTAGATGCGGTTGCTGGCGTTTCGCTACGAGACAGACTGCCAAAAAGGAAAAAGGGGAACGTCGGGGCTCTTGTACATATATGTGGCCGCTCCAGCTCAATCTCAGAACCAAGCTCTTGCCAAGGTCACCAATGCTGCCGTGTCTGCACTGCCGTTCTCTTGCGTATGCATCCGTGGTCAGTTGCTGTTGCCGGCAATCGGAGCGGGCTATTCTCAGGGTATGACATTACCAGCGTGTTAAAGTCGTTCAATCTCCTGAGCACCGTCTCTCACATTCAGGTGGCAGCACCGTCCTCCGCAGCAACAAGAACAACGGATCCCGCCAAAATTAAATCGATTTTATAGTGCAGATAGCCATTCAATATGTACATGTCTTTTCTTGTTTCAAATTTGGCGTTTCTCTGGTCACCGCTTTGCTTGTGCTCTCCCAGTTGAAGAAGCTACCCTACACCGAGGGCCGACCCGCTTGCGGGCTTCGGCCAGGTCCGACGTTCGAATGGATGGACGCGTTCAAGGGCTGGGTGGGCCCCTCGAATCGTTGCCCCGCGCTGCTTGCTTGCCCCGCCATGTGCAGCTGGGAGAGCGGTGCCGCCTGTAAGCGAGGTCGCAACATGGGGGATTCTAGCGATGCTACGAGCAGCCGCGACGCTCGCCCGTGGCATGCATCTACGCGTGGTGGACCGCCGGACGCGGCAGGACGAGAAGCAAGGTGGCTGACGGTGGGCATCGTCTTATCATGGCCCCGCAAACGCGCACGCGGCCCAATTGAGCCTGAGACCCGTGATCCGGGCTCGGCGCCGGCCGATGGCCACGGGGCGGTGCTGGAGGATCCGTGATGGCCCTTCACCTGGGGTACTGGCTGGTCTCTCCCCGTACTTGACCTCTTCAAGAACCGAGCGCATCGAATTTGGAGTCACCTCCAGGGCACACCCATCTCGTACCCATACCCTCCCTCCAACCCTCTCGTCTCAGCTGTCGCGATGGCGGCATCCGAGCTCCCTGACGCGGGGCCGCTCACCGTCCTGGTGTCGAGCCGCGCCGTGCTCACCCTCCCCGACGACCGGCTCATCCTCTCCCCCGCCACCGTTTCCATATCGCCGGCGACGGGGAAGATCGTCTCCGTCACCGCCGAGGTCCTCCCCGAGAGCAGCTTCCCGCCCGGCACCGCGTACGTGGACCACTCGCCCAAGCTGCTGCTGCCGGGCCTCGTCGACGCCCACGTCCACCTCAACGAGCCCGGGCGCACAGAGTGGGAGGGCTTCTGGACGGGCACGCGCGCGGCGGCCAGCGGCGGCGTGACGACGGTCGTCGACATGCCGCTCAACGCCATCCCGCCGACCACGACGCTCGCCGGCTTCGAGGAGAAGCTGCGCGCGAGCCGCGGCCAGTGCTGGGTCGACGTGGGCTTCTACGGCGGCGTGATCCCGGGTAACGTGCACGAGCTGAAGCCGC
Organism: Albophoma yamanashiensis; assembly: GCA_001600555.1. Lineage (NCBI taxonomy): Eukaryota > Fungi > Ascomycota > Sordariomycetes > Hypocreales > Ophiocordycipitaceae > Albophoma > Albophoma yamanashiensis. The sequence continues at coordinate 1,009,284 of BCKH01000003.1, forward strand.
TCATCGACGCGGGCGTCCGGGGCTTCAAGGGCTTCTTGATCGAGTCTGGGGTAGGTGGCTGTGCCCGCCTTTTGCCGTCGCCCGAGGGCCGATGCTAACGGGGGGCGCGTAGGTTGATGAGTTCCCGGCCGTCTCGCCCGAGGATGTGGCCCTGGCCATGGACACGCTCAAGGACAGCGCGACGACGCTCATGTTTCACGCCGAGATGGCCCCCGCCGAAGCAAACGACGCTCAGCCAGCGCCGAGCGGCGACCTCACGGCCTACAAGACGTTTCTCGACTCTCGCCCTCCATCGTTCGAGACGCGCGCCATCGAGGAGATCCTCTCGCTCGCTCACAGAGCACCCTCGCTCCACCTGCACATTGTCCACCTCTCGGCCACCCAGTGCATCCCGCTCCTCAAGGATGCGAGGGCGAGGGGCGTCAACATCACGGCCGAGACGTGCTTCCACTACCTCGGGCTGACAGCAGAGGAAATCGAAAAGGGCGACACCAGACACAAGTGCTGCCCTCCGATCCGAGAAGGCAAGAACCGCAGCGGCCTGTGGGACGAGCTCGTGGCGGCGGACTCGTGCATCAAGACGGTCGTCTCGGACCATTCCCCCTGCACCCCGGAGCTCAAGCTGCTGCCCGAGCACCTCAGCAAGACCCCGGAGGAAGCGCCGGCGCCGAAGCCAGAGGGCCGGACGGCCTCCTCAGGAGACTTCATGGCCGCGTGGGGCGGCATCTCCTCCGTCGGCCTCGGGCTGCCCATCCTGCACACCACCGCCAAGCAACGCGCCGCGTCGTCGACGGCGCCCACGATAGTCGACATGGTGCGCCTGTGCAGCCAGGCGACGGCGGCCCAGGTCGGGCTGGCGCACCGCAAGGGCGCGCTGCGCGCGGGCATGGACGCCGACGTGTGCGTCTTCGACGACGCCGAGGCGTGGACCTTCACGCAGGGCGACATGCGCTGGAAGAACCGCTGCTCGCCGTGGGAGGGGCGCCGCTTCGAGGGCCGCGTGCGCGAGACGTGGCTGCGCGGCCGCAAGGTGTTCGAGCTGGGGGCGGGCAGCGGCGGCTTCGTGGCGGAGGAGCCGTTTGGCGAGTCGATCACGGAGAGGAGGACCGTGTGAGGCAAGGAACGGAGCACGAGGACATGAAGCTACGGGCGGTCGGCGCGTGTGCGTCGCCTCGCGGGAGAGGCCCAGCGACGAGAGAGGCTACACGCCGTGAAGAGATCACTGGCAATGCTAGCAGCATTTCGGATTCGTTCAATATATTTGCTGCAAATTCTGGAATGAATAGTCGTGGAGACCTTTCTGGAGTGAATGTTGACTGAAGTGGATCACTTCAAGCTTTGGTTGATCGTGCTGCACCAAGCCCTAGGCAAAGCATGGGCGGAGATGCGATTGACTTTGAGTGCACGACCGTTTTGGCGTGGAGCCACCGTTAGAATGTACCCTTATAAGGAATAATAATTCACATCGGAATATCTGCGGCCATAGATTAGCTGGGAGATCGTCAGACTGAAGTAAAACTTCAATCCTACGGATGCCTATCTGAAGGTCGTGTGTTCGAGTCACACTGGCCGCATTTATTTTTTGCTTTTTCGCCCGTTTCGCAACTCCATTTTTTTTTTCAACGGCGCCCACCGCGGGCAAGAGTTCTTGAGCAACATTGTCTCTCTCGCTTAACATCTGCGGCCATAGATTAGCTGGGAGATCGTCAGACTGAAGTTAAACTTCAATCCTACGGATGCCTATCTGAAGGTCGTGTGTTCGAGTCACACTGGCCGCATTTGTTTTTTTTGCTTTTGCATTTTTGCTTTTGCATTTTTGCACCCTTATTTCGTGCACAGTCTGCTCATGGCACTGCCTCTGCCGCGTAGTGGGATAGGTGAACATTTTTTCTTTCTTTTTTTCCCCTCCCATGTCGCAGCCCCCCATCGGGTTCCGCCAGTATCAACGCATTCGCTCGCCCATGACTCCTCGCAAGTATACATCACCAAACACGTTTTGCCATCTTTAACTTGCTCCCAACTGAACCCATACATATTAAAATACTGTCTAGGGTTATTATTTTACGTTATATCATAGAAATATTGCAGATTAAAATTACACGTAGTTTGCCTTTATCGGTCTTCCATCTTCTTCGGCTCCTGGTGAGTGGCCTCGATCTCCTCCTCCACCGTCGTGCTGGTGGTCACGGTCCAAACCGTCGGCAGCACGATGATCAAGGAGCCGATGCAGAGCCCCCAGTTCATGGCCAGCTGCGTCATTGGGCTCGCCTTGAGGGCGTTGATGCGCCAGGCCATGGCCCCTCCCGCCGCCTGCAAACTCTTGTAGGCGCCGACGAGAACGGCTGCGCGTCCCGCGCTGTTGGACTCGGTGCCGATCAGCCAGTACGCGAAGCCCTGCCACAGGGCGTCGAAGGCGCCGTAGAATATGTACAGGAGGATGGGCCCCGTCGAGATGCTGCCCTCCTTGAAGTCGACGTCCTGCTTGAGGCCCTTGGCCAGGCGCTCGTCCTGCCACTTCTGGAAGGCAACGCCGCCGCCCCAAATTGCCATGCCCGTGACGAAGACGAAAGCCCAGCCGAGGCGTGCGCGGGCGGGGCGCTGGAGCCAGGGGATGTCGAGGACGAGGCCGATGAGCAGGCCGCCAAACATCTGGGCTATCCAGTACAGGGCACCGTTGAGGGAGCGGGTGCGGATGTTGAACGTCTCGCCGTTGACGTTGTTCTGCTGATAGCTGTAGAAGACGTTGGCGGAGAAGAAGAGCGGCAGCATGCACGCGACGCGCCACTTGCACATGGTGCGGAAGGCCGTCATGAAAGTGCCCTTGATGGTATGCTTCTCTGTCTCGACGGCGCGGTGCAGCTGGGCGAGGCGGATGCGCGAAGGTGAGCAGATGAAGATGCCCAGGGTCCAGCCGAAGAGCATGATGACCATGAGGGCGATGTAAGTCGAGTTGGAGACGGTGCCTGCATTGGAGTCGTAGTTGATACCGAAGGAGGCGAGCGAGCCGAGGCCGCCGCCGAGGTTGAAGATTATCCAGAAGACGGCGATGGCGCGGCCCTTTTGCGACTCGCTCACGTACGTCGTCATCATGGCGCCTTGGACGATCCAGATGAAGGACGACCCGACACCGAGGATGGCTCCCGAGGCGATGACGAAGGCGCCGTTGCCCGTCATGTTGAAGTTGAGCAGGCTGCCGCTGTAGAGGGCGTACGTCCAGCCGCCTATCAGGAAGCAGATGCGTGGACCGACCCAGGAGAAGATGGGACCGGCGATGAAGAGGGCCGTGGCGGCCGTAGTGGAGAGGAGGGCGACGGTGGCGTTGGCGGCGACCGTAGAGTCAACTTGACCGCCGCCTCCGAGGCCTGACAAGGCATTGTACATCTGCAAGTCATGTCAGTTGGCGATCCCTTCTCGCGCGACGAAGCAGAGCTGAGGGTTCGGGGACTCACGCCGGGGAGACAGAAGCAGATGAAACTGATTAGCAGGATCTGCGTCCAGGGGTGAGAGTAGAAGCGCATGAGCTTGGACTGGTGAGGCTCTTGAGGGCCTCCGAGCTCCCACTGCGCGCCATCGCGGGCATCAGTGGCGAATTCGTGTTCGGCCGAGTGGACGGTGTTCGCCTTGGTGTGGTCCAACGAGCGCCGGCCCTCTAGCTCGTGCCCTTGATCCATTGCGCAAGATGTAAGTCTCCCTTTCCGTCCTCGAAGAACTCAGAACGGTCTCTTTCTTGTCAGAAGAGATGTTGTGCAGTGAGAATTGAAGAAGAAGATGAGATCCTTCGGAGTCCCAGATTGGAGAGACGCGGAGCTGACTGGCAGTCCATATATCCGTATCACGGTGGTGTATACTCCGTAGTGGCGTACTGAGTAGTGGTATCGCGGTCCAACCAAGGCTCGTACCGGCAACACAACTCGTATAGTAACCAGAAAGTGACCAAGCAGATGAAACCAGCCCTCCAGATCCCCCGAAACTCTTCACACGTTACACCGGGTGTGGCGATGCACTCCGCGGCCGCCGTCGAAGACCGTGTTGTGGCGGCTAAATGTCGCCGCCGAGATAGGCGGTCCAAGTCGCAAACACTCAGCAGTGACCTCCGACTCTCCGGACTTCGCCTTCTCTGTGAATGGATTTGGCCGATGGAGCCTCTACGACTTCAGCCGGTGAAGAACTCCGTTGTGGCCTCTGCGGGGAAGCACAAGATGGGTGACTGCACGCAGATTGGCAGGTTACATATCTGCCAATCGCATTAACACCCTGGCACTTTTGCGACGGCGAAAGGTGCGCGGCGGGCGGAGCAATAACAAAGTTACGCCGGTTCGGACCCCCCACCCCGGATGCCGGCAACGGACGCCGGCAACGGACACCGGCAACGCGGGGAACTGCATGCCGCCCAACGCCTTGGCACGCGCCAAGCCACGGATGTTCCCCGAATCAGAAGCTGTTATCTGCTCGACGAGTACGAGTACATATTCGTATCATTTCTTCGCGAGCCAGTCTGACGGGTCGACGTTCGAAAAGCAGACGCCAGGGCGCACCCCCCAGGAAAAAGTACAGGCTCACCGTCAACACCAAAATGGGATCGGCCGAGACGCCACCTGCACAGCCCGCCCCGGCGGCCCAGCTGGGGGGTCTCCAGACGGAGACTAGGAACCCGCGGACGACGGCCATCGACCGCGTCTCGACGCAGGAGTTGTGCCGCATTTTGCAGCGCGAAGACAGCCGCATCCCGGCCGCCGTCGAGCCATGTGTGCCCGTGATCGCGGAGGTCATCGACGTGCTCTCGGAGCGGATGCGCCGCGGCGGACGGGTCTTTTACATCGGCGCGGGCACGAGTGGGAGGTGAGTGCGCGTTGTCCGCGCCCCGGTGGCCCATTAAGTTGACATGTCGCAGGCTGGGTGTGCTCGATGCGTCGGAAATCCCGCCGACGTACTCGGCGCCACCCGGCAAGTTCGTGGCACTGATGGCGGGAGGCGACTATGCCCTCCGGCACGCCAAGGAGGGCGCCGAGGACAGCCGCTCCGGCGCCGAAGAGGACTTGCGGGCTTGCGGATTCGACTGGGAGGTCGACTCGCTCATCGGCATCGCGTCCTCGGGCCGCACGCCCTATGTGCTCGGAGGATTGGCCTACGTCAAGGCCATGGGCGGCACGACCGTCGGGCTCGTCTGTGTGCAGCCGTCGGCGGTGGACGCGGAGGGCAACGCGGACCATGTCATTGCAGCTGTGACGGGGCCCGAAGCCATCACCGGCAGCACCCGCATGAAGGCTGGCACGGCGACCAAGCTGGTGCTCAACATGATCAGCACGGGCATCATGATCAAGCTGGGCAAGACGTACGGCAACTTGGTGAGTCCCGAACACTCACCGACACCACCATGCCGATGAAGTGGGCTTGAGCTGACAAGGTCTCTTACCACGGCATCAGATGATCGATCTGAGAGCCACCAATATCAAACTCAGGCAGCGCTCCAGGAACATTCTGCGGCTTGTCGGCGGCGCCGCGGCATGCAAGCAGACAGATGATGAACTCGACCAGGTCCTGAACGATTGCCGAGGCAGCGTAAAGCTCGCCGCAGTAACCATTGCATTAAATGTGTCAGTGGCGGATGCCGAGGCACGACTTGAGCGGAACAACGGCGTTCTCGCGCGGGKATTTGAGGAGGCGCAGCAGCAAGCGATCACGAAAGAGTACCGCGATGACGGGCTGGTGCTGTGCATCGACGCTGGCGGCACGAGCTGCAAAGCCGTCATCATGACCAAAGACGGTTCCGTGGCATGTGGTACGGCTGGGCCTTGCAATGTGTACATCCTCGAGCCCAATGACTGCTATACTCCCGCATCTATACTGACGTGAGTATAGATCTACCATTGGACTTCATGCAGCCATACAGTCCATCTCCGAAGCCATCCAGGACGCAACAAACCACTGCGAAGCGACAAAAGGGCGTGATTTCCAGACAGTCAAGTTCTCATCCGCGTGGGTGGGCATTGCAGGCTACGACCGACCAGCCCTCGTGCCGCTGATAGACACGGCAGTCTCGGAGCTCTTGAAGCTGCCACTTGGTCGCGGCTTGAAGGTCACCACCGACATCGATCTCCTGCCAACGACCTTGGCCGCCAACCAGGACCTCGCCTTCGTTGTCGTCGTCGTCGCCGGCACAGGCTCCGTGGCTATGAGCTACGCCAGAGCCGACGACGGATCGCTCAAGCGAAGTAACCGCGCCGGCGGATGGGGATCTCTTCTCGGCGACGACGGCGGCGGCTACGGCATTGGTCGCGAAGCCCTGCGCCGGTCGCTGCTGGCATCGGACCTGAGCCGCGTTCGCGGCTCTCCGCTGCCGCCGCTGCCCGGGGCCGTCTTCCGGCACTTCAACACGCAGCACCCCGCGGGCGACCTGCTGAGCGCAGTGCTGGCGCCCGACTCGACCCTGCACCAGGCCGACGGCGCGACGCAGGCGGCGACGAGACGCATCGCATCGGTCGCCAAGACGGTCCTCGCACTTGCTGCTTCCACCGCGGACGAGGACGCGAGGTCCATTGTGGAGGGCGGCACGGCAAGCTTGGTACGTCTGGTCGTGTCGCTCGTGGATTCACAGGGCCTTGCTCCGCGGCGGTGTGGGCTGCTCCTTGCGGGCGGCCTGATGCAGGACGAAAGATATAGGTTGGGCCTGGTGGACGCGGTGGAAAGGCAGCTGGGGCCTTTTGGGCAGGTCGAGGTAGTCGAGCAGCCGGCGATAGACGGAGCACGGCAGCTCCTCGGGTTGTGAATGCGAGAATGTGAAGCCGCGAAGTGTTGACACACGGCCCAGCTTGTTCTGAACAGTGGAAAGCAGCATATCTGGACATGTGAGTTTACAGAATAGACGCTCAGAGCAACAGCGATGATGGCCGTTATGATTGCGCGCTCGAGAGCCTGGAACGTCTTGTAAAGCAACGACCATGCCGCCCCCGGCTTCGTTCGAATAACGTTTGCTTGGCGCATCCCGAAGCGCTCCACCCAAGGCTTTCAGCCTCAATGCTTACCTTGCCTGAACGAACAGCCGTCATCGCGTACCTAGCTATTCGGCTGTGCCTCTATGGGCGCTCCACCAAACTCCATACCGCCGAGCCCGGGACTCCAAGCCACCCTGCTCGTGAGCCGCATCTAGCTTGCCCACTGCGGCTCTGCCAAGCGCTGCCCATGCCCAGCACCACGGTGCTACGGAGGAGCATTCAGTCATTCCAGCGTTTGCTGTCCCGCTTCCCCGGCGTGGGTGGACGAGGGGAAGTTCCGGAGCGCCCGGGCCCGATAAGCCAGGGCATCCGCGCGGGGGTGGGAACGTTGTGCCCCTGTTCTCCGGACGTGAGGCAATCTCTCAGCGCCGACGTTCCATTAGGGACAAGGATGAGGTCGGTATGACAGAGGGGCAGCTCGTTCGAACTCGCATTAATTGTAGGCTTATAGTTTGGGTAAGGTAACCTGCGGTGGAGCCTCATCAAAGGTTGCAGCGCCTACCAGTACCTGACTAGGACTATTACTACCTACGGCACAAGCATTGGCTGCCGCTGTGGCGCCAGCGGGTGTGCCTGGGACTGGTAGATTTCAGGCTACCAGGACACGTGATCCAACGGGTTCACGATGAAGGACGAAGAAAGAAGCCCTCGGGATCATCAGAAATACGCTCGATCGACGATCTCACAGACATATCATCGTCTTCGCACGACAGCATCGCAAGGGCCCACTTGTGTGTGACACGTTCGATCTTTCTACTCGTCGTACGCAGTACACGAGCTATGTACTCGAAAGAGCTGCCCGGTCTGGAGCGGGTCCTGTCTCGCTGCGGAAAAAACGACTAGGTACTACGTAATTTTCGCTGTTGGCGCGCAAAGAATTGACCGGACCCCTTTCCTGGAGAACACCACCAACAAGCCGTCCTTTACCAACGTCCATATTACTACAGGTTTCTGTTCTCGGGACTTGGCTACCCGTCCTGTCGCGCTCTGACGAGACCCAATTGACGCCTCGAACCCCCCAGCATCGCAGTCAGTCGAGATGGACGGTCCCATCGCCGGCACCGGCGCCCTCGGCGACCACCCCTTCTACCCTCTCGGGGTCGAGATCCCCGGCTACGTCGCCAACTCCATGTCGGCGGGCGTGTTGGTCCTCACCTTCGCCGTCGGGTGCGGCGCCATCTTCCTGCCGACGTACCTCTTCGCCTCGCGGTCTCGGCCAACGCTCTCCACCTGCGAGCTGCTTATTACCTTTTGGTTCGTCCTGTGTGGCTGCATACACTTGTTCTTCGAAGGTACCAAGCAACGCCCCGAGAGCCTCCTTGCATGTGCTTGTCTGCTGACATGACCAGGGTACTTTTCCTACAACCACCTCGACATGGCCAGCAAGAATGATCTCTTCGGCCAGCTGTGGAAGGAGTACTCGCTCTCCGACTCGCGTTACATGACGCAGGACCCCTTTGTCGTCTGCATGGAGACCGTCACTGCCGTCTTCTGGGGCCCGTTGTCGTTTGTCTGCGCCTTCTTCATTGTCAAGGAGCACCCGATGCGGCACCCGCTGCAGCTCATCGTCAGCCTCGGTCAGCTCTACGGCGACGTGCTGTACTACGCCATTTGCTGGTTCAACGAGCTCGTGTACGGCATCGCCTACTCCCGCCCCGAGCGCTTCTACTACTGGATGTACTACGTCCTGTGCAACGCCTTCTGGATCGTCATCCCCCTCATGCTCATGTACCAGAGTGTCGGCGAGACGGCCTCGGTCTTTGCCCGGGTGAAGAAGGCAGCATCCGGTAAGAAGACTCTGTGACTTTGTTCATAAATCACCTACAATGAGAAGCCTGGCGTGCGGCATAAAATTAGAGTTCATAGTAGCCGTTAATACCTAAGATCATCAGCATGCACCGGGGTGAGGAAAAGATTTGCCATTAACCAGCGCCGTCGCTATGCAATTATGAGCCGTCACTAACCCCTTTCACTCTGCATGGCCCTCAACCCCGTGCTTTATGCCTTCCAGCACAGCAGCCCATTGCCCACTGGCCTTGTACTTGCCAATGTCTGCGAATCGATCAGAGGCAATTTTGCGGATGAGGAGAGTGTCTTTCGCCCTTTTCAGATTCCGTCCCTCTCCAACAGACAGATACTCCTCGAGCCAAGCCTCCTCGGCTGAGTCGAGGGGCATGAAGGCCAGCTCACTCAGGCGACCCGACGCCTCTTGACCCGGACCGCTGTCCAAGATTGACGCAATCCATCGCCGAAATAGATTCTCGCGCGTGTGCTGGGGGTATGTGCGAGAGAAGAACAGTGCGTCTGTAACATTCGTTCGAGCCATGGCATCAAACAAAAGCTCCAAGGCTAGCGATGTCTTGAGTATCGGCTGGACCGCATAATAGTATGAAAGGGCGAGACCGTCGCGCGCGTGGCGCACAAGCGTGATGATGATGTCGTCGGCAAAGTCGGGGCTGAGTGACGGATGTGCAACGTACTCGAGAGCTTTCTGGAGGCTCAAAGTCAGCCATGCAGCGCCCCTCTACGCTGCTGCACGCGAGGGTCTTACCTCGTAGTCTTGTCTGTCCAGATACCACAGTCCCTTCATAAAGACCTGATAGTTGCTGGGCATGCCGGAGTTGAACGCAAAATCTTCGGAGACGGACTGGCTGCCCGTCATGTCAAAGTCGAGCAGGACGTAATACAGGAGGGACTGCTTGTGGTGCATTGACATTGAGGCGTCGCAAATCTGCTTATGCAGCTGTCGGAGCGCAGTGTCGGACTTTGGAGGATACGCTTGAGTCCAAGTCAGCAATCGACGGACTCGCGCTCTTGCGCGCCCAAGGCGTACCTTTGGAGATGCGTAGGGCCTTGGAGACCCTGTCGATGAACAGAGTGCCATCCAGGTTCTTGCGGTGGTCCTCGATCTCATGCTGGAGCTTGCGGTCGTAGGGAATCTGGAGGTCCGCGGGGAACACGTCGTGGAATTTCGTGTAGTCGAGCATTGCTGCGGTGATGGGCGCCGAAGCTGTACGCCGTGCACAGTCGAAAACTCGAAGCTATCGCCGAGACAAATTGATGCGGCCTGGAGCTCTGCGGTTGCTGGCACGCACTTTAGCAGTTGTCGCGCCGTCACGTGCGGCACTCTCCCTCACAGACAGCGCACGCCTGGGGTGGTGGGTGGGGCTTGCATTGTTTACACGCCCCCGTTCAGGACATTTCCAAACAAAGAAGCCCTGGCGACGCGCGGGGGACTTTGCAACCGTTTCGCTAATTACCAGCCAGCCGGCAACTAAGGACACGACCACGCAACGACTCACGCCGCGGTGAGCTCTGGTTTCATTTTCAACAGATCGGCTTACCCGTACGTCCCTCCCTCTGCCCTCGACGTCGGCAGGCACAGCCCGCCATGTCTGCGACGCCCCCCTCGCGGCCGTCGCGACGCGCTGCGACGCGGCGAACGGCCATCGTCGACTCGGACGACGAAGACGAGATTGCGAACACCACAAAGGTCCCTGCCGACGAGGAGGCGGACTTTACGCCAGAACCTACAAAGAGCCCACGGCGGCAGACGCGGAGCCGGAGATCGATTGCGCCAGCAGCTGTCCCGGCAGCGCCCCCAGCAGCGCCCCGCGGTCGCGGGCGGCCCAGAAAGACACCGACGCCAGCTCCCGCCCCCGTGCCGGCGGCTGAGCCGAGCGAAGTGTTCGATGCCGATCAGACGATAAAGCCAGACCCCGAGGATCCTCCAAAGAAGGCCTCGACTCGCCCGCGCAGGAGCGTCGCCTCGCGAGCCTCCATGGCTGCCGCTCCGGAACTCGCGCCGCCCACGCCAAAGCCGCCCACGTCGCCAGATGCGACCCAGCTGCATGGCTCTCCTCTGGCAGACATTACCGTCTCCAGTGTGAATACCACGCAAACTGTGGACGAACCTAAAACTGCAATCAAGCCAATCAAGCCGTTCGATGCCCTGATGGACCGGCCAATTGACATTGTGCTCAAGCAACGCACAGTAACCATCCCGGTTGTTGAGGAAACGACGACGCCCAAGTCGCGGATCGTGCTTACGTATCTCATTCTCAACAACTTCAAGAGTTATGCCGGGCGGCAAGAAGTTGGCCCGTTTCACGCCTCTTTCTCTTCCGTTGTTGGCCCCAATGGCTCTGGCAAGTCCAACGTTATCGACTCTCTGCTCTTTGTGTTTGGGTTTCGAGCCAGCAAGATGCGACAGGGCAAGATCTCGGCTCTGATTCACAACTCGGCCCAGTATCAAAACTTGGACTATTGTGAGGTCGAAGTCCATTTCCAAGAAGTGATGGACCTGGTACGTGAACATGACCCCTGTCGCAATGCCTCTGCTAACGGTTCCAGCCTGGTGGCGGGCACGAGGTTGTCCCTGACTCCGCACTCGTTATTTCTCGAAAGGCCTTCAAGAACAACTCCAGCAAGTATTACATCAACGGCAAGGAATCGAATTTCACAACTGTCACCACGCTTCTGCGCGACCGCGGCGTCGACCTCGACCATAAGCGGTTCCTGATCCTCCAAGGAGAGGTAGAGTCGATTGCGCAGATGAAGGCCAAGGCGGGCAACGAGCACGAGGACGGCCTCCTCGAGTATCTCGAGGACATTATCGGAACCTCCAAATATAAGACGCCCATCGAAGAGGCTGCCACAGAAGTTGAAACGCTGAACGAGATCTGCATGGAAAAGAGCGGCCGAGTCCAACACGTCGAAAAGGAAAAGCACAGCTTGGAGGACAAGAAGGAGAAGGCTCTCGCCTACATCCGAGACGAGAACGAGCTGGCCATGAAGCAGTCTGCTCTCTACCAATTGTTTATCCACGAGTGCAACGATAATGTTGCCGTCACGCAGGAGGCTACAAATCAAATGCAAGCCCAACTTGACGAGGAACTCGAGAATCACCAAGGCAGCGAGAAGCTCATCAAAGACCTCGAAAAGCAGTACTCCAAGGGCAGCAAAGAGTTCGATATCGAGGAAAAGCAAACGCAGGCGCTCGTCAAAGAAATGGCCAAGTTCGACCAGGAGCGAGTTAAATTTGACGAGAAGCGCAAGTTCTTGGAGGATAAGAGGAAGAAGCTCGACAAGACTATCGCTAATGCGGAGACGTCGACTGCTGAAGCTGATGAAACTATCGAGACATGCAACCAGGACCTTGAGACTTGGACCCAGGAGGTGGCGGATCTGGAGGAGCAAGTCAAGGCTGAAGAAGCTGAGCTTGCCAAGATTCGGGATGGCCTGAAGGGAAAGACTCAAGCATTCTCCGACCAGATTGCGGCCAAGCAGAAGTCGCTTGAGCCTTGGATGGAGAAGATCAACCAGAAGCAGTCAGCCATTGCCGTTGCGGAGAGCGAGATGAACATTCTCAAGGAGAAGGCGAATGCCGGCGCCGTCGCCCTCGAGGAGCTAGAAGCCAAGGTGTCCTCCATCGAAGAGGCCAAGGCTGCCAAGGTTAAGGAGCTCAAGTCATGCGAAGCGGAAAAGGAAGAGTTGGCCAAGGAGGCCGACAGAATGATTTCCGAACTCAAAGTGCTTTCTGAACAGGAGCCGAAGATGCGGTCAAAGATCTCCAATGCCCGACAGAAGGCTGACGAGGCCCGTTCAAGCCTGGCGAGTACCCAGACAAGAGGCAATGTTTTGACAGCCCTCATGCGAATGAGAGATTCGGGCCGTATTGACGGCTTCCATGGCCGCCTCGGAAACCTAGGAGCCATTGACCAAAAGTACGACGTGGCTGTCTCAACGGCTTGCGGTGCCCTGGACAACTTTGTCACGGAAACGGTGGAGGCTGGCCAGCAGTGCATTGAGTACCTGAGGAAGAATAACCTGGGCCGCGGCAACTTCATCTGTCTAGACAAGATGCGAGCGCGCGACCTGTCACCAATCCAGACTCCAGAAAACGCGCCTCGTCTCTTCGACCTAGTCAAGGCCAAAGAGGACAAGTTCCGCCCAGCTTTCTATCACGCGATGCAGGATACCCTGGTCGCCAACGACCTAGCTCAAGCGAACCGCATCGCGTACGGCGCCAAGAGATGGCGGGTCGTCACACTCGCCGGCGAGCTCATCGACAAGTCTGGCACCATGTCTGGTGGTGGCTCCACAGTTAAGAAAGGTCTCATGTCGTCCAAGCTTGTTGCCGACACCACGAAGGAAACCGTCGCCAAGCTCGAGGAAGACCGCGATGCTTGGGAAGGCAAGTTCCAAGAGTTCCAAGAGTACCAACGAGAGTGCGAGGGTAGTCTGAAGGACCTAAACGACAAAATCCCGCGCCTCGAAACCAAGATGCAAAAGATTGGATTGGAAATGGAGAGCGCCACTCGAAATCTGGCCGATGTTCAACGACGCATCAAGGAGGTCAGCAAGGAGCACCAGCCGTCCGCCTCTGATTCAAGCCGTTTCACCGCGCTACAGAAAGAGGTTTCCAAGCTCAATGCCGAGATTGAACAGCTTCACGGAGAGACTGCCAGTGTCGAGGAGGAAATCAAGGCCCTGCAAAACAAAATCATGGAAGTTGGCGGCGAAAAGCTCCGTGCTCAGAGGGCCAAGGTTGATGGGCTCAAGGAGGAGATTACATCTCATGGAGAAGAAATGTCCAGCGCTGAGGTCCGACGGGCCAAGGCCGAGAAGCAAAAGGTCAAGCTCGCGAAGGACATGGCCAAGGCTACCAAGGAGAGGGATTCTGCCGCCCGGGACCTGGAAAAGCTCGAGGGCGACATCAACAACCAGGGCGAAAAGGCCGAGGAGCTCAAGAACCGTGTCGAAGAGGCAGAAGCGGGACTTGCTGCCAAGAAGAAAGAGCTTGTGGCTTTCAAGAAGGAGCTGGATGAAAAGACATCGGAGTTGAACGAGAGTCGTGCGGTCGAGATCGAGATGCGCAACAAGCTCGAGGAGAACCAAAAGGCGCTCGTCGAGAACCAAAAAAGGCTGCGCTACTGGAACGAGAAGCTGTCCAAGCTCGTGCTCCAAAACATCGAAGACCTCACGGGCGAATCAGCTGCTGCGGCCCCCAAACATGTCGAGGCTGAAAGGCACGAAGACGGCCCCACGGCGAATGAAGACGTTGACACGGGCGAACAGCCAGACCAGGATGTTGAGATGGCGGATGCCGAGCCAGAGGAGGAAGCGGAGGAGCATGAGGAGGAGACCTCCAGCCAACCACACGAGCTTCCCAGGTACACCCCGGACGAGCTTGCGGACATGAACAAGGAGACGCTCAAGGGAGAGATTGCTGCGCTGGAGGAAAAGACCCAGAATGTCAACGTGGATCTCGGAGTCCTGGCGGAGTACCGCCGCAGAGTCGAGGAGCACGCCGCCCGGTCGTCCGATCTCCAGTCGGCCATTGCCCAGCGCGACTCGGCCAAGAAGCGGTGCGACGACCTCCGGCGCCTGCGGCTCGAGGGCTTCATGGAAGGTTTCAGCGCCATCTCTCTTCGCCTCAAGGAGATGTACCAGATGATCACCATGGGCGGCAACGCAGAGCTGGAACTGGTGGACAGTCTGGATCCCTTCAGCGAGGGCATCCTGTTCAGTGTGATGCCACCCAAGAAGAGCTGGAAGAACATCAGCAACTTGTCCGGTGGCGAGAAGACGCTGAGCAGCTTGGCTCTGGTGTTTGCTCTGCATCATTACAAGCCTACGCCACTGTACGTCATGGACGAGATCGACGCCGCCCTTGATTTCAGAAACGTGAGTCGCCCCCTTCAAACCCTTGCTGCCTCCTGCCCCTGCTAAACCGTTGTTCAGGTCTCGATTGTCGCCAACTACATCAAGGAGCGAACCAAGAACGCCCAGTTCATCGTCATCTCGCTGCGGAACAACATGTTCGAGCTTGCCGCGCGCCTCGTCGGCGTGTACAAGGTCAACCAGATGACCAAGAGCGTGACGATCGAAAACAGAGACTTCATCGCCAGGCCGCAGCCGGCCCAGCGGCCGGCCGGCGCTGGTCAGACTACGACGCTGGCGCTGAGATGATGACGATGCTGATGATGTCGCTGTGGGCTTACGTGTTGCCATGTGTATATTAGCCGTGACGAGGACGAGGCTTTGGACGCTAGCTTAGGCGAACTTGATGACCATGATGGGAAGGCGACTCGGGCATTGCTGGTAGTAAATGTTGTTTCGGATGAATGGGGAAACGGAATTCGTTTTCAGCCAGCTGCGTGACATTGGCAAATAGACACTTGTGTTTTCCTGATGGCGGGTTTGTGCTGTGCATCGCGCGAGCTGTTCACCACACAGCCATCGAATAAAGTACGTGAGAGAGCCCTGTGGTTTGACTTAACGGACAAGTTCGCCATGATTCTTTCATTTCACGAGACGAAAGAGAATGTTTCATTCGATTGCCATGCTCGGCTCTACGTGGTAGGCAAGGGCATGCACATCATCAACAGGCGGTACACGGTCAATGTGACGACGGGACGCAGTCCGATTGATTTGAAATCTCTCGATTCTCAACACGAGTTGTTCATCTAAATCCCATTTTGAATGCAGACGTAACCGTAACCAGACTCCATCCCAATCATCATTCCCGCTTAAACCTTGGGGGTGGTGGGGACAATCTTCTTGCCGTCCTTGTTGTAGCGGACACGGGGCGGGGGAGCACGGTTGCGGCGGCCCACGCGGGATCGGACACTGTGAATTCCTGTCAGCATGTGTGCTCCACGTACCGGCTAAGCAGACGATCAGAGATCGTAGTATGGGAGTGTATCCATAGTACGACCAAGGCTCATCTGAAGCACATACGCCCGAGGGCGCAGTTGTCACACTCCCAGGGAGGACAACGTACCGGACAATCTTGCCGTGGATGGCGCAAGAGACGCAGTACTGCAGCTTCAGGTACATCTTGGGTACGGTGTACTCCGAGAAGACGGAGGCGTCCGAGATGTCACCTGCGTTGACGTTAGAAAAAGATTCCGGACAAATTCTGTGCATCCCAATCGCCTCGCAGAATGAACGTGCGACGGCGGGTAGGGACACGAGGGGGGCAGACGTACGGATAGCGGCAGACTCAACCATGTTGCGGATGGTGAAGCGCTTGATGGCCTTGTCCTTGGGCGTGCATCGCGAGCAGTTGCTGCAGCGGATGGGCTTGACGTGGCCGCGGCCCTTCTTGTTGCGGCCGCTGCGAGGTTCAATTAGCCAGAGTTCGTCGCGACACGCGTCGTCGTCGCTGGCCGAATCGCTCTTCACCAACGGCTCGAGATGCGCCGTCGGCGACGGCGAACTGCGGCATCGAGGACTGGGGAGGGGCGAGCGTACTTGTTCTTTCTCTTCTTGACCATCTTGGCGGTATCTGAAGCGAGTCGTTAATGCCACGCAACGAGAGACGGAGTCGAGCTTGGGTGGAGGAAGACGTACTGGAATCGATGCTGTCGAAAAGATTGAGAGGGTGTGCAAAGTCGCGCCAGCTCGTTGGCAATTGAAAGAGGCGTGCCCCACAGCACGGGAAATTCGCCCAGGGCAGGGCAGCACCAAGCGAAAACCCTAGGTCATGTGACCCCACCCTCGCCCGCACTGGCCGGCCCAGCCGAAATTTCTCAGCGCGCCGCCACTCCACCGTCGACGAGACTTGGTTCTGTCAACCGCAACATCTGAAGATTGCTTAGGACGGCAATAGCTATTGTCGAGGTACGTCTGAAAGATGTCGCATTTCGCTTGCCCCCTCGCGGCGGGAGCATCAATGATGCATCCGCCGTGAAGCTTTCCCCCGTCACAGCATTTGTCTTTGCTTTCCTCTCCTGTCGCTTTGCGGCGCATCGCACCCTTGCGGGCGATGCGTCGCGGGACGGATTCACACTGCCAAAATTCTTCTCCCGCCGCAGCCGCAACGCACCCATGAAGCAGGACTCTAACCCTCAAAGCTAGGCAAGATGCAGATTTTCGTCAAGACCCTCACGGGGAAGACGATCACCCTTGAGGTGGAGTCTTCCGACACCATCGACAACGTCAAGTCCAAGATCCAGGACAAGGAGGGCATCCCCCCGGACCAGCAGCGCCTGATCTTCGCCGGCAAGCAGCTCGAGGATGGCCGCACCCTGAGCGACTACAACATCCAGAAGGAGAGCACCCTGCACCTGGTGCTGCGCCTCCGTGGTGGTGGCAAGAAGCGCAAGAAGAAGGTCTACACGACCCCCAAGAAGATCAAGCACAAGCGCAAGAAGACGAAGCTGGCTGTGCTCAAGTACTACAAGGTGGACAAGGATGGCAACATTGAGCGTCTGCGACGCGAGTGCCCCAGCGACACCGTGAGTTGCACCCCGGCTTCCAGAGGCGGTGTCCGAGCGTTCATAACTAACATTCTCTCCAGTGCGGTGCCGGTGTCTTCATGGCTTCCATGCCCGACCGCCAGTACTGCGGCCGCTGCCACCTGACCTACGTCTTTGACAAGCAATAAATGCACGACATGGAGATTCTGGTTTGAAACGGTAGTATGTGAACGGCTGGGTAACCATGGACTGCAACAAAAGGGCGTTGGTGTAGCATAGAGCACATCCGGTGGCTTCGGATAATGAATGCTTGACTGGGACCACCTTTCATGATCATACCTCCTGTGCCCTGCGTGACGTGTGAAGCGTAGACGTCCATTGATCTGTCCTCTCGGACGACGTAAATCTGCCTTTGCTTCCCAATCCTCTGGGCCGCATAGTCATTTGCCACCTACCATCTCGCATGGCCAATGACGGAGTACAGTCCCATGGCAATTTTCTTTTCTACGGCAAAATTACCCTCTCGACGGCTACCCTTGACGCTAGAGCTAAATCATGGGGTTTTGCAAAATTTTGAAGGAGTTGGGCGGGCAGTGCTTTGAGCTTCGAGCAGGTCCCTGCGGCAACTTCCATCACACAGCGGGAGATCCTGATTTTCTAGTTCGTTTGCGAGAACGGTTTCACGTTTAAAAAAAAATCTTGAAAAAAGATGATATACTCATCTCCTGCCTGGCCAAGGAGGCTCTCCAAATGTACACGTATCAAACAAAACAATGCAAGCCTGATGCCCTCGAACGCCGCAGCCGGATTCCAACAAACTCCTCTCAAGCAAATATCTGCAGCACGCAGCTGACCAAGGAGCCCTCGGGTCGCTCTGCGTTGTGCAGAAGCAACGGTCAGCTTCTCCCCCGACTCATGGAAACCCCTGAAGGGGCCAGACGCGCTCGCGCCGTCCCTGGAACAGCATGCACGGCGGCCAATGTTGCCTTCGCTCATCTCTCAGAAGCCAGATGGAGAAAACGACCGTTTCTCATCTCGCCTCTTGAACTGCAGGAGGGACTGCTCGGGTAGGCTCCTCCTGACCAGCGTCAGGGGCGGAAGACGAGTCTTTCGCGGAAGCCATGACAGCCGCTGAGAACTCTACTCTTCGTCGGCAGCCTTGGACTTTCGCTTCTTCTTCTTCTTCTTCTCCGCGTCGTCGGCTTGAACGGCAACAGTCTCTTCGTCGTCACGCTTACGCTTCTTGTCCTTTGACTTCTCCTTCTTCTCCTTCTTCTCTTTCTTGTCCTTCTTCTCCTTCTTGGCGGATGCCGGCTCAGGGGCATCAGCCATCTCATCGTCACTGCCCTTCTCAGCGAGGTCGCCGAGAGCGGCAATGGTAGCCTTCTACAACAAAGTTAGTATGCGGTGCATCATGACACGGAGCTAGGGGCACGAACCATGACATCTGCGTTCTTGGAGGGCTTCTTGCCCGTGGCGTAGAATTCCAGGCGGTCGTTGACCTGCTCCTTGAAGGCCTCGCCAAAGCGCGTCGACGGCTCCATGGAGAAGTTGTCAATGCGGCAAGCCATGCTGCACTTGTTGGCGACGTATCTTGAGATACGGCCCTTGTCGCGGGGAGAGGCTCGGCCAATGTAGCTGCTGTGGTAGATGATGCCGTACTTGGGCGTGTTGCTCTTGCTCTTGAGAGCACGGAAGAGCGCCTTCTCGGCACCCATAATCTGCAGCGTGGACGCCGGGCTCTTGGCCAGGTTGTTCAGAGAGCCAGCTTGCGAGATGAGGCGTGCGCCAACGGTAGTGCCGATGAGGGCCTGCAGATTGGGAGCGACGGAGTTCATCTTGTCCTGGAGATAGTTGGAGGTCATGGAGCGGTTCTCGGCCTGCTTGACAACGTTTCGAGTAAGCCCCAGCATGATCTGGAGATCCTCGTCGGAGATGTCAGTGCCCATGGAGACCTTGGCGGCGTCAATGATGGCCTGCGCCTTGTTGCCATCCTCGCCCACGACGGCGGCAATGTCGTCCACCCTCTCGTCGGTCAGGGTCTTCTTGTTTCCAATGGCCAAGACGAGCTTGGCGTAGGTCAGGTTGTCCGACACAATCTTGACCAGCTCAGGGAAGTGCCAGCCGTACCATTCCCTGACACGCATGAGGAACTGGTTCAAGCTCTTGTCCTGGGTGTCGATGATGGCGCTGGCCTGGATGATGTGGTTGTCGTTCCTCGTGGCGCTGAACTTGACCTTGGCGCGAGAGTAGGCGTGGGCCATGCCCAGGCACGCCTTCTCGATGTCGCCCTTGCTCAGGCCCTCAATGAGCTTCTCCGAGTGCAGGCGGATGCCGCGGATGACGTCGGCGACGATCTCGGACGTATCAGCCGTCTCGCACTCCAATCCAGGGAACTCGGCCTTGATGGCACCCGCGAGGCCCTTCTCGGACACGCCCAGAACGACCTTGCTCTTCTTGCCGCTAGTCTTGGGGAGGTTGAGCTCGAGCACGGACTTGAGGAAGTCGGTGCAGATGCCCTCGGAGACCTCGTTGATGTTGTTGATGGCGTCGGCGTGTCCACTGTCGCCAACGGTCAGTAATGGCAACTCCACAGCGTCTTCAGGGGTCCGGCGCCGTACTCAAAGGGGGTGAAGTTGACCAGCTTGACCATCTTGCCGAACTTGGCGAGGTCGGTGGCAGCCTCCTGGACTTCCTTCAACTTCAGGCCGACCGCATCGGCCTGGTGCACGACCTTGAAGACGGCATAGCCGACGGGGGCCTCGAAGAGGGCGTAGTCGATGTGCGACATCTTGTCTCGCCGCAATCCGTGTCGTACCGAGGCTTGAATGGGACTGAATCACGGCGTCGAGACGAGATTCTGTGCTGGCGGTCTCGCGTGGATTGGAGATTTTCCGCTGCACTTTTTTTCGCCTGTTGAAATTTTTAGCTCTGAGCTGGTGCACGGGCCAGCCTTCCCAAGAGGCGGGAATTGGCGAATCTCAGCGCGGGTTGGTGTGGGAGCGGTCACGTGCCGATAACAGTCCGCGGGGCACGATGAGCCAGTGGTGGGTGATAGCCTCCCTTACCAGCAGTTGCCAGGACCAACTGAGAAGCCATCGCGTCTTCACTGTCTACGCCACCGCCTAAATTCTCTATGCTACCATCTGCATTCTCTAAGCTACTATGCAAACTCTCTAAACTGACATGCGGAGTCTCTGTGGGTTCTCTGCCAGGACATTCGCATCCCGCTCCCGGGCTTCGATGTTTCCTTGCCGGACGCCATCCGAGCGTCGTCTCGAGCCTCGGCCTTCCGCTCAGTTGTTGGGGAATCCCGCCTTCAGGTTATCATACTTGCTGTCCGGATACTCAATGCAATTGTCCTCCTTGAGCAGCTGGCCGACGCCTCCCAGGCTCTCGACCGCCAGCCCGATCAGGCTCTCCTGGCCGGCTTTGTCTGCGCTGCTCTCCCACCACATGGCGCCACCAAGGCAATTCTGCTTAATGAAGTCGCCCTTGACCTTCGTCACCTGCGGCGTGTCGTAGGTCACGAGCGTCCTCTTCTGCGCGTCGTAGCAGTAGCTCGCAGCGGCCTGGTCGTCGTAGCACTCCTCGGCACCCCCCAGAGGCAGCTTCTTGAAGTCGTAGACGCCGCGCTCCCAGTTGCCTTCGCCGACGCCCTGGTACGGCTTTCCCGGACCGTCCGTGTTCTCGAAGGCGCGCCCGTACAGGGGCATTCCGAGGACGATCTTGTTGGAGGCCACGCCGTTGCTCGTGTAAAAGTCAACGGCCGCAGCTGTCGAGAAGGGCGTGGATGCGGGATTGTCCCGGCTAGGATATAGGTTCGCCTGGTGGCCGCTGACCTGATCCCAGGAGCCCGCGTAGTCGTACGCCATCAAATTCCAGAAGTCCAAGTACTGATCCATGCCGGGAATGTTCAGCTTCTCGTACTTCTGGGGTCCGGCCGGGCATGCCACAGTCAGCTCAAACCGATGGTCCTTGCCCAGCTGCTGCGAGTAGCCATCCAGCTCCCCGCGAACTGCTGCAAGGAGCTCCACATAATTCTGTGCTTCCGCGGGGCTCTCGGGATACTCCCAGTCGATATCGAGGCCGTCAAAGCCGTAGTTCTTGAGCAGCGCGAGGCTGCTCTTGGCAAAGGTGTCGCGACCTTGCGGGGTGCTGGCCGGGCCCTTGAAGTTGGAGCTGTAGGTCCATCCGCCGATGGACAGTAGAACCTTGAGGTTGCGGTTGCGCTTCTTGAGGAGGTTGAGCTGCTTGAGACAGCCGTACAGGTTGTTGCCCGTATCATTCCACGAGTCACCCTCCCAGTGAATCTCGGCGTCGGCCCAACTGTCCGTCAAGAAGCTGGAGCAGGGGTCAGCCTCGGAGCACCGGCGGCGCGGAGGGAGTCTTACACTTCACCGCTTTCACTGCGGACATTTGCAAACGCATAGAGAATATGCGTTAGGTTCTCGACGGGAAGGTCCTGTGGACGGTGTTGCCGGGCATATATGGCCCTGTGTGCAAAGAGTCAGCTTGAGTGATACTTGCACCTGGATATCAAGGTAGATGCTTGCCAGTTAACAAAGTAAGCCACAGATCGGTAGCCGTTGTCAGGTCCGCCGCCCATGTTCGCGATGGTAAGGTGGAATTCTCGAAGGAGTAAAGATAAGACTGTAATGAAGGTCGTCGCAAGACTGAACATAGAAATGAGGTTTCAGAAACCCCTTTTTGGTGATGCCGTCGTGCGTTGGGTTTGCGGTGCAGGATGCGTCTCGAGGATGTAAACCCGATTGATGTGCTTGGGTGCGTCGTGGGAGAGCAAGAGGCAGAAGAGGGGCGGAGTCTCGAGCTTTTATACTCGTAGATAGCTTGGAGAGAGTCGAGATGCAGAGGCCCTCCCTCAAAGTCTTTCAATCAAGTCTGAACGAAGTGGAAGCCCTGGTGACCCAAGTGTGTCGAGCTCGAGGTCGATGCCGAGGGCAAGGAATGCGGTAGGTACTCGAAGAGCTTCGCTGGAGCGTGGGCTACCTCATGAGCTGTAGCCCCGCTAGCAACGGCGTCGGGCGTCGTCATCAGGCCAGGTCAGGGGCCCGCTGGTTGGGGTTGGTGCGGCAGGGGCCGCCTGGGAGGAATGCGGCAGTGCTGCTCGACGGTACCCGTACTGGATCCCCGCTGCAAGCGCCCACTGTGGGCCAAGACAGTCAATGCGAGCCCAGCAAGGGGCGACCAGAAGAGCGCCTACCCTAGGTACCTGCCTACCTTGCCTTACCTTAAGAGCAGCTTCTTTATACCCACCCTTGTGTTATCGACAGATATCTAACGAAACAGACATCAGTTTATTGTTTTAAAGGCACGGGCTTGAACTGTGCTCTCTACTGCCAAGAGACTTTCCCCTTGGTCCAGGTAAGGTAGTTTCGGTGGCCAAGCCGTGGGCCCACAGAGGCACGATCTTTGTACTATGTAGGCAATCCGTACCTAACCAAGCATCGCATCACAAACGAGACGCATGTGCACAAAGTCAAGGTGTTCCAAGTCTAAAAGGTAATGGGCCCTGGAGGTCCTTCTAGTATACAAAAACGAAATCCTCATTATCCAAATCCGTCGCGTCCGCGAATGCTCTGTCGCCCTTGTCTGGTTTCTGAGGCGTCAAGCACCGTTCGTCGTCGTCGTCGGGCGTGTTGCCGCTGGATTGTCTGCGGATGCCTGCCCGCATCGTTCGTTCCAGCTCTTCCATCCGTTCCACTTCCTCGGCCGTCTCGAGACTCAAGTCGGCGATTACTGCACTCTTCCCCAGGGAAACCCTGCGCTGGCCGTGCTTGCGATTGAGCCATCTAAGGTAGAGCGTGGTGATGCAAACGAAAACCATGACCGCAATGAAGAGCACAAGGTTGGCACGAAGGCCGCGCGAGTATTCCGGGCCCTCATCTGGCCTAAACAGCAGGGGCCCGGCGACGTTGCCTGCGGAGGCGCCGACGAAGACGAGAGCTGACGTTGTCTTCCGTTTCGTGTCGCCAGCGGTGTTTTGAGACGACCAGGAGTAGATGAGGGGGGCTGTTGAAGTCAGTACCGTATCAATAACTTGCGAAGGGGTGGCAGCGGGGAGGCTCACTGATTCCGGTAAACGTCGATAGGCAGAAGTAGCCGCCCAGCAAGACAGCGCGGTGTGCAGTGTCGTGAGGAAAGTGTAGCAGAATGGAGAGGCCGATAATGGGCGGGATGCAAAGCAGCAAGATGACAGGCCCCTTCAGTTTCCACTTCATAGCCAGATAGGCGCTCGCGGAGACGGCGATGACGTGGGAGAAGCCGATGGGAACGTTGAACAGCATTGTGTGGAACGGATCCGAGACAAAGGACTGGATGATGAGCGGGCCAAACGTAGAGATGCCGTTGGAGGGAACCGAGACGCAAAGTATCATGACGAACCAGAGCCAAGTCTTTGGATCGCGTAGTGCCTCGAAAAAGTGCGCGTATCTCCACTCGCGAGACATGACGCCCATTTGGTTGTTGCGCAAGCGCTCAATGGCCAGCACCTTGTCATGGTCGTCAAGGAACCTGGCTTCGGTCGGAGAGTCGGGCATCCAAAAGACCATGACGCCGGCCACGACGACGGTAATAAGGCCGAAGAAGAGAAAGATGATCTGGTCCATCGTTCAGCCACACATGCGTTAGGATGTATGTCCCCACACCAGGACTGGGTTGCATACCTGATACGGCTTCATATGGGACTCTATTTTAGCGAGGCCGTAGGTGATGAGACTGCCAAACTGTCGCGTGTCAGCGCTTCTGGCGGTAGGCCACAGTAGGCGTCGAGGTCAACATACCACCCAAGTCAGGCCATTCATGCAATACCATGAGCCAATACGCATCGTCTGCTCTCTACTCCGGCGTCAGTCTCGCATAATGTATTGTACTGCATACTTGACCATCGTTGCATACCTTCGTCTCCACCACATCTGCGTGATGGCAATGAAGCTGGGTCCAACGCTCGCTTCGAAAGCTCCGAGGAAGAATCGAGCGACCAGGAGCTGGCGGAAGTTGCGCGCCCAAGCCATGCCGGTCAGCGTGGCGCCCCAGGCGAGCACCATGGCGCTCGTGAACTTGCCGATGGGCAGCTTGACGAGGGCGAGGGAGATGGGCAGCTGCATGACGAGCTGAGCCAGGAAGACAATGCTCCCGAGCCACGAGAACTGGTCGCCAACCAAGCCCGTGTCGTCGATGAGCCCGAATATGGAAGCATAGGACAACGTTGCCTTGTCGAGGGCCTGGAGGAAATAGACTGACAGCATGAGTGGTAGGAGAGCAATGTCGATGCGGCGCAGGATGCGGGCGTCTTCCGCCGGGGAGACGGGAACACGCTCGTCCGGAGACCGGCCGAGTTTTATGAGCATCATGGCAGCCGCATCCCGGTGCGTCTCTGGCTCCATTGCGTGATGTCCTTGCGACGGCCTCATGCTGTTCTCTTGGTCTTGGTCAGCAGCGTCGTGTTGGATGAGAGGCTCGTAAGAGGACGAGGACGCGTCGGGCCCTCGGGGCGCGGCAAGGAGCCTTTTAAACATGGCGCCGAAGTCTGGGGTCTTTACGGCCCAGCCTGACAGCTGCATCGACGGCGCCGCCTTCGCGAGAGTTCATGAACGCGGTGCGCCGATGCGCTTGTGGCGTTTGCAATGGGAAGCTTCATCGTCGGCGAGGTCGTCGCCCTGTGGCGCCGGGAATGACATCGCCCCGAGCCCTTAGCGTCGCCGCCGATCTGTGTTGGGCCCCTGAGATGACCTGTGCGGCTTGAGCCCCGCTCGCATCCGTACCTGACTTTCCCGACTCCCAGTGGGAGGGGCATTCGCTGCTCAGGGCGCTGGCCGTCAATCGAAGCCAGAACACAAAATGAGGAAGGTTTTGTCTTTTGCAGCCACGACGTGAGTGCGAATAGACAATTAGCTTGACCAAATGTTATCTGCTAGCGGGGATGCGACTCAGCTCGGGAAGAAGGTAACATTCCGGTGGATACATGCATGTGCATGGCAAACCTACATGTACATATAGCCTTGGACTTGCTCATGCTGCAGGCGTTGACGTCTAGCAGCCTCGCCTCACGGAAGAACCTGCTTCAAGTGTAGGTTTCAAGTTGCTGACAATATCGGAGAGAGCTTTAGACTTAAATCCACAGCTACACAGAGAGCGTTAGAGACCGACGCATTGTGTTCTCAGTGATGCTGCACGCAGTAGCTCGACAAGTTGGGGAGATATGCGCAGGCCATTTCTTGCTAATATTTGACGCTTACTCCCACAGCAGATAATCCGATCTACAGGACGCTCGATTTCCCGTTGTAGTTATTTGACCATGGCACCGGAGAGTCGTGCGGTGAGGACCTGGTGGTCATTATTAGCTTGATAGTCCACGTCCAACGCGAGCCCGCATTTACGGATATCTAGGTAGCGGAACTATTATGACAGGGACACGAGGACGTCAATGCAGGGTGATGGCGAGGGACCGCCCAGTGAGAGGCAGATAACCCAACTTGGAGGCCGGGTGTAGAAGCTTGCGCTTGGCATTGCGTCAGTCTTCTATGCGAAAACTCCGTTTTGTGGTGAGCTGCAGGGATCAAGACACAGCGGCATGAGTGAATGTTGCGCCTGCGGTCAAACAATACTATTGAAGCTCTGATCTACGCCGTCTATGTAACCTCTATGCTTTCTCGCGCAACTCCTTACAAAAGAAGCTTTAGTGTCGGAAGTCTATGATGCAAGAGCCACAGCCTGGCCGTTGATCGTACTCGTAGCGGCCGCCACCATCTGCGTCGCGGCCAGCGCCTTTGCGTGCTCCCGCAGCTCGGCCTGCTTGTTCAGGTAGCTGAGGTACGTCTGCCAGCCGACGGCGATGAAGCCCGAGAAGATGCTCCGGAACTCCAAGGGCAGGAAGGTGAAGCTGAAGACGATGACGGCGGGCCACACCTTGAAGGAGTTGAGCCAGCTGGTGGGCACCGTGCCGCGCACGCGCTCGACGGCGGCCGCGAGGCCGTCGCCCGCCAGCAGGGCCTGCGAACCGAAGAAGTAGGAGATGAAGGTGGGCGTGAAGAAGAGCTGGTTCACGGCGACCTTGGTGGCCATGGAGCGCACGCGCGATGTGTAGTTGAAGTTGCGCGACAGGAAGACGAACCTGCAGGAGCTGGTCAGCGGGCGGGAGTCGTTCGGCCGACCGGGTCCGGGTCCGGCACCGGGACATACCATTGGAACTGCGGGATCGCCGCGGCGAGCCCGATGAGCAGCGTCCGCCCCGTGCGCGCGGGATCGTACTCGCGCCCGCCGATGTGCTGGGCGCTCAGGTCGGCGCAGAGGTACACGAAAAAGGCGCCGACGAGCTGCGTCGTGTACGGCCGCTTGCGCTGCGACCGGCCGTAGGCCTCGACGGCCCGCGTCACCGGCCCCAGGCGCCGCCAGACGGAGACGGCGTTCGTCGCGGCGCCGGGGGCGGCCGCGCCTCCGGAGCCCGGGTCCGCCTTGGCCGTCGGCGTCTTGTCGCCGGCCTTGGACGACTGCGGGCGCAGCTGGAACAGGCGCTGGCGGAGGCTGCTCCGGAGAGGGCCCCGCAGCGCGGCGGCGCGAAGCATGGGGAGCGGCATCGACTTAGTCTGGGCTGCGGTTCGAGCGACCCATGGCCAGGTTGGTTCAATCTCGTCGGGGTGGTGAGAGCCGGCTATGTTGACGGATTTGAAGGGGCGCGCTTCAGGTGTGATTCAGACGGCGCTGCCGGCGTCGGCGTTAGACCGGAGATCCGGCTGGAACCGGCATGGCGATTTTTGGCTGGCTGACAACCCTCGGCACGTCTGAGCCCCCGAGCCGGGGCTGTCGATCCGCCCTATACGGCAACTTACGTGATGGCGAAATGAGTCAAGGAACCCATTGAGACGCGTGGCTGGCTTCCACACCTCGGGTTCGCTTCAAATATTGATGTATAAGTTACTTGCGTGGCAAGCAAGCAAGGTAGAGATGCAAAGCCGGCCAAGCATGGAGTGCCGTGTTTGTATTTCTTGGCCTGCATTGTGTGGACTCACAAACTCACCTGGGGATTTCATGGTCAATAACAGTGGCTGCTTAAAGTCTGCTTCTCTTTCTCACCTTATGCATCCCTAGCTCTTCCAAATTTCGTATATGTATAATCGGGAAGCACCTTGAATTCTACGACCTGTGCTGGCTTGAACCTCAGTCCTATTCCAATCTTGGTGCCGTTTCGACAACACTGATCACGCTCTACGCTGCAGTTAGTGGCCCAATCAATTTCTCCCCCACGCCGCATCGCCTCCGCTTCGGTATGGCTTGCCAAGACTCCGGGGTTGTGCCCCATGTGCCCGTCATTTCCTACCTTACGCATGCAAGCTCCGGTAGCCTGTCCGTTTTAAAGCCGAGACATGCTACGGATATCGTACCCGAGCTTTGAATGGTAGGAATGTAACTGATACGGGATATACGCTTTAAACGGAAGAACCACGCATGCTGCACCCAAGGGCGCGCATAGCCCACCCCCTCACTCGCAGTTGGGCGGCTTCAACATCTTGAACATTCGTTTCATCCATATCGGAGCGACGCCATGGCCCGCTGTCGATCAAAGGAGTCGCCTCTGGCGTGCATGGACAGCGTCTGGGTGTCGTTGCCGAAGCCAAGCAGCGACGGCTCCGAGTCGCTGGCTGACCGCGTCCGCCGGGTCCAAGCCGATCTAGAAGATCTGAACACCTTCTACCACGTCTCCGTCTCGCCGACGCGACACAGGCGCCTCCAGCAATTCTATGCGGACGAGCTGGGCTCGCTGTTCCGAGTGGACTTTGACGCCTTGAACCAGCAGGACAGGGTGGACTTTGTCCTCCTCCGCAACTTTTTGCGGCGCAGCGCTCATCAGTTGAAAGCAGAACGGGACTCATACGACGTCTTGGAGCCGCTGCTGCCCTTTGCGGGCATCATTGTATCGCTCTGCGAGCGTCGTGAGAATGTCAAGCCCATGGAAGCCGAGCAAACTGCGCAGCAGCTGGACAGCATCAAAACGATAGTCGCCTGCATCCAGCAGAAGGTCCAAGATGACAAGATTAAGATCAGCAAGACTGACGCCTTCAAGGCCTCCAAGATCATTAGCGAATTGCGCGGCCATCTCAAGGAGTTCTTTGGTTTCTACTCGACATACGACCCCATGTTTGACTGGTGGTGCAAGACGCCGTGGCAGGCGGCCGACTTCGCACTGGGAGAATATCTGCCCTTGGTCCAAACCAAACTGGCCGGCATGCGGGCAGACGGCACGGGAGACATCATCGGCGAGCCGATCGGCCGAAAAGCGCTACTGAGTGAACTGGAGGCAGAAATGTTGGCGTACACGCCGGACGAACTCGTCAATATCGCCAACGAGCAGTACCGCTGGTGCGAGAAGCAGATGAAGGCTGCCTCCAGCGAGCTTGGCTACGGCGACGACTGGAAGAAGGCGATGGAATACGTCAAGACGCACTCCGTTGCCCCGGGCCAGCAAACGCAGCTGGTGCTTGAGCTCGCGCGCGAAGGCGCCAACTTCGTCCGCGACCACGGCCTGGTGACGGTGCCGCCGCTGGCGGAGGAGACGTACCGCATGCTCATGATGAGCCCCGCGATGCAAAAGGTGGCGCCCTTCTTCCTCGGCGGGCCGTCCATCATGGTGGCCTACCCGACGGCGGAGATGCCGCACGAGCTGAAGAAGATGGTAATGCGCGGCAACAACCGGCACTTCTCGCGGGCCACGGCGTTCCACGAGCTCATCCCGGGCCACCGGCTGCAGCTGTTCATGATGGAGCGGCACCGCAGCCACCGCAAGCTGTTCATGACGCCCTTCTTCGTCGAGGGCTGGGCCATGTACTGGGAGCTCGTCTTCTGGCAGCGCGGCGACTTCTTCGTGTCGCCGGAAGACCGCATCGGCACCCTGTTCTGGCGCATGCACCGCTGCGCACGCATCATCCTCTCGCTGCGCTTCCACCTCGGCCAGATGCAGCCGAGGGAGTGCATCGACGCGCTCGTCGACTGGGTCGGCCACGAGCGCTCCACGGCCGAGGGCGAGGTGCGGCGCTGGCTCAGCGGCGACTACGCGCCGCTCTACCAGGCGGCCTACCTGGTCGGCGCGCTGCAGATGGCCGAGCTGCGCAGGGAGGTGTTGGGCGAGGGGCGCATGACGGAGAGGGAGTTCAACGACAGGGTCCTGACGTGCGGCGCGATCCCAGTCGAGCTGGTGAGGGCGCTGGTGCTGGAGACGGAGCTGCGGCCCGACTACGAGGCCGAGTGGAGGTTCGATCACCCGTCAGGAGAAGGTCACGGCTGATCGTGCTGGCTTACATTGGCGAGAGCCTGAGGCTCATGGATATTACGGTACGGAAGCCAAGCCCGGCTACGTCCCTTCTCTGTCGCTGGCGACAGCTCTATTCGTACATGACAAATGAAAAAGCGAGTGACCTCAAGACCTTTCACAGCACCGGACCCCAACGCCGTTGCCTCGAACCAATGCGCGCAGTGCACCACCTTGTGCGAGGCATCAAATGTCCACCTCATCCTCTTCCAACAGCCCCATGCCGCTGTCGTCTCTCCGTCGCATCCTCTTGCTGCCTCTCCTGGCGAGGTCGCCCGCGAGATAGCTCCCCGGCCGCTTGATCGGAGTCGCGCGAACGGGCGAGCTGGACCCGCCGTATCCAGTGTCCTGGTCGTCGTCGCGCTCGGCACGGCCGGCGCTCCTCTTGGGGCTGTTGAGAAACTCCTGGCTCATCTGCAGCACCCGCTGCAGCTCCTCCTTCATCGCGTCCATGGCCGTCTTGGCCTTGCGCTTGTCGTCGGCTAGCCGCGCCGCTAGGCCGCCGTTGTGGACGCGCAGCTCGCGGATGGTCTCGTGCGCGTCGCGCAGCGACTCGTTGACTCGGTCGATCTCGTCGCGCAGCTCGAGCACGCGCGCGTCACGGAGCGCCAGCGCGGCGCCGTGCGCCTTGTTCAGCGACACGACGTGCCGCGTCGTGCTGTCCTGGACGTCGCTGATTTCCTGCTGCAGCTTCGTCGTGCGCCGCATCGCGTCGGCGAGCTTCTCCTCGAGCTCGGCGATGCTGCTGTCCTTGCGGCGATCCGACTCTGCTTGGGCTTCCTGCTTCGTTGCCGCGTCCTTGGCGTCCTGGTCCAGTTTCTCCACGAGCTTCTCGAGCTCTGAGATGTCGCGGATGTAGCCGTCCACAGCGCCCTTGAGCCGGTCGTTGCCAATCTGAAGCTCCTGGATCTTGAGGTTCTTCTCGTTCATCAGCCTCTCGGCCTTTGACATTTCGGCCTTGAGGCCGTCCAAGACCGACACCCGGGCATCGAGCTGTTTGCGAAGGGACTGTTCGATCTCATGGTACTCGTCAATGGTGGCCTCGTCTTCTTGAGACCTTTTGGCAAGAGCACGCAGGCGGTTCAGCAACAGGTCGAGGACTTCGGCACCGTGGGACGTAAGGGGCAGCGCAAGCTCTCCTGGGGTGAGGTACTCGAGCTCCAGTCGCGCGGCGCGAAACCCAGAGGCAAGAGATGTGATCATTTCGCTGGCGTCGTTGCCAGGGAAGCCCAAGTCAGCGATGGACGAGTTGAGCTGCGTCAGGGCGGCCGTCCGGTCGGACATTGTTTGCACGAGAACCTCCACTTGGCGCTCCAAGGCTTCTAGGGGAGAGGATTGAGTCGGGCGCTCCGCAGATGCCGGAGAGACCGAGAGCAGGCGATCGGCAATGCGTCTGTTCAAGTTCTTGTATGAGTCCAGCGTCGCAGTCAGCTTGCAGACTTCAAGCTGCAAGGATGCCAGCTCCTCCTCCAGCTGCTGCTTCACCGGGTCAGGGAAGTAAACCTGAACGCCGGCATGAGACCTTGGCGTCGGGACAGGGGCTTCGTGTCGCGAGCATGGCGTGCCAGGCATTGCAGGGCTCGTGGTTGGGGGTGTGGGAAACGAGGACCTGACCCTCGACGGCGTGCTTGCGACAATTTGCGCCATGGTCACATCGCCGAAGTGGTCATCGTCCGGCGAGATGTCCATGTCCGTGTAATCGTCCGCAAAAGGATCCCGCGCAGCCATAGTCCAGTTGTAGCTTCGGGTTTGGCTCTGGGGCGTGGCGGCCGACCGCTTGCTAAGCTCGTCCCTGAGGTCCTCGATCTGCTGCTCAAGATCCCATATGCGCTCCGTGTCCATGACGACGGTCGCGTTCTGCAGCTCGTAGATCTCCCGGTCCCGGGCCTTGACCTCGGACTTGAGACGCTCGATCTCGCTCTGTGCGAGCCTCGCGCTGCGCTTCTTCTGCTGCTCGAGCTTGTTCAGCAGCTCGCGAAGATTGCCGCGGCGGATGCGGCGCTCAATGCGACCGTCTGCGGTTTGATGGAGGGCCTGAACGGGCTGCTGCGCACTGGCAAGCGATCTTGAGGTCTGAGGCACAGGCGTCTCGCCTCTGGATGCTCTGGCTGGAGTTGAGGCGCGGCGACGTCTCGGGGTGGCAATGGATGTGCGCCGGATCATGGGTGTCAGGCCACAAGAAGTCTCAATGGTTTCTGCCACCATTGGGCCGGGATCTGAGAAGCGAACTGCTTTTCGATGCCTGCGAGGCGTCTTTGGGGCAGAAACCGCATCTTCATGGTCCACGACGCCGACGTTGCTGCGACGCGGCCGTCTGACAGCGATTGGGACGTCAAGATCTTCCATTGCGCCGCGCACAACACCGCGAGTCAACTTTGGATGGAGGCCTCGGTCGAAGACGCTTCACAAGGTGAGAAGAAGGTTCAAGAAGCGCGACCATGTATTTAGCAAGCAGCCCAAGAAAGTAAACAACCACCTGCGAGGACGTGTTCGCGAGACCTGCCAGGCTGCCGCTGCCGGTGGGGTGCTCGCCTTGTTTACTTATTTCCTGTTGTGGTCTAGCACCCGGCCGCGTCGGGGGCCCGGCTCCGCGATTCTCGGGACGCGGCAGCCAACCGTTTCGCGATGGACCGGGATCTGTCAGACCCTGGAGCGTGTCGCCGCCAAAGACGGTGTGGGGTTCTGTGCACCGTGAATCGGGCGCTGCGAATGTCGGGCAGAAATTCACGGCGGAGACTGACACTGCAAACCGCGCGTGGGCAGCAGGCACGGGGACACCAAAACAGGCTTCGGCTTCGGCATGTGGCTGCAGGGACCCGTCCAGTCATGTTTACACTTTGTTCTCAGCGTATCTTCTTGGCTGAGGAGTTCAGCGAAGGACGAAACTGCGACGTTATCGACAAGCTTTGTGCTGGACTGCAGCCCCGCCTGATCACGGGTTGACAACACCAAGCTGCACGTACTCGTACTCACTCCAAGCCTCACTGCCCCTCAGGCTGACAGTAGCGACCCTTCTGAACTCCACTTCCAAGTGCTCTTGTCCAGGCGATAGATAAACACCTCGCGCCCCGACGCTGCAAACAAGACTGCCTCGTCTGTTGTCGACAGGGCCCGTACGGCCGTGTTTATGTCGAGTCCGGACCCGGCTCTTCGAGCCTCCCCTGCTGCAATTCGATTCTCCTGAATAACGCCGTCTGCGTCGAGACTGAGAAGACTATAATCGTACTCGTCGCCGTTGCTGTCCTGGTTGTCAGGGTCCTTCAGGCGGATCCAAGCCAATTGTTGCGGTGGGGGAGATGCGGTGATGCTTTCGCCTTGGTCATCTACGTGCATGGTAGTGTCAGCCTCGCATCATCGGTACTCTGCACCAGGTCAAGTACCTTTGAAGGTGTCATTGAGCTGTTTGCATGCAAGCTGGGTAACTCGTTCCTCAAAAGGGTCCGCCGAGCAATCCCAAGCGCCAAATCCGTCATTGCTCAGGAGCGCCATGAGCAATTTTCTATAGCTCGTCTCCTTTTCACCGAAATTACTCTGCCAATCGCCAGCCAAGGAGAACAAGGGTGAATCAGACTGTCCGGCCACAGGCTGTGATAAGGTCGTGACGTCGGCGATTTGCCACTCGGTTTTCTCTTTGGGTCCGTGATTTATGGCCAGCCGCAGCTTCTGCTCAGGCCCTTCGTATGCCACAACCAACAAATGGGCGTCTTTGGCGCTGTGATAAAGCGCTGCCGAAAGCGGAGAGAAATTGGCGACAATAACAGGTTTCCCTTGGCTTTGCACAGTGCCCGACTTCCACTCGCCCGCCGCCGTCTCATAGAGATGTGTAATCGTGTCCTCCGTGTCCAGGAAGAAAACGTGAATTGTTCCAGCATCGCTGGCGACCACCGCCAATGGAGTGCCATGCCTTGCATGGGGGATGGCGGACCCTAGCTTGTCTCTGATTCGATAGTGAACTTTACCGCTGCCGTACCATTCGGTTGCGATGAGATCGCTCTGGTCGTCTTGCCAGACCACGAGCCGTCGATGCACTCCCGACTTCTCGCTATTGACGTACACGGAACCCAGCTGAGATTTCACTGAGAATATGAACGGTGCAGAAGTACCCTGGGCTATCTTGGTGCTCGATGGGCTGCTTGACGAATCTGCCCTCGACGATGTTGGTATTGTTGACGTGGTTGATGAACTTGACGAGGTCGGTGAGGCTGGCAGGGTTGAAGGTGAACTAGAATGTGGTCTCCCAGTGTAGGTCGCCAAGAAAGAAGTCAGAAATCCTATTACAGCATCATGAGAAGAATTAGATATGTGAGTCGACGCCGCTTGAAGGCTAGAGCTAGACGATGTGGACGATTGCAAAGTGGCTGAGCTGCTCGATGTGCTTGAAGACTCCGTTATAGACGACGGCGAGGATTTGCTTTGTAGGACTGAGTACGTCAAAGTAGTAGAAGTTTCAGCTGCCACTTCTGCCTGTGCCTCATTCTTCTTGAGCTCCAGCCTGAGCACCACTCCCAGGACTATCGCGATGGCAACCACCAGAAACGCTACTGCTGCCATGATGGTCCAAAACCAGCGTTTGCGACGGTACCATCGGACAGGTGTCTGCTCTGTCGGGTAGTAGTGATTATGGATGGTTTCCTGATTCTGCATCGGGGCTTTGCGGTAGTTCGGAGGCGGCGGAGTGTATGTGGATGGTGACGATGCCTCGCCGCCGCTGTTGCGAATATTCCCCTGCAAGTTAAAAGGCATTTCGAAGGACGGGAGGAGCCAGTCTAAAAGCGAATTCCACGACATTTATCTGGATACAGAATTTCTACGCCTTATATACTTAGTCCGGACTGCATCAGCGACCAAATTTCCCTGCAAGCTTCTTCGCTGCTCCCGTTAACATGATCCGTAGTAACGCAGCACATGGGGAAGCAGTGCGAAAATTCAGTCTTTGATTGCGCAATAGGCATGCTTGATCAGCTGCGCACTCATTGTTTGTGTTGATGACCAAAGAACTTTGCTCGTGGGTCATCGGACATCGGGTAACGTGGAGTGTGTTATGTTCGCGTCACCTACACAGCGAATGTCCAGGATCATCTTGTCATGTTCTACAAAGATCACGAGGACATTTTGAATATGAGACTTATATCATCATACGAGCCCTTGATCATTGCGACGTCAAGGCAGTTATCAAACCTAATGAAGGATGGAAAACAGGATATTAGTGCGGATATAGAGTCTGACCTGACGGTGTACGCTGCGACGGGTGACTGACGGCTTCTCATTCAGCCACCCTCAAAGGGTTGATACCCAATTATCGTCGTGAAATTATTTAGATTTGGGAACCATGGCATGCAAAGATCTGATGAGCGACCAGATTGTTGTCTGGCCGCAGTCCCCGATCCACCAGGCACAGTCCCTGCCCACTTCCAACAGCGTTCCGTTTGGTGCAGCAAAGATCAAGCCGGTTTTCGTATTGTCGAAGCTGCTGAAGCTGCCGTCGTGGCTTTCGGCGCGGGTGAAGCTGTCCCTGTCAAGAATCGTGTTGGACGCCGACAGCACGTGCGCCCACGACATCACTTGGGATCCGGTACAATTGTTCCCGTTCCAGAAGGTCTCCATGTACTGGCCAGCGCCGTCGAGAGTTCCGAGAAGGTAGTTCGCAGGCATGCCCCATTGGTCCTGCAGAATGTCGATCTTGGATATCTGCAGCGGCTTCGGCGCCGAGAGGAGAAGCCTTTTTGCTGTCTCATCTGCGAGCTTGGGTCAGATATCACTGGGCACTAGCGTACGAGCGGTCCACGCACCTTTCCACGTAATGTTTGCAACAGGCCAGCAACGCTTCTTGAGATCCGGGCGCTCAAGCACGCAGTCGACGAAGCCAAGACTGGCGGGCTGGTTTTTATTGGAAAGGTCCGAAATGATGCGCACACCGGGCTCAAGCTTGCCGTTAGGGGTGTCTCCGCCGAATATGTTGATGACGAGTGGTACCATAACAACCCCCTTGGAGCCATCTTGAAGAGCCTGCGGCTGCTGACCTGAGTCCGGGTCTATCGGGACCTCCAGCGAGGACCAGCCACCCATCGCATCTGAGTTTGGGGTAGTCAGAAGGGTAAAGGAGTTCTGGTCGGCGCCATTCCAGTACAGTACGCCCAAGAGACCGTCGCTAGTTCCGTTGTCCATCAATGGCAACACAGAAGTGGTTAGGAGGAGCCCAGATGGCACATGATGCTCGGCGCCTTCGGCCGAGAAAGCTGAGTCGAGCTTCCACTGAACCTTGCTATCCTGCCCGGTAACACGAATAACGTGCCTCAGAACCTGCTTATCATCGAGATAAAAGACGTGCAGGTCCTCAGCCTTTCCAAACGACACTGGTCGGAACTGCGAGCCGAGTGCAGGCTTTGGCACGCTTGCCAAGTGTTGGTCCAGTCGATACGACTGTAGCTTGTCCTGGTACCACTCCGAAGCAATCAAGCCCCCGCTGGTATCTTGAAAGATGAGGAACTGGCTGATCAGAGATCTTGTATCGTCGGCAGCCGGTGGGTGGGGGCTGAACCAGGTCGCAAGCTGAGAGCCATTACTAACGAGCGCCTCGACCAGCTCGTCGGTGCCGTGTGTTCCTGGATTGTCTGATCCCGCAGAGTCAGACGACGACCTGCCTGCAACTGCCCTTGACCCAAATACACCTCCTACTATGGCGGCAATGATGACCAGGACGACGGCAACGGTGCCTATGATCAACGCGAGCTTGTGCCTAGACAGCTTCTCTCGTATGGGCGTACAATGCTCGCCGGCGAAGACGTGGCTCGACTGCGGCTCGTGGTGACTTGACCCATCGTCGTGTATCCAAAAAGATGCTGCCTGCTGAAGGTGGGCGGCTGAGTATCGCGGCTTTCCAACGTTGCCCTTGCTGGATGGTCGTGCGGACGTGGTGGGCATGGCAAACAAGGGTTTCGGCGGCTGGCCTGGTTGCACGCGACTTGGCGCAAGGTCCCTTGACCAAAACATGACGTCGACTCTGTACGACGGGCGAGTAATGAGGGAGGTGGCCGCCGAAACGAACGACTTGTCCTGTGCGTTGATGTCGAACGAGGGCAGAGGCGGTACCCAAAGGAGCGAAAGAGGGCGGCCAGCCGCAACACTGGCGAGAAGAAGCACTCCTCAAGTGCTCGAAAGGGACAGGACACGGGGTAGCCCTTTTATAAGAGCGCAAAGAATGGCGAAGTGACAATGCTGGCGGCGCCATGACCAATGCCTGACCTCGTTGGCTTTAAGGGACGGAGGAGCATGGGCCTCGAGACAGACAGCTCGGTAGACCGTACTCTGGGGGCCGACAGCGCATGCGATGACCGAAATTCCCAAGCCGCTGGCAATAATCAGGCTTTGAATATCATCATACTTGTCTGCGAACCAACGCCTTCCGGTATGAACCTCTCCCGGATGCTACGAACGAATCCATCCTCGGCTCCAGCTGGGACGATGATTGCGATTGTGCGGGAGAGCCAGCGCGATTTAACAACCGAAGCTAGGGCCATCTGACCGGGTGGCAGGAACGTCTATGGAAGCTGCCTGGGGAGATGATCACTTTGAAATGCAGCGAGGGCGTGCTTGAATCAACATCCCAGCCTGGCCGCCCACACGTCGTCGTTGGCGGTGGGCGTCGAGACTGAATACGAGGCAACCCCAGGCAACCCGAAGGCAGCAAGCCGGCAACAACAACACAACGCGGCGCGGGGGGACGCTCTGCATGTGCTGTGAATGAATGCCCAACTTGAGAAACTCGGGCGTGACGCGATCAACGAAGGCTTTCGGCAGTAGTGCTGTGCATCGACGCCCTTGCGTATCAAGTAGTTTGGGCATGCCACCCGCGTCGTGGGCGAAACCGTGGCGTGGGGAGAGCCGCGGCGGTCCCTGGTCCCTGGGACCGCTCCCCATTCAAACATTTCCTCGTGGTCGGCTCTGTCTGGCACACACGCACGGTGCGAGTGAGCCTGCGTGTGAGAGAGCGCTCGCTCGCGACGCGGATGGCGAGTGAGACGTTCAGTGAAACGAGTCGATGACTAATTTGTCGTGGTCGACCCAGCAAAATATGGAAACTCTATTCGCGACGCCACGCCCTTCGCCGCCGCGGCGGTGGACCGTCGAGCTGCCTCCTGTCCACCATGGGAGCGACGGTGGCTGTGTGCTGATTGCTGTCCGGCGGCGTCCGAACTCTTGCCGCGACCAACCTCTGCTCGCCTCGCGGCATCTCGGGCCGCCCGTCACACCTGCAGCGCTGCACTCTGCATCACCTCACCTCACCTCGCCTCGCCTCGCCCGCCGCGCCGTCACCGAGCAAACATGCGACCTGGCCGCGGCGCGCGACGCATTCACCGGTAGAGATCCTCGCGTCCGCCCAAGAATGCCGCCATGTCCGCCGCCACGCCCACGCCCGCGCCCGCGCTGGCGCATCCCGCGCGCAAGGTCAAGTTCGTGGCGTCCGATCCCTCCCGCGGCGGCCTGCCCGTGAAGCGCAAGCAGGTCCAGCAGGCCTGTGCCGCCTGTCGACGCAAGAAGGTGAGTGGGACTGTGCGCATTGGCCGCTTGGCCGCCAGACCGTCTCGCCGGCTTGGCTGATTGTGTTGCTGCGTGCAGAGGCGATGTATCCACGCCGAGGACGCCGTCGCCGAGGACCCGACGGCGGCTGATGACCACCGGGGGCTCGAATCTTCGCCGTCTCAGTCCTCGTACGTTGCCTCCCGTGCCTCCCTGCCTCACCCGTCTCCTGGGGCGCCCTCTCGTGTGCATCTCATTGACAAGACAGACCCGCAACCATCCTGTCCATCCCCACGCCTCGTGGCCGCCCAGCAATCCTCCCCGGTGAGGATGGCATCGCGAACCACGCGCCGGGGAACCACGCGCCGGTCTTCGCTTATGTCGACCCCGTGACGAGGCTTCACAGACCCATGCAAAATGGCGACGTGAAGACCCAGTCGTCTCGGTTCGTCGGCGACTTGAACCCGGAGGGAATGTTCCTGGAGGCCACGGCGTCGACGCTGGGCAGGCAACAGTCCCAGAAAGGGGACGTTGGCATTTGGCTGTCCTCTGCCGCCATGAGCAGCGGCGGCCAGTTGTCGCAGTTCATCACCTCGCGGCCACCGCCCATCATGGACCGCTTCCTGCTGCCCTTTGTCAGGGAGCACTGTCTATCATGCCTCCCCCCCGACGACGACTTCGCCAGGCTGAGAACCGTCTTCCTCCAGAAGATCCATCCCATCTTCCCCGTCATCCCCGTCGCCGCTCTGAGCGGCAGCCTGGACAATCCATGCAACGTCGTGCTGTGCCAGCTTGCTAGTTTGGCCGCCGGCACGGATCCTGAAGTGGCTGGGTTCCTTCACCTTAGGAACCGAGGCTCGGACCTACTCTCCCCTCAAGACTTCTCCCAGGCGCTCTCTTCGGCAGTCAGAGCCATACTTGAGACCAGCATCATCACCGACAGGGTGCTGCATATTCAGGCGCTCGCTATGTTGTCCTTTTATACCCAACCCACCTGTGCCGAGGAGGCGGATCTCCCGGCTCAGTTAGGTGGCCGGGCGATTCATCACATTCAAACTCTCGGCTTGCATCTCCTACGGTATGATGCACCGAACTGTGACGACCTCAACAACCTATTTTGCGCGGTGTGGGCCCTAGACCGCATCAACGCCGCCGTCTACGGCCGACCCTGTCTCATCCACGAGCGAGACATTGGCGCCGACATGGACACCTGCATCAAGAGACGCCCGCCTTGCTTCCGCCTGCTGCTATCCGTCGTCCAGTGGCTTGACCAGGTCGTTGAGC
Source organism: Albophoma yamanashiensis (assembly GCA_001600555.1). Classification (NCBI taxonomy): domain Eukaryota; kingdom Fungi; phylum Ascomycota; class Sordariomycetes; order Hypocreales; family Ophiocordycipitaceae; genus Albophoma; species Albophoma yamanashiensis. The sequence continues at coordinate 1,048,607 of BCKH01000003.1, forward strand.
TGTACCGCCCCGGGCCAAGCGCGGAAGCTTCTGGCCTCGAAAAGATAGCGTACATTGACTTGCCTGTGTTGGAAGCCATGATCGTCAATGCCGACGCTCTGAAAGTCCCCTCCCCTCTTATAGGTCTGTTCATCTCACCTTAAACCTCGGATATGGTCTAACTTGGACGACAGCAACGATCGAGACGTTCTATCACGCCGTTATCATCCTCTCATGCCGGCTTCCTCGACCAGGCACGGTCCCAGCAGCTTCGACGCTGCCCCCGCCATCGGCTAATGCTCGTCGATCACTTGCTGCCGAGCGCATCGCCTGCGCTGTGCCGAGGGACCATCTCAGCCCCATGCCTTTTGTCCCTTACGCGGTTTCCTTGGCGTTGAGTGTTGAGTATCGCAAGATGCGACACAGCCGGTTGCCAATGTTCCGCGCAAGATCAATGAATGCCTTCAAGCGCAACTGCGAGCTTCTCAGGGAATACGGAGACTACTTCTGGAGCGCAAACGTCGTGGCTGGGCTCGGCGAACGGGTGCTCAAGGAGATGGAGAGGGCAGCAACCCAATTGACTCGGGAAGCTAGCCCCCAGGCACCAGATGCAGAGTCCAGATCGATGCCAGCCGGTCAAGAGAGCGGTCCGCCTCGCCAACCTCAGGTGCCGGTTGCCAACCCAACGGCCATGAACTCGGCCGTCGGCATGGACAACGCGGTGGACTTCTCGCTCATCGACGCCATCTCTGGACAGGATGTGTTCGGACATATAGATCCCAACTTCAACTTGGACGCTGTGGAAGACGCCCTCGAGGCTAACCTTGACATTGGGCTGCCGCTCAATTGGGGTGACTGGGGACAGTTTGCCACCTGATTGAGCTTTCTTGCTCTCGCAGGGCGCCACCGGCTATGTCTCTATGAAGATGTCTCTATGACATCTTCATGGCTTATGCCTATCCATTGGTGCCCAAGAGTTGCTTTTATCAGCGACTTACATATCGGGCCGCAACTGAGCCGATCACAGGAGTACCTACTGCGAACACCGCTCGCTGATTAGAGTCTTGTCTCACACACTTGGCTTCTACGACATTGCACGAGCGTGTCAGAATAATATACCACGTCGCTAAGCTCGCGTCACTACAGAAGAGTTTTCTTCAAGTTGAGGAAAACGGGTGAGACGGACCATGATCTTGAGTCATCGCCTTCATCCCGTTTGACGAGCCGGCGAGCCCATCACGCCACCTCCACCTCGTGCAGCACCTGTGACGGGCAAACAATTCGGGCTTTGTGCAAGCACCCTAAAAGCGTGCCTTTGCCGGCTGACTGACAGTAAGATTGAAATCCTTGTGGCCTTGGGGCTAGAAGCCTCGGAGCCAAACAAGTGGCTCACCCACGACACGTCACGAAATGGGACTTTCCGGCGTCCGGCCATGAACGATTGTGCCGCGTACATAGGTACATAAATCAAACTGGCCCATAATAGAAATGTCTAATTTGCACATCGCTTTGCCCTGATTCCTGCCGTTCTAACCCGTACCCCAACCTCCGAGACGATTCCACGAAGAGGGTGAGCAACGAACTTGTCTGCACGGTAATGGTCCCAGCCAAAGGGTAAAAGCCGTGTTGATTATAACACTGAGCTACATCCGTACACGCGACGTAATTCCTAGGCGTGTGCTTCATACCTGGTCTTGAAGTATTCTCGCGCCAAGGCCGTTCAAAGGCTGCGTCCTTAAAGACCGTTCCTGCCGGCTCATGCTCTGGCACTCGATAGTCCTGTCTCATGATGACCAGCGGTGCATCGCAACAGCACAAGCTCCAGCGAGCCGCACAACCATTACCACCGTTGGATTGAACGGCGTCGTCTCTATGATTGTGCCGCCCTCCGGGTCGGGCTTGGCCCTGGCGGCCGAGGGCCTGTACACGCGTCCAAGTCGACGGTAGCGAGAACACCTGAGGCGTGGCTGTCGGGACGCTCGGAAGGTTTCGCTTGTAGGAGTAGCGATGGTGGTGATAGCGTAATCCATCTGCTTCGCCTCTGCTCACTTGGGAGGCTTGTTTGGTAGATCTGTCGGTTTCCCTTGGAACTGATTCTTCAGCTCGTCGAAGAAGTGCCTCAGGAAGCTCTGCCCCCGGCCCGGAGCCGCAGGGTCGGCCGTGGCCTCACCTGGAGCGAGCGGCTCGTTGGGGTTGCGGCCGTATTTCCTCTCGTGGATCGTGCGATGGATGCGGCCGACGGCGCGGTGGAACCCGGGCTGTCGAAGGATCTGAGTCTAGAGTCAGCGCGTGTGGATGTCCCAGCTTGCTCGGCGGGCGGTGCGTACAGCCGCGATGATCCTGTCCTGCTCGGTTGCGCGATGGTCAGCGGATGGTCAACGAAGCAGGGCCGCGGATGCCAGTGACGCGCGGCTTGAAATACGAACCTCGAAGGCCTGGATGATGCGCAGCGCGTACATGTACGGCGACATGATGGCGCGGGTCGGTAGGTGCGGCGTGCGTCGCAGTTTGAGGCGGTTGCAACCGACGGAATGGATGTTGATGGGAGGTGGCGATGGGCTGCTTTGGTTGTCGTGGATCTGGATTTACGGTTCTGGAATGGGGGACCTCGGTAGGCTCTAAAGAGGTAGGGTGCCCCAAGCAACCCCCTAGAAGACCATTACCCTAGTAGCCCTATCCAGAGCTTATAGGGATTCTAGTCTAAGTGGGCCGCCTAGACATCCCCTCTTACCAGGTAGTTACCTTAGCCCCAGACTGTTTAACAGGTCTTTCGGCGGCCCTGATAAAAGCCCTGGACGAATCCCAGCTATATAGGTACCTATGCGATTTTAAATAATCGTGCTAATACTACGGAGTATGTATGCTGTTGCTAGCCCCGCCCGCTTGCTAGCGAACCCCCTACGTGTACGTAGCATGAAACCAACGAGTCCCCGCGTCCCCGCCCCTCTAACCCTCCCCCGCGAGATGCGCCCCGATCTTAAACCACTGGGTTAGTATATGCTGCCGCTAATGGATGATACGATAGCGTATACCTCTTAGTTACAGTTATAAGAAGGTATTTCGGAAACGAGTTTAAATGAGCGTGTTGATTTCTTCCTACATAGGTCGAGAGTAGTACAAAGTAACTTGGGTAATGAATGGGCATCGGCATCAGAGCGCTTGTCTGGGATGAATAGGGGAAACAATACTCGGGAACAACACTAAAGCTAGTAAGGGAGAGAATTCGGTTGAAATACCACTTATAATCACAGTACAAGACGAAAAATATATGTTGAGGGCGACTTGCGCGGACCGGCACTGAGACGACATAGTGATGGATGTTGGTCGACTCTCGTCTATAAGAGCGAGAGGTTGAGCCAAAGTTCCCAACATGCAGATATTCCTAACTTGAATATCTGAATGTAAGTGTACACACAGTCACAGGAGATGCAGAAGAGAGATGATTGTGTCTGGCTCGGCAGCCATGCGAGAAAACAGGAGACAACAGTGCAGGAATCCACACCCCAAGAACCATGGAGCTGATGCTGTGGCCGATGGAATGACGGGAAAGGCACTTTTGTCTTCTTTTTTGGGGTCATGTTGCAATACGTGGGCCCGCGGACGATCGGCTGGCTGGCTGCCTACACTACAAAGGCTAGTACGGAGACGAACCAACACGAACGTAGACAGAGCTAGGATATACTACCTTCATGTTAGTTCGCTCACGAGCTCCCTGGGGGTATGTTTATATGCAGTCACTCGGTCAGCCCATCGGGTTTGCAACCAACCGAGCCCTCTGCGCCAGCCGTTCCGAGAGCCCATGCATAATGCATTTTCTCAATAATGCATCCGTACTAGCTACTGTATTTAACCAGGTACCATACTATCCTCTTCCAACACGTCTTAGGCTCACATCCTCGCATCGCTATCACGACTAACTCTACTGTCCATGTCCTTTGCCGTGATGATTCTGAAGATTCCGGAGAAAATGCCAAGCGAAATGGGACACGAGAAGCCGGCCCAGTCTAAAGAGGGCACTTACACCGCTGCTGTTACCTCAGAAAGGACAGCAGATCTGCCCTCGGCAGAAAACTGCCAGGAACCTTCTCAACCCGTGGAAGAACATCAGGCAAGTAGTTTTGTATCGCGCTCTCGCACTTGAAGGCATTTGCGGACGGGTAGCTGACTACGCATAGTATAACTGGAATGGCTCCGAGGATCCGGACAACCCATACAACTGGCCGGCCCTCCGCAAGATATCGATCTCGGTCATCGTGTCATTCGGGCAGCTGGTGACGCTCATGTCCACATCCATGATGGCAGCAGCCCTGGGCCGCATCGGCTACGACCTGGGAATCGACGAGTCCACAACCCAAGTCACCTTCTCTATCTTCGTTCTCGGCCTCGCCTTCGCGCCGTTCCCCATCGCGTCCTTCTCAGAGATGTACGGGCGCAAGCCGGTATGGCTCTTTTGCAACGCCTTCTACGTGCTCTGGAACGCCCTCTGCCCCGTCGGTCGCTCGCCGGCGCTCATGGTCGTCAGCAGATTCCTGGCCGGCTCGGGTGCGAGCGTGGGCATCACGGTAAGTGCAGCTTTCACACTGGGTAGCTCGCCAGCGCTGACATCCTGGTGCGTAGTTGACGGGCCCCATCATGGCCGACATGTACCGCAAGGAGAACCGCGGCAAGTCCCTCGTCATCGCGACATTTGTGCCGTACCTGGGCCCAGCACTGGGCCCCGTCGTGGGCGGCATCATGACACAGAAGCTGGAGTGGCCGTGGCTGTTCTACCTCTTAAGCATCTTCAACGCCATTGTCTGGGTCGTTGGGCTCGTCTTCGTAAGGGAGAGCTACGCTCCCATATTGCTGGCTCGCAAACGCAAAGAAGCAGCTGCTGCCTCGGAGACTTCTTCGCCAGGACCGACACCTTTTCGAACGGCGTCTTCCAAAATGGCTGCCAATCTGCGGCGGCCGCTGCTGCTGCTCTGGCAACGGCCCATCATCCAGGTTATAGCCCTGATCATGGCTCTGAACTTTGGCGTCTACTGCCTTCTGCTGTCGACCTTCGCCACGCTATGGATCAACCGCTACGGGCAGTCCGAGTTCATCAGCACGCTCCATTACATCGCTGTCTCGGTAGGCACGACTGTTGCCACGCAGGCCGGGGGGCGCTTCATGGACTGGATCTTTGCGGAGCAGAAGGCGCGCTCACCGGACGGCAGCACTACCCCGGAGTTCCGCGTGCCGTGCCTTGTTCTGCCCGTCATCCTGATCCCTGTCGGCCTCGTCTGGTATGGCTGGGCGGCCGAGGTGGGCGCGCACTGGGTGGTGGTAGACGCCGGGGTGGCCGTTTTCGTCTGTGGAAGTTTCCTGCTAGCGCAAGCTATGCTTGCGTATCTGCTCGACGAGTTCCCACATGCGGCGTCGGCAAACGCTGCAAGTCGTATGCTCTCCAACATATTAGGCTTTGTATTTCCTATTTTTGCGGCCACAGCTGTTTGCGCGTCTGGGGTATGGATGGGGTAATAGCATGCTGGCCTTCTTGTTCATCAGCCTCGGCTGCCCGGTGCCGTTGATCCTGTGGGCGTGGGGCGCTAGGCTGAGGGCGCTGGGCCGGAGATGACTCTAGGTAGACGCTCTGTTGGGAGCGGGCGGCATGACTGATGAGATTGATAAGATTAGATTAGGAAGGTATACTGGTAGAGCAGGTCTCCATACCTAGGCAGCAACCAGGGATTTACTACTGCTACGTAATGTATATGCTCCGTCAACCCTCATTGGCTAGAGATGAAGGACTGCGATGCTTATTCCGGTCCGGGGAGTAAATCCTACCACGGTGGGGAAACATAATTATTATGAATACCCTGCCAACCTGCGAACCTCATTGCTCAGCACTCGTGTGTCACAAAGGTGCCGGTTGCCGGTTTCGACCCCCTTCAACCAACCAAGGCTGGGCAACTAAGACTGGGGAACTCAGACCTGCAGGGTCGATCGATGCACTGTCATCAATGCTAACCAGCATGGTCACCGCCTTGTACCGAAGAGCCGTGAGAGGAAGGATGGCGCGAATGGATATCACCGAGTCATAGAACACTCGCTTCCGTGATGCTTACTGCTGGCAGAGATGGGGAGCCAGGCGCCTTGGGCCCTATTCACATATCAACTGAGAAGCACATTGGAGAGCCCATGAGCTGCATGCAAGCACCAGATGGCTGCAAAGCCAATCGCAAGGTCGAGGCAACCGGGTGTTGATTTTAAATGCGGCATCGGATTCAACGCCTTAGATACCCCACAAGGGACAGAATTACGTGCAAGAGATATCGGCCCTCCTCCAACAAATCTCGAGGAGCAGCACGGCTTAAGCAAATAAATGCTTGTTTCTTGCTAGCATTATTGCTCAGCTCCTAAAGGATTACACAGCCGAGACAATTTGGAAGGACAACACAAGATACTTGAAGAAACAGGTAGGCTGCCTCCGTTCTATATATTTATACCCAGATTCAAGACGTTTCAAACCAGTTCTTCCCTTGTCCTAGCTCCCTTACTCGTTTGAAAGCCTGGTATACTGCCACCTACTTACCATGAATGGCTTGGCAGCTTCTGCAAGTCGGGTCCTTGCTCGCCCATACTGCCCAAGGAGCTTGTCTCTCAGATACGGTTGTGTCGCAAGCTATCTGAGTTATTTTCTGTTTACCGAGGGTGTCAATCAGGTAGCGCACTACAGGAGATTGGCTTGAGAGTCGGAGCGCCGGTATTAAATATTGTTCTGTCGTGGCGTTAGCGGCACCGACGTATATAAGATGGACTCAAACCCATTTTAACGTGCACCACGGCAAATGGAGGTTTGGAACATGCCTGAATGCAGCGCTTATGAGACATGGGCAAATCACGTGTGGATTGCTGTACATAAGAAAGCGAATCCCCTACGTAGAGGTTGACGGAAGTCGAGCTTCAGTTTTGCATCAATTCCATTTCTTGTTCAGCTCATACATGACTGTCCTATTTTCCAATTGACACCCATCGTGACCCGTGGTCATAACACTCAACGGCGACAAGGGGAATAACTTTTTATTCATTAATCATTGCAGAGGCTCAGACAGCCTTAACCTTCGCCAGTGCTGTGCTCATCGGAGCGGAACTTGGCCATCTACTGGCGCCCCACGCCGTGGTCCGACAGTGTCTCGTCTCGCCCAGCCCCATTAGTTAGGCACGTACTTGCTGACAAAGGGGGCGAGGAAGTCCATCTTGCCCAGCGGCACGCCCTCCTTGCGCAGGATGTCGTAGGCCGTCGTCAGGTGGAAGAAAAGGTTGGGCAGGCCGTAGGCGTTGATGTAAGCCGAGGCGGGGATGTTGACCGTCTTGCCGGGACCCAGGCCCAGGGGCACGATCTCGTCGGCGCGCTTGTTGATGTGGTCCCTGTCGGCCTTGGCCAGCAGCGCCTCCGTCGCGGCGATGCGGGCGTGGAAGTCGGCGAAGGTCTTGAGGTCGTTCTCGTACGCCGCGGGCTCGTGGCCCGTCAGGCGCGCGTTGATCTTCTGCGCGATGTCGGTGACGACGTGCACCTGGAAGCTCAGGGGCAGCATGTCCGGGTGGATGGTGGCGGTGGGCAGGCTGGCGGCGTTGGCGGCCTCCTCGCCCTTCTTGAGGATGCCCGAGAGGGCGGCGAGGGCGTGCTGGGCCAGGGGGATGGAGGCGTCGTACAGACCGTAGCTCATGGTTGCGGTTGTGTTGGCGGAGAGTAGGCTCGACTAGGCTTGGTAGGGTTGTGAAGGAGGGTTGAGGACAGATGTTGCGATTATTGCGTGATTCTCTCTCCCTGTCGAGGGGCGAACGTGCCTGTCTATATATACTAGGCCCATGTCCTCCCATGCGGCTACCGTTGATCCTCCCGTTAACCTCGTCATCTCGTCCCCTGGCCCCCTGGTCTCATGGGTCCCCCTACCCACCGGGTCAATACCTCGTGCACACGAGTACATACACACACGGCGGAACCCCTCCCCCGCGTCCGCACGCCCTCGTCCAGGCTCGTCCAGGCTCGCGGACCGAGTCACAGAAGGGACATGCGGGAGGACCCGAGCTGGCTCGGCCATGGAAAGCTGACTAATTGGAAGCCCGTCGAAGCTCCTGCCACGCGCCTTTTCCGGCCAGGCCATTGGACGGCGGGGTGAAACCAAGCCCGTCTCGAGGAGCACGATGTGGAATCGACGGTCGTGCTTACAAAACGTCCGCAGGCGGGACGGAGTTGATGCACGCTACCGGCTGCCCATGCGGAGAACGAGGGGCCAAGGCGGCCACACGGGACAGGTGACGACGAATCGGCAGCGCTGGGGGACACGGCAGCAACACATTCCACTTGAACTGCCAATGCTTCGGCTACATGTTGCCTGGGTGCTTCACTGAGGCTACGCAGTATATCCAGCCGCTTCGAAGCTCGGCGGCGCCTTCGTTCCCGGATCTCGGTGCGAGCCCCCCGGGACCGTCGGGAATCTCGAGGGCTTCAGCTCACGACGCTCCGTGTGGGCCATTAAATTCCGCACGCGACGCCAGCTCGAATGCCGTGCCGATCCCCGGGACGTGCACGGGGCTACATGGGACCATCTCGAGGTCGGCGACCACTGCCTAGGCTTACAAATCCAAAGGGCGTGGTGGTGTAGCTGAGCCGGCCACGACGATGCAGCCCTCGACTCCGCATTTGTAAGACAAGACCTGATGCACCACGCGTCGTCGATGACACGGCGGGACCCAGTCCGACTCGGCGTGAACATCGAGATTTTGAAAAGAGGACAGATCACCAGCACACGGTTGCGAATCAGCAATGGTACGCGTCTGTTCGAAACTAAGCTGCACGTCCTACCCTCGTTCGATTGTCGCGGGTGTCCGCCCACCTTCTCCCTCATCCGCCACCGCACTTCTTTCCATGGACCAGAAGCTTCAGAAGCCCAAAATGCCATTGGCTCTCTCCACGACCTCCCGCTCCCCCGGCAAAGCGTTCTCCCTCACCGTCAGTCTCTCCAGCCCGAAGGCCTGCGCGCCCGGGCCGCCGCGGGCCCACTGCCGCAGCGCCGCCTCGGACGGTCGGCCGACGTGCCGCGCCTCGCCCTCCCCACCGGGGAAGTCCGGCCCCGGCGTGCCCGCCCGGAAGGCCGCCCGCTGCCGCGCCAGGTACTCCGCATTGATGTCCGTCACGGGGCACACGGGTATGTACATTACGCTCGAGTCGCCGGCGCCGGTATGGCGCTTGTCGACCGAGTGGATGGCTGCAAATCTCGGTGTCAGTACGAGTTGACATGGAACTCGTGTAAGTGACGAGCTGTAGGAAAGGAGTGGGGACTCACTGTCGCAGTGCCAGGCGACGAAGTCGCCCGGTTTGATGTTCGGGACGTGCACCATCGTCCGCTCAAGCTCCAGATGCGGATGCAGGTCGTCGGTGAGCTCCTGGCCGTGCCCCGGGGTCGCGCCCTGCAGCTCGCTCGTCATATCCGCCGTCCCCGTGAAGACCCAGTTGCTCTCGTCCAAGTACCCCGGGCCCCTGGTCTCGCTCACGGGCCTGAAGAACGGCCGCAGCAGCACGTACGCCGTCGCCATGTGCATCAGCGGGTTCACCAGCAGCGTGCCCTCGCGCGGCCCCGTCCTGCTCATGCCCAACCAACCCTGCCAGGCCCGGAACATGGAGCACGCACCCAGCCCTTCGTACAGGTTGCTGACGGCGTCGACGCGGCCGCTCGCGTCCCACGGGTCGTAGGCCTCCCAGGCGCCCTCGAAGATGCGGTCGTAGACGCCGCCGCGCCCGTAGCCCTCGCGCTCCCAGCGCTCCACGCTGCCGCCGTCGATGTGCGGGCCCAGGGCGAACGACGCGTCGCCGGGCTGCCGGATGCGCAGCCGGTCGGCGTAGGAGAGCGGGTTGGCGAGGGAGATCTGCGCCTCGGGAGACGACGTGTGCCAGAGGAATGACATGAGCCGTTCCTGCACGCGGAGGAGAGATGGGTGTGCCCGGGCCTTGAGCTGGGGGGCAGACCAGTATAGTTCGTAGACTTGGGGGTCGTTCGGCGGGAAAGCTGCCGCGCTGTCAGTAAGAATCAAATATGATATGCGATGACAATTTCAGCAAGAGATGGCAGTGAGACTGACCTCTGGTGTGTGGATTCTTCCTCACGTACTCCTCTATCTCTTCCTTAAACGCCCGCGCCTCCGCCTCCGGAATCACCCCCCTGACGACGAGCGCACCTCTTTTTTGAATCTCTCCCTTCAACCTCGCGGAGCCGGCCTCCAGCTCCGCAAAGTCAACCTGAGGAATCACGTCCGAGCCTCTCTCGACGATGATGTCGTTCTCCTTGCGCAGCTGCCTCAGGAGCCGGGACCAGCTGTCCACGACGGCCGCCTCCCGGCCGCGCACCAAGTCACACTTGAGCTGCCGGAACCGGTCGGGCAGCGGCTCCCGCTTCGCCCCTGACAGAGAAACAAAGGCATCTGAAATGTCACCCTCTTTCCTGATCGGTTTCTGCGCCGCCACCGCCGCCGCCGCCGCCGCCGTGGACGCCGGCCGGCTGGCCGCAGGCACGCCTCGGGCTATCTTGGCCAGGCTCGAGCGCAGCATGACGCTGACTTATGTCCGCATGTAAGCAAGGAACAAGCCAATGCTGAGGTCCTTGATGAAATGAAATAACACGTATCCTACAGCATTCCTTCTGAAGTTTATATAGCCGCACGAGTGGACGTGGTTGGCACGTCCGTGTAAGTGGCGCGGGGCTTCCGCTTTGGGAAGTCCGCTCCCACACCCTCTGTACGTCGACCGCTGGCGATGTGGCGACTCGGCGAGTCTCACGGCGCGACTGTCACAACTGGTCCTTGGCTCACTTACAAAGGATTAAGCTTCAGTGCTTTGGAACCTGCGCAGCTCGTATAGGGTGACTGTCGACGTATGTGTCTTCGCACTGCAATGATTATTTAAGGAGAGGTCGCCATCACCATTCTCACCTGCTCAATCCTCGGAGAGCCTCGAAACAAGGGCACGTCGATAAACAACCTCGTCAAGGACAACCAGGCATATCGAAACACCGCCATGGCTCCCAGCACCGTTTCCGTGTCCCTGCCCAAGCTGGCCAAGCTCATCGATCACTCCCTCCTGCACCCCACCATGACGGACGCCGAAGTGGCCCGCGGCGTCGCCCTCGCACGGTCTCTGAAGCTCGCCTCGGCCTGCGTCAAGCCATACTCGGTGCCGACCGCCGCGGCCGCCCTCGCCGGCTCCGACGTACTCGTCTGCGCCGTCATCGGCTTCCCGCACGGCAGCTCCACCAGCTCGGCCAAGATCGCCGAGGCTGACGAGGCCCTGCGCGCCGGCGCCACGGAGATCGACATGGTCATCAATGTGGGCAAGGCCCTCTCCGGCGAGTGGCACTACGTCGAGCACGAGATCGAGGCCATCAACCGCCTCGTCACGTCGCGCGGTGGCGCCCTCAAGGTCATCTTCGAGAACGACTTCCTGCAGGACGAGCACATCATCCGCCTCTGCGAGATCTGCACCCGCCATAAGGTCGCCTTCGTGAAGACCAGCACCGGCTACGGCTTCGTCAAGCAGCCCAACGGCATGTACAGCTACAAGGGCGCGACGGTGCCGCACCTCAAGCTCATGAGGCAGCACTCCGGACCCGAGGTGCAGATCAAGGCCGCCGGCGGCGTGCGCACGCTGGACGAGCTGCTCTACGTCATGAGTCTGGGGGTGACGCGGGTGGGCGCCAGCGCGACGCAGGCCATCATGGACGAGGCCAAGGCGAGGGGGATTGGGGAGACGGAGGTCGAGGTCGAGGTCAAGGAGATCAAGGCAAGCGAAAGCGGCGGTGCCTATTAGACTCCCGCTCGCGACGACTGGTATCAATGAATACCCGTTGCTCTTCTCAAGAGACACAGCCGCACCGAGTAATATGTTCATCCCAAGCTGCCATCGTGGCGAATTCTCATATGTTTGTGGCAGTCATCGTACGCTTGTCTTCATAAAACTGCAGGACTCCATCTACCCAAAATTGATTTCAACACAACGCTTGGCCCTCGTAACCTTAGCACCTTCATAGCGAAAGTTCATAACAAAACCACAGCCACACCCAGCGCAAGCTTTAGCGTACAGGTTAAAGAACAGACTCTTCTTAGTCGTCAAGCACGTGTGCGTTGGCTTCATGATACGCGTTCAGTCGTCATCTGCCGCGGTCCGTATTGAGGGCTAATCAGCTTCCGAGTTGGTCCGCCTTGCCCTATCTCTCAGCTCCCGATTCTCCGACTCCAGGAAGCCGAGCCGCTGTCGGGCGTCATGGCGGTCCTGGTTGCGTCCCTCGCGCTCCGCCTTGAGCTTGTACTCCATGTCTCGCAACCTAAACAGCCATCGGTGGTCGTTGTTGCTCGGGCCCGCGTCGCCGGCCAGCGCCACGTCCATGCTCCCGACCACCCCAGAGGATGATCCCGTGGTGCCTGTCGCTGCAGACCGGCTGCTTCTTTCCTTCTTAGAGCGCGAGGACCGGCTTCTATCACGATCCTCGGGGCCTCGTGGGACTGAAGGCGACGGCGAGCCCCCCGCGGCGTAGGTCATGGTGCCGTCCGAACGTGACTGGGCAGCCCGACTGCGTACGTCCTTCGCCGTCCTGAGTGTTGCGTTCTCCACTTTGAGCTGGCGATATGCGTCCTCCAGCTTCATCATCCGCCCCAGCATATCCTGAGACCCCATCCCGCCTGAGGCGACCGAGTTGCGTACCATCGTCTCCAGCCGGTCGAGCTTCTTGGTTCGCACGTCGAGATTATTCTCGAGCGCCTGGTACTCGCGGTGAAGATCACGCTCCACGGACTTTATCTTGGCTTGCAGGGACCCAAACATATTCTCGATGGCCTTGATGGCGGAGAAGAGGTTCTTCGAGAAGCCGGGCAACCTGCTGGCAATGACTTCAACGGACGGCACTGCCTGCCTGTCGACAAGTGCGTTGCTGTTCACCCACTCTCGGCCGCACAGCCCGCTGAGTCGCTGCCAAAGCGTCAACAGCAGCTCATTCCTCTCGGTCAGCTGGTCGCGGGCGGTCTGCTCCAGCATCGCAAGCTTCCTCCGGTCTTGGCCCCTCGTGCTCTCCAGCTCAGCAATGCGGACGTCCTGCGTGCTCGCCGTCTGGGAGAGGTGGTGGTGGGTTTTCTCGAACGTGTCAAACTGCGACTTGGTGTTGCGGTGCGCCACACGCTCCTTCTCGAGGAGCTCGGCGACCTTGCGGCTCTCCAGGGCATGGGACTCGAGGAGCGCATCACGCTGCTTGATGATGCGGTCCTTCTCAACCAAGGATGCCTTGGTGCTGTCGAGTTCGCGAACAGTGTTTTCAAGCTCGCGCTGCATCTTGGCGATGGACTTCACGTTGTCAGCGCCGTTTTCGAAGAGTAAGTATCGGACGAGATCATACCTTGAGAAGTGAGGATCGGGTGCCGTTTAGATCACCCAGGGCTTCTCTGAGATTGTTTTCAAGCTCAATCAGCCTCTCCTTCCACTCCGTAGCCTCGACTTCGCGAGACGACAGGCTCTTACGCAGCCGCCGCACCTCGTCCTTGGCAGTGGAGGCTTCGCGGTTGAGTTCGTTGACGAACTGCTGCACCTCTTCCTTTTCCTTGTTGGCCACCATCTCGCGCTGCACGCGCTCCTGCTGCAGCCGGCCATCCAGCTCCTTGGCCCTGTCCTTTTCTTCGCGTAGACTTTGCTCCGCGACTGCCAACGCCGCCTCGATGTCGCCGATGCGGATCTTGTCTGCCTCTTGCTCTTCGCGCAAAAAGGCAATCTCCCCTTGGGACGACTCCTGTTGAACGGAGAGGCGCTGGTTCTTTTCGTTGGCTTCCAGGAGTTTCTGCTCAAGCTCCTCAAGCTCGGCATTGGACGATTCCAGCTCCTCTCCGAGCTGCTGGATGTGCCGCATCTTTGCATCCTGGTCATCTTCGAGACGGATGAGGGCCTCGCTGGTCTTTCGCATCTCTTCCTGCAAGGCGTCGAAATTTTCCGAGCGATCTCTCAAGTCGGCCTGAAGACGCTGTATCTCTTCGTTGCGTTGGTCGGCCTCGAGTTCCAGCGTGTCTATCTCCTCCTGTGCCTCGCGGCGGAGCGCTTCGAACTCAACTTCCATGTCCCCTTGTTCTCCCAAGGCTTCGTCGCGCTCCGACTGGAGGGCGACTAGGTCATTCATGGCGGTGTCCAGATCTTCCTGCAGCGTCATAGCGGTCTCCTCGAAGGCGCGCTTGTCCTCGACGGCGGTTTCGAAGTCCTGCATGCACGCCTCGAGCTCCCGCTGCAGCTCCTGGTTCTGCAGCCTGACCTCGCTCAGGTTATCACGCAACTCGTTTAGCTTGTTCTCGAGCTCCTCCCGCTCAGCGTCGTCCTCGGCAAGTGTCCGTCTGGTCTGGCCGCTGCCACGAGAATGGGACCTTTCGTGCCCGGCACGGGAGGCGGATCGGTCGAGGAGACTGTCGATGGTCGATGGCGCGGCGCCAGCTCCGCGGCGCTGTGCCATCTTGAGTTCTTCGATTTCCTGGTACAAGCGGTCCTTCTCGCGGTTCCTGGATGTCAGCATGGAGGTTTGAGCGCCCACTTCGCGACGCAGCTCGGCGTTCTCGTGGCGCAACTGCTCGCTTTCGCGCCGCATCTCTTCAACGAGGGTAGTAGCCGCGCTGAGGTTGACGTTGGATCCCTCGATTTCTCCTGATAGGCCAGATACAGGGCGGCTAGGAGAGGCATTCTGATCCCGGTGCTTCTTGGTGATGTTGTAAATGTTGGTGGTGTGGTGCAGTGTCCCCGTCCCTTGTCCGGCGGACATCTCTTTCTTCAGGCGGAACACTTCGTCTCGCAATTTCCGGTTGTCTTCGTCTGCCTGCTCTCTGCGGGCCGTCTCCTGCTCCAGCAGGTCCTTCCAGACGTCAGCTTCTTCTTGACGGCCCACGTTTTCGCCGGTCCGCTCCCCGAAAGCCTTGACGAAGTCTGCCAGCTTCCTCTTCTCCGACTCTCTGTGCAGACCCTCATTGCGCAGCCTCTCGATCTCGATGGCGTACTCCTCGACGCGCTCGCGCAGATATATGAGCTCCTCCTCCCGCTCCTGGGCCTCCTCGTCCCCAATCTTTGCCGTCTGATCCGTCGAGGAGGCGCCACTCCGCGCCGTACTCGGTCGATTGTCGTCCTCGTTTGCCTGCCTCTCCAGCTCCTTGACCCTCTTTCTCAGAAGCTTATTGTCGCGTTGAAGTACTGCGAGGGTGGTCTTGAGATCAACATTCTCCGATATCATCTCCTTGATGCCCTCCTCGGAAAGCTTGTCAAGTCGGTCGCTCAGAAACATGACTTTGAGCTTCAGGTCAAAGTTCTCCTTTGACAATCGCTCGATGGTGCTGCTCTGCTCCTTAAGGGTCAGGTTCCTCCCGCCGCGACCTGTCGTGGCCGACCCCGCGGTCAGGTTGGATGGCCTCCGCGGCGTCTGCAGGCCGTTCTTGAACTTGTATTCCTTGGCCAGCGACTCAGGGACCTGCACGTTCCTGACATGTTGCGCTATAACGGTGTCGGTGGGCACAGAGCTGAGGTTCTCTCTCGAAGCCTTGGGTGTCTGCATCAAGTCGCCGTGCCGCGTTGGGGGCGGCGTGTCCATTTCGGCGAGCGACTCGAGCTGGGGAGCGGACGTGTCGTAGTCGTCGGGGCCAAAGCCGGATGCCATACTGCCCATGCTGATCGATCGAGGGAGCACGTTGCTGGAGCTTCGCGAATTGCCCAGAGCCGGCACGGCGCCGCCCGAATGCAGCGCGTAGTCGAGGCCGACCCCGACGGTCGCGTCGCTGCCATCGTAGGACTCTGGGTTTGTGACAAAGGACGACGTCGAGCTTCTTTGGCTGCCGAAGCGGCTCCGCAGATACTTGGGTCGTTTGCTGGCGCGGAGCGCGTTGCCTGGGGTGCTGCCGGCATCCATCTTCTCCGAGAGCGACTGCGAGCGCGACAAAGATGCCCTGGCATCTTCGGAGGCTGACAGGGGGAGGTTATCCGGCTCGTCGACTTCGTCGTCGTCGTCGTCGTCGCCGGCGGCAGTGGTGACGGCGGTGTCTTGCTCAGGACGGCTCCCCATACTGACAGCGCGCAAAATGGTCCTGGCGGCGGCGGCAACAGTTGGCGAGGAGTCGAGGTTCTCAAGGCTCGCCGTGGTGTTGCTCACAGCAGTCGAGTCGACATCGTCAGGTCGCTGCTCGGGCTGCACTGCGGCCTTGTCGGGCGATTCAAACAAATACGTGTCGTCCACCCCTCCCTCGCCATTGGTTGACCCGGTAGGGATGGGCGACAGCGCGGGCATGAAGCTGGACTCGACGTCTCGTAGGTGTTCGCGTACGGCTTCTTCGGTGAGCGTCTCGTCTGGCTCCCTGGTTTGGTCCATGGCCGTCGCGTCAATGAAGCTGCTCTCTGCGCCGCCGGCTGCAGCCGTCGAAGTCTCGGCGCCCTTCGGGGGCATCAGGTTGAGGAGCGAGTCATCGGGGTTCGGTGTCGCAGTCCGGGACGCATCTGCAGGCGCATGCATCGCTGTCGACGCCGGGGCATTGTCCGACATGCGCCTCGCCGTTGACGGTCGTGAGTGAGGGACGTTGGTATCGGGAGTCTCGTCGTCGGCCATGGCGCATCGTGAAGCGCCGAGCTTCACAGCTGAGCGAACGTGACACCTGGCGTGACGTGTCGGTGAGGACGTCTCAATGGAGAGAGTGTGGGTGCGCGAAGGCTACGGGCTGAAGACGCCAGTAGAGAAGCCAGCAGCAGAAACGACGATCGCAGAGACTAAAGGGATCTGTCCCTGACGGCTGTCTGATGATGCGCGTGAAGCTACGGCATGCGACAGGAACCTGGCGCGCTCAGGCCCCACCCGCGGTAACCAAGGTGGGCAAAAAATAGCGGCAGTCCGCTGCAGATGGGAGGCACAGGGGCCGGCCTGTGCGGGCGTTGCCAGGGCAGCAACCACGCGGCGATTCAGCGCTAGGGGCCTAGGACAGCCGCACAGTGCAGCAGCGATCGTTCGATTCGCGTCGCCTTCCTGGGCTGCGCTAGCCGCCCAGAATTCAGCCTAGCAATGCCTTGTGGCCTCTTGTTTACAAAGAGAACAGGATCAAGGAACCACAGCGCGTTGATTTCTTCAAGTTCTGTCACGGTCTTGAGGGCCCTGACGACGTCCCTTAGCAACAATGACGGCTTGCCATTTTGCTGGACTGCTGAACAGGCTGCCCCGTGAAATGAAACGGATGGCAGTGGCTGAGTGCAGGCTCCAAAACGCATTTTGCACATGACAGGTCACATCTGATGCAGCACGCAAGCAGGGCGGTTAGCTAGTGATTTATCTTCAACCAAGCTTTGGTGTGGTATCTAGTTGCGGTAGTGTGATCTGGATCCCAAGCTGCCGGTATCCCCCTTCTACCGCGGCGTCGTGTTGCAACAAAACTAATTGGAGATCTTGGGGTTGACCTTGTTTCTACACACGGCATCGAGTCAGCAACCATCCAGAGCCAGCTTGCGACGCGTAGCGGTGTGCGGTACTTACCCCGTGGCCTTCTCATAGGCCTCGCGGCCCTGATCGGTCATCCTCTCCTCCGTGCTGCGGTCGATGGGGTGGCCTAAACCCTTTGCCGCAGACTCAACACCTGACCGGGCATACCGAGCGTCAGCGATGCCGTCAAGGAGAAGTGAGATGCCGATCGGATATTTGCTTACCCTTGTCGACGTAGTCCGGCTGGTCGCCGCTCGGCGCCTGACCTGTGGAGGGCTGGCTCGGCTGGCTCGGCTGGCTCTGCTGGCTCTGCTGGTGCTTGTCGTCGCCCTTGACTTTGTGGATGGCTTTCTTGACAAAATCCATAGTTATGGTTTGGGAAAGAACACTGTATATGGACAAGCAGTGGGTTTGATCTTAACGGTCAGTTGTTTGAAGAAACAACAGAGCGAGGCGCAGAGCTTGGGTTATAAACGCATTCATATCTTCCAAAAGCCACATTCCACCCCCTCCCCAACCGTCAAGCCAGCCTGACTTTGACCGCATCATCCACAAGCCATAACCAAGCCGGTACCCCACGCCCTCCAGCTACTCCGGCGTCCAGAGTCGATGAGGGCTTCAAGCCTCCAACGCAGTTCATCACGGCCTCCACCGCTGACGCTGGCGGCACACCTTATTGCACAGCTACGTCACATCCTCCACCCGTTATACCCGGCCACCCTCCACTACCCTCCCCGGGACCCTTCATTGGCGCCCCGGATGCGGATGAACTCATGGCCCCAGTTGTTTAAGCTCAGAGCAGACGCGTTGTATCACCAATAGTCGACATACGCAGCTATCCGTCTGTTCCAGATTCACGAAGCTTTGCTAGTGAAGTTCTGACGCCATCTGCCACGCCATCATGCCATGTCCCTGAGACAGTGGCAGCCTCCGACCGAGGCTCGCCCATCTAGCATAAACACCCTGACCAGAGCAGGTGCAATGACGGCGGCGTTGACTTGTGCAAGGGAGGGGTTTGTCAGGGACTCATCGTCGTCTCAGAAGCTAATTGGAAAGCAGGCTCGCATTTCCCACCATATCTCGTCCGCACAACAAAAAGAAGCCGGACCTGTACACAGTTGCATACAGCCACACATTGTCGAGGAGCGACCAATCGGTGGTGCTAATAATCTCGCCGGCCGTCGTGATCATCACAATCGTCCATTTATATTCTATTCGTAGGCATAAGAAGCAGGACCAAGCTCTGCCGTTCCCCCCAATTCGTACATTACATGTGCTAAGCGCTTCTTGCTATGTGCAACCAAACCTCCCAGGCTCAACGCCTCGAATCCACAACACCGGCTGGACCGCTTCTCGTCGCCTCTCGCCGTCGTCGGCGTACATAGCACGGTTCTCACCTCGCCCGTTTTCGAAACAATATATGGGGAAACTATATAGAAAGTGGTTTTGAGAGTCGTCGAAAAGAACTCCCCTAAAAATAAAGGCAGAGAAGACACTTGAACGTGCCGGGGCCGGTCTGTCAACTTTGAACTGGGATAGTACACGCTGAAGCTTTCACGGGACAGTGTAATTGTGCTGCTGATCGCAGTCACCTGCCGGACTCAAGCCGACGCTAAGAATTGACGAAGACCTGATATGCCATGACCATGACCCAGATGAGGAAAATAGCCCCCGTGAGCGCCATGGCAAAGACCAATTGCCACGATTGACCTGTCCGCGAAGTCAGCAAAGCCCCTCGCCTGGCCTCCCGGTACTCTTGACGCGATTCTCGACTCACATATGTTCCGCTGCTGCAGCCACGCCAGCGTCTCCATGGTCCTGCCCGTCGGGTTCTGATTGAACACGGAGAGGTTGCAGTTGCTCTGCACAGAGCCGTTAGGCCCCCACAGCTGCATCGATACGACAACGAGGCCGACAAGCCACATGATGAAGAGCATGAAAGCGCCAATCATGACAATGGCGGGGAGGAGCCGCCGGTTTGCGATGAGCCAAAACATGCCGCATATGTAGAGGATCGTCAGCGAGCTGACGGTGATGAAGTACGGAAAGTACCTACGCAGAAACATGTGGTCAGCAGACAAGTCGTCATCGTCATCGTCACCGCCATCTAGGAGAGCAGAGGAAAGTACGCACCAGGGCACGGGAAGGTTGAGCTGGCCCTGGATCTGGACGAAGGTCGAGAAAACGCCGACGATGCTCGTCGAGGCGAGAAGCATGACGAAGATCCAAAAGTTGAGCTGCCACGGCGGCCAGTTGTAGGTGCGGATGTGGCTGACGACCCTGCGGTTGTAGCCCAGAGAGCTGCCGCTGAGCATCGACGTCGCCGCCATGTTGAGGATGCGCTGCTTCGCACGTTGCCGCAGTTCGGACCTGGTGGCTCGAATGAACGCGCGGCAATCCGACCAAATATAAACGAGGCCCTGCCCTCGCGCGCGTCCTCCTCGAACTGAAGCTACCGCGTAGACTCGGACCCCCCGACACGGACCGCCTTCAGACCTCCGCCGGACAGGACAAAGGGGACGACGGGCCTCTTATAATAGGGCAAAGGGCTCGCCGCAGCGACCCAATGCGCGAGCGATGGAGCAGGCGGGACTGGACGATGCGCGCCCGAGATGCCTGCAGGCCCAAGGCCCCACCGCGCCTCGAGGTGTGGGAACGGATCGGACGGGCGCCGGCTACGTCGGACAGCGGATTCTCGTCTCAGGGCCGCGGCGCCGGGTCCTCATCGTCCGCCGCCGTTCAGCGTGCGCGTGCGCGTGAGCTGGCTGTCGGGGTCGCGCGCCAGAGTCGGCGGCGGCGCGACGGTCGAGCGGCGGGTGCTGTCGAGGAGGCGGTGCGTCGTCGTCGACTCGGGCGTTGAAACCAGGGGCGGGGGCGGCGCTACGTAGATGCCGTGGGGATCGTGGGGCGACCGGGGGCGTTCAGGCACGGGGCAGGCCCGGTGCTGGCGCTGGCGGTGAGATGGCGGTGACGCCCGGCGAGGAAGTGATGTGTGCTCGCGTCTCTGCTCGAGCGGCGGGTGACGATGCGGCCCCTGGTGTTGATGGTTGCTGGACGCGCAACGGCGGCCCTGACAGGTGGGATGGGCTTCCTTCCTGCCACCAGGCGCCCAGGCGCCGCTTCCAGCCCCACCCCAGGCCGCCGGGAGGCTGGGCTGGGCCGTGGGCGGGGCCCGTTCGGGAGTCGGGACCAGAGCCTGGTGCCCCGGCCCCGCTGCAGGGCCACCGTCGCCCTCCCCGTCCGGGATGCGTTAATGCGATGGCTGGCACTCCGCCCCAGGCGTCCGATGGGGAGCCACGTAATTCTCGGTTGCGGTGGCCGTGCATGCACACACGCCGCAGCTCGTCGCCAGATGTGTCGGCGACCTCATCGACGCCGCCCTACTCCTGCCCACCAGTGACAACGATGTAAACGTCTTGACGCGTGAAAGAGGAAATATCTTGCAGTATACTCACGTCATCTCAGCGGTGTGGCCAGGTTCTCTGCCCATCACAGAGAGGCTCGCCGGGAAGCTCGCCGGCTATGTACGGAGCGGCCGATGACGTCCGTCTCGGGATGATGCCACCTCCAGCAGGGGCGGGTGTATAAGCAGGCCGTGGATCAATAACCAAAGCAGACACGACAGTAGACACCAACTGGGTACAAGCTCCCCAAGCCAACCTCATAGTCATCTAGCCATGCACGAACGCGCGTTCGAGGCGTTCATTCCTTCATGTGATCATGTGCCTCCCGACCTGTGTGTCGCTGCCAACGGCCAGGGCTCTGCAGAACATAGCGTACAGACTGCCCCCTTCGTCGGGCAGTACGCTCTTGTTCTCCTAACATTCCCGTCTCTCATCGTCGTAATTAGCTCTTAACCGTCTTGGAATGTTTCCGATTCACTCCACCCACGCGCAGCCATGGTTCTCCGAGGCGTCCTCCGGCCCGCCGCAATACGTCCTCGCCGCAACGACGGAGCAGCTGTCGCGCGTGTCGCTTTGGCAGAGCGTTGCTGTCTTGTTCAAGCGCCGGTATCATGCGCGGACCGTCTTGGCCCTCTTTATACTCGTCATGGTGCAGCTCTTTGGCATCGACGCTGTGATGTACGTAAGTCCCTCTGGGAGATCTCTAGGGAGCATTTTCACAAGCCGCTCAACCTCTGACAGCTCGAGCGGTACGCCCCGGTTCTTTTCGCCCAAGCTGGTCTTCCCAGCTCGACGGCATCCTTCCTCGCCTCGGGCGTCTCCGCGATTGGTATGCTTGCCATCTCCATCCCAGCTTTCCTCTTCCCCGATAAATGGGGCCGGCGCAGCCCGCCATCAGCGGCGGCATCACGCTCTCTTCCAGCTTGTTCCTCATGGCAGCCGCAAACTGCGTCGCCCAGGGGCTCGGATATGTGAAAGCTCAACAGGAACAGCGTGGGCCTTTATCGTCTCTCGGCTGACGATTGTGCAGAGATTACCTGTCGAGCAGGTCGACCACAGTGGAAGCCTCGGTGCCGTCCATGTCGAGGGCTCTTCGAGTCGAGGCGGCTGCCTGAACTATCTGGCTGCATCGTCTATCCATGTTCATGTCACCGTTGAAGAGTGCAGGAATCAGTCATGAATCTCCGAATTCATACATACAAAAGGACAACGTCTAGGAGTATCTGAGTCGCATGCCATTGCACCTTGTCCGTGCTGCCCAAGAAAACAATTTTGATACCCATCATCACTCATGCCACACTTGCAAGGAGCAGTTTCGTACCCCCCGGGGACCCAACCGATGGCCCGCCGTAGTCTGCACGTACCGGACGCGCGCCTACAGCAACGTGTCGCCCAGCGCGCACCGCACGAGGGAGCAGCCGGCGCGGACCGTCTCCTGCGCGTGGGCCTCGGTGGCAGCCAGGCTGGGGTTGACCTCGACGAGGTCGACGGCGACCAGCTGGCCCGTCAGGTGGACGCTTTCGCAGATGTAGTCGCCCTCGCGCAGCGTCAGGCCGCCGCGCACGGGGGTGCCGGTGCCGGGCGCCCACATGGGATCCAGGGCGTCGACGTCAAAGGACAGGTGGATGGGCGTGTCGGTGCCGATGTGGGCGAGCGCCATTTCCATGACGCGGCCAATGCCGTGGCTGCGAGGCAGGGGTCAGCGTCCCGGCTCATGCAGGTCTCGATGCGATGTAATGTAGGGTCGCATGCGGCCGCACGCAGGCGCCACGTTTGTGCGAGGGGCATCTTCGCGGAGCGACAAAACTCACCGATCAACGTCGAACATGGAAAAGGCCTTGATTCCGTGCTCGCGCAGGATCTTCTTCTCGCCGGCGTCGACGTCGCGCAGGCCGATGTAGACGAGCTTCTTGACGCTCATGCGCATGTCGTCCTTAATCCAGCCGAACAGATCCTCGGAGTCGCCCTTGGCGAGCCCCGAGGCGAAGGCAAGCGGCATGCCGTGGATGTTGCCGCTGTCGCTGTCCTCGGGCCGGTTGATGTCGGCGTGGGCGTCGACCCAGATGACGGCGATGTCGCGGTTGAGGCGCTCGCGGATGGCCTTGGCGGAGCCGGCGAGGGTGCCGATGGCAATGCTGTGGTCGCCGCCGAGCGTCAGCACCAGGCGTCCCTGCGAGGCGTGCTCGTAGACCTGCGAGGCGAGCTTCCTGTTGACGGCCGACACGGTGCGCGGGTTCTTCATGCCGCGGTGGTCGGGGTCCGACGCGGGCACGAGCTCCTTGTACAGGTTGACCTGCTGGTCGCCGTGGATCTTGTAGCCGAGCTCATTGCTGATCTCGGAGAGCAGGCCCGACTCAATGAGCGCGGCAGGGCCACCGTCGACGCCGGCCTTGGGCTGCAGGTTGCGCAAGACGTGTTAGCTTCGGGTTCCCTTCTCTAGATCCGGCCGCGACGGCGTTGGTCGCAAGGATGGAGGGGCAGCGCATGGAGGGGCACGCGTGAGATAAGGAACAACCAGGGGGTGCGGCAGGGAGAAGACGGGATCAAAGGGCCAGCTTCGCATCACGTACCTGTCCCCCCGAGAAGCCGACGCAGACGACGCCGAGGTCGCCCGGCTGGGAGAGGAAGCGGCTCTCAACGGCGCTGGTGTTCATGGCGACTGTGTGTGGTGGAGGGAGGCTTTTTTTTTTTCCTTTCGGTTCTTCCCTGCGTCAACGACGGACGTGCGGCTTGCGGCAAAGAGAGACGCGTTCGCGAAGGCGAGGCAAGGAATTCGACGGGGAGGAATGAGGATATAAAGAGGGGGCGGAGGAAGAGAGTGAGTGGGCGAGGAGGGCGAGGCAGGAAAACTGACTCGGCGGTGGGGGGTTCAAGTACACGGAGGAGCGCGGCGCAAGGTGAAGCTAGCATCCGGCAAGCTATACTCCTAAGTGCAGGTCCAGCAGAAGATCGAGCTAGACATGCTAGTGCCAAGGGGCCGGGTGCCCTGGTGATGGCCCCGGAGTGTCACTTAACGGCACTGAGGCCCCGGAGTGTCACTTAACGGCAAAGCTCCGGTGGGTTCAGCGAGTGCCGCCACGACAACGGCCGCGCCGGGACCGCCGGTCGAGGCTCGCGTCCGAGGTCAAGTGACGCCAGGCGGCGCGCGCGAGGGTGACGCGCAACGCCGAGGGCCCTCCGAGGCCGACGCTCTCCGTCGAGGGGTCCGTCGAGGGGCCCCCCAAGGGAAGCCAGCGAGTTGCTTTCGTCGGACGACCAACGTCACCGTCCCGCGGCGCGACCAGGGTCTGGGCTCCAGGCGTCCCAGGAGGGCGTTAGTGCGTCTCTGGCACCAGCCGGCCGCCCGGGACCTTGCCCTTCGAGAACGGCGGCGTGCCTCGCCTAGGTCCCATGTAGCGACGACCTTCTGTTTTGATGCTTCCCCAACCCGACGGATCTGAGATCGGGGCCGTCGCCGCCGTAGAATCTTCCATCCCCTTTCCACCCGCCGTCGCCGTGGCGCGCAGCCTGAGTTCAATGCTGCATCCAGCGGCTCGCGTTGCGCCCGCCGCCCGCCCGCCGGTTGGTTCCCGTCCACGCGCACGTCGCTCCTGGCCACGCGCCGCACGCACGCGCGCGACGACTCCTCCATCCTTTGTCGTTTAAACGCACCTCCGCTAGGGTGCCCGGAGTCAACCTTAGGGGAACTTGCGCCGAGAGCTGCAGCGCCGCGCGCGCGCTCCGTACCGACCAGGTGCTGGCCCCCGGCGGAAGCCGGCGCTACCCAGGAGGCCCGCCCGCAAGCCCTCGTTCTCCACGCCGTGCGCTGTTAGGTAATGGCTTCCATGCGGATGAGCCGCGTGCTGGATCTCGAACCCCGACTCCGAGTCAGCCCTCTTACGACTGTGTGTTGCGCAGCGCACGCTTCCGTCGACAAGACCCTCTCGAGCACCACGCATGCGCTGCGTCGCGTCCGCGCATGGCGGGCTCATTTACATGACTGATCCCCGTGCATCTCAACCGCTGTCCGCGTGGCTCTCCATGCACCGGGCACACATCGTGAAAGCAAGCTGGGATCGCCATGCATTCTCCACGGTCTTGACGGGCAGAGCTGGGAGTCGCGACATGCGCATCCCGCGTGATCTACGTAGGAGCATGTTCCGTTACGCACTCATCCACTCCGCATATACGACTAGGCAGCCGAAGGCTGGCTTTCTTCAATATCAGATGTCCTCGGTGCTGAGACAGAGAAGTCTCAAGTACCTCTGCGTCCATTCAGCAGCTCTGAATTGCGCGACCTTGGACCGATGACTTCATGGCCATCGCCCAGTCCTACCCACATACTCGTAGTACTCCCTGGCCCCCCGAGCAACGTTCCAGCACAGTACTATGTACAAGATCGCCAGCAGTGACTGTACCAGAATGTCAGCGGCTCGTCCTATTCCTGCTTCCTCCGAACACCCAGGCAAGCTCTCCCCGCGTGCGCCGCGTTACGTTTGTCGCACCCGTCCGGGAGGAACCTCGAGACACAAAAAAGGGCCCCCGTGACCTCGGGCACGAAGTGTCCGCGCCACTTCTTGTCGAGTCTCAAAGCGCCTTGAAGACGCCAAGTAAAAGCACAGCGGCGATTTTACGAATTTCTCGCACTGGTTGGGGAATGCATATTACACCTCTGTGGATCTGTGGATGTGACTCGCAATGTCCCGCGGGTGCAGATATGGGACAGTGGAGTGGGCGTACGTAGTACATACTCGTACGTGACAAAGAAGAATCAGATAAGACAAGGTCATCGTGCCATCACCAACTAACTGCTCGGTATACGAGTATTCCCCACGCATGCACCATCCCCCAGGTCCCACAACGCACACCTGATTGGCAGCAGGACCACAAGGCCAGCACTCGACACGCTTGAAAACATCGATCCATAAAGGAAGCAAAGCAGTGGTCTATCTTGTTCTATGGGCATGCAGAATGCAAAGAAACAGAAATTAACTAGCCCCTGCCCGCTGCGAGGCTCCAACCTTGGTGTCAGGCATGTGCCTCGGGCCGTCTCAACACCTGGGAAGAACTTGAGGAAGCGTGAGAAGGAAAGCAAAAACCGCCACGATCTACAAGGCATCGAAAAGGCATCGACGCTCCCCACGTGCCTCACATAGCCCGATACGGTGGTCCGACTTCGAGCCGGCTCCGTTCATGTAAAGATCGCATTTCTTCCAGGTGCTCATCACAGATCCTCGCAAGGAACATCCATCAACGTAGACTTTCATCCATCATTTTCATCGCATAAGCCGCAGCAAGACATGCGGCGTCGTGCAGCAAGAGGACGATGCGGTAGTGTGTACTCCGCCGGCGCAGAGCCAGCTAGCTGTTTGGCGCGCTCAAATTCGTGTCCTCTCAAGCCGCATCATCATGTATCGAAGTTTGGTCTTTGCACGGCACAAATGAACCCGCGTCCTCAGCTCGGCTCCATTTCCATGATCTCCATGGTGTAGTATGGCAGCTCCCTCGCCAGCGAGTTGACAGTCACATACTCATCCTCGCTCGAGCTGGGCTCCTCAAGCTCGTCGATCCGCGGCTCCGGCGGGTCCTGGAACAATAGACTGCCGCGGTGAAGCCTTTTCCGCATGCGTCGGGCGCTGGACCCCACGTCATTGACATCTAAGGTGGCATCGTCGTTGTCAGAATCGCTGAGCTCGCTGTGCGTCCGCTTGCCGAAGCTGCTCGACATGCTCACTCGTCGAATGCGTCGCAGTTCCTGCCGCCGTTGGAGGAAGGCTTCTTCTTCCTCGTCGTAGCCGTTTGCGAGACTTTCACCCTCGTTGTCGGAGACTTCGTTGCTGCAATTGAGGTTCCTGAGATCCTGCATCATACCCCTGTCAAGATCCTTATGGCAAGACCTTGACCGACTGCGGTTCGACTCAATTTCGGTGGGATACAGCACGTCGAGGCCCTCGTACTCGCTATCCATGGGGTCAATGTCTTCTACAATGAAGTCACATTCCAGAGTAGTGCTGGTGGAGATGACGCGCACGGAACGGGTTGTCCGGGCACGGTCCCCGGCCTCGGAGTCGGACCCGGAGTCGGACCCGGAGGCAGACCCGGAGGCAGACCCGGGACCGGATCCGGGCTCAGAGTCGGACTCTTGCTCAGACTCCTCATTAGCTTCTGACTGTTCGTCGTCGGAATCGCGCGCAGCAGCGGAGTTTAGTACGCTGCGGTGCGCGATCCCTTCGTCGGAGGAAGATTCCTCGTCCTCGTCCTCGTCCTCTGACGATGATGATGACGATCGCGGACTCAATTGCTCTGGGCCGAGAGCCGGCTGGTAGCTGAATTGGTGACCGTTACCAACGGGCTTGATGTTGGGGTCCCGGGACAGCGGGCTCGAGCAGTGATCTGAGGACGCCTCCCTCGGTTGGTGCGGAAGTTGATGCCTGGTGCGGGCCAAAAGCGGCGACGCTGTGGGGGTTTCTGGCGGTGACGTCGGGTCCATAGCGGCCTGGAGATGGAGCTTGAGGTTTGGCGTTGACGGGCCGCGCCGCCTGCGGTTGTTCTTAATCTTGGCCATGGGAAGGCCTAAAACGTGTATGGAGACGGGGTATCTCTCCGTAGTCAACTCCTCGGAGTCGCCCAATTTCCTTCTGGCAAATAAAACGTATTCGATAGTGCGACTCCCCAAGTCTCAATGGAGAGATCCTATCGGATTGAGGGTCGGCTGCAATGTGTGGGGAAGCGGAATGTGAATGGCAGAGGACGGTGAAAAAAAGTCGCCGCTGCTGCGGGGGAGGAAGGGAGGGATGCGCCGCCAGCAAAGCAGAAGCCGCAGAGCATCGCCCGATGCAACGCACAGCCCGAGGTATTTTTTTTTTTTCTCGCCCTTTCTCTTTCCCTCCTCCAAGTGGTCCTTGGAATATTCGCGGCGCGATCGTTGGGAGTCTGCGGAGGGGTCTGCCAAGTTCACAGCAACATCAAGGTGTGAGGACCCAGAGGAGAAACCTCCAAGACGAAGACGAAACCCGGCCGGTGTTGGCGGTCATGATAGTAACGCAAAAGATTTGGCAGCGGCCAGCTTGTCCCTCGCGGTATGGAGCTGGCTGATGCGGGACAGCGTGACGCGCCGCGTTGTGTTGTCGGCGCGGATGGGAGCGAGCACGAGCGAGAAGGCGAGGAAAAGTGAGGCAAGCGAGGCGGAGGAGGCTGATTGGGGAGAATGGCCTGCAGCAACCAGGCGAATGCGATGGCGGCGACGGCAATATGTAACGTGGTTTGTCAGGCAGATCTGCGGCCCGCGGCAGTGCGCTGTCCGGTCCAAGCCAGGCAAGGGTGACAACCGTGAGAGCGGCGCTTGGTGCGTGAGCTTCTTGCCCAGCTGAGAGAGGCTGATGATTGCGGGCGGCGATGAGACGAATGATCGGCCAAGGGAACGCAGCAACGGCGCAGAGGGCACGCGAGACTATAAAAAGAGTCGCAGGCTGAGGGCCCCGGCTGAACCGCGAATGACCGGGATGCCGCTGTTTCAGAGAGCCTTCTGGATTCGCGTCGTGGCAATGCAGCCCAAGCCAGTTTCAAGTCCAGGTCAGGTCCAAGTCAGGTACGAAGGCGGCGCCCAAGTATGCGACAGATGGCATCCTGGACGCTTCTCGAATCAGCCCGTGTCAGGTAGCCCGAGGCAAAGTGCCAGTGCTGGTCTGGTGCCTTGGTACCTTGCCTGGGCAGAGCAAGTCCAGCTCAGAAGTCGCGCTCTCTGAGTAACGAGGATGGTATTTTGGGTTGGGCGCAATATGCTTCCAAGCACGCAGGCTGGCGACTTCCTTAGTCGTGCTTCCCTCCGTGCCTGGCCGGGACGGTGGACTGAGCTGGTGTGGTCTTGTCTTATACCTTTCGCAGCAACAGCGAGTCCCTCCCGCAGACACGGTAGGGTCTGTCTACTCCGTACCTACCTACCACCTAGGTACCTACCTAGGTATCTACCTTAGCTCCGTCGCAGACGCGCCATTCGAGGCATCATCGGTGCCGTCTACCAAAGCGGGACGGACGAAGCATCCATACTGTATTACTCGTAGTCCCAGAAATGGCGTTTGCGAGGGGCCCGCTCCGTCTGCCCCATGCACTGCATCGTGGCCATCTTGGGCAGCAATGCTCCTAACACGCAACGTCCCCCTCCACAAAAAGCCGATCCCTCCAGTAAGAATGCATGCCCACTAGGAGTCAATCAAAGAGGCTGAATGAAATTTTACACGCTGGAACAAAATCGCGCGGCGGCCCCTGCTCTGGCCGCCGGTCGAATGCATCTCTACATGTATTCTCGTGGCCCGGCGTCGGACTCCTTACTCGTACAATCTGCAATCTGCAATCTGCAGCTCTGTGCTGTTCACCTCGGCAGGGATGACTTGTCAGCGCACATATCTAGCCTTTCGTGTTTGTGCCGGCGGATCTATGGGTTCGAGTCTCAACTGTGTACCATCGAAGAAGGCGCGAGTTCTTCGGGCGACCGATGCCCGTTCTCTCAGGTGCGTGCCAGCGCACAGCAAGGCACAGAGGAGAGCAGGTCGTCCGACCCATTATACATACATAGTATGACCGAACCAACAATTGAAAGCATCGCTTGACTGGTTATCAAAGAATGTGTCGTACGTGCATGATTTTCAGCGTCGTCTCCATTCGGTCTTCAGACGCCTCGAGAGGCTGGGATGGCTCTGGCGTAGAGCCAATACGTAGTATGTGTGACACGGGTCCGCGAGTATTTAGGCGACAGGGGGTTCGCTGGCTGACCCTTTACGGAGCTTGTTCACCATGCTCAACAGCTACTAGCTTGGGTATCCATTGTCTTACTCGTATTCAACCCTCTTCATCGCAACGTAAGTGCAAGAGCTGAAGGGAGACGTAACATTTTCGATTCCTGGCACCGTAGCCGAGATGCCTTTGCGCAAGCAATACAAGGCTCGTCGTCGGTATTCCCCCCCCCCCCCAAAAAAACAATTTCGCAGGGATAAGCAAAAGGGTTGGGTACTCTGAATTGTGAATCTCAAGGTGAAGGGAAGCACAATCTGCACGGCTAGGAACAGAACACACCTCGTCCAAGAAACTCCAATGGACGATGCTCGACAGCGTCTATGACTCCCGGGTAGCGGGCGATACGTATAGTTGGCTTAGTCAGCAATTCGTCGCCTGCTTATATGGGCCGTCAGATTTTCCGTCCAGGCCACCAACGCCCGCTCGTGGCTTGTCCTCCATGATGACCCACACCAATCGTCCATCGACGACATCTCCAAGTCGCATTTCATCTTCTGCTAGATTTCGAGCCGACGATTCGTCGTCCGGCGTTTGATCTGTCGCTTCATTTGCAATCTTCCTATCGATATATCGGAGTCTCGCATACTCTTCGCGACACGGCCACGTCCGGATCCTACTCCGACTCCGAACCCGGCTCCCAACATCTGGTTACGCGAACATCACCAAGCGGCCGAGGATGAACCCCGCCCAGGGCCAGATGCCCCAGCAGGGCCAGGCCCAAGGCCAGCAGGCCCCAGCCGGCCAGCAGGGCCCAAGTGGCCAGCAGCCGCGGGGGCCGCCCATGTACCAGCCGCATCAGATACGCGGCTTGCCGATGCTCAGCGAGGAGGAAAAGAGCAAGTACGAAGCTGGACTTAGGGGCTTGTGGAACAAACTCAGCAACTCCCCGACTGGAAGTCCGGATCAGCTCGCGGCGAGACAGAAGATCAGCGAGTTCTCGCGGATGCTCATCACTAAGATTCAACAGCGTCGGAGCCAGGCTCAGCACCAACAAGCGCAGCACTCGACGCAACAGCAGGCGCAACAACAAGGACCGCAGCAAGGCGCGCAAGCCCCCGCCCGGCCCCCGTCTACACAGCCCAACCCTGCCGCTCAAGTGGCAGCACAGGCGCCAGCGCAACAGCAGCAGGCCGCTCCCAGTAACGGGGCTGCTGTGCCCGGGGCCAACGATTCGGCAGGCGCCGTGGCTGGCCAACCACAAAATCCACAAGCGGCACCCGCTGCGGCGGCAGCTGCGGCAGCTGCGGCAGCTGCACAGCGGCAAAAGATACCCGATCACATCGTGCAACATGCCACTAAGATGACCTTTCGAACGCCGGCGCATATGGCTGATAAGACCCCCGCCGAAATCAAGAAATGGGTGGACGATATGAAGGATAAATATGCCAAGGCGCTGTTCGCCATGGAGAGTAGCAAGAAGCAGGTGACGGGCATGGAGAAGATCCTCAAGGATCGATCTGCGGCGGGCAAACCGCTCAACGACGAGGAGTTGAGGCAGTATCAAGCACGAAGAGAACAACAGATGAAGGCCTACGCCGACGCACACAAGTGGGTGGACACCATTCGCAAGCAACAAGAAGGCCTTCAAGGCCAGCAGGGAAACCAGAATGGTGGCGCTCCCGGCCGTGCGACGCCAGCCGCCGGGCAGCAGGCGGACGCAGCTACACCGGTGTTGAACAACGCAAACGCCGCATTGAACAGGGCACAGGCTGCAAACCAGGGCGCTGCGACTGCCGCGGTCAATGCTGCCGTCGAAGCCGCCAAGAACCAGCAGCAAATGGCCGCCGCAAACAGAGCATCCCCAGCCAACGGCACGCCCACGCCGGTGCCGGCGCAAGCCCGGCCTGTGCTGAGCACCGCCCAGCCGGCGCAGCAGTCTCAAGGGCAGCCTCAGGCACAGCCGGCGCACCCGGGTCCCGTCAACACGGGTCTTGCGAGCTCGATGGCCCAGGCTCAAGCGCAAGCGCAAGGGTCCGCAACTCCAGTTCAGGGAGCCCCCCGGGTGCAGACGCCGCAGTCTTCCACACCAGTCACTGCTGCAGGGCCGACCCGTGCGCTCAGTCACTCTGCTGCCATGTCTCTCGCAAACCAGAGAGCAGCTAGCACCCCTGGAAGCGCGCCCGTTCCCGGCCAGCAGCCCGGTGTAGGCGCTCCCACCTCAGCAGCTGGCGTGATGAACTCTGGCGCCATCCAACCACAGGGCCACCCTCACGCCCACCCAACACAGCAGCAGACTGGCATGACCGCGAAAATGCCGATCCCGAAGCAGCTCCCTGAGAAGGCAACGGCCGTTCCGCAGGGCGTGACCGTGGGCGGCGGTGTTAGCGCAGGGCGCCCGACCATGTCGCAGGGTACTGGCACCCTTGGAGGCGTCATGAACCAGCCAGCTGTTGCTCGAGTCCCAGCCTACAATCACGATGCCGAAGGAGATCACGTACTCAGCAAGAAGAAGCTTGACGAGTTGGTGCGCCAGGTGTGCGGCGGATCTGCTGAGGGGCAAGACGGCAACCAGCTTTCACCAGAGGTTGAAGAGGTGAGCTCAGCCTCCTAACGATACCGTTTGATTTAGCACTGCTAACCACTTTGCTGCAGAATATCTTGAACATGGCCGACTCGTTTGTCGACAATGTTCTCCACGCGGCGTGTCGCAACTCCAAGGAGCGTGGCTCCAAGGTGCTGGAGATCCGCGACATCCAACTGATACTGGAGCGAACGTACAACATTCGCGTGCCGGGATATTCTTCGGACGAGCTGCGCACTGTTCGCAAGGTCCAGCCCTCACCCGGATGGATCGCAAAGATGAGTGCGGTGCAGGCGGCTAAGGTTATGCCGGGCAAGGGAGATCTATAATCAGGGACTGCTCTCTGCGGCGGAACGGCGTTGGGGCATGGTTTTGCAAACAAAGCGCTAAGAGCAAACGGACCAAACTAAGGTACCTACTCAGAAGGCGTTGAGGCTCGTGAACACTTTTGCTTTATCAGGATGACCAGGGGTGCAAGGGCAGAAAGGAGTTGGTAGGGCTTTGTATGATCCACCCCGGGGCTGAAGACCTGCGTTCTTAGCGGGACGGACAGGTTATTGGCCGTAATGCACATTCTTGCGAAACTTGACTGTAGCGGAATGATTCATCGTGACAGTGCAAGATGCTGTTTCTTGGCCAGTCGCACCCAATAGCAGGCAGATGGCGGAGCTACTGCGTCCCTCTGATGCCTCAGACGTCGTTTTACACACCATCGGCCACTACGTTCCCTCGGGCGCTTCACATGGTGCTGCCGTTATTAAACCGCGATCTTCAAGGAGCAACGATGATGGGGTTCCGCGTTTCGGCGCGTGCTGGCAAGCAGATGGATCGGCTTTGAGACGGCTGCTCCCGACCTGACGATGCCTGACGGCTGAAGAACGCACGCGGTTGGCGCCAACGTAGGTGGGAATGGCGCCTACCTACAGAGCTGTCGCAGCTAAGGTGTAGGCTGCACACGCAAGACTCGTCAATGTCGGATTGGGCATTGGAGTCTTGTCGGGAGAGGCACATGGAGTGGGCTGCGATGTTTGATTAGGTACATGTACCTTGTGAGGCCCAGGGCTCAATGCCAGCTTGGCCAGGCAGGCATGCAGGCAACGAGGTTGACAACGTCACTGCCCGGACCCGCTTTTCCAGCTTACCTCACCACAGCTGCCTCGCCTGACTGCAGGCCATGCGAGGTACGTATCCGATACCTTGACTGGTGCGCGGACCACCACCTCAGCCTAGGTACCTCCGTGACCACTCCTGGTCCAGCTGGCCCGTGCTTCGCGACCTCAAGCCGCCTCCGTTCCTCAATCTCGAGCTCGAACCTTCTTCCCCCAAAGGACCGACCCCCAACGATCAACCCCAATCCCGAACCAGAACGACAGCGCTCTCCTCCTGCCGCACATCCTCGGGCGACCACAGCAGTGATCTCTCGTTTCCCTTTAATCCTACTTGCTGTGCAGCCCTTGGAGCGAGGCACGCAAAGAGCCGCTGGCGCGATCGGAATCGGTCGCTTAGGATTCCCTCGTGTCATCACCATCTCCCAACTCCGCAACCATCGCAAATCCTCCCGCCGACATCATTCTCCTTGCTCACGCTGACCTGAAGCGGACGCTATGCCCGGCAAGACACCTGAAAACAACGGCAAAGAGCCTCTCGAAAACGGCGTCCGGAGCAACAAGGATATGAAGGACGCCAAGGGCAAGGGCAAGCAGACCTCCAAGGACGGCGACGACGAGATGACCGTGGTGGTCCCTCCGTCAAAGGCTTCAAAGCAGTCCAAGAAACCGCAAGATGCCGATGGCGACGTGTCGATGGGCGACGAGGAGGCGCCCGGCGGGGGCGAGGTCAAGGTCGACCCGGTGGTACAGACGGTGGCAGGTAAGCAAACACGCGAACCACTACACTGGAGCAATCCTCACCTCTGGCCGAATACGTCGATTCTTTGACTGACACGCTTCTCCTCTCCCATGGCAGACATCAAGAGCAACTTCGCGTTACTAGACCGCGCGGTCGCCCTATTCGACGCCAGATTTTCGCTTCGCGCGCTGCGGTCAATCTCCCTCATCCGTAAGCGCCTGACACCCGACATCATCGGTCAAGTCGTTGTGGATACCTTTCCGGCGACCGTCACCTCTGGCAACATTGCCAAGCAACTTCTGATCGCCATCGGGCGCGAGAGCATGCCGCTTGGTCGCCAGGCTGGACCTGAGATGGAGGTCGACAGCGACAACAAGCCGACCAAGAACGGCAGCAAGAAGGAGAGCAAAGAGATAATCCCCGAGATAGACATCTTCCTCGGCATCCTCATCCAAGTCTACCATTTTGACAACAAGAGCCACCAAAAGGGAGCCGAGTTCTCTAGATACCTTTGTGAGCGTATCCAAGCACTCAACCGCCGCACCCTAGACTCCCTCTCCGCCAAGGCCTACTACTACTACTCGCTCTTCTGCGAGCACATTGCACCTCTGCCGCCGTCGCCCGAGTCGCCCATTGTTGCCATTCGACCGACACTTCTCGCCGCTCTCCGAACCGCCGTCCTGCGAAAGGACATTGACACACAGGCTTCCGTCATCGTTCTCCTCCTGCGAAGTTACCTCCTGACGTCGCACATAAGCCAGGCCGACCTGCTGGTATCGCACACTCAGTTTCCGGAGAATGCAGTCAACAATCAGGTGGCGCGCTTCTTGTACTATCTGGGCAGGATCAGGGCGATCCAGCTGCGATACACCGAGGCACACGAGCACCTCACTGCGGCCACGCGCAAGGCGCCTTCGAGCAACTGTGCCGCAGGCTTCTCTCAGACTGCGACCAAGCTCTTGATGGTGGTCGAGCTGCTTATGGGAGACATTCCTGACCGTGCGACCTTCCGCTTGCCGTCGCTGGAGGCTGCTCTTCATCCGTACTTCTTGCTGGTGCAGGCTGTGCGGGTGGGTAACCTCGAGGACTTTGAGACCGCAATTGCCGATCACGCCGACAGCTTCCGACGCGACGGTACATACAGCCTCATCTTGCGCCTGCGACAGAATGTCATCAAAACAGGCATCCGCATGATGTCTCTATCGTACTCTCGAATCTCCTTGCGAGACATTTGCATCCGTCTGCACCTTGGCAGCGAGGAATCGGCCGAGTACATCGTGGCCAAGGCCATCCGCGACGGCGTCATTGAAGCCACGCTTGACCGGGAGCGAGGCTTCATGAAGAGCAAGGAGGTGGGCGATGTCTACGCCACGAGGGAACCCGGCGAGGCCTTCCATGACCGAATCCGAGCCTGTCTTGCACTGCACGACGAGAGCGTCAAGGTAAGCTACGACCCCCTACAATCAGGTATCGTTCGTATGCCGATCCGCGATATGACTGACGAGTATGCTTCTTGCAGGCCATGCGCTTCCCCATGAACCAGCATCGGCTGGAGCTCAAGAACGCTCAAGAGGCACGGGAACGTGAGCGGGAGATGGCCAAAGAAATACAGGAGGGCGACCTGGATGAGGACGACCTCGGCGGCGATTTTGAGGGCATGTAAATTTTTGTTTTGTGTCATTACCACCACAGAAGTGCAACCACAACAACATACGGCATCGCAACCTACATTATGGGGGACTGACTGGGGATTCGCCCTAACGCACATTGGCACCGCGGCACAAGGCTGGAAGGAATCTTACGAGGAGTTCCTACAAATGCTGACGTCAGGTGTCGAGAGGGAGGTTAGATATTCCTAGCTGCGCATTGGGGATACGGCGAGGCAGCAATATCCCAGGCTAAGGTAGAGAGGGATTGGGAGGTGGCGGTCAGCTGGGTGGCGGCAGCGTGCTGATGGCTCTGTCGCCGTGTACTCGATATTTTTGCCAAGGTTGGGGGGACGAGTGAACAATGCAGAGTGTTTTCTTTGTAGCCATTTGGCCATGCACTGATGGCGGTGTACGTGCTGTCAGATCATGACCCGATGTGTCCGATCCCCGTCGTCCGAAGATGGAGTGACAAGCCCTTCGGTCGGGTGTGTAAAGAATACGTCTCATCCTTGACACGCCGTATTGCTGCCATAGAAGGCTCCGCTGGTGGCGTAGGCCTGAAAGACGCGTTAGTCACATGTTGTCTTGAATGTGGTTGTCAGTCGTTTCTCCAGCCTGGAGATCCTGAGACGCCGGTCGCTAGGCTCTGTCAGACTGAGCCTCCTGTAATATTGATACAGATGTTGGAAGGTCTTAGTCCGGCAGTGAATGTTGATGCGGCCGGTAGCTTTGAGAAATGTCAGATCGCTACGAAAAGTCGACGTGTCGGTGAACTTGAAACAATCAGCTTACATCGAGGCACAGCCGTTAAAAGGAGACCTCTAGAGTACTTGATGGTGCGAGCTATTTATTATCTATATCTTTCCTATACACCGGAATTTAATCTTAACCCTGGGTACCTTGAACAATGCAGTTCAGTAACCTCGTCGCCTCTCTTGATTCTGCGGACTGTATGATTTAACCACATTGCTGGCAGTCTACTGACGCATCGCAAGAGTCGACATAAGATGGCGAAGAAACGTGTAGGCCCTCCCAGCCGTGTATTTTCTGATATATTTCCGACAAGCATGTCTAAACTTTCGAGCGAGAATGATTAAACCGACATGAAACCTCCGGCTCTTAGATAGTGTAACGAAAAAAGGTTGCATCGTCGCCCTTCTCACGCTCGAGCTCCATTTCTTCGCGGGTGTACTCCGATGGCACTTTGTTTTCGCGATCCCGGCGAGCATTCTCGCGGCGCAGAAAGACTGTCATGATGATACAGAAAACGGTTGCCATAGCCTCGAAAGCAATAAGGGTACCGTGTCCAGGATAAAACATGGGTGCATGTCTGGTCTGGTACAAATATCCGGATATTATCCCACCTAGATTACCGAATCCAACTTGCATTGCTAAAAAGAGTCAGCGGGTGCTCTGCAGAGACGTAAGGAGTTAGCTGAGCAGAATCTTACCAATACCAACACCGCGTTTAGTCGATCCACCGATGTTGTTGCCGTTCCAAGCAACCCCTTGTGGGACGTTGGTATAGATACCTATAGCAGCGAAGAAGGTACCTGCGTATTTTAAATGCAGGTTTCCTGAAACGATTTGAAGCAAAAATCCGAACATGGCGACGATGTTAAAGAAGATCATTAAGATACCGCGCTGCCCCCATTTGTCCGCTAACCAGCCAGTGCTAATGCAACAAACGCAAGCGACAATGTAGGGAGGCACACTCATTAATTGTGCAGTCTAGTAAGGCTTCAGTTGAAAACATCTGGTAGTCAACGGTAAAAGCAAGACGTACCTTGGGATCTGAATAGCCTAAATTTTTGATAATTGTCGGTAGAAAAAGTGAGAATGAGTAGAGCGGTGTGTATACGCCGATAGCGATACACACTATCATCATTAGTTCGCATTCAGGTAGCAAAAAGACAGTGCTCACATGTACGTACTATGAATCCAAATCTTCCAGTCTTGGAGAGCGTGCCAAAAATACTTCATGTCGAACTCGTTGGCTAAGACAGACCGGTCCTCGTCAAGACGGCAGATGACTTCGTTCTTCTCTTCTCTGGTCAAGAAGCTAGCTGTCTCCGGATAGTCGTGCATCACAAAGTATGCGGAAAGTGCTAAAGTAAAATACTGAATCAGCTAGTGTCTTCTGGTACGCAGCTCGGGATCTCGGGATCCAAGCTCACCGACAAGCAGAGTGGCTACTCCCTCGAGGATAAATATCCACTGCCATGCCTCGAGTCCTCCAACGCCTTTCATCTCAACAATGCCACGGGCAAGTAATCCACCAAAGGCACCTGCAGCAGTAGCAGCAGACACAAATATAGCCATGCGGAGACCACATTCATGCCGTTTATACCACACTATATGAGATTAGCAATAGGACCAGCTTGTGGGTATATGGATGCGAAATACAAGTTATGCTACACATGAGTTAGCTGACTCCGTACTTCCAAGAGTACTTGAAAACTTACTAGTACGTGACACCAGGGAAAAGGCCACCTTCTGCAAGCCCAAGAGCCATTCGAGCGGCGAGAAGCCCAGCATAGTTGTGAACAAGTCCCATACCCACGCAAACAATACCCCAAGCGACCATAATGCTCGGGATCCAAATGGACGGTCGGAAACGTTTCATAGCCAGATTCGATGGAATCTCCGC
Source organism: Albophoma yamanashiensis (assembly GCA_001600555.1). Taxonomy (NCBI): domain Eukaryota; kingdom Fungi; phylum Ascomycota; class Sordariomycetes; order Hypocreales; family Ophiocordycipitaceae; genus Albophoma; species Albophoma yamanashiensis. The sequence continues at coordinate 1,086,904 of BCKH01000003.1, forward strand.
GGTAATCATCCAGGGAAAGAAAACGCTAAGAGCCGTGTTGAATGCCAAAGAGTTCGGGTCTATGCCCAAAGAAGCCTCGAGACCGGCGAGGCGGGCATTTCCGATATTGCTCCTGTCCAAAAAGTTCAACAGGTAGAGCAGAGAAAGGAAGGGAATGAGTGCCCAATCAATTTTCCGCATAAGATTTTTAGTCCTAGCCGCATCGAACCTCTGGTGATCAAGAGCGCCGAGATCGAGAGTTTTCACGACTACATCCTTATCTGGGGGATGGACAGAGGAAGGACTTGGATCTCGAGATTGACCAACATCATCATTGCTCGCCATTGGGCAAGAGACTCGTGTCGCCACTTGCTGGCCCTTTCTTGATCAAAAGGAGGTTGGTCAACACCAAGGAAGTTAGACAAAGGCTGCAATAGGATAGAAGGGATCTTTTCCTGCAGTCTTAATGAAGTGTATCAAGGCTGAGATGTACAGGCCAGATTCATATGACAAACCAACTCGGACGGATTAATTTAATTAATATATATAATAGGGACAGGAAAACTTTTCACCTAAAAGCTTAGACTGGTTCACCTCATGTCTATTACTTATTGGTAGATGTTCTCTGCTTATTTGCTGCATTGTCCTACCCATCCTCTGCCGTAGCCATCATTACGTCCATGTCACTTTCCGGCCCCACACTCCAGAATCATCCATTGTTCCGCTATCAAAAGGTTGACGACTAAAGTACCTCGTCTATCTGCTTACTTTACGTAATTCGGGCTTCCAAAGTCTCAATCGTAGTATCAATCGCCAAGACGAATGCGCCGAGGAACTAGCTTTGATATGACCTGCCTTTTTTTGAACACGAATCCACAAAGGTAGCATTGAACGAACATGAAGCTACTCAATAGTACCGTATCGCGTTCAATTTTTAGGACCATAATGTGGGAAGCTACTAGGAGATCCGGACCGCGGCACGCGATGAGAAAGGGAGGAGGGTGGGTGGGGTCGGCTTGCAAGGCCCCCAAGACTATTGAACTGCTTTAGGGATAGACGATATCTTTACACGGGATTTTGTAATGCTTGTCTTCATAAACGGGGAGATATCAATTATGGAGGAAATATTATGCAACCTTACCACATTTGAATAGAAGAGCAAGTAAGCAGTACATCCCCACTGGGGATGCTCTACCCCATTGAACTCCAATCACTTGAACGTACAGTCAAATCTCAGCTGGTCCACAGAACTCTGCTAAGCCTACCATGCCAATTACATTATCAAGCGGAAAGTACACAAGCCACAGCCTCAGGAACCAAATAATCCATTGCGCACAATCTCGTTACTCAACAGTAACAGACTTAGCTAGGTTACGAGGAAAGTCCACGTTCAAGCCCTCCAGGACAGCCAGCCAATAAGCCATGAGCTGCAGAGGAATGACGTTCAGAAGGCCTTGCAGGCAATCCACCGTCTCAGGAACCTCTATCTTCTGAGTCACGTTGCTTCCCTTCAAATCCTCATCGCCGGAGTGACAGATAATGATAGGCTTGCCACCACGCGCCGTCACTGGAGAACATTAGTAACACAACCACAGACGATCAAGCTGCGCAGAGAGGGGGAACACCTACGCTGTTCATAGGCAGTGAGACTCTTCGTAAACAGCCTATCTCTTGTCATGATCATGATAATCGGCAATTGCTCATCGACAAGGGCCAGGACGCCATGCTTGAGCTCGCCAGTCATAACAGCCTCGCAATGAAGGTAGGATATTTCCTTGATCTTCAAAGCACCCTCAAGAGCGGTTGGGTACTGGCTGCCGCGTCCAAGGAGCAACAATGACTTCTTATCCTTCAAAAAAGTCTCACAAAGCTTTTTCATTGGCTGGTCAAGGTCCTTGATCACTTGTTTGATCTGAGCCGAGATCTTGCCGAGACCGTCCATAATCTCAAGACGGCGTTGAACCTTTGACACCCGATCTTCCCCAAGATACAAGGCAAACATCACCAACGCGACAAACTGCGAGGTGTATGCTTTGGTAGAAGCAACGCCGATCTCAGGACCAGCGTTGACATGAACGCCGCAATGGGTGAGTAAAGAGATACTAGACCCCACGACGTTAACGATCCCGATAGTGAGGGCACCGCGCTCTAAGCAATACTTAAGAGCCATTAACGAATCAGCAGTTTCGCCAGACTGGGACACAAACACCAGAGTATCGTCACGGAAGACAGGGGCCTTGCGATCGAGGAAATCCGACGCCAATTCCACAGCAATGGGGATTTCCACGAGTTCCTCAAATATGCCTCGCACGGCCATGCAAGAGTGGTAGCTTGTACCACAAGCGATAAAAATGATGCGCCGGCACTTGCGAATGGTTGCGATGTGGGATCTGAGGCCACCGAGAGTAACGGACTTGTCATCGGAGCCGAGGTGCAAGCGGCCTCGCATGGTATTGACCACGGACTCGGGCTGTTCGAATATCTCCTTTTGCATGTAGTGGTCGAACTCACCCTTCATGAGCTCCTGGAGCTCAAGCTCCAAGGTCTGAACGGTGCGAATGCTGGAGCCGCCGTCTTCGCCAGCCCCCCTGAGGCGATGGATGTTCAAGGAACCTTCGTGGACGTGGGCAATGTCATTGTCCTCGAGATACACGACTTTCTTCGTATGCTTGATGATAGTCGCTGGATCAGAGGAAACGAAAATCTCGACGGGCTGTGGCTTGTCGTCGTCCGATATAATAGAACGGGACTGTGAGCGGTGGAGCAGGGACTGGTCAAGGCCATCGAGTGTCAACGGGCCGCTGGCCGTCGTCTTGAGAGCCCCATTGTGTGAAGGCGCCTCCGAAGGCAAGGTTCCGTCGTCGAAGTACTCAACGCCCACGAAGTCTACCTTCATGCGTTGCTGAGTCTTCAGACCAACAACGAGGGGTGATCCCTTGCGGGCGGCGATGAGCTCATGTGGGTAGTGTACCGACTTGATCAGTAGACCGTAGGCTCCGTCGAGCTTAGTTATGACCGTCTTAGCGAGGTCAACGAAGCTGAGCCCTGGATTGCTGTCATGGATGTACTTGAAAAGCTGGGCGATACATTCTGTATCCGTCTCTGTCTCAAACTTCGAGCCTTTGAGCGTTAAAAGAGTCCTCAGCTCTTTATAATTAGTGACAATGCCGTTATGCACCACAGCAAACTCCCAGTTTGGGTCAGATCTGGTGCGCCGTTGGGTTAGCAACAGGGAAGAGCTACCATAGCAAGAAAGGAACGTAGGATCGTCTTACCGATGAGGGTGGCAATTCAGGCGGGAAGGGGTACCATGCGTTGCCCATCTCGTATGAGCAATGCCGGCATGGGAGACGAAGGTCTTTGTCAGATCAGGCTTCTCTTCTTCGATGTGTTGCTTCAGCTTCTCGACTCTTCCGACCTCCTTGTACGCCAAGACTGTGCTCGCCCCATCACCATCGACAGCCAAGCCAGCGGAATCATAACCACGGTATTCTAGGCCAGACAGAGCTGATGTGGACGGTCAGCATGTTCGTAGTTGGGATTGAAGTAGATGGAATTGAAATCACAAGGTGGGCTTTGACATCTCACCGTTCAGGAGCGTGTCGAGGACTAGAAGGCAGCTGTTAGTAACGCTAGTCCAAGTCGAGACACACACCTTCCGTCGCTGTTCTGGTCAAGCAACGAGGTACTTCCGTGATACTTACTGAACTTTCTATCCCTCTCCACGAGATAGTTAACATCTGGTCATTGAGTGTTAGCGTTACACACTCTCTCCCTCATTCACGGTATCAATTGACTCTAGCTTACATCCGAAGATCCTGCATACATCCTAGGATTAGCAAGGGTGAAGACAGTGGCTCGGCATTGTGTGCGTCAACACGCGAATCTGCTGGACTTACCCACACATCTTGACAGGGTACGATGGTTACTGCAGCTTTCTTAAAGAGAAAAAGTAAGTGTAGGTTGCAATATGGCGCGCCGGCAGAAAGATGATATAGAATAGCCTGGCACTTAGCCTAACAAGCAGCCCTCCCTCAACAAAGGTTCGTTTGCTTCCGTCTGAGAAGAAGAGCTGAATTACGTGTACGAGTGGCTAGGCTTAGCCTGGCTCCACCAGTGCTCCCAGCTAAGGGATAGAATGGTTAGCTTCTCCAGCTTGCCTCACTAAGTGGGTATGGGGTACCAAGACCCAGTCTGACCGGGGAGGGGAGCCTGGTCGGGTGATAAGCTACCTACGAGTACTCCGTACTCGTACGTACTACGGTAGTTCCGTTGAGGCGCTTACTACGTATAGGGGCACGCGGGACCCTGCCGGACTTCCGGCTCGCTCCGGCCCGTGCGACACTACACTTGCCATCTATAGGTCTACTCCGTGCTCGGCTGCTTGGCCCTAACCACATACAGGGGCTATCCCGACGTGGCCGACAAAGATGGAGCTCTCAGCTGAAACACGCAGGTTGGCTCCAGGCCGAGGGCAGGGTGTTTTGCGGCCCTCCGATGAGCAGTCTGCATTCAGCGCGCCGGCAAATCTCTACGCCTACAACGTCCATGCCGGAACCCCAGATCATTGCATCGGATGGATGCCCAATATGATCCTGACCCCAGAACAAGATCCATGGATCGCGGACTGCAACAAGCTCAAATATTCGATTCCACAGAGATTATTATCATTGACTACGTTTCCTTGTTACCGGCAATCTTAGTACTTGTAGTGTTCGAATGCTCCGTAACTACATAGAAACATTACAGTCACCCGGGCATATAATCCAATCGGTGACAACATCTAAACCCTAACCCTCTCCAGCGCGCTACGGAGTCTTCTTTCTGAAAGTAGACCCTGAGACCTGGCCAGAAGCCAGGACAGATGTGACCTAGGCTTTTGCATATATTTTGAAACCCACCTTCGCGGTTCTTGCGCCAACCATCGCTGCAGTGGACAGAACGAGCAATACGGCCGCCCAGATTTGTAGCCCTACCCAGTTCTCTCCGCCGTTGGTCGCTAGAATGGCACCTGCAATAGGGCTCCCAATCAATGATCCAAGCCCAGCAGCCATGAAAGCCATACTCATTCTGCCACCTAGCAATGCCAGATTCGGAGTGAGACTGGCCACCGTCGGAGCCGGTAAACTGACAAAGGTTCCGGTGAAGAAGCCGTACAAAACGCAGAATGCAATAATGCCTTGCGTATTCCGGATGGCTAGCAATACTAGGCTCAGGATGGCGGCGAAGAACGCGAACGAAGTTTGCATGTTCAACGTCCCGACATAGTCCGCAGCAAAGTTGGGCAACACCCGGCCCAGCGACGACCCCGCATTGATGAGTGCCAGCAAGTAGAAGCCCATATAGGCACTTACGTTTGCCCTAGACATAGCATAGAGCTCGATGTAGAAGAAGACAATGTAGATGCCCATGTAGCCAAAGAATGTACCCAGCCCGAAGAGGACGTACGGTACGTCGCGCAGAGACGAGACATCGAAGAGGGATCTGCGTGTTTTCGGGTACTGAAGCGGGCGCAACGCGACAAGGGGCAATAGGAGGGTCCCGAACATTATGAAACCAATCACTCGAGTGGCCCAGCCGAATCCAATTTTGGGTTGAAGCTGTGTCCAAAGAATGGGATAGACCACGCCGCCTGCGCTCAAGTTAGCGTGAAATATCTATGAGAACAAGGAGCTTCAGGCTCTTGCTACGAACCAATGCTACTGCCAAGAGATGCGATGCCTGTGGCAAATGCTTTCTTGGTGGTGAAGTACTGAGATACGATGGCAACTCCGGGAAGGAAGAGGCAACCAAACCCAAAACCGGTGAGGATGCCTTGAGCCAAGAAGAGCTGCCAGTATTGAGTACAAAGGCTGGTCATGAAAACACCCAACACACTCGTGATGAGACCGACGACCAGGAGCGATCGGACGTTACCACCGTCGTAAATTGGTCCGACAAGCGTGCCGATCAGAGAGAGCAGAAACACTTGGACAGATCCTATCCACGATATGGCCGACGAGCTTGAACCTTCAAGTGAAACGGAGTAGTATGTCTGGAACACTCCGTACATGTTCACGACGCCCCTGCGTCGTGGTTAGCCGCATGTGCCAGCCAGCCAGCCAGCCACGAAAACCAAAAACAAAAGAGAAGAGGAGCCGGGGGGAGAAGAAAAGGGGGGGGGGGGAAGGGTTGTTCCGCGTCCGTTCCGCAGATTCGGAGGCACAAACTCACCAGGTGTTCAAGAATATACAGAATGAGCCGGCAACCTGCAGCCAAGCCAGGACGCCACCGTTCGGAGCAACAGGCATAGAAGAAGCCGGGGCCGGGGCGGGTGACGGGGACTCCGAGGGCTTGAGGCCATCGTCGTTCTTTTCGCGGTCGCTGTCGCTCGAATCATGGTTTCCGACTCCATTGACTAGTAAAACAACCAGGCTTGTCAGTAAAGTTGCCATGGTGAGGCGGCAAGGCAGTCCTACCTGGTGTGGAACTCGCAACATGTGAGGCGTCGCTGGCTGGCGGCTTGTCAGCGGGTGGCCTAGGCATTGTCTCGGCAGAGTCGCTGGATTTCTCCATGACGCGGGAGGGTCGGGGGTCCGAGGCTGGTAACTGCAGCTAGACAAACTGAGCGGAGGTATGCTTGTGGGAGAAGGTCAAGGAATAAAAAAGCCAGGAGCTGTAAATATTACCGAGGTTACGAGCACGGTGCTGCGGATACGAGCAGGTCTTAAGGCCCCTGGCCGATTGCGAACTGCGGTCCGCGCCCTATCGGGGGGGTTTTCGGGAAAGGAGCCGTACCGGCGCACCCCAGATCAGGAGGACCGGGCGATGATCCAAACGATCCAAAGGTCTCAATGAGGGAATAAATGGGTGCATATCAATAGGGAATTTCCTACATCATAAACAGGCATAACCTCAGCAATCAATCTAAGTATCTGTCTAACCCAAAGGTGAGGCCTATTGAGCCTTGACGACTATCCTTGTGAATTAGACATAGCGCAATTGCTGATGGTGTTTACATACTGAATCTCCCGTAAGCCTTTCGGTTCATCCATTGTGGATACAAATCACGGGTGCCCACTATTACTAAGAGTATTGAGATACCGTGACTCAGTAGTTACGTGAACGCAGAACTCGGGCGATGGACACCAGATTCGGCCGGTTTCGCGCTCTCCTCACCACAGGCATGGCGCGGCGCCACTGCGGCAGACGATGCTCAGCGACAGCGCGCGGCGTCGCCGAGGCCGGCACGCTGGCGCGCGGCTGGTTCCCCGGCGACGTGGAGTTGGCTCCACAGCCGCGGTCAGGCGAATGCGACTACTTTCCGGATACGTCCAACTTCCTCTCGTCATGAAGACGGGCGCATCCGCGGCACAGCAAGATCCCTAACCAGATATACAATCCTCGTATGCCGTGCATGATGCAGTCAGCTGAGCACGTGCTGAGCTCAGCCTTGCCGCGGTCGGCTTAACTGAGCTAAGAGTGTCTGGACCGTCCTATGGTAGTATTGAGTGGGGTCCTAGGGATTGGGTTATAAGTCTGCAACTATAAGGGAGCCACATAGCGAGATAAGCATTCTGCACTTCTCTTTCAACCTTGTAAGTTGCCTCATGTATTGAAAAGTATCTCGTTGCTCCACAGCAGACCGGCTCTAGATTTGACCGATGCAAGACGCCAGGCACGGCCCGGCCACCCCGTGTCAGTCCCACAATTGCATTCAGTGCCGCCACGGACGCATCACCTGGAAAGGAAACTGGGGAGCAGAGGGACTTTCGTCTTGTGCTTACTCGTACCCGCGTCTCGGGTCTAGAACTGTTGCCTACGAGGCTTGGGGTTGAATACCGCCGCCCCGCGCTGCAACAACTTAGGTGGATATCGCGTGGGGTGACGGACGCGGCACGCATACTCCGTAGTTCCGGCTTAGCCTCAAGGGCTGGGGCTGAAATGGGTTATACTAGGGCTAACCCGAACCCCTGGCAAAGGGTTACTGGTCCTTGTATCGGGAACCGTGCCGGCGAGCTATGCTTCTATGAGAGTGACTATGGCGTGAAAGTAACAGTGGATCTGGTCGCTCGATCCAGCCACACCCTCAGTCTAGGAGAATCAGTATGACAACCGGACAACGTCGTGATGTTGCTGGCCTAAGGGCCAAGTGGTCAACACTATCCCAGAGCAAGTCAGGGCAGCTTGCCTGGCGTCTTGTTTAAGCCGGTATGGCGCTTATATTTTTAGATAGCTTATATTTTTCACCAGCTGTGGGACTTGTACACGATAAGTGATTTGTACTGTATGATGTGATGATGTACTCCATGGCCAAGATGAAAAGCTTACCCGAGTATATATATCATGGCATGCCATGCTGAAATTACATGACGCGGTCGAACATCTTTTGCCAGCGAGGCAGCTTCTTACACCCTAGCTTGAGTCGCAAATATGAGTGTCTCAAATTTTACGTCTAATGGGACGCAGGACGCCCTGACAGGCGTCCAAGATCCTCGCTTCTCTAATGCGGTTTACACCATAACCCTCCTATCTATTCTGAGTGGACTTGGCCTTGGATGGAAATTTTTTCAACGCATCCTCTGGTTCTTTGATCGTATGCTGGGCGGAGCCCCCCATACTGTTACGCTTCCTGGCCCCCCCGGCCTTCCCCTAGTAGGAAATCTTGTTCAGGTGGGTTCGCGGCAAATAATCGTTCTTCCTGACTGATCTGACTCCCTTGTTCAGCTGGAACAAGGCCATGTCCCCAAACTCGCTGAGTGGACCAAGAAGTATGGTGATGTGATCCGTGTCTCCCTTGGGGAGCGCGAGGCTGTAAGTTCTCCCTGATATGATTTCTGCAACGCAACAGCAGGATGAATCACTAAAAATGTCTCATTACAGGTTTTCGTCAACAGCCACAAAGCTCTTGCTCAAACTGTCGTTCAGCAAGGTCCTGCATTTCAATCACGCCCGACCTTTAGGCTTTTTCATAGTGACTATGCCTCCTCTGGTATCTGGACTGTTGGAAGTAAGTCTCAAACTGCATGTTTTACTGCTCTACGCTTGGTCTGAGAGTTCTGAGGGTTAAGACTAACGAACCTACACAGCTTCGCCCTTCAGCGACCGCCTCGTCCGCACTCGCAAGGCGCTCTCTACCCAGATTGCTCCTCGTGTGCTTCCCATATACACTCCCGTCATTCATCCCAAGCTCAAGAGGCTCCTCGGCGACGTCCTCAAGATCAGCCAAGGTCCTGCCATAGACCTGGGCGAAAAGCTTCACCATTTCGGCACTGGTCAGGTCTCGGAGCAGCTTATGGGTCAAGCTCTTGATGACGACTTGGTAGCAACGATCGCAGAGAACGAGACCAATGTCTGTGAGTATTGCTCATACACTCTGTCTTAATATCGCACAGTTCGGGGACTCACACTCCGTGCTTAGTCCGTCAACGCACCATTGGCTCGCCGATTCGTGACTACCTTCCCGCCTTGCGCCTTGCTCTCCGAGCTCGCTATTTGGTCTGCAAACTTTTCGGCGTCGAAGAATGGGCCAAGGATGAGAAGGCAGAAAATGCCCGAGAGTACCGCAGAAAACAACAAGCCTACATTAACCAGATGCTGGGTGAACTGAAGGAACGCATTGAAAGTGGCGACGCTACTCCATCCATCCTCGGCAACATGCTCCGTCAGGGAACCCTGAGTGAAGAAGAGGTTCTTTTGGCTTCCTACACAGGCAGTATGTCCTCTGCCCAGCTTTCGCTACACGGGTTCAATTGTATGGTCGCTAATACGGTTCCGTGAACAGTTGCCGCAGGCGTTAACCTTGGCTACTCCCTCACCTGGATCATCGGCTTTCTTGCCAACAGACCTGATCTGCAGAAGAATGGCTTCGAAGCCATTCAAGAGGTGTACAATGGCGAGCCACCCAAGCCCCATGAGTACGACCGCGTCGAATACGTCAAGGCTCTGCACACAGTAAGAGACTCGATCTGATCAGGTATTGGAAACCATCTCTAATCATGAATTCCCCCATACAGGAAGGTTCGCGCATGTATACGCCAGTCCGCCTGGGCTTCCCACGGCAGACCCTTGATGGCGCCAGTTACAAGGGCCATAATATTCCCAAGGACACGGTAAGTCTATCCTCGCTTGCAGGCGGCGGAACATGCGCTACTGAGAAGAGTTCTGATTATGATGGCGTACTCAGCTAGTGATTATGAACCTGTTCGCGGCCAACCGCGACCCCACGGCCTTCGATTCTCCCGACGAATACATTCCTGAGCGATGGATGGACGGACGCAAAGGTCGTACGGACTTGCCCACCGAGGGCGGAGACAAGCTTGGAGTGCCGCATTTGACTTACGGTGCTGGCCGTCGCGTTTGCCCTGGCATTGACAGTAAGTTGTCACTTCTTGAAGTCGGATCTTGTGCCCAGCTGACCCGTACCAGTGGCCAACCGCGGATTGTACTCAACTCTAGTGCTCCTCCTCCATTTCTTTACCTGGGAGCGCCAGAGTCTGGGCGAGGAGGAGAAGAAGCTCGTTTTCCCTCCATTCCGCTCGCAACGAGAGTGCTCGCTCGAGATGGACGCGATTGCGGATACCGCCACACCAACCGAGGCCCAGGCTATCCCCTGGTCGGCAGGCATCAAATTCACTTGCCGGGATCCTGCGGGTCTCCGCGCTTGGCTCGAGAGTTCGGACGAATGAGATTTTCCCCTCCCTGGTCTGGAACCTGCATAGTGCACCTGGCTTCGGTGCAACAAAAAAGAACTCCGCCGCAAATAACACCTGGCCGGCAAGCTTTCCCATTTCCCAACAGCTTAGAATATACTCCGTAGATGTAAATATAAAAGTTTGAACAATTTCTCATCTCCGCTGTGGACAAGGAAGATCTCCCTCCCTCTCTCTCTCTCCTAAGCTTCTCGCTAGGAAACGTGGCTCAAGATTCTTGCTAAGTTAGGCTTGCATGGTCCCACATTAACAGTCATTCGTACTTGTGTATCTCCAAGTAATCGGCGGGCTAAAACCTTTGCTAATACGGCGAACTCTGAAGGCAAGGTGGTGAACAACATTATTCGCATGCAGTGAGTAATCCTTTGTATGATCCCGTTCTAGACTCTTGTCTTCAGTTGATTGCCATTACAACTATCTCCGAAACCGGCTAGGCTACCACTATGCCAAGACCCGTTGCATCTACGTGGTAGTTCAGATTCAGCTGAGCGCATGCAGCTGCTCCGCTCCGTCTGCAGGCTTCAGGTAGGGCATTCGGTCTTTAGTATAGAGCTCGGCGGCCAGCTTGTTTCCTAGCTTGGATGCTCCCGCGTCCAGCCCCCCGCCTTTGATGTAGGTCGACTCGGGCATAATCTCCAGCTCGGTGTAGAGACTAGAGCCGCAATCACCACAAAAGTAGTGCTTGTTGATCTTGCCCGAGTCCCCGATGGCATCGTAAGCCTTTGGAGTTCCTGTCAAATTTCCGGCTTGTGAATAAGAAGCCTTGGCAGTTTCTTGAAGCGGACACCCGTACCTTCAACGACCTTGAAGTCTTTGCGAGAAACCATGACATTGGAAGTAAAAGCGCTACCAGACCACTGTTCCATGTCTTATTAGTGACCACTGTCTTACGATATCAATGGCTTTCCATACTTTCTGGCAGTCGACACAGTGGCAGAGCGCAGTCGTAAGTGGCTCCCCTGGCCCTCTCTGTCAGCACTTGTTTATTTTGCATTATGTACAATCTGATTCTTTCTTACCAGCATACTGATACCTAATCTTGCCGCACAGGCAGCTTCCGTTGGTCACCATGGCGGGCTTATTGGATGTGCTGTGTAAGAAGCAATGGCCTTAAGATGATTAGCAACCTATATCAAGCCGTTGCGGAGGGTCACATGATTATTATACGTATATCTACCTATCGGGGATCGGAAGCCCACTTGGCGGCGAACCACTCAGCATTAATGTCAGCGCTAGTATCCGTACATAGTGCTACGTAGAACGGCACGGGAGTGAGGCGGGGAGGTGAGATTCATGATACCAGTACTTCTAAGTACCTCGGAGTACTGCCCATAGAAGCCACAGGACCGGTCCGTGCCAAACATGCATTAGTGCGTATTTTAGCCGGAATAGTTCGGTACGTCTTTCCGCAGGGAATACGACGATTGGTAACCTCACCTAATATTTTCAGCGGCATCGGTCCGCGGTCAGCACAGAAACAAGGCGCCAATGACCAGTGTGGGTGTTTGCGGGGGCCGGAGGAGAATTCCCTAAAGTACTTCCGGTCCATCATGATTTTGGACGGCTTCGCCGGCCGAGCTAACCGATGGCCCCTCACCTTTGGATGTGTGACCCTTTGAGCTCCAGCGCCGTTGAAAGTGCCATGAAGTCTTCCGTGCGAGGTCATTCTGTGAACAGCGATGTCCCATGAAGTGGCGCCTGGCTTATGGAACTTTTGCCCCCCAAACTGTACCTCAAAAATCGCTAGAAATCTGCCCAAAGCAGTAAACTGCCCCACTCCATGCAAGATGCAAGACACAAGCGCAAAGCAGTTGTTCAATACGGAGGCAGAATGTACCCTAATAGCAATCTGGTATGATTGGCCAACCTCTAAAGCACAATCTCTTGCCAAGTGTCATTTTGAGAGCCAAAACTCCTATAGGTTAGCTGCCGCTTTGTAGGATACGCTTCCTAATAGTGGGTCGCTCGCTACTGCTCTATAAATCCTCAAACCCCAACTTATGAATGGATTCGCTATCGCACATGCCTTACGCGATCCTCTCTCCTTTTTCTTTATTCAGCCCACTTGTGAAGACTGCAACATGGGTGACCAGATTCATCAATCCCAGCCAGCCTATGGGCAGAGGCTTTTGACCTCAATCATCGATGAGCGGGCCCTCGCAAGCCCCCTGAAGGCTTTCATGTCCATACCCGCCGGTGACACTGTCGCTGATGGCCAGAGAGACATCTTGTATGGAGACATTGCTCGAGCGATCAACCGCTGTGCCTGGTGGATCGAAAACACTCTGGGCAAGGGTGTTGACTTCCCCCCTATTGCGACTTATATGTCGCCCATGGACTTTCGACATGTGATTCTCATCTTTGGGGCTATCAAGTCTGGGTACAAGGTGTGTCAGACAGGGTCACGTTAGTTTTTCCATGGCTAACTGGATCTTGTAGATGTTTTACAGTTCTCCGCGGAACCACGCAGATATCCAAGTGGCGCTGCTGGAGAAGCTACAATGCACATTTCTCTTCACACCCGAAGACATGTCTGAGACCACTAAGACAGTGCTCGAGAAGCGGCCAGGAATGAAGAAATTCATCCTGCCCGAGCTGGAATACTTTCTCTCGGAAGAGCCGGTGGAGCCGTATCCCTACAACAAGACGTTCGAAGAGGCACGCAAGGATCCATATGTCGTCTTGCACTCATCTGGCTCAACTGGAACGCCGAAACTCCTGATCCAGAAGCACGGGTCGGCGGCGGCCCACGATGCATTTCAGCTCTTCTCCAGCCTCGGCGACGCCCCTTTCTTCGTCAGTTCGTGGAAGGGGAAGCGAGTCCTGACCAACTTCCCCTGGGTGCATGCCGGTGGCGCCCACATCTTGGGTTGCGGTATCTACTACGACTTCGTGCCTGTCATCTCAGCGGCCTGGCCCCTCCGAGGTTCCGAGGCGGACCACTTCCACAAGAGCGGCACTATCCAGGCGGCTTGGTACTCTCCCTCCGTCTTGGCTGACATCGCACGCGATCCGGTATTCCTGGAAAACATCTCCAGCCTCATGAATGTCTCCTACTCCGGCGGCATCCTACCTCCGGACGTCGGAAGCGCCATCTCCAAACGAACTCGCCTCTTTGGAAGCATGGCTTCGACGGAAACCGGAATCCTCCCCGGCGAGATTCCGCCCCCGGATATGTGGAACTACTATAGGTTCAATGAGCGCCTGGGGCACACCCTCAAACACTACGCAGACGACCTGTACGAGCTGGTGCTCACGAGAGACAAAGCCAAGGAGTCCTTCCAATTTGCCTTCTACACGTTCCTGGATGCCGACACGTATGACATGCGCGACGTCTACATCGAGCACCCCTCTCAACCTGGCTGGTGGCGGTCCTCTGGGCGCATCGACGACGTAGTGGTCATGGAGGACGCCAAGAAGCTCAACGTGATTCCTTACGAAGCCGCGATCGAACGGCACCCGGATATCGCAACCGCCTTGCTATGCGGCACGGGACGCCCCAGACCCGCCGTTCTGCTGCAGCCTCGCAAGTTCCCTGAGTCGGACGAAGAAGCGCGCAGATTCTTGGATGATGTGTGGCCGAGCATCGAGAAGGCCAACGAGTCAGGTCCGGTCCATGGGAGATTGATCAAGGAGTTAGTCGTTGTGGCCACGGAGTCTAAGCCCATGGTGAAGGCAGGAGGGAAGGATACCGTCATGCGGAAGAGGAGCCTCCAGCAATATGAGGAGGAAATTGATGCGGCTTATAAACGTGCCGAGAAGCTGGGTCTCCTATATGGCGATTTCGCAGAGAAGGGTGGATTGGTTTAGGTTGCTCAGGTACTCTAGCTAGAATAGACCGTATAAGCATCGATTGAAGATATTTTACTCCTTGGTTATAATGCCGATTCCAAGTACCGGCGTGACAAAGTTGGTCCTCGTCTCTTCCAAGCCATTTCAAGAGGCTGGGGCGTGGCATCTGAACGTGGAAGAGGTCGTCTTCAGTAATATCTAGTTGCCACTCTAACAAGGACACAATCTCAGTCAGTTTTCGCCGCCCTTCACGATAAGGGAGGGCGGGTGGCCGCTGTCGGCTGAGAACCTCGGAATCGTCCTGTCGTACGGCGACGACTCGCGGCTACCGACGCCGTGCCTATTCTTCTACGCGCAAGTCATTCCGGTGGTTGCTACAAAAGAACCAATCTACAGACCAGAAGCTGGTCAATGGGGCGCACTTCTCTGCCATTGGCTTCGTCCCCAACCTCTCGGCGGACCCGATCGCCCTCGCCTTAAAGGAGAACCCTCCCGCCCAAGATGAGCCCGTGCCACTCTTCACGAAGAATTTGTGTGCAAATGGATAACGGCAGGCCACGTATTCGGCCAATAAAACTAGCCGGTGCCGATTAACGTAGCCGCTACTGGTTTGGCACTGCACTCAAAGGCTATCCCGTGCGCTGATACCTACTTGGAAGCAGCACAGTCCGGTAGACAAAAGTCTTTAACACCGAAATCGACAAGCGCACCACAACCGGCTGAGACAGTGGGATTTGCATAGCAACAGGGGGCTTGCAGACACAATGATATGCGGAGGCAAGACTGTCCGCAGTAGTAGGGATTAGAAACTATGATGGCATTATCATCATTCTATATATACTGGTAGTTGGAACGCGATAATGTCGACTTTCGGCACTTGAACGTGTTTGTCAGCGAAGTCATGGAGAAGCAGCTAGCAAAAGCATCTGAAAAACCAGAGTACATCATATAACAGTCCGCCGCCCCTGGCTTAGTCAATATGCTGTGCTGTGTCGATATTGCCAGAATCCTCAACAGACTGAACTTGCGGGAGGACATGCGTAAAGTAAGCTCCCATGAACCTTGTCTCTTGTAGTTCGACGGGGCCTGTGTAAGCAGCTTGAAGATCATCAAGACCAGTCGATCTCTGATCATTGTCGGACGTAGGCGCCTTTAGGTTTCGTTGTATGATGTCAATGATGACGGAATTTGAGTCGTGCTCCTTATCAGGATATCATTGGCTCGACTGACTATTGCGTGTAGAATGTCGAGGTGCCTAGGACCGAGGAAACGTTCGGGTTTCCGCCGCGTCCCTGACGCCCACGGCGACTTTGAAAACATTTTTTTTTCAAGTCCTTTAAGGTAGACATATACTGCAAACCCTCCAATTTGTTACAACACCCTACTAAGAGACTGCAAAAGGGGAAAGGCCGGTTGCTCCATCCAATGATATATTGTCGGATTGGGAAATGTATGTAAAGCAATGACGCTTTACGTGTAATGTTCGGTCGATCATCCCAAGTATCTCGAACACGACTGCCGAATACGAACACGTCAGCGCCCGATATTACGGAATAAACCAAAGTGGCGTGCGCTTTAACTGCCAAGGATAAGGCGTCCCAACTGACAGTCCTCATCGACAAGAGTTCCGAATGACGATAGAGACGCACCCGATATGTCTCAGGGTAGGAACCATTTCACTTTTGCTGCCGAGCCGCAACGTTGGGAGATCCGATTCATGAGGATTTGTTGTCGGTCTGAGCTCGCCAGGCTGGTTTGGGCACTTACCTTGGCTTTGAGACTACTCGCAATCCCACATTAGACTTTGACATATGCTAGTGTTGAATACCAGCATGTGGTTACCCATAACGATTTGCCGCCCACGCTACCATTGCGGTTGGATGAATTATGGGTGATAGTGGGCAAATAAAGCTAGGCAGATACGCAGATACCTAGCACTCGCAAAACTCAAAGTGAATGCAACGGCTGCCTACTGTAGTTAGTGGCTGAGGCAAACAGAAATGTGTTTGACGGTATGTCCTCTGCGGACCGACTCTTACCGTGGTATTGAGGGCTGCATCTGCGTCCGCGCTTGGTAGATATTGAAGTCTGGATGCAGTTTGGATGCAGTCCTGATGCAGTCCTCCTGCCTCCGGCAAAGAGCGCGCCACGTGACAACCAGACTCGAACTTGCTCGGGCGCGCATTCCTGCCAATTCACTGCCATGACTCCCCCCCTTGAACTGACGAAGCGTCAAGCAAACAAACGTCGTCCTCACGGTTTCTCAATGCCATTGCCACCGCTGCAGGCTCGCGCCACCGCCCATCCGATCGCAGCCCGTCGGCAGCTCCCAGGCAGCTTACATGCCAGCGCCCCCGCGCATCTCCACAGGAGCTTCTCGGGGTCCGCACGCGCCAGCCAGCCGCGCGCGTCCTGCCCAGCAACAGGCGGACGGGCTGGCACCACCCGAGAGCCTCTCCGTTTCGCCCCAGGACACATCACGCTGAGGAGCGATGCCGCCGAAGCGCAAACGACCGGTTGAAGCTCCCGCGCCAGCGAAGCCCGACCCGCCGCCCGCCGCGACGCGACGTGCGACGCGCCAGACGCCTGTCCTACCCCCACTGCCTCCGACATCCGCGGCGGCCAGAGCGGTGGCCGCCGCTGCGGCTGCGACTGCGGCTCCCGCGGCGGCTCCCGTCGGTGCTCCATCTGCCACAGCACGCCCGGCGACGACACAGACTCCCGTCCCGATACCAACGCCGTTGGTGTCGCCGAAGCGCAGTCGTGGGCGACCGCAGCTCGTGAACACGCGCCCGCCCCCAGCTTTCCAAGTGCCAATCGCTGCTAGCGCCGCTGCCGCGCTGGCGCCCACCTCGAGCAAAACTCGCGTCGTGCTGCCTCAGGAGAGTTGGCGACTGGCCCCGGCAGCGTCAACGCAAGACCCGGCGACTCGAAACATGGCCAGCGCCGCCATCAGGAGCAATGCCCGACCTTCTGACTTGGTCGCGCCCGAGATCACGTACCACGTCCCGCAGCCTCCGCAGCCGGGCCGGCTTCAATCGTCGCTCGTGAGGCCTCATGGCCCAACCGGTCACCCCCCGCGGCTCGACAGGCCCCCTCCGCCTGTGGTGACGCCAGTGCCGCCGCCGAAGCCACCGACGCTGCCCGTGTCCGACCGCGTCCCGCCGAGGCCGGACCGCAATATCGACAAGGTCGTGCTGGGAAACTTGTGCTTCAGAACGTGGTACCCAAGCTACTACGGCAAGGAAGTCCTCGGAGATACGTCCGGGAACGCAAAGGGGGGCAGCAAGGAAGGCGCCAAGGAGTCGGGCGGGAAGGCTTCTTCGAAGAAGGACCGTGACCAGCAGCCCATGCTGGAGCGGCTGTATGTCTGCCCCAGCTGTTTCAAGTATGCAAAGGAGCTGGTCGCCTGGCGAGGGCATGTTCGGTTCTGCGAGCGGCAGGGACACGTGCCTGGCAGAAAGATTTATACCCATCCCAAGGGAAGGCGCAAGATACTCGTGGCCCACGATGGCAAAGGGCCCGGGATCAAGAGGAGACGCGGCGATGGTGGCATGCGCTACATGGAAGAGATCGTCCAGGACGAAGGTGAATGGAGCATCTGGGAGGTGGACGGCGAGAAGGAAGGGGTGAGCAAGATCATGACCCCAACATTCGTGGCGACCACGTGTGACTGACCATGTCTTAGCTCTTCTGCCAGAACCTATCTCTGTTTGCCAAGCTCTTCCTCGACAACAAGTCCGTCTTCTTCGACGTCACGGGCTTCAACTACTTCTTGCTGGTCTACACGCCACCGCCCAGGCCCACGCTGCCCGGCGCCGAGCCCGTCCCGCAGCCGCCTCCGCAGGTGACGGGCTTCTTTTCAAAGGAGAAGATGTCGTGGGACAACAACAACCTCGCATGCATCTTGGTGTTCCCACCGTGGCAGCGCAAGGGGCTCGGCGCGCTCCTCATGGGGGCGTCCTACGAGATCTCGCGGCGCGAGGGCGTCCTGGGCGGGCCCGAGAAGCCCATCTCGGACCTGGGCAAGAAGGGCTACAAGAGGTTCTGGTCCGGGGAAATCGCGCGCTGGCTGCTGAGGCTCGACGTCAGCCAGCAGGGCGCGGGGCTGGAGACGATCGTGGACGTCAACGACGTCAGCCAGGGCACGTGGATCTCGACGGAGGACTGCCTGGCGGTGCTACGCGACATGGGCGTCGTGGTGGACGCGGGCATCGGCCCGGGCAAGCCCGAGCCGACAGACGACGACGACGACGGTGACGACGACGCCGCCGCCGACGGCGAGGCCAGGGCCGAGGGTCAGGGCGGCAGCGCAGATGGCAGCCAAGAGCTGGGCCAGGCACGAGAGCCTCCCGCCAAAGCCAAGGACAAGACGCCGGCGGCAGTGCATCGCGTGAGGGTGGACAAGGAAGCCGTGCGGCGGTTCGTCGCGACGCACCGCATCAGCCTGGAGCGGACGTGCGATGCCAACGGCTTCGTCGAGGGCTACGCGGTGCCGGCGACGCTGGGTGCCGCGGAGGACGGGGAGGGCAAGGGCGTCGAGGCGTAGAGCGCAGAGGCCGACGAGGCGCATGATTTTTTAGGACGTATGATACCCCCGGCTTGGTGCAGATGAGAGTTTTATGCGCGCGATGTCCAGCGCGCGTCTGCGTACCCCTGAGGCTTGAGATTGGCGCTGGTGTTGTGCATGTACTAAGGCACGCAGTACTTTAAAGCGGCCGGTTCTGTTATCAACGAGCTTTTGCCTGCGAGCTTGCCTACAAGAAATTACTCGAATGCCTGCCACCGTCGCAAGTTCCCCTACACGTACGGGATGATGAGAAGGATGCACCCTGCAGAAAGCAGCCTCGAGTTGAAATTAAACACCAGCACCGCTTCAATGCTGCAGCAGCTCCCCAATCGGGCAATGAGCTTGGCTGCCGGCCCAATGGCGGCGGCCTTGCAGCCTGGGCTCCCTCCCTGTGTGTGCCCTGGGCGCGCCGCTTGGACCCGAGAAATTCTCGCACCGCACCTCGTGCGGCAGCGGCCCGGCCGTAATTAACCAGCCTCCCCTGGGGCTAGCGGCAGCAGCAGAGAAGTTCTGGCGGGCTTCCACGGCGCTGCGGCGATGACGACGTGCCAACTCGCTGCTCGTTCCGAGGTGTCGGCGCAAAGCCTGTGAGCCATTGCCCGTACCGCCCAGCCGCAGACGACGCTGGAATTGTGCTCGTCGGCTCTCGTAGTTGTCCTCGTATGCATGCACTTTTGGGACGCAGCTACCGTACGTAGTACAAGGCCTGCTTGCTTGGTCCACGCTCGACTGCGTTCGGGCGTGGCGCAACTCAATTACACGGGCTGCAGGATTTCGTCTGCGGGCAAGCTCATCAATCACAATTACGTTGTACGTCGTGCGTCATTTTGCGGCTCGTCCGGCGCGAGTACGAGTTGCAGGGGTCCCTGACGGACGGGCCAAAACGCCAGTCGGCTAGGAAAAATTTTTCCCGCCTGCCTCGGCGCAAACGGCGCTCCGGACGACATGGCCAAGGAAGGAAAAAGAGATTCTGGGCCCCACTCATAGCCACGGAGCCGAGATCCGCCCAGCCATTGGCAGATTGGGTGGCTTCTTCTGTTTGCGAGAATTAAGTAAACAAGCAGCCGGGACAGCTGTTGCCCGGGGCTCGGCTGCGAGCATCGTCTGCCAGCCAGTGGCCTGACCGCCCTGCGGCTGCCGCCCGTCTCGTCTCCCTGCTCGGTCGTCATCGGCCGCAGCACACTGACCCCCGAGGGGGCGGGCCAGAGAGGTGCGTGCCTGTGCTGTGTCGTGCTCCTCCAGCCTCGAGTCCCGCTGGGAGCTGCCCACGACGTACGGGCGAGGAAAGCTGGTCGTCGTCTCGGTGCTGGCTTCGATGCCGATGACGGTGGCATCGGGCGACGCGAGCCACGGCCGGCTGCAGGCTGCAGGTTGCAGCGCGCGTGCCGGCAACCGCGGTCTCGGGACGCTGTCGTGGCTGGCTGGTTACACGCCGCAGCGTATTCCCGTCGTCTCGGGACCCGAGCGGCCAAGCCAGGTGGTGCAGGGAGATGCGTCTGCCTTTATACCTGTTCACCCCCGCCTCGCGAATCACGCGCCGGGCCACTCCAGTAAACAAGATGCGTCCCATTGTTTCCCTCTCTGCCGCCCCTTCCACGGTGACTCCCTCGCTGTCCCTCCGTCAGACGCTGCGGGTCGAGCTTCAGCAGCGCAGCGCAGCGCCGGGCTCGCGTCCCAGCAACCCAGCTTGCACCTGGTGGGCTCGCGTGATCCACCCACGTGCGAGGCGCGGTCTCAGTCGAGCTGCGCCATTTGGCTCAAGTCGCCAGCAGCGGGAGCCGCCAAGTGGGGGCCAACCCTGGTCCGGCTTGCACGGTCGTGGAACCCCCATTGCAGCCTCATTGCCTCATCCGGACTCTGCGCTGAAGGCTTATCGCTTTGATATCGGCCACTTTTCTTCGCTGCCTCAGAACAGAGTTTTCCGCAGAGTCCAATCCAGGAGCATCCGTTGCGGCCAGAACCAGAACCGGCTTGTCGCGAAGCAATTGGCGCAGGCGTCCAGCGGCCGTCGACCGATCGGGTTTCGTCGTCGTCCTAATAAGTGGGCTTTTCCACTTCGTACGAGTAAACCGCCGCCAAAACGCCTTCGCCGGCGACCGTTGGCCCATCATGGCCCATGATTCATGGCCCACCCCGCCAAGTGCAAACCACCACGGCCTGAGGCATTGAGGCCTTCAACCTCTTGTATTCCTGGCCCCGTCACCCATTCTTCTGGCAAATCCACCCGACTTCCCCCGAAAGGCTACCACCCCCGTGCGAGCCGTGGGCCTGTGAGATTGGCACCCCTTCCAGGCGTGCTGTCGCTGTGAAAATCTCGCTCGTCGTCGTCGTCCGTCTCGAGGGCCTCCTTGATTTTCACCGTTGCCCCAGCTGACGCCCCTGACCCATCTTCCCCGAGTGGAACCCTCTTCTCGTTTCCCTCCCCCAGCTCCAGTCTCTTCCCTCTTCCCTTTTCTTCCCACAGCTCGCCTTCTCTCCCACACTCCCACTTCCTCACCTTTGCTTCCAACCTTCAATTCAACTCCTCCTCAACCACAACTCTCCCCTCTCACAACCATCGCAATGGCCGCCACCCGTGTCTTCGCTAGCCGCCTGGCTACCCAGATGGCCACCAAGGCTGCTCGCCCTGCCATCCGAGCCCCCGTTGCTGCCGCCTCCAAGCGCACCATCACCGGTAAGAAAAACTTTTTCCGACCTGGCTCCGGCTCGAAGACGACTCGCAAACGAGCCACCGAGGCGCCAATTGAAGGACCCAATGGCTGACAGTCGTTCCTGAAGGCTCTGCCAGCCCTCTCCAGACCCTCAAGCGCCAGCAGGCCACCAACCTGCTCCAGGCCACCTCCCGCAATGCCTTCCAGGTCCAGAAGCGTGCCTACTCTTCTGAGATCGCCCAGGCCATGGTCGAGGTCTCCAAGAACCTGGGTATGGGCTCTGCTGCCATCGGTCTGACTGGTGCCGGTATCGGTATCGGTCTCGTCTTCGCCGCTCTCCTGCACGCCGTTGCCCGCAACCCTGCCCTCCGTGGCCAGCTCTTCTCCTACGCCATTCTGGGTTTCGCCTTCGTCGAGGCCATTGGTCTTTTCGACCTCATGGTTGCCCTCATGGCCAAGTTCGTATGTCAACCCTCGGATGGAACCCCCCTGAATGCCGCCGATGGCCGTCGTCTTCGGGTGCTAACATGCGTCGACCTCAGACCTAAATCAATTCCCACCCATCTGGGAAAGCCCCTGCCGAATGACGGGGCTCTAATATCTGAGGGGACTGCTAGGCAGTGGTCTTTGTGGAGCTTTGGCGGCTTGCCACATTGGCCTGTCCTGCCAGCGTGCACGATAGGAGGAGGAATTGCATTATAGACGGCATAGAGTTGGGGAGTGGCGCCGAGCAGAGGGATGTCGTCTTTGTGATCAAGGCGGGAGACTCCCGGCGGAATCCATCCCGAAAACGAACTTGTAAAATAAAAGCCTCATTCATCTCGATTCCTCGACAATGAAGAGATTTTTCCTTTTGTCACCCAATACACCGGATTGATCATGCCAACTTGACAATTGTGACTTCAGATGCGATTCACTCGTTCCATGTCCAGGATCACTGATCCTCGGATGTAGCGAATCTTGCGATTTGTTGGAGCTCTGAGTGACTTGATTGAGCAAGCTCCCCTCGCCCGATCAATACCTGGGGAAGTTGGGGCTACTGCCAGTAAAATCGGGCATCATAGTGGCTTGCCGGGCACTTGCCGAATCGCCCTAGCCGAGGACAGCCGGCAGAGCACTCAGTGTCTCGCGCCTTCTCGCTCAACGAGGAACCCTGGCCGGTTCCGCCAGCGCATCCAGGAACACATGACCAAACCCTGTGTGGTGCCTGCAATTCAAGGCAAACGGTCATGGGGTGCCCTCGGATCCATGGTAACGCTCCACACGGTGCCAAATTGCTCCTTCGGCGTTCCACGCCCGTGGAGCCTCGGACGAGCTTCACTGGAGGTTCATAGGCCAGTGATTGAAGGGTAGATCGAAATGAGGGGGGGAGGGTCGAAGAAGTCAACGAGTGACCAACGACGCGATTCGAGGTGGAGCTGCGTAGAGCATGTAAACACAGCCAAGTTCTGGTTCGCCAACCGAAGATTGAATAGGCATCAACATCCTGACCGAGGAGATGTCATGTTCGTCTGAGAGCGTAGCACTTGCGTCCATACTCCAGGATCTCTACTCATCCGAAGAGGTTCGGAGTCTGTCGGTCCTTGCACACCGTCGCAGGTCCTCTTGCTCACGGCCGAGTCCGATCCATGCGGCGATTGCAGCCTCGGATGGTGACAGTGTATCGTGTTCATATTTCAGTTGAGACCTGAAAATACGCAGCCGTACCCATCGTCGAATTATGTAGCTGATCTCCTTTCGGGTGGTTCCCGATTCTTTTGTTTAGTACGGAGCAGATGTATTTCTTGGGCGATGACTTCAGCGTAGCTGCCCGTCGAAGCTTCGAACAGTACTGCGGAACTCTGTGCTGCAGTTGGTTTCTGAGCTGGAGAGTGCAGGAGAGCGGGTATTGAGGCTTGGGCTAGGAGATGGGAGAGATAGCCAGAAACGTCGGCTGGTCGAGCCATCAATCTCAAGCCGGACAACGAACTTCGACTTCTGGCATGAGGTGGAGGATGACTGCATCTAGAGGACAGCGAGCCTCAAAGCCTCTGGCGCATATAGGATACCTGTTGGTCGGTCTGGTCAACATCAATGCCCTTCTATTCTCGAACTGTGGATGGAGCGTTCCGGCATCACGCAACACGGGGATCCACACCGCTCAATACTCACGAAGCCATTGAGCTTAGCAAGCCATCGCATCACGACTCTGCGTCGCGAAGGTTTCAACGGGCAACGACATCAATCGCACACGCCAGGAGAATGGTGCAGGAGAGAGCCAAGAAACAGAGTGCCGTCGGGAGGCTTCTCCTCACATCACCTTCCCCTCACGAGCTGGTCACATGATCTGCCGTGCTACCCCAAAATCCTACCCTACTGGGAGATTGTGTGTGCCGTTAAACGAACAAAGTCGGCTGATTGAAGGCAATAGCGATTGATGCTTGTTGCATAGTTACTTGACGATTCTGTTGCGTGACAACTCGGCGCGAACGCGTTGGTAGCGCCTCGTTTGAACACCCATCGAGTTGGTGGATGGACGCCATCAACTCGGTCGAACTCTGTGCCAAAGGTGGCCAACCATGCACCCGTGGCAGCCACAGTGCCGAAAACTTACCCTGGAGAGGTTAATGGGATATGTTGATATGCAGTCACATCGAAGCGAAAGGTCTCTCGTAAACATGTCGCGGTCCCAGGGCTTCACGTTAGCCGCAGTCTGCGTAAAAAAGGACATATGCCACGCCGTGCTGGATACCTCGGTGCCTATGGTAGGTAAGGTACCTTAGGTACCTACCTAGGCAAGCTAGGGTAGCTACCATTTCGATCGAGGTAGTAGTCTTGTAGTGTATGGAACCTTGTGCAAGTCATTATTCAATGTTTGCGACTAGCAAGCCTTCCTGCATGAAATCCATAATGGCTATTGACCCAATTCCAGCCAACCCCATTGGAACTCCTATGCGATACCTAATGGCGATTGCCGTCACAAGTAGCCTCCATCGTCACCCGATCTGAATGCTTCACTTTCTGAATGTGGCGCTCCTCTCGCCCCTCACAGGCGGCGCCTTCCGAGCCCCCTTCAACGGGTTGTCCCCAGTCTTCGAGTAAGGGTCGAACACCGGCTTCGGCTCCCGGACCGGGCCGCCTGCATTGCGGTTCGCGTGCATCACGGAAGCGGCTTTGCTGTAGTCGAACGCTGCCTCCTCCTCCTTTCGCAGCTCCTCCGACTCCCTCTTCTCCTCTTGCTTCCTGGCTTTTCGAGCCGCACGTTCAGCTCGCTTCTTGGCACGCGCTGTGTGAAGCCGCTCCTCCGCCTCTGCTGCATCGTCCTCTCCACTCGATTTCGGAGTTTCGACCTCCGCGACAGCTGGCTTTTGCTTTCTGCCCTTCTTCAAGGTGAACTCCTCGTCACCATCAACCACCATTATGTCTGGATTCGCCTCTTCCGCAGCCGGCGCGGCTATGACCTCCGGTTCCGGGGGAGGCAGGTCCTCAGGGCCATCAAATTGCAGCTCGCCCCCAGAGGTCCCCTGTACGAAGCGTTGCCATGGGAATGGCATGTAGCCCTCTTGCTTCTCGGTTGTCAGGTCCGCCGCTTCCCAACGAGTGCTAATGGGCATGTGTCCAAAGAGCTGCGAATGCGGCATACTCCTGATAGTGATTTCGCCGTCGAGCTGCGGCATTTGCTTCGCTCCCATGGGTTTGCTTGGCAAAATAGGCTTCTGGGCGGAGTCTGAGCCTCCTGATGTCAGAAACTGGAGCATGCTAGGGCCGCCCTGGGCTATCGCCTCCTGAATTCGGGCCCACAGCTCGTTGAATTTGGCCCTTGCCAGCGGCGCTGAGACCGGAAGAAGACTGTGCAGAGCTTTAGCATCTGGCGGGTTTACACGCACAATGCTGAGCAGATTGCTGCTTCCGAGCACAAAGTTTGGATTCTCATCTTCTCGCCGCGCGGTGGCGTCTCGCCACGTCCATATCGCCCTGAACATGGCGAACTGCTCGCTGCTAAAGGCAAGATGCCCCTGCTTTAGGAGGTAGTTGTAGAATCCACGAGAGCCTTGTCCTGTCTGCTCGTCGAAGTCAAGGTGCTCGTGCCGAGACAGTGCCAGCTCCCTGGATCGCTGCAGTGCGCGGCCGATATAGTCCGTCTCTGGATTGCTGCGATCCGACGAAGCAACGAGCTCGTTCCGCAGCTGGTCGTAGATGTAGAGAAGGTAGTGCGTGTCCGACCGGGCGTAGTACATCATCTCGGCAGGAATAGGTCTAGGTGCGGTCAGTGGTGGACTTCAAGATGAGTGATGGCGCGATGCGTACCGTATTCTCCAGTCGGCTAGCTGATACTGCTTGTCGGCGTCGAAATCGACGAACTTTGAAAGGAGGAAAGCCAGACTCTTCCCCGGGTAGGCGAGAAGGTCGCAGGCGAAGAAAGTGTCGAAAAGACCGTTGACGTACAGACCCAAGTCCCGCTGCAGCCAGACCATGTCCATGTAGGCACCGTGAAAGACCTGGAGAAAAATGAGCACAACCGAGGCGGCAGCAAGTGGCTGAGTAGACATTTACCTTGACAATGCTAGGATCTGCAAAGACTTCGTTGAGCACCTCAAGCTGGTGGCGCCAGGGTCGCAGGGTATCGACGACCCAATCCCTCTCCCGAGTGCTGACTTGCATCAAGCACACCAGACCCGTGTATGTCCGGTAGTCATGGTGCTCCAAGTCGACGGCAATCTCCTTTGCCTTTTTCAACTCTTTCAGCATGTCCAGGACGCCTTCGTAGGTGTCCACCCAGGTGGCGGATGTTGTGTCGGCCGGTTGGGGGGGAACGGGCTCGGAGACGTGAAACAGTCGATCCGGGTACGCCATGCTGGAAATTTCCGCCTCATAAGGGTGTTTGTACCTGCATTTCCGTACTGGTTAGCGGATATGGTGACCTGCGAGGGAGACGGGGAAGAGCGGTCTTACTGCAGAGAGCCATCCTCGCCGCTGAATGTAACAAGACTCTGATCCAGAGGTACGGTCGCGTGAGGCTTCCTCGTGATCATCGGCTTCCACGGACTTGTTGGAAAATTATCTGGCTTGCGGTCGAATAGTACTTGGGGCTTGGTGACGTTGGCGTTGCGGATGACCTTGGCCGCCGTCGACTTGGGTCTCTTCGAATTGGGCGCCTGTCGTTTGCATGTCAGCTTCAGACTCGTAGGATATGGCGAGGCCACGGGGTGCCTCACAGGCTCGGCGCTCGGGGGTTCCTTGCGCTTGACCAGTCCCGTGTACTCGTCCAGCGCGGTGTCGGCCCTTTCCAGGATCGAGTCCACCACGTCGACTACATCCGGCCACCTCATGTCAACGTCCTCGGCATCTTCGAGAGTCGGCGGCTTGACGCCGCATGCCTTGGCGGCCGACTGGAGCAGGCGCGTCGAGAGCTCGAGGATGCGGGCGGACTTGTCGTCGAGATTGTCGGCGACGTCGGGGTTGATGGTCCGCTGGAAAGACAGGTCCTCGGCGGCGAGTCGATTGACCGTCTTGACGGCGGAGACGAGTGACTTCTGGACGCCCTCTTGCAGGGACTTGAAGTCCTGCGGCGGCCCCATGGTTGCGAGTCGCGTATGCTCGACAGAAGAGCTATGGGCTGTGTGTGGTGACGGTGGTAGCGATGGGCTTCGTAGCGCGCTCGTCTTGGAAAATTGAGGTGATGGAACCTGGCGACGAGCTTATCGATAAGGCAGCGCGGGCAGGGCGGCTGCAGCGTGCGCCACTAAGACGGAATACAGCAGCAAGCACTTCCGGCACTGGTAGGCGAGTCGCCCACCCCTACACGCAGTACGGGTTTAGGGTGTAAGTTTCAGACTTGCTCGCAACTTCAATCGCCAGCGCTGATGCTTAGCAAGATGCCCAGATGAACGCGGAGACGCAAGTTCCCGCGGTGCGTACGGCATGCAAGAAAGACGCTAGGGGCACGTACTTCGCAGGGTCTTGCGGGCGGACCAATGCTGCGAGCAGAGACAGCCACGAGGAACCGCGACGACGGATACCTCCCCAGCGAAGCAATCGCCGCGACTATAAACCTGCAGCGTGCAACGTAGAATTTTGACGCGCAACGGCAGCGCGGGACAGCGGCCGCGTGACAGACAGAGGCTCGCGATCGGCGCCTTGGAGAAGTTGGTCCGGAGCTGCAGCCCGTCGACTCCTCGGTCGAGTTGCTCCGTTCGATGGGGCCCTGGACCGGCCAAGGGACCACTGTGGACGCGGCGCGCAGCGACGAAGCGTCACTCGATCAGGATATTTTCGGCGCAAACCTGGAAGCCCAGCCAGGGCACCGCCCGGGCGTGCCCCTCCCATTGGCGTCGAGCACCCCTCCCCGCCATCCCGTCCACGGCCCCTGCAACACCTACCAACGTTCTGAGTACGTACCTAGGTAGGTAGCTCAGCGATCGGGAACAAGCGTCGGGCCCTGCCGCGGTCCTGCTCGCACGCACTCGTAAATGCCTCTCGCCGGAGTTGTCCTGGCAGAAACGCGCGAATCGCAAGGCCGCTTGTGCAAGTATGCATGCGTGCAATTACTCTACCGCGCTCCCCAGCTGGCTCTGGAGCAGAGCAGCCGAGACAACAGCCGCGACAACCTTGGCAGCGCCCCGTACGGTAGCGCACGGGTCCCGTCCTCGTACGTGTTGCCGCTGCAAGCTAGTCGCGCTAGCGTCCAACCCCACGCTGACTGATCGGCCAAGCTTCCAACTTGCACCCTTCCAGTGTCCAGACTCTCCTCCCGTCTCCAACCCGTCTTGACGAGCTTCTCGAACCCGTCCTCCCCTTCTCGCAGACCCCTCGCAGGCCCTTCGCGACCGCAGTGCGCGCGACACGACCCATTCATGACCGCCACCGACATGCCTGGCGTCCAGCCCCAGGCCGCTCCTGGCCGCCTGCTGCTGCTCTCCAACCGCCTGCCCATCACCATCAAGCGCTCCGAGGATGGCAGCTACAGCTTCTCCATGTCCTCCGGCGGTCTCGTCACCGGCCTCAGCGGCCTCGGCAAGACGACGAGCTTTCAGTGGTACGGCTGGCCCGGCCTCGAGGTGCCCGAGAACGAGGTCGACAGCATGAGTACGCGCCTCAAGGACGAGTACGGTGCTCACCCCGTCTTCATTGACGACGAGCTTGCCGACCGCCATTACAATGGCTTTGCGAGTATGCCTCTGCACCTTGAACCCCGCCCTTCAGCTCCCTCCCTAACCGTCGATCCCCCGCAGATTCCATCCTGTGGCCGCTCTTCCACTACCACCCCGGCGAAATCACCTTTGACGAGTCCGCCTGGGCCGCCTACCAGGAAGTCAACCGCCTCTTCGCCAAGGCCGTCATCAAGGACGTCCAGGACGGCGACTTGATCTGGGTGCACGACTACCACCTGATGCTGCTCCCTCAGATGCTCCGCGAGGAGATTGGCGATTCGAAGAAGAACATCAAGATTGGTTTCTTCCTCCACACTCCCTTTCCAAGCAGCGAAATATACCGTATATTGCCCGTCCGGGAACAGCTCCTCACTGGCTTGCTCGATTGCGACCTGATTGGCTTCCATACCTACGACTACGCACGCCACTTCCTGAGCAGTTGCTCTCGCATTCTGGGTTGTTCTACCACACCCAATGGCGTTGATTGGAACGGCCGGTTTGTCACCATCGGCGCGTTTCCCATCGGCATCGACCCTGAAAAGTTTGTCGAGGGGCTCCAGAAGCCAAAGGTTCAGCAGCGCATTGCTGCCCTCAACCGCAAGTTCGAGGGCGTGAAGCTCATAGTGGGCGTCGACCGCCTCGACTACATCAAGGGGGTGCCGCAAAAGCTGCACGCGCTTGAGGTCTTCCTCACCGAGCACCCCGAGTGGATCGGCAAAATCGTCCTCGTGCAAGTCGCTGTTCCCTCGAGGCAGGATGTTGAGGAGTACCAGAACTTGCGCGCCGTCGTCAACGAGCTGGTCGGCCGCATCAATGGCAAGTTCGGCACCATCGAGTTTATGCCCATCCACTTCCTCCACCAGTCCGTCTCGTTCGACGAGCTCACGGCCCTCTACGCCGTGTCCGACGTCTGCCTTGTGTCCTCGACCCGGGACGGCATGAACCTCGTCTCGTACGAGTACATTGCCACCCAGCGCGACAACCACGGCGTCATGATCCTCAGCGAGTTCACCGGTGCCGCGCAGTCTCTCAACGGCAGCCTCATCGTAAACCCCTGGAACACCGAGGAGCTGGCCAATGCAATTCACGATGCCGTCACCATGAGCCCCGAGCAGCGCGCCGCAAACTACGACAAGCTGGAGCGCTATGTCTTCAAGTACACCAGCGCTTGGTGGGGCGCCAGCTTCGTCGCCGAGATGACGCGGCTCAGCTCTGAGAGCATCCAGAGCAAGACGCTGCGGAACGTGTCTGGTGCGGTGGTGTCAGGATTGGGTCAGAAGGTGCAGCAGGCCGCCGACGTGGCTTCCCACCTGATCCTGGGCGATAAGAAGGCCGGCGACGATGAATCTGCGGCGCCTAAATAAGCTGCCGTGCAGCCTAATCTTGACGAGTACACGTCCTTGAAGCGATCGATTAAACTTATCTCATTACTAGTCCCCCGCAATCCAGTAACACAACACAAAAGCTTCGTGCCTCATAGGCAGGGGTAACGGGGGCCGGTGTTATCGCGGGCGAAAGGAGCGTTTTTTGCGGGTCGGCGTCTGGAAATTTGGAGCAGCCACGTACACACTTTCCGTCACTCTCTCATAGTAATGTTGTCTCTAGCATGGTGATGTTTGCCATGATTCTCGGTTTACTATCTAGACTATCCTAAAGACCAGTTTCAATCTCGGCTCCATCGAGCGGTGATGTGATCAACAGCGTGAGGCCGTGGGATAAAAGGGGACGGGGCCAACGATCTGGCTGGAAGGAAGAGAAGAAGGGGTCGCATCATGATGTGTCGGGAGGTATCTCAAAATGGTGAATTGAAAAGGGGAATATTACGACAGCCGCGCAATTAGCAAAGGGGGTCGAGCCAGAACGTGGGACCTACACCCCCACACAGCCACTCCTCAGTATGGCGAGTTCACGATGTCATCCTTGCCGAGCTTGTACCTCCCACTGTCCAGCTTTCCGATCCTCGCCGAGCTCCTCCGTCCGCTGCCGGTGCCGGTGCCGCTCAATCTGACGTTGCCAATGATGCTCTCCCGCGTGGGCTTGCGGAAGCTCTGCTTAGCCACCATGTTGACCTCGTTTGGTAGCGCGACGATGACGTTCTTGTCGGAGCCGAATTTGAAATCGTCGGCTTTGACCTCCTCCTCGTACCGCTTGATCTTGTACGCGGCCTTGACGCCTCGAAGAACGCGCTTAAGGCTCCATTCAATGATGTAAGGGCCAGTGGCGGTAATGATGCTCGTTTCCTCGATGCCCTCGCCGGTATTGAACTTGGCCGGCGTGAAGCTGATAGGTTTGCCGGTCTCGTGATAGAACTGGGCGACGTGTTCGGGGGTGAGCGCAAGTCGTCGCGGGTGAGGCTTCGAATCGGCCGTGAAGCCCTTCTCGAAGCCGAGCTTTCCCTCGTTCTTGCCGCCCTTTTGCTGAGCGTCCACGAGCAGGATGTAATTCTTCGTCGTGCCGAGAATCCACCGGCCGTCTGCGGAGACATCCATGCCCGTGATGGGGTCGCCCAGGGCCGGAAGCTGAGTCTTGGCCCGGATGCCCAGACGATCAAACAGTCGAATGTCTCCCTTGTTGCTTGCCACGGCAATGTAGCCCTTCTCCGTCGTGGCGAGGGCGGAGAAGTCATTCTTGGACGCATACTGCTTCATGTCGGTGTCGACGAGCTTGGGGCCCGCCAGGCGAGGGTCAATGCGGTACAGCGCGTTGTGCGAGACACCCAGGAACGTCTGTTCGGATGTCATCTGCGCAAACTTATTCTCAGGAGCAAAGTTGACGACGGGGATGTCATCGTGGACATTCCACTCGTCGACTACCTTGCCGTACTCGAGATCCATGCGGTAGAGCTTGTTGGGGTCGACATTGTTCTGCAGGATGAGATCTCGGTCCTCGGCGTGCAGCATGACCTTCTTGGGGCTCATCAGCTTGCCCTTGGGCGTCGTGACCTTTGAAATATTGGTGGAGAATTTCAGGCGGTTGTCAGGGGTGTGCGAGAAGACGCCAATCTTTGATCCGCGAACGACAAAGGAGCGGTCGTGCTTGTAGCCGACGGCCAGCTGGGAGTTGACCTCGCCCTCGTTCTTCTCGGCTTGGGCAGCCTCATCATCTGACGAGTCATACTCTTCAGAGCGGATGCCTTCGTCCTCCTCTTCGACGACTTCATCTTCGTCCTCCTCCGGCTCTTCTTCGGGCGGCGCATCTTCCATGTTCAGATCTGCAAAGGAATCGAGAACGTACTCGCGCTCCTTCTCCTGAATCTTCTTCCACTTTGTCTCGTTCAGCTTCTCCCAGATGGCCTGCATTATCGCCTCCTGGAACTTCTCCAATGTTGGCTGATCCTTGAAGCGCAGCAGCCACGATCTCGCAGTGCCATCGCTGCTGAAGTGGTTGAAGACGAACGAGAGGAATTCAAAGTCGAAGACGGGGTTGAACTCTGCGACAACCGGCGTACCCAGCCACGACTTTTCTCGGCCCTCGATTTGCAGCCAGTATTCCCATTGTCCAACTTCAGAGACCGTGGCGATGACGGAGTCATCGACCAAGACGAAATGGCCCGGCTGAGGATCAAAGAGATGGAGCTCCGCGGTGAGTGCAGCATAGATTTCAATGGCCTCAGGAGGGGAGTCCGACTCTGATTCCTGCGTTGGCTCCGCCGTCGCCGGTTCCTGCTGCTCTGGGGAAGGCACGGCTGCCCGCTTCGCGGACGAGTTGGCGGCGGTCCTCTCCTGGAACATGTTGTCTATAGAGTCGATGGAACGAGTAAGAGTCGGGCTGTTGAGAGGGCTCGCGGGAGGGATCGGGGGCTCCCCGTGGAATTCAAACTGCTGAAGATCGGCGTCGGAGGCGGTGGTGTTGGGCTTGCGATACTTGCGCTCGTACTGGCACTCCTGGGCAATCCGGACGAACTGCTCGGCCTGAGAAGACGGAACCTGGGCGTCACAGACAAACTCGTAGACGTCACCCGAGTCGCCGCTCAGGTCCCTCCAGGCCAGGACAGTCTCCCCGCCCTCGCGAATCTCAACGCGCAAGTGCAGGGCCTCGTCGAGCAGGAATGTCTTCTCGTCGCGTTCGGCAGCAAGGGCGTCGAGCTCGGCGTCGTCGCCCTCCTCCTCGGCGAGCAGCTCGGCCTCGCCCTCTTCGAAGACACGCTGAGCGACGAGCTGGTAGTTGAAGTCCTGGTTGGTGCGGCGGATGCGGAGAGCCGAGTCTTTGAAGATCAGCTCCGAATAGCCCTTGGGGGAGAGCGGTCGGACGAGGTACAGCTGGCCCTGGGGCAGCTCGATGAGGGACTCTTGGGTGCTTGAGCCGAAGATCAGCTTGCCAACTGCGAGGCGGATGTGGTCAGCTTGGGTCAAGGCAGGCAGACCGGCGGGGTCGAGAGCAGACGCGGGGCGGCGAGGAACAGACAGGAGAGAGGGAAAGAATAAGTGGCAAGCCAGAGCAGGGCCGAGCAATGCCGAACAGGGGTTCTTCACTCACCATTCCGCAGGACAAACATGCTGGCGCCGTGTCCTCGCACTGGCGGGCGCCTTGCGCACTCGAGACGTCGAGAATCAAGACTGTGGTGCTCAGATTTCAAATGCCACGAGGAGGCGCAGAGACATGGAACACGGGAACGGCAGGGGAAAGCGTAAGTAGATGTGGGAGTCAAAAAAGCGCGAGGAGGAACGTCGTTGGTGTGACGCAAAGTCGCCGGCACGCGAGATCGACTGCCCACGTCGCGTCACTGGCGAGTGGATGGGGTAGGGTAGGTTGGTAGGTAGGTGCTCCGTAGATAGATGGGCGTAAATGGGCGGGATGGGATGGATGGGTGGGTGCCTGTCCGAGCGAGGTGCCAACAAAGCTCCAGCCGTGTGCATCTGCCTGCCCTCTGCGACGGGCACCATGGAGGGGCAGCAAAGCTTGGGGTGGGCTAGCGCAGTTTGCCACCAAGGGTCGTGTGGCGGTGCATGGTTCAGCCACACGTCCTACGTCATGGCGTCTCTGAACACGGAACTGGTTAAAAAGAGTCAACAGTCGGGCATTTACTCGTACAATCTAGAAGGCAGACTTCGGACGAAGTATAATTTTACTTTTCGCATCTTCCGCTCGCTCCACAGTCGAGAATCGGTGTTATATTGTCGATGTTGCCGTATTAGTGAATGAAGGGGCTACGGTGGACAAATCTCTTCGACGGAAACACGCCGCACCACGAGCACGTTTACATGTGACGCATACCTCGAGGAGGATTAGCCACCCAACTTCTACATCGATAGGCGGGCCGTTCACCTCGACGACTGGAAGCCTGAACGCTTCCCAATTTGGCAAATTGTCCCCAGCACGCAGCAATGGATAATGCGTCATCACACATCCTGGCGTCCTCAACCCCCTGCCTCAGTATTGAGCCAATGGTGCGGCGAATATGCCCCGACAGCTTGCTTACTCTATCCAACGCCATGGGGTCTTTTTCAAGCTCCTCTTTGTCCATGGCTGGAGAAAAGAAGGAAAGGAAATATCGTTGAAATCGTTAGAACCGACGAACGCGTAACAAGACTCCCCGCTCCCAAACCAATACCCATGAAGCTGAAGTCAGAGCTCGTCCTGTCCAATACCCACCTCGCTCTCCAGGCTTTCGAAAAAGTCATGCATCAATATCTCGCTCGGTTCACCTCCTAGCCTACCCCCGCGCGGGGGCGCGCCTGCAAAGTCGTCGGCGATCAACCTCGCGACATTCATGCCCATCAGCGCGCTCGTCTCCATGGTCGAGATGAAGCTCTCCATCCCGGACGTGTAGTACAGGCCTCTGCCCACGATGGGGTCCTGGAAGGTCACCCGCGGCAGCTCGACCGGGTAGGAATGGAACCAAGTCGGGTGGTACCACGAGATGGGTTCCACCGCGGCCTCTGGTTGGTCGCCGGCGAGGATCGAGCTTGGGATGTCGACCCCAAGGATGCTGGACAAGAATTCTGCCGTGACGGCCTCGGCGGAGAAGATCTTGTACAAGAATTCCCGCCTCCGTGTCCTCGGGTTGATGATGGTCCTCAACGTGCTGATGGAGTAGAAGCCCGTGCGCCCTACGCCGTCGGCGCCCTGCTTGGCCTCCTCGTCCTTCCCGAGGGTGGTATACACGTTGCTCGGCGCCCTGCTGCCGGGCTCCAGATTAAAGTACGCTGCGTGCAGCTTGAAAGGCGACGTAAAAAGCGTGACGTGGAGCTTCGTATAAGGAATCTTGTCGATGTGGTGCTTGAGAACTCTCTCACCGGCATCGATACCGCTGAATTGCCAGGGCGATGCAACGATTACGTTATCGAATGCGGTTGGGACGGTTTCCACGTCTGCTGCTTTTGCGCTGCTGTCTCGGGTTGACAGGAGATACTTCCGAGGTGTGCCTGGCTTGGCATCGCCTTCATTGAAGGTGATGGATGTGACCGACGTGTTTCGGTAGAGGGCAGCTCCGCTCCGCTGCACCATGCTGTCAAAGATTTGCCAGTTTCCGCCGGCGACGGCGACAGCCCCATCAGTGGCAAATGAAACCATGGTCTCCAGCCCATGGATGTAAGCCAAGTTCGAGGCATAGTTGACCCGCGTAGCAGCTTGTATAAGCTCCCGTGAGAAATCTGCGTTTATCTATGGATTGGCTGTCAGTCTTCGCAACGGAACAATGCACACACGCCTAGACTCACATTATTCTCCGCCAGAAACTGCTTCCCCGTTATGCCCGTGATTCTGTGGAGTCCCAGCTCAAACGACCGCTGGGTCAATGACCGAAATGGGAAGTATGGCTCTTCATACAGCTTTAGGAACGTGCCGATGACGCTCCTGACCAGGCCCATTGCCTTGTGC
Organism: Albophoma yamanashiensis; assembly: GCA_001600555.1. Classification (NCBI taxonomy): domain Eukaryota; kingdom Fungi; phylum Ascomycota; class Sordariomycetes; order Hypocreales; family Ophiocordycipitaceae; genus Albophoma; species Albophoma yamanashiensis. Next base: position 1,122,536 of record BCKH01000003.1, read on the forward strand.
GGCGACAGCCCGTATCGCCACCACAGTTTGCCGACGTCCCACCACCACGAGCTGCCCTTGGCCGTCTGGAAGACGAAGCTGCTGCCATCCCAGATGGCGGTCACGTCGCCGGCCTCGGCCACCGACATTTCGGTCAGCGGCAGGTCGAAATCCCGGGTGGCATTGAACAGGATGTGGTTGATGGTGACGAAGATGGAGGCCCCCAGCTCCACAGGCTGCTCGGGGTCGTCGAAGGCGTTGACGGTGAGGGTGCGCCCACCGACGTGGCTCGTCTTCTCGAAAATGGTGATGTTCACGGCGAGTCCCTCTTCCTCTGCATACCGTTGTAAGTGGTATGCCGCCGAGGATCCCGCAGCCCCGGCTCCTAGCTCTTCAGGTCAGCTATGCGTGAACGTACGCCCTGCGGCTCCCCGCGCCTCATGCAAGATGCCCTATACAAAGGCTCTCTCGGGCAGTGGCCGTCCGGGGCATCGTGAAGCCACTCACCGATGATGGCCACATTCTTCACGTCGCCGTGGCCGCGAGCAGCGCCTCTCGGCGGGCTCCGCCAGCTCTCAGCACTCACAACTCCGGCCCACACGAGGCCACTGGAAAGACGCATGGTGCCTACACCAGAGTGCGAGCCGTCTAGGCGGGGTCCAGAAGCAGCAAATCCAAACAGACGGTGAAGAACACGTCAAAACGGCAACGTGAGGTTCGCTGACAACCGCTGTGCCATACGTACCAGCAATGGCAATGACAACGGACGGTTGCTGAGGTACATGCGCGTACGGTAGCAGGTCGTAGCGACCTTACTGTACCTAATGGTAGCAACGCCCCGCCATCCAAGCGTAGCACGGACGGAAATGCGTCACGTGATGACAACAGGTAGTTGTCGAGCAACCTGATTCGGGCCCTGCAAAGGTCCCAAATGCAATTTGGCAGTGATATTATGCATTTCCTCGGCTGGACATTCCATCATAGAATTCATGGCTGAAGTTGAATGGCAACGGGACCATTCCTTGCTACGAGGCTACCTACCGCACTATGCAGAGCCAATGGCGGCTCGCTACATCACTGGAACAACTACAAGTCAAGCAGCGCTTGCCTGCCAGGTGAACCCTCAAGTTCCAGAATGGAACTAATTAAGGTGCCCAGAGCTGATACTATCCCGCTCTCACCAGGTTGCTTGGTTCAAGCTCGCTTCTAAAAGGCGAAGTCCTGCAGTAATTCCGCCAGCATGGGACGCTCATCTCACCACACAGGAGAAGGGCGCTTCAGAATGTTTGGAATGAATTTCATGGCGCAGAGCGCGTTGCACTATAAGTTCACACACAGTCTTCAGATCCAGGCATCTCTCAGATTCCAACTGAATATGAAACTCGGACGCTGACAACGGTCTCGGGTAACAAAACGCTTTCAATTTGCCTGCCCAATTCCAAACCCGAGGCCAAGGCTACTGAAACCCCCAAAACTGCGCACGCTGTAGTTCTCCAAGACAAGGAAAGAGAAAACGCACGGATCAAGCGCCCCCTTTGCCACGTACTGCTCGACTCTATCGGCCGCCGGCCGTGGCGTTCGAGCTTGCGCCCGCCCGAGCCATCGTTTCACTTGCAGTCTTGCTTCGTCCACCATCCGATCCCGGAGCAGCCTCTGTGCTATCAATCGACTTGCGAGTGGGCACGTCGTCGCTGCCGCCTGCCTGGTTGTAAATGTTCATGTCGTAAATCTGGCGCGCATCGGCTTCGAGTTCGGGGTCTTCGCCGTCCTCGTCCCCGCTGGTAAGATCCACACCATCGGGATAGCCAATCGAATGGTGAGCCTCGCGGCTCATGACTTCGTCAGATAAGCCGACGGGATCTTCATCACTGTCAGATTTCAAATCGTCGTCCCACTCGCTCGAATCGTCCGTGCTGAATTGACGGAAGAAAATGGCGGGTGGGGGAAGAGGAACAGGCGCCAGACGCTTGATGCGGCCCGACACATACTCTATCTCTATGGCTGGCGAGGCGCTTCGCGAGGGTGACTGTGTCATGGGTTGAGCAGGCAACGATGCGGACACAGGTACCAAGCGGCTCATGACGCCATCAGCTGCTTCGGTCGTGCTACTCCGATCCGCGGATGCGAGGTGGTGCCTCTCCTCTTTTGGGCGCTTCGTGGTCACGACCACCATGAAGTGGTCGTCGGGTAAGACACCACCCAGCCCGCACGGCTCAAGAGGGCGGACCTCCATGTACTGCTGCTCGCTGGCCCAAGGTAGGTCGAAGTCTACCTCACTCACGGCGTCTGAGGAATCCGCAGTCAACTCCGGGGGATCATTGCTGCTGTCGACATCCATTTCCACCGGAGGAGAGACGCTATGGCCATCCCTCAATGGCCTGTAGCTAAGCGAGGCTCCAGAGTCAGACCTGTATGGCAGGGAATGTGAAAAATGCGCGAGGTGATCTTGTAGGTTCTCGCCGCTCGAGCGCATGTGCGCCGTGGGCGACACATCTCCAGGATCTCCCGACAGATCGGTGCAAAATGGCGCACCGCTGTAGTAAATGATTGCTCCGTCATTGCGCCTCTTCCTACGCACAGACGTCTCAGCACCGCTCAAGCCCATCCGCGATTCGTCGAAGTTGCTGTCCTCTATAGGACCCGAGGACAGCAAGGTATCGTCCGGGGAAGTCTGGCCGTTGGTCGACTCTTGCTGAACAAAAAGAGGAATATAGTGGAAGCTGGCGGACGAATCCGAGATCTGCGGGCCAAATTTGGATCCGTTTTTGCCCGAGTTGCCTGACTGGCACTCATCGGTCGAGTTGCGAGTCTTTTGCCTCTTGCGCGAGCGACCCTTGTCTGAGCTCGTGGTCCCGTCTGTGTCAGGGCTTCTCTGAGAGCTGTCGCCGGAACTATCGCTGGCAAACCTTGTGCCCTCACTTCCGCCCCGCCAACGGATCTTGCGCCCATCTGGCGAGAGCTGCAACTTGGTGCTAAGCTCCGACACAGCGGAGCGTACGAAGCTCGGAGTGACGTTGATGATATGTAGCTGTGCCATGCTGCACAGCAGGTTCAAGTAAACCCAACCGTCAGCGTCCGGGTGCACATCATGTTCGGTTGCGGTGGCGTCTGGCAAGAGCTCGGGCGGGACGAGGCCGAGGTGTCGAATGTAATCCATATTTTCGGAAGGCACCTGGGCGCGATCGGGATCGAGGTCCTCGGGGCGAGTAGGTCGCTGGTCTGTGGGCGAAACCGAGTTTGATGCCACGACGTTTGTGCCAGAGTGAGTACTGTTGCCCTTAGCACTAGACTCAGACTGATCGCCGCTGGGACGGGACGGCAGTGTGTTGTCCTTTGCTGCGCGCGTCTGTCCAGAGCCCCCGACGGGATCGGTGGCAGAAGCAATCTTTGCCTCTCGCACTGGCTCCGCAGCCGAGGCACGAGCCGACGTTTGCTGCATTTGTTGATGGTCTTGCGGCTGGCGCTCCCGGCCAGCAGGCACCGAGACGGCAGCAGCCCCCCGTGGCGGCGCATTTTGGCTGCGGCGCGCGTGTCGGCCACTGAGCTTGCCCGTAAAGAGCTGCTCAAGACGCCGTACAGCGATACTCTTCCTGTCCTGCTCTGTCATGGCCATATGTCGCGGGTACAGGCCCTCGGGAATGTCGCGTAGGTAGCTTTCGACCTTCTGTTCTGAAGACTTGACTCGCGAGCTCCTATCGTTCGGACGGCCAAGGTGAGTGCCGGAAGAGCGCGCGCCGGTAGACATGGACGCGTAGGCCGAGTCAACAGGTCGAGCATTGGAGCCCGAAGACGACGATGCGTGCTTGGAGGCAGATCCAGAAGCCGAGTACATCCGACCTCGATTTGCGCGCCTCGACGATTTCCTCTGCTGCGAGGAAGACGCATCGGGGTAGTCGTGAAGGCTGGCGGCAAAATCGCGAAGCGTGGAATCCAGCTCCATTTTCTTACTCTTCGGCAAACCGTGGATCTTGATCTCGAACAGTTTGTCCTTGCGCATCATGTCAGGGCCCTTCTGCTTATACCGCTTCAGCTCCTCCCTCAGCTTCTGGATTTCGACCGTCAGGTCGTCGATGACACTCCGGTAGTCATCAGCGCTGCTGCTTTGCGCAGTGGGTCTAGGATGAACCGCCGGTCGCTTATACGGGTCCGGCTTGTCCTCGTTGGAGGAGTCCGACTCCTTCTGAAAGAACGGCGGGTCGCCTGCGAAATCGCATCAGTCCATCGTGCCACCGAGGAAAATATGAGCTGCTTACAATCCGCCAACTTACCATCCTTGGTATTGCTGTCGAATATCGCCGTCGGGTTCTCATTGGACTTGTCGAACCATTGCTTCGGGTCGCTCTGGCCAGTCTCGTGGCTCTCGCCCGAGGAGTCGCGACGAGGAGACAAGGACGTCGCATTGCTCTTCACTACCGGCTCAGAGCTGGCACCGGCTCGGATGGAGGCGTCGCGGGCGAGTCGGTGGTGCTCCAACGTTACTGAATCGGCGGCGGCGGTTCGGCGCGGGAGAGGGTGGCCGGTTGGAGAGAGCGGTTGCGGTTGCGTGCTGCGCGATTCGGCCTCTGGCGACGGCATTCTGGTATAATGAAAGTCGCCTTTCTTCATAGAGCGTCTAGGCTCAACCCAGTCGTAACCAGCATGTTCTTAGCGACAGGGGAGGAAACGGTCGCTGAAATGCTCGGCTGGGGCCCAGGGCTTCGTTTAGATGTTTCCAGAGCCAGAGGATGACGTAGGAAGCAACAGCCTTCTGTGCAAGCCCTGTAGAAGCATAAAATACCGTGTCAGCGTGCGTACAAGAGGATATGCAATTTGACAAGGAGGGAGGGAGGTTAGCGCGACGGCTTTGATTGGCTGGGCCGCGGCCCATCATCGATCGATCGGGGCGCTTCATAGGATATGACGAAAAAGCGGTCCCAAGTTCGCTGGGCTGGCCGCTGGAGACTGGCTGTGACTTACCCGTGAACGCCTTTTGAGTGAACTTTGACCACACTGGGTACAGCTCCGCGCAAGGATGCCCAGGACCGCTGGGTACCGCGTTCGAGTTTTGTCGTGATCGTCGTGATAGGCCGAAGGGTTGTGTCTGGCGGAGTCTCACTCGCGTCGTGGCCGCCTGTCCTGGGTCGGATTGGGCTGCGGGTGCTTCTCACGGCCCTTCAGCTGCTCGCTTGCAACCCAGGCGAGGCTCTGTTGCGTTGTGCTCGCCGCGACGGAAGGGGATTTTCCTGTCGCTCGGTGGCGTGCGTCTTCGACGAGACCCTGATGTCGCTTGGCCTTCTCAAAATGTCGCCGGGGTCGTCTCGAGGTCGTCCAGAGTCGCTTGCGACGCGAATATCGCTGCTTTCCCGGCTTCGAATTGCCTGCAACGATTCCCGGGGCAGGGCGAAGCACTAAGATGCGCTCCCCGACTTGGCGCTTCACCTGCTCGTCGAGCGAGGTGTTCGGCGGGCGTCGCGGTCAAGCTGGGTCTTTCGGTCGGGTGTTATACGACACGGAGATGTAAGACGCCCAGGATCAAATGGACGACCTGGCCAGCTGCAAGGTGCAAGCAGGGTATCGGCGTCCCGAAGCGCGCCCGTCGACCAGAGAACCAGGTGTCTTTGGATGCGGCGGACGGTTTGGCCGTCGATGAGGAGCAGCGCAGGGAGACGAGCGTGTCGCGAGGGGTGTGCGCGTGCGACTCAAGCCGAGGCGGACAAGGAAGCGAAGCAGTTTCTCGGTCGTGCTTTACAGAAAGTCGGCACAGAGCACTGCGGCTGTGAGGTGCAGTGGAATACCAAGAATCCGAATGGAAGTTTGGCGGAGGCAAAATGGGATTGAGGCAGACTCTACGTACGACCGTGGGGTGTTGGCAGAACTTTGTCGGCAACGGTACCAGTGCTAATTCCAGGGACGGGCTCAGCGTGCGAGGGCGAGGGCATTGCGGGCACTCCGGGGGGGGAGGGGGGCTTGGGGGGGGACACGAGGGCTGCAGCATCACGACCCCCCCGCCAAGTACCGATTTCCAGGCCGGACAAGGGTCTGGCGAAATCAGGCGCCATCGAGGCAATCAGGCCAACGCCAGAGCAGCCCATCCCGGATCCAGGGTCCACGGCAGCGCCACCCAGTGGGGTGTGGCTAGCGGCCATTCGTCGGCCGGGCAGGTGGGGATGCCCTCACTTTCGTCATTTCGTGGCAGGGTGGCAAAGCTAATGGGCCCAAACGCTGCCGATGGGATGCCCGTTGTCAGGCGCGTGCTTTCGCGAGGGGAGAGGAGGGGAGAGGGGATGGGGGGAATCGGCCCTGCCGCGCTGTCGCTGTCTTCCAGTGCATTCCGCTCCAGCATGTGGGCCTGGCCATGTGCGCCGTCAGGAACCGTGCCATTGTCCAAGCTCATGTCCATGCTTCATGTCTACTACGTGCGAGCGTGCTCATGTTCGAGCTGTCAGTGCCTCAGTCGTCTTGTCGAGTTCGCGGCATCTCCCGTCGAAGCACGCCCACGCAGGCTCGCCGGGCCCCCTTGTCAATCGCAGCCTACGAGTGCTCCGCCAGGTATTAAGCTCCAAAGCAACCCTCGGTTGTCTTGGAGTCGTGCCACACAACGCGGGGTTCCTCGACTTCGGCTCGGATCTTGCTTTTGCACCGCCATCGCAAACCCCGCCGTTTGGCTGCAACATCGTCTGGTGCTGCGCCGCTGGCATTGCCCTGCGTGCAGCTTGAACCGAGGAGTTCGTTCCCCCTGGCTTTATGATCTACCGAGCATGGGGTGTCCAACAGAGACACGCTGCCTATTCTCCTGCGACTGAGGCTCTGCTCTTGGCCGTCGCACCGTCTGATGAAGCGCGAAAGATCCGTGCGCAGGCGCCCTGGGTAGCCGCCGGTCTGGCTCATGCGGAAGCGAGGCCTGGATCCCCCGAATCCCTCGTCAGCACCAGCCTGAGGCGGACCAGTTGCAGCCAATCCGTCAAAGCCCCGGCCCGTCAGTAGCCTGTACAGTACTCCGTACAGACGAGTACGAAGCGTACCGTATCTGCCCCAGTCCAAGGCAAACCCCCAAGCCACCAAGTCATGCCGGCGTTCGAGGCCCGCCGATGCAACGACGAATCCTCGATGCTCGGTGACCCTGCGGCCGTCCAGCCAGCCAATGGAAAGCTTCCAAGCCCCAGCCTCCTCCCGCGAGTTGCTCGCTGGTCCCCGAAAAAAAACGTATGCATATACAGGGGCGCCGACCTGATCCACCACCCCGTCTGCTGATCGAGTCCGCAACGTGAAGGTCCCCGGACTAATGCAATCCTTGGGCGGGTCCCCAGAGGGGTGATGCGCTCGCGCGATAGGCCGGTGTTGTCTCGAGCATCCGTAACCGGCATTTTGCGGCTTGAATTTGCTCACTTGCTGTTCAGCTCTGCGGCGTGAGAAGCGCCCGTCGACGCGCCGCGCCGCGTTGAGAAATGATGCTGAATCTTCTCTTCTCTTCCACGGCCCCACATCCTGCGTTCCGGCGTGGCGAGCGTGGTGCGGAGCGTGGTGCGGCTCCGGCATCCGGACCTTTGCAAATCTGCAATCACGACGCCGTCCAAACTGGCATTGATCCGCTATCAGCACCAGGCGTCCTGCTCTCGGGTGGCAAAACTCACCCTGCTGCAGTTCTGCCATGTTCTGGAAGCATCGGCTCAGATCCAAGCTCCGCAGCAGCCGATTCATAGGCCTTGTGGCTGGCTAGCATCCAGCGGCCTTGGTCGGTATGTTGGCATTTGGATGACCACGCCCATTGTATTGTACATACGCGACGCTACCAAGCTTGCCAAGTTACACACGTCCTCCCCTGGACCCTGTCCTGTCGAATGAATCAAAGGTCGGCGCTTGGAGTTGCTAATTGCCGTGTGCCCTGGTGAAGGCCATCTGGATATGCACCTCGACATGATCTCCGATTCGCACGTGCCAAATGCACAGAACACTTCTGCATCCGTCGTGCTCAATGGGTGAGCTTGGATTAAGTCTCCCTTTGACTGAATATTATAAGGTAAGGCCAATAGCCCCCGCTACGTACATAGACAATGCGGGAGTCTGTCTTTATACTGTCCCTATACGGGGCACAAAGCACCGTCCAGGAAGCATTGGCTGGAACTCATCCGTTCGAAAAGACGACATCTCCTGACTGCTACCCACAAGTATAAGTTAGAATCAAGGTTCTTGAAACACTTCACATGCAATAACGCCCATTTTGTTCTTGGCTCTCGTGTTTGTCTATCCGTTGTGCACATCCATCCGTGCTTCCGTCATCGCCCGGTCTATCAAACCAATCTCATGTCTCATATGTCTGCCTGCTTTTGGGCCCCCGTCTAGCACCTCAACTCCTCTGCCCGTCATCGTCACTCTTGTAACACAGCTGCTCCTCTATTCGGCACTCCGCTTAAGGTCCTTGGCGAGGAGCGACTCGCCCGTCATCTCCTCAGGCTGAGGCAGGCCCATGGCAGCAAGGATGGTCGGCGCAACATCTCCCAGCACGCCTCCTTGGGCCTTGAGGCTCCATCCCTCCGGGGCGTTGGCCATGATGAAGGGTACCTTGTTGGTGGTGTGGCTGGTCTTGGGGTTGCCGTCGGCGAACTTCATCTCCTCGGCGTTGCCGTGGTCAGAGGTGATGAACAGAATATATCCCTCCTTTTTGCACGCCTCCAAAATCTTGCCAATGGCTTTGTCAGTGGCTTCGCAACCAATGATGGCAGCCTCGTAGTCACCCGTGTGGCCAACCATGTCAGGGGGGGCAAAGTTATTCATGACAAAGGGGAAGCGCTGCTCAGCAAGGCGCTTGCAGACCTGGTCAGCGACGCCGGCCGCAGACATCTCGGGAGCCTTGTCGTAGGTCGCGACCGACTTGTTGGAGGGAACAAGGTCCTGATCCTGATCGCGAGTCTCCAGGGGGAACACCTTCTCGACGCCGCCATTGAAGAAGAAGGTGACGTGGGCGTATTTCTCGGTCTCGGCGACGTGGACCTGCTCAACGTTCTGCTTGCCGAGCCACTCGGCCAGGACATTGTCCATGCGCTGCGGCTCGAAGGCGACCTCGAAGGGGTAATCCGTCTTGTACCTGGTCATGGTGACGAGCTTCTTCAGCTTGGGATAGGCAAAGTCGGGCAAAACAGAGCGGTCGACATCGCCGAGGAGCTGGGTAATCTGTCGGACGCGGTCGGATCGGTAGTTGAAGAAGAAAACGGTATCGTCATCTGCAAGGACAAGTTAGCACCGCCCGCCCCTTGGGGGCTAGATCTGCGCACCCTTGATTCTGCTCTCGTCACCACCGACGATGATGGGCGTCAGGAACTCGTCCTTATCCTTGTCACCACCACGGTTGTATCGGGCCTTGACAGTCGCGACCGGGTCATCGCTGACCTCGCCCTTGCCGTGGCAAAGTCCGTCCAGGGCAATTTCGACACGTTCCCAGCGCTTATCGCGGTCCATGGCATAGTATCGGCCGACCACAGTGGCAATCTGGCCAATTCCGATCTCCTTGAGGTGGTCGACGAGCTCTTGCATATAGCCTGCGCCAGACTTGGGATCCGTGTCGCGGCCGTCGCCGAAGAAGTGGATGAAGACCTTGGGAACGCCGTATTCCTTGGCCGCCTTGAGCAGAGCGTTCAAGTGTGTCTGCTTAGAGTGCTACGCAAGGTGTCAGCATCATCCGACGCAGGCTCTCCATAGTCGGCACGAAGCATACCACACCGCCGTCAGAGACGAGACCGCAGAGATGCAGCCGGCCGTTACCCTTGGCAGCACCCTCAAAAGTCTCCTTGATGACCTGGTTGTCGCCGAGCTCCCCCTTCTTGATGGTCTGGTCGATGCGGACAACGTCTTGCCAGACGACACGGCCGGCACCGATGTTCAAGTGGCCGACCTCGGAGTTGCCCATCAAGCCCTCGGGCAGTCCGACTGCCAGAGACGAGGCGTCGAGCTGAGTAAATCCATGGGGGTCGCGGGACAGCTCATCCATGACGGGTGTCTCGCCAGCGTCGATAGCGTCACCATCCTTGGGGCTTTCCTCAGACGGAATACCCCAGCCATCAATGACGACTGTGAGAGCGGAGAAGCAAAAGAATTAGCCATCCGAGCTCGAGATAAACCAGGATGAAGCAGAAGACGAGAACGTAGTCGGGGCGCTTGTAGGGGGCCTCGCCGGCTCGCTCCTCGCTCACCATCGCTCCCGTCTGCGCGCTGCGAGGGGAGCGACGAGAGGGAGGGGTGGAAGGGAGGAGGACTTGGGCATGGCGATTCTGTCGAGGTTGCTGTCGGGGCAGCACTTGGGACGAAGGCGGGGAGGACGTACTGAGGCAAGCCTTCTGCTCGGTCTTGGACATGGCGGCGGATGCGAAGGTTTCAATGCAGGGGGGGTGGTGAATTCGAGGTTGGAACTACAGGAAAGGTGCCAATTGGCGTCGTGATGAAGGAAGAATGGTGCGTGATTTGATGCAGCGCGGCAGCTTCGAGAGGTGGTGGGGGATTGGGGACGGGACTTCTTGGTGGGGTGAAGCGAACGAGACGGCCCGAACTCGATGACATAGGCCGGCAACAGGCTTTAAAAACTCGACAACCCCGCACTGTGTCCGCCCTACATGGCGGCGGCTGTGCCACGGTCTGAGCCCCTAGCAGACACTGTCATCCCGCAACTGCTTGGCGACGTTCCGATAAGCTAGCAAAGCTAGCTGCTTGATTTGAGAGCTCTCACGGCTGGGACCACACAACGCATCTCGGTTGATGAGCACGAGCCGAGCAGCTCGCCAAGCTGAGAGCCACTAGCCACGTCTCCATCACAACCCGTCCAGCTTCTCGAGCAGCCCTGCTTCCTCGGAGACGGTCACAATGGCGGCTCAACAGCAGCACCCCCTCGCCCTGCCCAGCACCCTCTCCCCCGACGACCTCGACTCCCTCTCCGAGCTCTCCATCGTCCTCGCCAAGGTCCGCGCGGGCATCCAGTCGTCGTCGGGCATCACTGGCACCGGCACCACTCCCGGCGGCGGCATCGTGCCCAACACTCATGGCCAGCAGCTCTCCTTCAAGGACGTGCCCGGAGCCACCGACGGCCTCAAGCACAAGCTGCAGCATGCCAGAGCCCAGGTCCGCGCGCTGCCCGACATGGATCGCTCCATTGCCGACCAGGAGTGCGAGATGCGCGAGATTGAGGCGCGCATTGAGCGACAGCGCGCGCTCCTCGAGCGCCTGCGAGAAGGGGGCGTCAAGTTTGGGAAGGACGAGGGCGCGGCGCGCGACGTCAAGATGGAAATGTGAAGCAGGGCCTGCGCTGACGGCGCTACGATAAAGGGAGCAGTGCAGCTTGGCGCCGGCATCGACGGGTCGAAATGGCGATATATAACGACTGATGGGGTTATCTGGCTATGCTCTACGCCCCCTTCCCAACGGAGCAGATCACACATCAAATAGCGCCTATCGACGGCTGTCTCGGTATCCCAACCTTCCTCAGAGTCTCGCTCACGCTCGCGCCGGGTTGGCCCGGCACGACCTTTGTCCAGATCTCGTCGCTCAGCACCTGAGCGTCAGAAAGCGTCGTCCAATTAGGGCTGTGCCCGGCCTTTAGCCATTTGAAGTCGTCCACCTGGTCCCACTGGTTGTCCGTCGCCGAGTCCGCCTCCGACATCTGTCTCTCGAATTAGCGCCTGGCACGGATTCACGCGATGGACCGGAAAGGGCATACATAGCACTTGGGAAGCTGCGCAAAACGCATCCCTGCGCAGTCCTCGATGATGGGGTGGCTGCTGCAGTGCAGGTAGATGTCGACATTTTTGCATTCGTGGATCCGAACCTGGCGCGCCGTTACCACGAGGATGCTGTCGGATACGCCGGTGATGTGGACAGGCCCGCTCACGCGACCGGCGACGATGAGGCTGTTCCTAATGTCCTTGAGCGCGAGGCCTGCAAAGGGCTTCCCCTGCGCGGTCGGAACCGACATGTCCACGATGCAGTCGCGCAGGTCCGTCAGACTGCCCGACGCCGTGGCCCGCGCGGCTGACGAGGGGAGTATGATGTGCAAGCCGGCCTGGTTAGAGATGCCAATGTTCTTGGCCATGGAAAAGCTGGGCTTGCGGATACCCAGCAGGCCGGGCTTGGAGAGTTCCTCGTTATAGTCCCTGGTGGTCGAGGTCTTGGGCAGCTCACCAACCGTGTCGTCGTCCTCCCCTGACGCCTTACTCCGGTCCAGTGGCGGCGGCGGATGCGCGTTCCGTGAGAAGCTCCCGGGGTGCAGCCGCGGGTCGTTCTCCGGGGCGCCCATGTCGACGTGGTTGCCGCCGATGCTGGGGCGCTTGAACTGGAAGCGCGGCTTGGGCGTGACCCTCGCAACGGTCTCGCTGAGCTTGTCCTGGAGGCCCTTGATAGTCTAGACGCGAGAGCAACAAATGACATTGGTTAGAAATGCACTGTTCCGGTAGAAGCGCGGCCGCAGACGAACCTCGGAGTACTGTCTCCGGTCGTAAGATGGTGTGTCGTCGGCGGCATCGCCAACCTCGTTCTGCAGCTTGGCGATGCCCGCGAGGACGTGGTCGATGGCTTCCTGAAGCTCTCCGGCGACCGGGGAGACGGATTCCAGCTGGTCTATAAGATCTTGCAGGACTGCAGGGTGCGCACCGCGTTAGCTGCTGCTGCTGTGCTGCTGTCGGTGACGTCCACGGGTCATCGGAGGGGCGAGCCTACCCTCGACGCTGTCCTGGAAGTGCCGGTAGAAGCGCTGCTTGGGATCCATGGCAGTTGACGCTGGATACAATGAGATTGGCAATGCAACGACGGATCAATACGTGCGGCGCGTTCCTCTACTCTGGCTTGTTATACGCTCCTTTCGGCGCACGCGAGGCAGCGGGAAACGAAAACACGGCGCGGCGCGACCTCGCTCGGAGTCGTCCCACTCACGAATGTTGCTGCCTCCGGTGGTGTACGGGGTAGCGTGAGGCACTCGTCCGAGGCCGCGGACCCTCGTTTATTCATGCGCCCCCTGCGGCGTCTTTGAAGTCAGGGCAGGTAGCAACGGATGAATCGCAAGCAACTTAAGATGTGGTTTCGCGTGTAAACTGCATGATCAGTTCGGGGTTCTGCGCCGCGGCTGTCGGGTCACCTCAGTAATTACAACACACCCGCCCCACTCTCCCTTCACGGCAGCCGCTGCAGGGCACCTCCCACAGCACCGAAAAGAGGGGTCGTCTGATCACCAGGCGTAACTACAGTACTCCGTACTCCGTACAGCTCGCGATGCGCTAAATTCCGGAAAGACGTCATTGGCGTCGATTCTCCCACCTCATCACGGCCCATGGGCGTACGAGCACACATCACGTACCAGCGCGGGAACCTCTGCATCGTACAGTAAGGCGCTTGTTGTTTAGATACGGGTACGCAGCGAAGGCATTACATTTCGCCCTAGGCGATTTTCAGTGAAACGATCTCATGCGCCCATTGGCGGCCGACCTCTTCCCTCCGTTCGGCAAAGGCGGAATAGGGGGAAGCGGAAAGGGTTTCTTCTGCGGCAGCTCCATGTTCACCGCCCGCCACATCTCCCACACCGTCGCCCTCCTCGCCGGCAGCATGCTGTACTGCAGGCTGTACAGGTTCTTCCTGTTGATTGGCGGCACGAACTGGCCTGTCACCAGGCAGAGCAGCACACGAGGCGACAGGTAGTGCTTCCGGATGCGGTGGGCCATCTGCGAGTACTGGTGGAACATGGCGCTGAAGCTCAAAGGAATCGACTGAGCAAACGGTTAGCGTTTTGACCCCGCCATCGCAAATTGTAGTGGCAAACCTTAAGGTCAATGATGGACGTCGGGGGCTCGTTGAAATTATTATTACTGTTAGAAGCTCTATAATCATGGGTATCTCGAAGCTCGAAGCGAATGCCGCCTGTGCGCGTCGGTCAGCGAAGCTTCGGATAGTTGCAGCACCCAGGTGTACTTGCCTGGAAGACGGCTGGGGTCTTTGACTCTCAACATAAGGGCAAATAGTGGAAAGTGGTTCAGGCAAGAAAGCAAAGTATCAAAGCCCGCCTTCATGGAGATGATGATCATTCTCGCAACGGCAAAGTTCAGATAGAACACAACCACTGTCGGCAGCAGGAAGAAGAGCAGCGTGAAGAGGATTGTGCCGACTAGAAGTTGGTCCAAATCGTAGTCGCAAGAGTCGATACGGTTGCGCAGCACATTGTGCTTCTTGCCACGAAAGAGGTGAAACAGGGATTGCAGAATCGTGAGTTGCCAGTGGTAGATGCGGGCTGAGGCCAGATAAAACGAATAAATGTGGATGGTCAGCACCGAGAGCAGGTCCGAGAACACGGCGATGGGCATGCTGGCGCCAGCAAATGACGAAAACCCTATGACCCACACAAGCTGCCGCAGCGCGGGATTCAGCGTATCGATGCAGCCTACCAGATGTCAGCTTATCCAACGGCTTGAGATTTTGTCGACTTACTCGACCAGTAATCGATGACCCAAAGGAACAAGTCTCCCAGGAACGACGCAAGCTCACCGTTGAGCTTGAGACCGGCGGGCCATCCCATGAGCCACGAGATGCTACGCTGAAGCGCCTCGACCGTATACGTTCGCAAGAGGTCACCGATCTGCGCAGCCACCCAGTCGCAGTGCTCGATGATGTACGAGCCAACCGCCATGCCGATAATGACATCGTTGGCAACAAGCCACAGGCTGTTATAGAAACGGATGTAGTCTGGGTGGCTGTTGGTAACGCTGGCCCAATTCATCTTGCGCTGTCGCAGTGTCGAATACTGCATCGGCCAGTAGCAGAACTGCTGGAGGCGAATTTCAATCTGCTGGGCAGTCGCCGATATGTCCTTGAGGGCCGCGCCCCCGGGCCTGGCGCGAAACTCCAACATGATGAGGAGCAGCTCGGCCATCATCCGGTGGCCCAGCAGGAACAAGCAAAACGTTCGTCGGATGGAAGGAAAGAGATACAGGGTGAAAAAGGCCCACATTTGCCGTAAGGCGTAATTCCTCATCGTCGTGGCGGACTCGACAACTCTTTCCGAGACGCTAAGGCTGCGCTTGGGCCGCGGGCCCAGTCGCCCGACATTCTTCTGTAGCGTCTGATCCAGCTCCCAGGACCAATTGACTTGATTGACAATCTTGGGCAGCGCCTTGTCCCTGGCGGACGGCACCCGCTTCGTGATCGTATGGAGCCTGAGCTTTTCGACCAGTTTACGGCGCACTTCTCTGGCTTCTCTCTCTTGCTTTTCGACCTCACCTTCCGGACCGGCGATTGCTGTGTCATCTAGTGCGGTGCCTTTGTCTCCGAGGGCCAAGGCTATGGGGTTGAGAGAAATATACTGCATGCGCTTCGGCTGTGGCCTATCGTAGAGGATAAGCTGTATGCTCGACGCCTTGGCACAGCTGATGGTCGGGCGTTTAGCAGAGGATGACGTTGTCGCGCGAACCCAGGAGGGGTCTGCGGCATCCGAGGTTGGCGCATTGGAGATGCCCAAGACATGCATCGACGAGTGGCCGCAGACATCGTAAATGCGACCGGGGCTGTGTGGACAGGACCGAAAGAATGTCCCGAGCTTCAGGTGGAACTCGACGTCTCGTGCCTTCAATAGTCGGTCAATTTTGGCATGCGTAGTGTCCGTGGCATCGCAGACTTACCTGGACGTCATCCAGGACGGCGACAACAAAAACATCCAAGGTCGAGTTTCTCCAACCTACCACCACGCCGGGTCGATCCGACTTGCAGGCATCCGTCGGCCAAAACACTCTCATGAGGCCATCATGTTCTACCATGACAGATGATCCTTCTTGATCCAAGCCAGAGGTACTCAGAAAGAACCGCGACGTCTTAGTTGCTCTCGCGCAGAGACACCGGTCCCGGGAGTTCGTGGGTGCTGCAACATCTGCGTCAGCACCATGCCTCGAACCAGCTTCGGTTGCTCGTGAATGTGTACCAGATGTGTTTCCTTCCCAGAGAGAAAAACGATCGGGACGAGGACTGTGAGGAATAGAGCTGTTAAGCCGACAACGCCCCTGGCAGCGCGTATCTGACGGGGAAAAGGAACATTTAGCTGCAGCGACAGTAGTGTTGGGGGGCAGTAGGACTTACTACGACTCCGTATTCCGCAGCAAAGATGGCGAGCTCATAGAGGCGAGTGACGAGGTCCCAGCGGGCAGTGATATACCCAGCTACAAAGATGCCGAGCGTGAGGATGGAAAACGGGTGCATAGAGCGTCACGTCGGCTGGCAGCGCATGCCGTAGGACAGGCCGCGCGGCGGTATTGCGAGGAGGCAGCTAAGGAGTCGAGGCAACTGGACGCAAGGTCGGCCAATGTGGACTCGATCAGCCGGGCTGAATCCCACGGCGTGGGGCGTGAGGAGGCAGAATCGACCGAGACGTTCGAGGGAAGCGCGTGGAGGGTCGTGCATCCGTCAGAGGGTCGAATAAAGGTGCCGTCGAGGAGATGATCTAGTCAATTGCGCAAAAGCTGGAATCTTAACCCCTGTTCTCGACGTGCGATCGAGGAAGCTTAAGAGGTTGTGGAGCGGCATCCCTGTTGACGCGAGGACACCAAGCCGGGCCAGCAGTGGGTCCTCTCGTCACAGCGAATCACGTGGGCCGCCATTCCAAGCTGCGAAATACTGGATAGGGAGCATCTCAACACGGTTCGACATTGCATTGACTTGGAAGCGGCAAAATGGCTGCCGTGCCGCGCGTTCTAGAAGTAGAGAAATTTATACTGCTACCAGGAGAAAACAAGTAGCTGTGGTGTGGCGAATCTATGTCCCTTCCCCCGACGCCGCGTGAGGTGCTCTCAACAGAACCCAAGGCCCCCGAAACCAAGCACGCTATTCTGAAGAGTTGTCAGCTCGTGAATGGGATAGCTCGCTCCTTGAGCAGCGTCGAACTCACTTTTAGGTGCTGTCAGCCTCGCATCGTTTTCCTTGTTGTCTTCCCGAGCCTCGTCGAGGAGCTTGTCAATGCCCCTGTCCTTCAGCGCAACCTACAAGCAGCGTCAGCGCCGTGCTCCCGGAAACGCAAAAACGGGCCTTCTTACCTGGAGGCACTTTTGATACTCGTTGAAGAGAGGAGCACATTCTTTGTTGTCCTTTTCGGCTCCGCGGAGGTACTCTGGAATCCTGTTAGCCACGTCTCAGCATGTGGCGACGGGTTCCGTTACTCTCGCTGTACCACTTGAGGAAGCAAGTGTCGTAGCGCCTGTCGCACTGTCAGTGATCAGAGTATCTAAGTGAGCTGAAGGAGACACCGACTCCTTGACTTCGTTGCACTCAGGTGCAAGTGACGCCGACATGGTGACGGGATGACTGTAAGAAGTGGGATGTGCAGGCGCAAGCGGCTGACAGAGAGTTGTCGCTGGCCTGGCTGTGGCTGAGGCACGAAAGAGACCCCAGATTTCCGCTGCCAAAGCGACCCAAGGGCCCCACTTCCTACGCCAGCCGTGCCGCACGCAACTCACTTCGCTAGACAACGTTGCGTGGTGCAATTGAGTCAAAGCCCAGAGAAGGCATCTCAGAAACGGCATCATTCTGCTGCTCTGGTATAAGTCTCGACGAGGTGCTGCGTCGAGAAGCAATTCCTCCGCACCAACTGATGTCTGAAGTACATACCAGTAGTAGGGAAGGGAAGGTACAACCCGCTTGCGGCTGTCTTTGTCATCAATATGATTGGTGGACGTTGCATCACGAGCAGGGATCTGCGCAGTGCACCGGCCCACACAGCTACTGCACAGCTGCAAGCGACATTCGGCGCGTCACGGCGCGGTTGACTACCACGCGCGGCTTGTCGCGAATACTTTCTGGGCATAATCACGACCTTCTGTAATTCAAGCTTCACGCGCCGGCGTTTTTCTTGCCAACGGCACTGCCGCGATGGCGCTCTCGGCCCAGGAGCTGGAGCAAGCTCTCATCGGCGGCACATCAGAGGTGTTCAGCGCGGAACCAGATGGGACATCGGTGAACAAGGTCCGCCGGTATGTCGAAGAAAAGCTTGGCCTTGAGGAAGGCTTCTTCAGCAAGGGCAGTTGGAAACAAACGAGCAAGGCGCTGATCAAGGATCATGTTGTGAGTACTGGGCAGACAATCCTGCCCACACGATCCCCCCGCTGACACACTGCCGCAAGGACAAACTGCTCGACGGCTGGAACCCCGACACCGAAGAACATGATTCCAAGAACGTCTTAAAGAGACAGTCGTCTGACGTTAAATCTCCGGATCCGAAGCGACAAAAGCGCGGTTCTAAAGCAGGCAAGCCTGTCAAGAGAGAGGCCCCTGACGCGAGCGACTCGGACCAGAAGGCAGACGTGAAGAAGGATACCAAGCGAAGGAAACCACTGGACACTGGCGCAGACATTCTCGACGAACCGCTCCCCGATCAAAAGCCCAAGATGAAGAAGGACCGGGAACGCTTTGACAGCCTCTCGCCAGAGCCAAAGTCGGGGCGAAAAGGGGAGCAAGGTCGTGGCAATTCCTTGAAAATCGAGAGAGATGAGCTCGGCAGCCCATCACGAGAGCAAAAGCCTAAAACGAAGAAAGACAATGGTCGTGGCACTCTGAAGAGTGACCCAGACCAGGTTACCAGCCCCTCGCCCGACAGAAGGCGGAAGCGCAATGGGAAGATGGAGTCAGGGGTGGAGAGCAAAGAAATCGCGAGCAGCGGATCTGGCGACGAAGAGGCGCAGGTCAAGACGGGCGTCGACTCAGGCGACGACGAGAACCCGTCCGTCAAGCGGCAAGTCGAATCGGACAACGATGCAAAGTCCTCCATCAACGTTCAAGAGGCAACACCCACCATCGACGAGGAAGAGGACTATTCCGACGTAATTGACGAGCTTCCACAACGCAAGAAGAAGACGGCAGGCAATAACAAGAAAAAAGCCTCCTTGAACCCGTCAAAGGCACATTCTAAAAAGGCGTCCATATCGGCTTCAACGTCAGACGACCCCAAGGAAGCCGAAATCAAGAAACTCCAATCATATCTTGTCAAGTGCGGCGTCCGAAAACTGTGGCATAATGAGCTGAAA
This sequence comes from Albophoma yamanashiensis, assembly GCA_001600555.1. Classification (NCBI taxonomy): domain Eukaryota; kingdom Fungi; phylum Ascomycota; class Sordariomycetes; order Hypocreales; family Ophiocordycipitaceae; genus Albophoma; species Albophoma yamanashiensis. The sequence continues at coordinate 1,141,513 of BCKH01000003.1, forward strand.
AAGTACGGCGGTGACGCACTTGCAAAGATACGGCATCTCAAAAAGATGTTGGCCGATGTTGGCATGGAGGGACGCTTCTCCGAGGCCAAGGCCCGTGAGATTCGGGAGACGCGAGAACTCTTGGCAGAGACGGAGGCGGCCCAGGAGATGAATCGACTCTGGGGCATGAGCAGCGGTGGCAGGGCGAGCCGCAGCAAGAGCAAGACGGTGAAAGCGGACGAGAGCGAAGAGAGCGGTGCAGGTGACGTCAAGGACGAGGACGAGGACGAGGATGAGGACACAACTTTTGCCGCGAGACGACGGCGGGCTCAGGCAGACTTGGCGTTTTTGGGCGATGACAGCGATTCGGACTAGGCCATGGAGTATGTAGTGCAGGCTGTATGAGTTTGTGATACCTGTTTGCCGGCGTCGTTTTGGACCAGGGAGGTACGTTAGGTATGTTTGGAAGGCCTGATCGTGGATGAGTTGATTGGGCTCGCGCTTGGCCGATATGCTTTGATTGGCACGCTCATGCGCGAGGACGCGAAATAAGCAGACAGAAACTATGTAATGTCTAGTCCGCCCAAGCCCTGTACACAATCCTGGCCCCGTACGTCTCTCCCTTCTTCAACACCGTCATATCTTTCCACCCAGGTACGTTGCACGCATTCACAAACCTACCGGGCTCGCAGCAGAATCCGCTTCGCGAGCCCTTGGCAGGCGTGCCATCTACAGCCGGCACGTCCGTGAAGTCGCCGGTGTAGAACTGAAACGACGGCTCCGTGCTGAGTACCTCCAGGTGGATGCCGGTCCTTGGGTGATGCGCGGAGAGGCAACAGATCAGTGGCTGGGAGCGGGTATCGATGGGCACGGAGGATGGGTCGGTAGTGGTGGTGAAGCAATTATCAAAGCTCGGCGTGCTGGCCCCCAAGGTGAAGGGTTTGGTTGTGTCGATGTTTGGGTGAGGAGTGGGATTGCCGGTCGGGACCAAGTTGGCGTCGAAAGGCAGTTGGTTCTTGGTGGCGAGAGTGACGTTCGTGCCGTCGATGGTGGTGTCGCCAGACAAGTTGAAGTAGGAGTGGTTCGTCATGTTGATGACAGTCTCGTCGGCGTCGCCAACCAGCTGAGCCTCATACTCGATGCCCAAGACAACCGCCTCCTTTCCATCTACGTCTTGAGTGCCAGTCGTATACGTGACTTTAGCTTCCACAGTCCCCGGGAACCCTTCATCGCCATCCTCGCTAACGAGCGTGTAAGCGACGCTCTCCCCGCCCCTGAGACCCTCAACTCCAGGAAGTTCACTGATGCCCGTGGGCATAGGGCCGTTCCAAACCCGCTTTCCCCAACCGACAACACCGCCGTGCAAGCTGTTGGGACCGTTGTTCGCCGCGAGTGCGTACGCCTTGCCATTCAGGCTGTCGATCCTGGCGTCTTTAATGCGGTTGGCAACTCGGCCGATGGTCTCACCAAAGTATGGCGTGTTGTGCTTGACGTATTGGTCCTGGGTCGGGAAGCCGAGGACAATGTTCGTGCCGTGAACCTTGATGGATTGAATGATGGCCCCGAGGGGTAGGAATGCGACTGGAGCTTGGGACATGGCTAATATGTCTATATGAGCTGCTTTCCGGCCAGCGAATGGCTTATCACATGCAACGACCAGGAGATGAAGGGCTGCAATGACGAGCGCGTCCTGAAAATTGAGCAGTTGTAAGATGCCCGAAATAGTTTTGATGCGAATTTCAGGTCTTCAAGTTCAAGATGCGAAGTGTTATGTGACGGACTCTAGATCATGGACGGGATCATGGCTAGGCGAGGGTCATGAGATATTATTTATTGCCCCCGATCATCAGACGGGCCGCAGTTGATTGGTGCGCTTGGAGAATCGTGAAGAGCATAGCTGGCGGGGCTTTGCTTCCAACATGTGGGCCTACACATTTGACAGTTCATACGAGCACCACCAAGTTGCCAGTAGGGCAATGCCTGGGAGGACTACTTCTCCGCACCTCAATATTGACCCGCTGCAAGTTGACGATCACGGGGTGCCCTAGCATCACGCGGCTTAGGTGCAGGCGTCGCGATTAAAGTTCAAGGCAACATTCGGAAATGGGAAGTTACTGCGCAATCACAGCCACAACCGTCCAGACCCTGTAAAATTAATGAGAGCTGCTGTTTGAAGATGGAACTGGCGAGGTATCATCTTGGGCTCAAGATAAACCCCCCAGACGGGTGTCCTCCGACACTGGTCGAGCTGCCCTCTAAGGTGGTATTCCTTAAATGGTCTGCGCCGCTATCTCGTTTCCCTGCTCAGCAGGCATTAGTCCGTTTTATATTTGATCACACTGCGTCGCTTCTTTAATATCGGGGTCTCTTTGCTTGTATAGCGGTGATGAAAGGACCAAGAGTAAGGAGCGGACGGCCTCGGTAGGCTAGTGCGTGAAGCTTGATAATAATGATGTGCGCCGTTGGGACAGTGGTAAAAGTGATCGATGCCTGTCCATGGACTCGTTCAGGACATTGCTATAGGGCGATTCGGGGTTCAACTGAATTCTCACATCTATAATGGTCCTTTCGAAGTACCAATCAAAAAGTATGCTGCCTGGACATCTACATGCGGAATACACGACGTCGCGGTGTAGTCATGAGCTTCATAACCGGAGACAAAGGGCTATCTAGACAGGAATTACATTACGCGGATGGGTTTCAGATGTCGCTGCTAATGACTAGCCCGACAGGAAAACAAAATTAGGCGTTGGCCAGTGACACGAGCAGACGAGTTGAGGAGGCTGTATCATTGCCAAGGAGCGGCCCGTGATGACCGGCGTCGAGCTGGCGCTGAGTTACGCCGCGGCAAGTGCAGCATGGGGTTTGCGACTATTGATGGCTCGAAACGGCCAAAAGAAACACAATGCTGGGGCCGGCATTCGCATCCCCCATTGATGAGGCATCGGGACAGATAACTTACATCCTGTGCAGCCGAGGCTCTCTCGGCTGAAAATACAAGTCACATTTTGGCTCGGGATCCAGCACTTGTGTGAAGGGGCCCAGGTCCCTATCACCATATGCAATCCGAATCACAGCACGATGGGAACCCAACAGTGGGACTGGTCGCGGATTCGGCCTTCCACAGCAGCCTCATGTACCCCGTCGCTATGTTGACATGCCGGATTCTCCGCGACAGACGAGGCAGCCACCCGCTTGCCGCTTAAGTACGTCGTTAAGCGCATCCAATAGTGGACTTGTTTGCGTGCCACACGTGGTCAGTCCATCAATGTTAGCTCAAGTGCTTCGTACTCGTACACAATCTGCCACTTAGAAAATCGCTCTTCGCTCAAACTCCCCTGTCTAACAATTCCAGACCTTCGCTTGTGCGAACTGAGCACCAACGGCTGAGCCAATATCCTGTCGTACATAGCCTTCGCATGCTGTACCTCAGGTCGTTGTCGGAGTTGGGGATGCCGTTTTTCGAGCCACCTATGGAGCCGATATTAAGGGGCATGTCAGCCAAAGGGCTTGTGCACGTGGAATCTCCAACGACATAAGAATAGTAAAATTTCGCGCCACCGAGGCGTTCCGGAAGCATCATGACGGGGCCCCCGGACGTATTCTCCATTGCCGCACAAGCAGGAGCTGGTCGCTGCTGAAGACGGGGACCTTTCTTTTTTGGTTTGGGGCGCGACGAGTAGCTTCTTTTGCCAGTCCTGCTGAAGTGTTGGGCAGCGAAACTTGCTCTTCGCAATGTTGGAGACGAATTGCGGTGACTACTCCTCGTATTCAGTCTTTCTGGAGCGGTTTTCGTAAAGAAAGACGAGCTACTCCGTACTCCGTAGCTATTCTAAAGTTAGACCGTGTCCGCGAAACAGGCCACCGTATGTTGTCATTGTCCGATCAATTGTTCAACACGGAGATTACCCTATTAAATCGGCCAAAGTGGGAAGTGTGTCGACGAAGCACTGATCTCTTGTCTTCGTAATGACTTGATACTTGGAGGTACGGCCAACAGTAACAAGACCTTGAGGTATCTCACAGACCTTACGGGATCCCGTGACTACCCTGGCCATTGTACCCAAACTTGAAGCCTTTCCAGTTCAACAACGGCACGATGTTAGTTTCACGACGTCTTGCATTTGTTCAACATAGTGCAGACTGGATCCCCGAGTGAAATGACGGTTTGCCGCAAACACTCATCAATAAGTGTTCTGAAGCGTGTCGGTGCATATTCTCCAGATAGGACACATTTAAATCAAACCAGGTAGGCTTGTGTGTTTCTCCGCGGCCAAGAAAAGTTTAACATTTAAATTATTCTGCTATCTCACTACATGTACTGATTTTGCTGGTTTTGACGAAGTCTAAGTGTCGCTATATGCCGCAATGCTTTAATGACCCCACTGCGGTTGACATGTAAGAGCTGATGGTTCCCATCTCCGCCAAAGAACATGGGCGCCGAGGTAGGCTCTACTCTGTCGCGGGGTGTTTTAAATTTAAGCATGAAATGTTAAACGCCGCAACCGAGCAGTCTAGGCAAAGATGTGCGCGAATGTCCCTAATTTTGGAGCCTGAAGCTAAACATCCCCGGGATGAAACGCGAGTTGCCTCCGAAGCAGCTATTTGTGGAGGTTGTCTGAAACACACTGCTTACACGTCCAGATGCAAAACACCTAGAGGTCGTAGTACGGAGTCTTATCTACCACATACAAGAAAGGTCATTAAGGAGCCTCACGTATTGTGGATAGAGCGATATGCAGGTAGGGACTCTGCCATTGTTGTTAATATCTTTGTGTCTGTGTATTTTGAGAACCTTCAATCACATCACGCACGTCACCCGGATGATTCACCAGTGCTGTACTTCCAATACCGCTCAGCCGTTGTCGTTTGACTCGATAATTCATTTCTTCAACGGCCCTTTCATTGCACGTCATGTCGCAAAGCGCCGTTTGCAAACCGGTAGTACCGCGCGAGGGAAGGTAGGTTGGCTCTCACACGCCGGGGAGGTGAATATTGACAGTTCGGTCTAGGGAGCCGCTAAAACCTTTTCTACCACGCTGGCTGGTACCGTACACTGTCAGTCGTGACGTAAATGAGGTCGATAGCAGCAGTTTCATGGCTAGTCGCAACCTTCGCCGTAGAAGGCCGAGGCCAGCGACCTTGGAAAAGAGGTCGGACGACAGCGATTCCGATTCCGACGATGATCATGCTACCAAGACGAAGTCGAAACCATCACGTTCACCAACGGCCTCTACAGCCAATGTTTCTCCGAGCGGCACACGTCCAGCATCAACTCTGTCCGTCATGTCCTTGAAGATTGAGGATGCATCACGCAGCCAGACTTTGCCGGAGCAAGCTAGTGAGGGGCTGTCGACTTCTAGACTGGTGCCTCAACCAACCAGTTTCATAGTTGTACCAACACCAAGTTCCACGTCCTCAAGTCAGGCTTCGCCTTCAGAACAGGCTTCGTCTTCAGAGCAGGCTTCGTCTTCAGACCAGACGTTTTCACAGATCACCAAGCCTTCTATTACGGCAGCTCAATCGCCAGATGCCTCGGCCGACACGCTTCCGACCCTTTCCCCGGACAACCTGCCCCTACCGGGTCCCAGCAACAACGCTGCTCAACCAGGGCGGATCAGTCGTGGGGCGGAAGCCGGTATTGTCCTTGGGAGCCTCGGTGTGTTACCGCTCGATAGCTTGCAAGTAAAAGAATGATGACTGACTCAGCCTAGGACTTGTCTCCTTCCTTCTGGCTCTCATGTTTCTTTGCTATCGGCGCTGGAGGAGAGGCAGAAATGACAAGGGCATGGTGCGCTTGCGGGATGAAAAAGACCCAACGGCAGTCTCAGAAAACAGTCGGACTCATTCAAGCATAATGAATGAAGCGATGAGGGCTGCTTATGCTGCCGAAGATGGGACGTACGATTCTTCTGGTGGTCCAGCGGCAGTTCCTCCGCAAATGGCACCCGCTCATCTCGCACGGGATCAAGATATTTATCCCCCGGGGCAGGTGCCTATTGACATGTACCGCGTACAGTCAATGGCGCCGACAGAAGTGACCGACGCGAGTGCGTCAACGTGGCGGACGTGGAACGTGGACCAGAGTCGCGCCAGCCACAAGAAGAATTGGACGCAACGGCTGCTAAACTGAGAGTATTGTGATGGAGTTATGCCTGGAGCCACTTAATGTGCCTTCTCTCTATCTACATATACACTCTCAAGTAATTTTCACTCTGCACACTCGCCTTCAGCCTTCACTCATTAGTGCCTTACTCATATCCCTCGTCAATCTTCGTCAGCGCAGCGTAGCCACCCTTCTTCAAAACCTCCGTATCGACAACTAAGGTGGCAATAATGCTGGTGGGCTTCTCGTTGCTGTTGTTCTCGCCAACTGTGTGATGGCAGCCCGGTCGCTCCATGAAACTCTCTCCCGGCAAGTACACCTTTGGTGGGTTGCCGTTCATGCCGCTCAGAAACTCGCCCTCCTGGACAATGGCGACGACGGTGGCGCCGCCGTGTCGATGGGGTGGTGTCCAGGCGCCAGGGCCGAGGCTGACGCGGAGGCCGACGATGGACTTTCCGGGCGCATTTTCGAGCTCGTGGTCGTACAAGACCTCGACTGTCTCTCGGGGCCGATTCCTAGTGGTAATTAGCACGGCCAAGAATGAGGCTCTAGCAGGTCGGCTTACGGCTGCGGGGCTGGAAGAGCTGCCATGATTCGGTGAGTGAGCGATGGAGAATATGTTGGTAAAGCACGAGGTTGGAATGAATGGTCGTGGTTTCAAATGGGCAGTTTTTCTTTGGCCACTGCAGGTTTACAGAGGCAGAACAGGATAATAAATGAAAAGCCAAAGACGCTTCTGCCATTTATATATGTACCGCATTGCTCGGCAGTGCAATGGGGCGTCTCCATCCCGTCCATTCGGACGGAGTACGGAGTACACGTCATTGGATTGGCAAATCTATCCACGCTGATTCATGTGAAGCGCTCCGCCTCTTCTGCGCACCAATCGAATATACCGTTGTCTCAGTTATGACGGTCAACAAATCCGCGTCCTTCGGGTTGAGCGGGACGCAACCATGGCCGGGGCCCACATCGGGTGAGGCACGAGTGGCCCGATGACCCGACCCGATCCCGCCCCGTTTGGCCCGAATCCAGGCCCGAACGAGCACCGGGATGCTTCCCGACCCGAATACCAGAAATGGCTCGGTTGCACGTTGGCTACGTTCATCAGGTGCTATGTAATCGGGCACGGATGAGAGGCACAAGGCAGCAGTGCCCCGTGCAGCCAGCGAAAAGCGTGAGACTCGATGGCGCCAGCATTCGGGCCCGGTGCCGCTCCACTCGCAAAGCTTGGTGACGTCGGGTCCTTATAAGACGACCTTGGTCGCCAACAATCATTCCATCCATCTACGTAAGTCATCATCGACAACCGTTTCTGGATACTTGCGTGCCACACTGCACCCGTGTCCGCCATGAAGGCCGTCCAAGTGAAAGGCAGCAAAGCTGCTCCCGAGACCGTCCTCACTGATTCCTTACCGAAACCCATCCCCAAAGGCACCGACGTCCTCATCAAAGTCCACGCCGCTGGCATTACCGCCGATGAAGTCACTTGGGTCGGCCTGTACGAATCCGCAGCTAGGGTGCCTGGCCACGACATCTCCGGCGTCGTCGAAGCGCTGGGCCCCGACTACGACGGGACGGTCTCAATCGGCGACAGCGTCTATGCGATGCTGCGCGTTGGGGTTGGGCAGGGCGGTCAGGCCGAGTATGCGTTGGCCTCGCCTGACGAGGTCTCCCTTAAGCCGGCGTCGTTGTCGCACGCTGAGGCAGCCGCACTTCCAATCCCGATCCTGACGGCCTGGGAAGCCATCTTTCAGCATGCGAAGGTGGAGCGAGGCAGCAAGATCCTTGTCACAGGGGCGTCCGGGGCTGTAGGTGTCATGCTTGTGCAGCTTGCGCACCAATTCTTGGGCGCTGAAGTCACTGCTCTGGCGTCAGTTGAGAACCACGCCATGGTGAAGCTGCTGGGCGCCACCCACGCTGTCGACTACAGGTCAGATTGGGAGGCCTCGATCAAAGACGTGGACGTCGTTTTCGACACGGTAGGCAGCTCAACCCTGTCCAAGACCTGGGGCACGGTGAAGCGGGATGGCCTCATCATCACCGTAGCCGATCCGCCCCCGCCGTGGGCATCCGGAACGGAGCAGACGGAGGAGACGCGTACCCACCCGGATGTGAAGACGAAGTACTTTGTAGTCACCGCGCGGGGCGGCCCACTGGCGGAGGTTGCTGCTCTCATCGATGGCGGCAGCGTGAAAGCTTTACCCGTGAGAGTGTTTCCCGCTGATGAAGCTGTTGAAGCTTGGAGGCATGCGGCTCAGCGAAACAGACACGGGAAAGTGGTCATTGAGTTTGTTTCTGGAGAATGACCGATAGTATGTAGGTGGTGATATCATCTCCCGTGTGCTTGTAGCCTATGTACTTTTGATGCCATTTTGTTTGCTATGCGAATCCTGCACTATCTTGCGTGAGCATGTCTCATAGATTCCCCATTCCGTCCATGTCCAGTACGTCGTTCATGTCGTAGTCCGCTGGAGGGATCTCCAGATCATCAATGCGTACATCGGAAAACGCCGTGTCGGCGACCAAAGGACGCATAGAGTCCCCCAAAATCAAATTGCCACCCGCATCCCTAATCTCAAACACAGCCTTCGCCATGAGCTTGATTTCGCTCGACCATTTCGATGCTTGTGGCCAGACGTGTTCCAATGCCTTTAGAATTCCAAGGAATACGCGGACACGATCTCTTGCATGTCTGTATTCTGACCCCTTCAAAAGGTACTCGCAGGCGGAAATGTGAGTGGCCATGGCCATGGATCCCATGCACATGATGAAGGGGCTGTGCATCATGGGCTGGGCGGAGATCGTAAACAGCTCGACGCAGGCTTTGGCTGAGTTTATCGCCTTGAATGTGTGTCGGTCGTGATGTTTCTCCTCGGGGGTGAGAACCTCGGCGGGCAGTGGTGGTGCATATTTGGAGCACATGAGCTCCATTGTACTATAGTGAAGCGTAGATCTTGGTCTGTGAAGATGAGTAGAGACACTGCTACCGGTCAGCTCAGTTCAGGTTTCTGTATCGCAGCTGTTACATGTGAATCCAAATCCGGAGCAGATCCTGCAGGCTCAGTAGGATGACAAGGAATGCAAAAAAGACACCTACGTGTTGATGACCATGTGAGCTCGAAACATTATTTCGTCAACCGTGCCGTCCGCACGAATCGGATCGCGCTTGCAGCGTGGGAGGTGCAGGTCCCAGCTGAGGATGTTGGCTTCTGCATTCTTTACCAGTGACAAGGGGGACTTCCCCAGGATGTTTAGGGCCGCCAGTGTTGTTCCAAGGATTCGGGTGGCGTCAATGAGGTATGTGAATGAAGTGAAAGCCGCATCACCGTCTTCAAAGCCGCGATTCTCGTACTGCTCAAGTGTACGGGGTGGAGGGACAGTCTACGTAGGCGAGGAGTTAGCACTCGTTCGAATAATGTCCACGCAGAAAAAACACCCACGTCGTTGGCATAGGCCTCTTCCTCACTCGGAAGGTCAGCGTCATATTCGACGCTCCACAGCGAGAAAGTGGGCAAGTTCCTGATCCCCGCGAAGAGAGCATCCACAATGTACAGCTCCCACCAGGTTCTTCTCCAGCTCTCCTCCAAGATGGGATTCCCATGGCCGTGCTCAGCTGCAAAGTTCTGGCGGTGAATCCCTATTTTCAAGGCAATGAATTTGGCACGATCCAGGGTCTCATCCGCCCTGTCAACCTGGCCACTCCATTCCAGAGAAAGAGCAAGGAGCATGAGAGCTTGGATGCTGAACCCATTATGCGGCTGCTCTTTCGCCATGGCTTGCTCCGCCTGTTCCTTGTAGCGCTCAGAGCGGCCATCGTGAATGTAAAGCGACCCAATATAGGTCATGACGGCAAGCAAGTCCGCGACAGCATCGGGATTTCTTTCTGAGTGGGTTATTAGATGAGGTCGGGGCAGGACGAAGGGATGCCCATGGAAAAAGTAACCGTAGAAACCGTCCAGCGGCCGACTTGTTGCGAAATTGCCGTCCACTGCCGACATGGTGGGCTGAAAGGTATAGTCATAGCCAACCAGGCCAGATAATGGAACCGTCTCCGGTGATAGACCGCCCCAGGGTGTCGGCAGGTGGGCAGCCCGGGCAGTCTCGGGCAAGCTTCCGTTATGTCCCTGTGGGTTGGATTGCTGCGATTCCCTCGAGGTCAGGCGTTTCCCACAGCGCCGTCGCAAGTCTGTGTAAACACATTTCTTGCTGCCCGCTCGGCACCTAGAGCAAGTGGGCATTGCGGCATCGCATCGCAGGTGTTGAGTGCGACATCGGGTGCACGCCAGCGACACTCGAGGTTTGGAACGGCGGCTTTGTTGATGATCTCCATCAGCTGCGTTTGCGCTGGAACTTCCAGCGTCTGCATCATCTACCTCAACCATTATGCTCCTTCTCATGCTGGCGATTATTCGGGCAAGTTCATTCGTCGATGCGTTATGCCGTGGCCGTGAGTTTCACGTTAGCCTGCTGCGTGGATTCTGGGCTCGAAACAATGCGACCCAAAGACATTAAGTGGGTGTGCAAGGCCAGCATAACAGTAGGAACTTTAAACAAAAGTATACCAAGCAATAGAATGAGCCCGGGGGCGATATACTAATCGTATCGCGACCCTCGGCGGAGTTGATGAGTTGCGAAATCTGGAGCCTTGTGGCCAAAGTGAAAATGGATGCACGCCGTAAGGCCTGCACGGGTTTGGCCGCTTGTCTTCATCGTCGCCCTAACTTCTAGCGGCCCGTCAGGTGGGGGTGCTCTGTACCAAGGTACCTAAAAGTACCCTTATAACATTAAACGCCAGGGCGGGACCGCTCCTCACTGGGCTGCCCCAACAAAAGGCCAGACGTCAATGGATTCTTGAGTCATGAACCCGAGATCTAACGATGCGACAGAAAATAGGCGGCGGCTTTTTCAGTAACAAAATTCAATTTGGTTATATGTCTGCCTTCAACTCTCTGTATCATTCTCATGGCATGTAATTCATTACTCAAGTGGTTTTTCAGGAGGCTGTGTGGTCACGTTCTGAAGACAAAGTTTGCATCTCTTCCTTAACCAGCCTCGGAGGACCGGCTCCATCTGGGAATGGCGCATACTTGTCGATGAGAAAGTACATATCATTGAATGCCCTTCATTTTGTTAGCAACTGTTCTGCCTGCCATGACAGCCAGACTTACACTTGGCGGACCGCGGTTCCTTGACTCAAATGATTAACCGAGTAGATGACGTTGAAGTAGAAGCTGCACAGGCGATTCCGGTCGTCCCATTCGGACTTCGGCTCGCTAGGGCTGCAATACCGAAGGTAAGTCCTCGTATAGATTTTGTTGCTTATTTTCTTGTAGTAGCATCGCCAGTCTCCCGTCTCCTCATTATGGGCATTAAACGCCGCTGCATCGAAGATATAAATGCCGCCATTCTCCAGCGAGGTGCCGGAATTGCCTTCCCAGGGATCTCCGTGAATGAGGCTTGGCTTCACGGTGCGGCCTCCAGTTTCCAAGACGCCCAGCAACCGCGGAACTACGTGAGAAATGAGTCGCTTCTCGAGCGTGTCGAGATCCTCCCAATGCCCATTGAGTTCAAAGTCCAGGGCTATAACGTGTTGCAAGAGGTTCGCAAAAAAGGTAGTCCAGCTCTTTTACCACGCGACGTTTTGCGGAGAACGGCCCTGACAAGTAGTGGTATGGAATCCGAACATGCTCGTGGGAGACTGGCTCTCTTGGTGCAGTCGCACAAGTTTCTTGCAGAGCTGATTTGGGTCCGGCATTCTGCTCGTCATTTCCACATACTCTGAGAGAAAAAAGTACATTTCCGGATCTCCTTCAGCGTACTTGCCGCACGAGTGTGGTTTGGGGACAAAATCGGGGGCCCATTTGTATAGTTCCGACATGGAGTTGAATTCACCGTGAAGAGGAACGCGACCGTGATAATTTGGAGCAATTTTGAGAAAGTATCGCTCCTCAAGACCGCTGGGAAGCTTCAAGTGCAACTTGGCGGTGACTGTCCATGCCGACGTGCCAGAACGTGCAGCTGAGAGGACTGTTGTTCCTTTTGGAAATTCAGCCAGGACGTTGTCATCGACTTTGAAGTCATCTGTCGACACCTCATCTGTTGGCAGCTTCAGCGCCGCAGAGGAGGATTCCTCGTTCACCTGGGGGGCAGCTTCGGTTATTGCGGACATGACCACGTTTCCTCCCGTGTTTATGGAATAAGACAAAGAAGGGTGGGCGATTAGAATAAATGTGCTTCACCAGTCTTGCACTGCTTCAGGAAAGAAGTTGTGCCATCCGAGAACACGAAGCATCAAGGTTTGGAAGCCGAAGGAACATCATGTGTCATGGAAGCCGGATAGACAGTGTTGCTGATAGACCCTGGTAGGATACCCCATCGCTCCGTCCCTATGCAATCCCTAACTCTCATCACCATCTTGGCGTCAAGGCCCGTCCCGCAAGATCATGCCGTCAGCCCCGCCTTGCCGTTTTATGGGAAACCAACAGTTTAACCCAGGTTCCTGATTTGCCAATACTCTGAGCAATCTGGCTATGGTCTACATTTTGAGCACTCGTGGAGAGCGCAGACATGCAGGTAAGTTCCCGGGGAGGAAGTTATACAAGTCGCGCAAGGACTGACCTCAGCCGTTGGCTGAATGATGTGACGCCGTCCAATCAAGTAGTCACGGGATAGACATGTCAGACATTGGTCATCCCGAGCCAACGGGCGCCACAAGGCTGAGGGGATACAGCTCTCTCGCATCCCACGCATGGCACCAGGCTTAACCCCGCACTTTCTTTTATTTAAATGTATCCTGTCACGTACCAGAGCGAACAAGTCTACTTTAATAATTATACCTCATCCATCCGGACGACTATTACCATGAGACGATTGCAGCTGTGCGGGAAAAGTTTATACGTCTTCGAAATTTCAATCTATCGCAGCATGATACGAATCCTTGGTTCGGGTCCACGGAGGACATTCGCGTCTCGTTTCTCGGGGGAAGGCTCGCCAAGCAGATCGACGATGGAAAAGATTCCGAACATTGGAATATACCATTTACCCCGGATTTCAACCGTGACCACGTTGAGAAGGTGGCTAAGAAAGAATTCGAGAGTTTCGAGGACTTTTTTCGTCGAAGTGATTAAACCCGCAGAGTTGGAGTTGTGTGAAGCAGATATAATTCGTTTGCTTCGCGCCCAGCGCCGGCTTCTTTCAAAATCTTACTGGACAAGAGCGTGGATTGTGCAAGAGGTCATTGTTTCTCAAAATGAACGCGTATACTGCGGCAGATACGAAATCGGTTTCGAATCTCTGGGCTCGGTATTCGGGAGGGATAAGCGGAATCACATAAAGAACTTCACGTTCGAAGATATGGCAGTGTGGGATGCCCATGAATCAGCGCGGAAAGTAAGGATACTAATGCGTTTGGATCCCGGTCTTACCGTGGAAGACTTCATACACGAAGCTGAGGATGTATTCTCTCAGCTATCATATCATGGACTTATGCTGCGTAATAATAATGATGTGCGCCGTGTAAGTCCATATGCTGTACCGCTATTACTGCACCATTTGCTCCTGGTAACACAACACGTGTGTAAGCAGTGGTCAATGCGAGATAAATCCATTTCTCCAGCTACGTATTATGTAAGATATAGAATTTTTTAATGTTGTCTCAGTTGACCCTGTAAGCAAGCGTTCTATTCGACTATGCGAACCAGAAAAGGTTGCTCTCACTTAGGGAGGCAGTGTTGATGCATCTACGTGCAATAATAGCTTTGAGCCCACGTAGCGGAATGTGCTCGGGGACCATCCCTGAAGCGTCAACAATACATGTATTCTCCGACCCGGCGCTTCTCCGTATTTTTAACAGGTGAAACTAAAAGCTCAATTGACAAGCTGCAAGTGGCAAGCGGACCTCTCCCAGCGACCTGTTCTGCTCAATTCAGTACCATCCTCTTCATTGGCGTAGTAACTGGGTTTATTGGCATGGGAAGGCTAGAAGGCCTCATGGCCAAAGCTGGGCCGATCTTCCAATCTGCCGATGAACTCGGTCAATAGGCATTTTTCAATAACCGCATCGAATTTGTAGCCCCATTTCAGCCCAAGGCAATTCAAGCCGTGTATAAAGTTGAAGTGTTGGTATACTGGAGAAGCCTTGAGCGTTTGGACTACGTAGACAAACATGTGAAATACGCAAGCAAATTTTCAGGCGGATTTGAAGCGCTTATCCTATATTCAATACTAGGAGGCAATGAAGTCTGCCTTGCCCTCAACACTGGCTCCTTCAACGCCCAACAACCCTACTTTCGCCATCTAATGCGACGCCGTCCGCCTCATTCTTTTGTCATGAGACGTAAAATAATCGAATCCTAGCCGCTTGGGCCCCTTGAGACGACCTTACAGCCTATAAAAACGCGCTAGCAGGATGTCGAAAGCCAATCAGACTTGTTTTGGTGACCTGTGCCAACCAACAGTCACATTTTGCCAGGGTCTGATGGTGGTGCGGCAGCCGCCCATGTCTACTCTAGGCGTTTTCTCATAAAATGGACAAATTGCAGGGCGGTAAAAAAGAAAATCCTTTTGCGAAAGCATGCCGATGCCAGGGTATGAGAGACCTAGCCTACTTTCCGCCCCTTCTATAAATTTCGCTCGATTTCCGGATATCTCGTTGATTAAGTTATGCTCCAATTCTTCTCCTCGACTCCTCAACTCCTCAACTCCTTGAATCATACTTCTGCAATCGAAGCCTTCTTAACTCTTTATGCTTCTTCTTTAATTTAATTTAGTCTTTCAGGTTGTGGGGGGGCGTGTTGACGGCTTCCAATGACTCCAGAAAACAGCTTGGACCCTTACCATGCCAGCACCGTTGAGTGGCCAAAGTGCTGTACTAATGTTCCTGCAATCAAGGACCTTATGCAAGAACTTAAGTACGGTTCCAGCGGTCTACGTTCGAAGCTTCGCAAGAAACTACGGGCCTTTAGAAAACGGTTTAAGACGGGAAGCGGCGTCCAAGGACACAAGCTGAACAAGTGGGGATCAGAGGACGACAAAAATCTATTCCTCAAGATGGCCCTTAAATTCCTCGAGGACAAACACAATGGTAGCAAATTCTGGCCAGACTATGAGACCTCACCTTTTCACAACGAATTACAATATTCCAAAGATCGTGATCAGTACGTATTCCGCCGCCCATCTTTCAAAAGCTACCCCCCTGATCTCTATGAACATAGAATATTGAGAAACGTTTCTTTGATTCTATGGAAAATGGCCGTTCACAAAGAAAAACATGACGCCAATAAGGCAAAGAGAGGGATTGTTGAAGATGGAGGAGACATGGGTGAGCGCACTCACGTGCCCAGCGGCTCAACCTGCTCGAGAGCAAATGCTTTGACGCCTTCGCCGAGCAGCCGCAGCTCACCACGGCAGTCTCCCGAGGCCGATTCGCACCGATTTTCCAGGGCTACCTTTAGTCCGGTAGTTGATACCTCCACGGATCGCACGGCCCCTGAACCTCCAATGCAGTTTGAGCCAACCCTAGATGGTTGGAGCCAGACAACCAACACGAATACATCTCGGCCACAGAATGAGGATCGCCGTGGGCTACCAAATTTCCAAAAAGATACTGCAAACGAGGTACGGCTTTTCTCGATCCATTGCCTCTATTCGCTGCACTTTGTCATTTCGTCTTAGAATGCTTCAGAATACTGACTCGCAGCGTCAGCAGATTTTCGGAACACCCCCTCACACCAATTCTGCGGCTGCCGACACTCAATTGACCGAAGAACGTACGGGTAGATGCCAAACAAGGAGCACCAACCTCCGGCGCGATGCAGAGCCTGGCGCTGTATACGGCAGAATATACCCAGGTCCAGAACCAGCATACGAGCGTAATGGCATACATGCAGCTAGCCAACGTCGGTCCAGCAGACAGAGGACACAGCGCCAATTTCCCAACGCGGCGAGCCCAGAGGAGGTGGACCAGCTGGACCAGCTGGGCGAGCAAACTTTTAGGAACTCACCCAAACGTAACGAGTCAGGAGAGAAAACTACGTCTGGCCTGACTAGGAGCGAAGTGAGAGGCGCAGGAACCATAAGCCCGGGCGGACTCGCGTCAGAGGTTTCCAGTGAACGCCACAGGACGGAAGAGACCCTACCACCATTGAATGAATTAGCGCGAGAAGTCTCCGCGAGCGGATCTTTGAGTTTGTCCCTGAACGAAGCCGCAGCCGCTACATCCAGACAGAAGGCCATGAGGCTTGAAGGCCATGAAGAGCTCCAGCAAAACGAGAATGACTCCATGAACTCAACGAGGCAGCATCTGCCGCCGATCTCTCCATGGAAAGATCGCACAGAAATGCCATCAAGAGTTTTTGCAAGGCGTCAGAGTGGTCAACATGGTCAAGAATGCTCGACGTCTGTAGAGCCATCAGCACAAGAAGGCGTGGACTCGCCATTGTTGTCGCCAGTTCATCCTACTGAATTTCCATCAAATGAATCATTTGGGGACATTTTGACAGAGCTTGGACAAGTTGAGTCGCCCACGAGACCACCTTCAAATGAAATCCTCGAGCCATCCACGGAATACTGGAATGCTCAGGGTGACTTCATACCAGCGGAGACCCCAGTCTCCGCTATGGACATGGAAGGGACTACCTTTAGCGGTGCGAACACAATAGTTCGAGAGGGCCAGTTGGACACCCCCTCTGGATGTTTGCGCTCTTCGGAGATGGAGTCCTCCACCGGTGGCGACACGGCGCCGCCGTTGGCAGAGTCGACTGCACCGTCGACTGCACCGCCGATCAGCATTCGAACTAGGTGGCCAGCACAAGGAGGCCCCGCGCAATACATGCCCCCTGTGGAGTTTAGCAGAGCAGCGACGGAGCCTCCACGCGCAAGGCAAGAGTCCACGAGGGTGACTCCCGGGTGCATGGGACCTCCTGGGGCGATTGGTGCAGTCGCGTCGGGATCAGCCAACAGAAAAGAGGAAAGGGTAAGTCCCATGGCCAGGAAGGACAGGCTGCCCAAACACAACTCAAAGGCCCAGAAGCGGACACCAGGAAAGCCAATGATTCGCTTCAGGGTTGTCACCACAAACAACCGCGTCTGTAAGTCGCGAGGTTGGAGGCCAAATGGAAAATTTCTGGACAAGACGTTGGCTCAACTCAAGAAAGAGATACCGCTTACGCTGGACGCCGACACCAAGGGCTTGTTCTTCAAGCTTACCAGTCCAGGTCTTACCGTTCCAGGGCTTACCGTTCCAAAGCTGAGCCACGAAGAAAAGGTGCTGCACGGTGAGGAAAAAGAGTTTGAGATTGCCAAGGACGCGATTCAGCGACGGATGCAAAAGTGGATCGCCAAAT
The DNA here is from genome assembly GCA_001600555.1 of Albophoma yamanashiensis. Lineage (NCBI taxonomy): Eukaryota > Fungi > Ascomycota > Sordariomycetes > Hypocreales > Ophiocordycipitaceae > Albophoma > Albophoma yamanashiensis. Next base: position 1,158,943 of record BCKH01000003.1, read on the forward strand.
GTGCGCCTAGCGGAGAGCTGCCGAATTTTGAGTTGGAAATTGAAGCATTAAGAGGTGAGGCGCAGGTTGATATTGACGAGGAGGTATCCGAGGAAGAAGTTGCGTTTTGATGAAGTAATTGGATACCCTGCATCGAAGGAAGAAATCAGCGGTCCCCAGGCCGGCAACCCTGAATACGAAAGTTTTCAGGCTTCTTCATCTACATTTCGCGATTCTTAAATTAGAAAGAGGGGGAAGCTTTGCATCTTAATCAACTGTATGGATGACATGATTGCCAGGTTTAGCCTGTATGCAGTAGCAACATGATACTTAGAAAAATGTAAATTCTCTTTTCTCAGCTTACTTTTTTCTCAGCTTCCTCGTCCCGGGGCTGCCTGTGAGACGTCAAAACAATGCGCAGCTCAGCTACTGATTTGTACGTTCAGATTTCAGTGGATATGCTAGAGAGTGTGCGTTCAACTAGCGTACGGGCTCTCAAGCAAATGGGATCATTCAACCGTTTACTACACTTCTGCGATAGGCGGGACTGTAAAATGCATACATCTTATAGCCGTTGCTTCGAGGCTTGCGGGGAAGGGGTTCGAAAATTGCGGTTATGGTCACTGCACGTATTTACCCCGACACAGTGCACACGAGTGGCCCACTTCTCGCTTTCCTGGCGCGTGCTGCGAAGTAGTCCAGATCCGTGCAGGAAGACGGAGCAGCTTTTAACATGGCCACTTGGTGGGTAGCCGACGACGAAACTGCGGCTGCGGCTGAGGACAGGGGCTCGCGATTAATATCGCCGTCCGGACGCGGAGCCGCGCAATCTCAACTACGGGTGAGCAAACATCGCGTCGCTTGTCATGGCCTCTGAATCTGAGCCATCGAGAATTGCTGCGCCGTATGCTGACCGGCCCCTCGACGCCGATACAGACAGCATCCGCCTCGTGACAATTGAGAAGGAGTTGAACAAGGATGGCCTGATCGTTTGCCGCTTGAGCACCACAACTTTCGGTCAGAGGCCGCAGTATGAAGCTCTGTCCTACCGCTGGGGCGATGAGTCTACGAAGAAGAAGATCGTCGTCGACGAAGTTGAATTCAGCGTGACGGAGAATCTCTGGGATGCGCTGCACCACATGCGCAGCAAACCGCGGCGCGTGCCAATCTGGATCGATGCGATATCCATCAACCAGAATGACGTCCCCGAGAAGAGCCGCCAGTTGCGCATCATGCCGCACATCTACACCCGGGCGTCGACGGTCCTCGTTTGGCTCGGCGCCAAGTACACGGCCATAGAAGTTGACGCGGACGACCACGCAGGCTCCGAAGAGGTCAAGAACATGGTCGTCACCGACGGGTACTGGAACAGAGTCTGGATTCTGCAGGAGATAGGCAAGGCCCGCAAGATCCAAGTGTGCATCGGCACCGGGGAGGCGCTAGAATGGGACCGCTTCATCCGCTGGGTCGACTGGTACTCGCGCTGGAGCATGAACCGCGGCGGGCCCTTCAACCTGGACCACCTGCGGCAGAACAAGTACAACGGCAGCTGCTCGCTGAGGCGCCTGCTGGAGGGCCACGTCGGCGCGCAGTGCAAGGACGCGCGGGACAAGATATACGGCTTGGTAGGTCTGTCGTCGGACGGCCGGGGGTTCCCGATGGACTACAGCAAGTCCCTCATGGAGGTCTGGGTGGACACGATCAACTTCATGAGCCGCAACGGCCTGCTTCCGGAGGACTGCGCGGAGCGAGTGGCGTTCTGCAGGCTGGTGAGGGACCTGCTGGGGGGAGAGCAGCTCGAAGCCGTGGGCGGCGTCGTCCAGTTCTTCAACGGAGAGTCGGACTACTCGCTCTTCAACAGCTGGGAGCGCAAGGACAACGACGAGATGGCCCTCTCTGCCATGAGCCTGCGCGTCGACGTGCTCGGCGCGGTGACGTCCCTGGGCCCCTCTGCGACGGAGCTCGTCTCGTCGCTGGAGCTGACGGACAAGTGGGAAGCCGAGCTCCAGCGCGTGCACCAGCGCGAGCTCGACGCGGCGTATGAGGAGCACGATCACCTCATGCAGCGCATGCTGGAGAACCCCGACCCCCGACCGGCCCGCCTCACATCCTTTGGCAACCACCGCATTGACTTCATCGGCACGGAACTCTTCAGCAAGCTGTCGTACTACCCCGACGACGAGGACCAGCCCATGTCCAAGGAGCTCCAGGAATCGTGGAACTATGCCACCACGACGCCCGAGGAGCCGCGCTTGGCCATGTTGAGGTTCCGCTACCTCAACGGCCCGACGCCGTTCAAGATTGCCATCGTGCCAGCACGCGCGCAGCTGGGCGACATGGTCTGCCGCGTCAAGGGCTTCCCCATGAAGCGGATCCTCATACGGCACGAGCGCTGCGAGTCCAACCGCGTCAACACGAGGATGCACGTCTTCGGGACAGCGGTGCTGGCGAGGGACGCCATGGCGGAGACGGAGTGGGACGAGGCAGAGGCGGAGGGGGCGCACGGCATGAACGTGCTGCTGGACGCGAGGACATTCTACGGCCTGGTGTTTGGGAACGAGGAAAGGAAGACGGGAGCCGATGGGGTCTGACGTGTGGGGAGGAGGCAGATGGCTCTCTCCGGCACCGTGAATTAAACCGTTTGGTCCATTACAGTTTCTGCCGCAGGGAGGATCCATCCCAGCTCTCAGGTATTCGAACCGCCGGTGTCCTGTGACGTACACTGCACGAGCACGCTGTACGGCCCGTCGCGAGCCAATGCTTACGGCCCTGCCGCTAATTATTGGCCCCATAAGGTACCTTACCTCAGGTGCCTTCCAAGGCAGTGCTGCTGGGCTCGTGGCGCAGACAGGTAAGGTACCTATAACGGAGCACCGCGGTTTTGAGCTACACTCTGAGTGAGGGGATGGATGCCCCTTCTGTGCCCACTCCGTAGAACCTTGTGAAGATGTGCGTCATGGACGCACGGCAATCGTGACAAGGGCCCTGAGACGCCGACGTACAGTACACGACTGACGGGTTGTTCCGCCGGCGTCGCGAGTGCCGCTGTCGCAGCCCATCCCAGCGCCGCCCATCCAACGCCCATCCAACGGCTTTACATGGCACGCGACGGCTGTCATCCTCGTGGCATCGCAGGACCGGGTTGGCCCATCTCCATCTGGCCCGCCGACCTGCCCCAGCTCCGGTGAACTTGACCTCACCACACTCGCCCCAGTATTGCGTCCACGTGCCGCCGCCTGCGTGCCGCCAACCTCCGTCCTCCCTGGCTGTGCACACCGGCCACGTCCTGCCTCCGTCACCGCAGCAAGACGGAATTCGCTTTCTTCTGAACCTCCTGGCTGCGCTTGAGCTGCCTCCCCAGCCGGCCTCAGGAGCCGGGCCCGGCGCTCCGTACCGCCCGCAGACTCTCGGACATCCCTCTGAGCCTAGCCGTGGCACCGCGCATCGCATCGCATCCCCCGCCCGCCATGGCCGAGCCCTCGCCCACGACCACGCCCAAGCGCAAGCGAGGCGAGGACCTGCCCGTCACGCCCATCAAGTTTTCCTTCGACCCTTCCAAGACGGAGCCGCCCGAGGAAGGCAACAGCCCGCGGACCATCGTTGCACACAGGTTTCGCGGCCTTGCCCTCGAAGGTGGGGGCGGGGCTGCTCGCGACGAGCTCGACGACGGTCGGGCCGCGGGCGAGGCGCGAAAGCGCCCGCGTCCGGATGAGGACGTGAAGAATGCAGCAATGGTGGAAGACGCGGCCGTCGAGGGTGAGCCGAACGAGACGTTGCCGCCGCTGCCGCCGTCGCCGCCGTTGCAGCCTGGAGACGCGATTGCATCTACGGAGCCCACAGAGGAGACGCCCGAGAAGACGCTCCCCATCGTCGAGATGCCCCCAGAGCCCAGGCCTTCCAGGAGGAGGCGTGCCGGCACTCCTCCCTTGCGCCTCAAGAAGTCACCTGCAAAATACAAAGACAAAGACCTCGCCGAGGAGCCGTCTGTCGCTGACCCGGTGCGCGCCGCTCTCACATGGCACGAAGACGAGATCACCATCTACGACCCGGATGACGACGACGACGACGGTACGGGCATTAATGGAGTCGGCTTCAAGCCCACACCCGCGCTAGCACAGGCCAGAGCCATGAAGCGACGCCAGCAGATGGCAGAGTACCGGCGGCGGGAGGAGAATGAGGCCCGGGCGAAGCGTAGTCAAAGACGCCGGGGGGAGGTAACTGCGCCATCTGGTGGCGTGGTCAAGAAACGGTCGCCGACCAAGAAGGTTCATTTCATCGACGCAGAAACGCAAAGAATTACCATTACGACCATCTGATAGTTGTGGCAACGGGGGTTGTGGTGCGAGGAACACTGGCATGACGACACGAAAGGCGACGCAGCGAGTTTTCAGGCGTTCGGGAGCATGCTTGGCGAAAACCATGGGTGAATCTTTTGTTCATTAGCGAATGCTTCGGGCGAGGGGCGTTTACTGGGTACGGAGCTCAGACGCGTTCGACGTCTCAGAGGCTCTCGGCACCTTCGACTGCTGCAGGTTCTCTCTCTGCTCGAGCGTGCTGGCAATCAGTAGATTGATGATGCGAGGGACACGCCAATGCATTTCAGTTATTCAATACCACCATTGGTGACAACCATGATTCTAAACACGGAGCCCGTAGGATCTTCTGGTGCTCTCTTTATACTTCTTTCACATCTGCTCCCTCCATGGGGTCCTATTCGTACATGGTTTGTACACAAGCCTCGCGGCCTCACCAGAGCTTATACCATGGCTTTTGCGATGCTTTCTGCTCCTCCTCCTCCCGCCTTCGTTGCTCCATCTTCTCCTCGGCGGCTTTTCGCGCCTGCTCTCTCTTATTTTGGGTAACGACCTCGATGTGCCGCTTCATCTGTATCCGCTCCGAGCGCCGCTGGTATTGGCAGTACTCGTAGGAGGCCATGCTTCCGAGGACAAATATTCCGACTGCCCAGTTCGCGGCTTTGGTCGCATTCCCTGCGAGCCATTGGCGTTAGCATCAGCTCACTTCACCGAGTTGCATGCGGTCGCACCCTGAAGGACAAACTTGAGCCCGCCGAGCCCGGCGCCCGAGGCGATGCCCGTGAGGAAGCCTTGCCGCGCGCATGGCGTGCTCGCAACATTCGCAAAGTCCTCCGTCTTGATCATGGCCACGGCGTCCGAAATGGTCGGGCGGGCGTTTGGCGTCCCCGGTCCATCTTGCGGCTCCTGTCCGGGCAAGCCTTGCGCCTTGTCTTGTTGCTCTATCGGCTTCGACCAGACGTGCAACGTCTTCTGGTTGGGGTTCGAGGACTCGTTCTCGCTGTTCGGCGCCATTACCGGCTACCTTGTGGGCGCAAAGGGTGGCATGAATGGCGTCGGAAACTGTTCCAGTGTTCGCGAAGATCGAAACGCCGCTGCTTGAGTCGCCTGACGCCGGCAAATGTCGACCTGACCCACCCGTAAGTCGGCCGCTGCGGCGGAGCTGCAATGGCCTGAGCTAGGCTGTCGGGGCGTGGCTGGTGAAGTGCGTGCAGGTGCTGTGGCTGAGATGCCCTGAGGAGAGCCCATTAAAGCTGTGGCGTCGCGGGGCGCCTCCATGCGCGTCCCGTTCGCGTCGGACGTGTCGAAGCGCGTCTCCCTTGACGGCCCGCCTCGAAGTTTGACCTACCAGGGTGCGTCCGAGTCCGACGCCTTGATGTTCGTGGGCATTGCAATCTGAGGCTGCGCCCTTCCTCACAGAACGCCATTCATTGTACATCGCCGAACAGCCTCATCAAGCGCCAGCGCAGTCCCGACCCTCATGACGCCCACAGCAGTCGACCAAGCTCGAGCCCGTCCCTTGTCGTAACTCGAGCTTCGGCGCCACGCCGCCCACGGCTACGACTTCTCCATCATCATGCCCAACACAAGCCTCCGGCGCCCTCAAAAGGGCTTCCGCCGCGGAGGCAAGGTCGCATACCATGGCGGACGCGGGACGCGGACATTCGCCGCCTCGTCCAGGGCTGAGGGGACATCGGCGGACGAGAAGTGGGAGCGCACGCGGCTGGCCCAGACCATTGACGAGAACATGGGCTTTGCGCGGTACGAAAGCGGCAAGAAGAAGGAGGGCTGGCTGGTCAATGTCCAGCCCACGTCCATCGAGGACGCAAAGATACCCGGCGGCCGCGCCGCGCTCGACTGCTACTTCATCGAGCACGACGGCTCGACGTTCAAGGCGACGGTCGAATACGATCCGTACTTCTTGATTGCGGTCAAGAAGGGCCACGAGTCGGAGGTGGAGGAATGGATCAAGAGAGTCCCCGGTGGAGGCGTCGTCAAGACGGTGCGGAGGGTTCAGAAGGACGACCTGAGTATGCCCAACCACCTGCTGGGATACAAGCGAACCTTCCTGGAGCTGAAGTTTGCCAATGTCAACGACCTCATGGCTGCTCGGAGAGACATCATGCCTGTGGCAGAGAAGAATAAGGCGAACATGAATGCGATGGATGCATATGCGGAGGTCGCCACGTGGGTTCTCCTGGCTCTCTGCCAACGCGCCGTGTGTATTCTGACCTTTCCAGGGCCGACGGCAACTTTGATCTTTTTGATGACGATTTACGAGACGATGACCGAGCAGCTAATAACTCATTCGCCGACGCGAGCGACTACATTGTCGACATTCGAGAATACGATGTCCCCTACCACGTGAGGGTGATGATAGACATGGGTGAGTGCACCCTTGCGGCGCCCCAGTCTCCGTCATTGACAACAGTCCAGATATCAGAGTCGGGAGGTGGTACTTTGTCGAGGCGAAGCATGGCACCACAAAGGTCTGGCTCAATGAAGCGGTGTCGCTGCCCGCAGATCCCGTTGTGATGGCGTACGATATCGAGACGACCAAGCTTCCGCTCAAGTTCCCTGATGCAGCCATCGACCAAGTCATGATGATTTCGTACATGATCGACGGACAAGGCTTTCTCATCACAAACCGAGAGATCATCTCGGAAGACATTGGCGACTTCGACTACACCCCTAAGCCGGAATACCCCGGGTCTTTCATGATTTTCAACGAGCCCAACGAAAAGGCGGTGCTGGAACGCTTCTTCCTGCACATCAAAGAAGCGCGCCCGACTGTCATCGCAACCTACAACGGCGACTTTTTCGATTGGCCCTTCGTTGAAGCCAGAGCTAGCGTCAATGGCATTGACATGTACCAGGAGATTGGCTGGAAGAGGGACAGCGAGGACCAGTTCAAGTGCAACTACAGCGTCCACATGGACTGTTTCCACTGGGTGAATCGAGATTCTTACCTGCCGCAAGGGTCTCGTGGCCTAAAAGCCGTGACCGTCGCCAAGCTCGGGTACGATCCCGACGAGCTGGACCCCGAGCTGATGACGCCTTACGCCGTCGAGCGACCACAGACGCTCGCAGAGTACTCGGTGTCCGACGCTGTAGCGACGTACTACCTGTACATGAAGTACGTGCATCCCTTCATCTTCTCTCTGTGCACCATCCTGCCTCTCGGAGGCGACGACACGCTGAGGAAGGGCACGGGCACGCTCTGCGAAATGCTGCTCATGGTGCAAGCGTACCAGAAGGGCATCGTCTTGCCGAACAAGCACCAGTCTCCTAAAGAGGCCTTCTGGGATGGCCACCTCCTCGACTCGGAGACCTACGTTGGCGGTCACGTCGAGAGCATCGAGGCTGGTGTCTTTCGGGCCGATATCCCCGTCGACTTTGCCGTGGACCCTCGCGCGATAGACGAGCTTCTCAAGGACTTGGATTCGGCGCTCAAATTCGTCATCACCATCGAGGAGAAGAAGTCCTTGGATGAAGTGGACAACTACGAGGAGGTCAAGGAGCAGATCTCAAGCAAGCTCCTGAAGCTCAAAGAAACCCCGAACCGTCATGAGCAGCCGCTGATCTACCATCTGGACGTCGCCTCCATGTACCCCAATATTATGACGACCAACAGGCTCCAGCCGGATTCAATGATATCAGAGTCCGATTGTGCGGCTTGCGACTTCAACCGGCCTGGCAAGACCTGCGACAGGCGGCTGCCATGGTCCTGGAGAGGAGAGTACTTGCCCGCGAAGAGAGATGAGTACAACATGATCAGGCATGCACTTGAAAATGAAAAGTTCCCGGGAAAGACGCCATATGCGCCGATGCGCACGTTTCAAGACCTGACCACAGATGAGCAGGCTGCCCTGGTGAGGAAGCGTCTCCAGGTTTACTCGCAAAAGGTTTACCATAAAATCCACGACTCCACCACCATGACCCGAGAAGCCATAATCTGTCAGAGGGAGAACCCTTTCTACATCGATACGGTCCGGGACTTTCGCGATCGACGATACGACTACAAAGGCAAGGCAAAGGTCTGGAAAGGCAAAACCGAGGCGCTCAAGTCATCGAGTGCGCCAGGATCCGACGTTGATGCCGCCAAGAAGATGATCATCCTGTACGACTCCTTGCAGCTTGCCCACAAGGTCATCCTCAACTCCTTCTACGGTTATGTCATGAGAAAGGGGTCGAGGTGGTACTCCATGGAAATGGCTGGCGTCACCTGCTTGACGGGGGCCAAGATCATCCAGATGGCTCGACAGCTTGTTGAGCGGCTCGGCCGGCCGCTGGAGCTGGACACGGACGGTATCTGGTGCATGCTTCCCGCGACTTTTCCGGAAAACTTCTCCTTCAAGCTCAAAAACGGAAAGAAGCTGAACATTTCGTACCCCTGCGTCATGCTGAACCATCTCGTCCACGACAGGTTCACCAACCATCAGTACCAGACACTCGTGGATCCGCAAACGTTCAAGTACGAGACTCATAGCGACAACTCGATCTTCTTCGAGGTCGACGGCCCCTACAGAGCCATGATCCTCCCGACATCAAAGGAAGAGGACAAGAACTTGAAGAAACGGTACGCTGTCTTCAACGACGACGGAAGTCTCGCCGAATTAAAGGGGTTTGAGGTCAAACGTCGCGGCGAGCTCAAGCTCATTAAAATCTTCCAGCAACAAATTTTCAAGTTCTTCCTCGAGGGAGAGGACTTGACGCAGTGCTACACTGCTGTAGCCAAAGTCGCCAACAAATGGCTGGATGTCCTCGACAGCAGGGGATCCACCCTCGCGGACGAAGAGCTCATGGAACTCATCTCGGAGAACCGAAGCATGTCCAAGACTCTCGAGGAATACGGTTCTCAAAAGTCCACCAGTATCACGACAGCCAAGCGACTGGCGGACTTCCTGGGTGAGCAGATGGTCAAGGACAAGGGGCTTAACTGCAAGTTCATCATCTGCTCCAGGCCGCGCAACGCGCCCGTCACGGAACGAGCGGTACCCGTGGCCATTTTCTCCGCCGAGGAAGCCGTCAAGCGGACATACCTCAAGAAGTGGCTGAGAGAGGAGCCTCCGGACACTGACCCGCGGGCGCTGCTCGACTGGGCCTACTACACGGAGCGGCTCGGGTCTGTCATCCAGAAGCTCATCACCATCCCTGCCGCGCTCCAAAAGGTCCGCAACCCGGTACCTCGAGTGCCTCACCCCGACTGGCTGCAGAGACGCATCAACATCAAAGACGACAAGATGAAGCAGAAGAAGCTCACCGACCTGTTCAGCAAAGAGCCCCTGGGAGACATTACGAACACCAACGGAACTCGCATGGAAGACATGGAGGACTATGGGGCCAAGCTCCTGAAGCCGAGACCCGTCGGCGCGACCGTGGCATCCTCGCAATCCGTGACGACGGCGCAAAAGCGCAAATCACCGGAGCCCGCGGAGAATGCTGGTTCAACGGTAGCTCTGCCAGAGACGATGCCAAGTCCGTCGGAGGATTATCCCGCTTTCCTGGAATATCAAAAGCAAAAGTGGAAGCTGCAGAAGCTGGCACGCATCCGCCGGAGACAATTGTTCGGCGAGCGGAGAGGCCCTGCTGGCGGCAACAGCAATATCCAGCAAACATTCAGGAAGCAAGCGAACCTTACCTACCTGAACACGTGGCAGCTGCTTCACCTCAAGCCGACAGATAGCCCGGGCCTTGTCACCGCGCACGTTTTGATCGACGGGAAGCTCCATACCATCAAGATCAAGGTCCCTCGGCAGGTATTCCTCAACCTGAAGAGCCAGGACCTGCCCGACATTGAGATCGAGGGCTGCGAGGTGGAGCAGGTCAACCACACACTTCCAAATGGACATCCCTCGAGCCATCTGTTCAAGCTCACGGTGCCAGAGGACGTCTACTTCCACGAGGCCGAAAGGTTCTCGCTGCTCTTCAACGATCCCAGCGTCGAGGGCGTGTACGAGAAGCAGGTACCTCTGAATATTCGAGCCGTCCTCCAGCTGGGCAACCTGTGCACCATCGACGATCAGCAACAAGGAGTCTTGGGCAAGGGTCTGGAGACAGGATTTGATCTAGCCGGCCTCAAGCGTCCAGTCAAAGCACGAACGTACCTGGAGTCTTCGCCGTTGGCTTACATCTACATTTCGCACATCGCGGCAGGAGAGCGTCAAATCTTCGGCATCTTCTCCACCACGAGTACCCAAGCCCACGTCGTCATTCTCCAGAAGACCAAGGATTCGGGTCACGACCTACCCAACGTCACAAAGATGTACTCGGAAATGCTGGCCAAGCGAGCGCTGGAGGCAGCTGGCACGAGCTGGCAAGACTGCTTCACCTACCAAGAGAAGATCAACGTTAAGATCACGCAAGTGACGACTCGACGCAAGGCTCATCTCGAGATCGGGGACGTTGTGAAGAGGATGCGCAAGGACGAGTCGAAGCCACAGCTCATGGTCATCCAGTCGTCGCAGCGGAACTCACTGGTCCACGACGTTCCCGTGCTCGGCGAGTTCCCCGTCCTGCCTCTCAAATACGACGCAACGGACAGCTCCCTGCCGCCTTTGGGATGGCAGTCGGTGGTGGCTCGTCGTCTTGTGGGACACTATCTCGGCTTGGGGTCTTGGATCCTGCACATGACAGCCCTTGCGCAGCACGGCGACGTCCCCCTTTGCAACCTGGAGCGCGACGACCCTCGCTTCTTGATCGACATCGCCTACGCCCGACGGCTGCAGGCCAATGACGTCGTGCTCTGGTGGTCTGCTGGTCCTCGCCCTGACCATGCCGGGTACGAGCACGACGACATCGTGGGGCCGCTCGACACTGTCAAGATGCCCAACGTCAACAATCCGGGCACATTCTCGTCCGTGTGCGTCGACATGGAGGTGCGGAACCTGGCCATAAACACTATTCTCTCCTCGGCCCTGATAAACGACCTCGAGGGCGCCGAATCCATCTCCTTCAACCCCACGGCCGACGGATCGGAGATTCTCGCCTCGGAGAACGCATTCGCGAACGCCGGCGTCATGGTCCTGCGCGAGATGGTCAAGGCTTGGTGGGCCGAGGCGTGCAAGGGCAGCCCGATGGCCGACCTGCTCGTGCAGCATCTCGTGCGATGGGTGGAGGATCCAGACTCGTTCATGTACGACCGCGCTCTGCACCACTACGTGCAGATGATGTCACGTAAAGCCTTCCAGCAGCTCATGGCGGACTTTCGACGCGTGGGCTCGCAGGTGGTGTTCGCCAACGCGAACCGCCTCATCCTGCAGACGACCAAGGCCGAGGTCGGCAACGCGTTCGCCTACAGCCAGTACATCATCAGATCGATCAAGAGCAAGCCGCTGTTCCACCTCATTGACCTCGAGATCAAGGAGTACTGGGACTACCTGGTGTGGTACGACGAGTTCAACTACGGTGGCAAGGCGTGCCAGGAAGTGCTCGAGGCCGACGAGCAGGACCTGCAGACGATTATGCACTGGCAGATGGCCACGTTCCTACCGGTGCGACTCCAGCCGACGTTCCAGGAGTGGGTGATCGAGTTCATCCAGCTCATGCACGGCCTCAAGCGGCCGGCAAACGGCGACCCCGACGGCACGCCTCGCCTCACACAGCTGCCGAAACGTGACCAGGACGGCGACGGCGGCGGAGCAGAGAGCCAGATCATCCTGGGCAAGGCGTTCGAGAGACCGCTGAAGAAGGCCATCCTCGGGCTCATCAACCAACAGAAGCGAGAGCTGCTGCACCCCGAGCTCGCAGAAGACTACGCGTTCCCCTCCCTACCCGGGTCGCACCTCCAGCCGCTCGGGCCGGTGCTGGAGCTGGTCAAGTCCCTGATGCAGATCCTCTCGCTGGACAAGAACATCACGCTCGAGGCGCGGCTGCTGCGCAAAGAGCTGCTGGCACTGTTCGAGGTGCGCGAATTCTCCAAGGAGGGGACGTTTGCGAACCCGTCGGAGAGCCTGAAGCTGGCGCAGATGTCGTGCGACAACTGCACCATGGCGCGCGACCTCGACCTCTGCCGCGACGAGGGCCTGCAGAAGGAGCGCGAGGGCAGCTGGCAGTGCGGCGTGTGCGGCGGCGAGCTGGACCGCGTGGGCCTCGAGGAGCGGCTGGTGGGCACGGTGCAGGCCATGGTGGTGGAGTGGGCGACGCAGGACCTCAAGTGCGGCCGGTGCGGCGCCTTGCGCGTCAACGAGCTGATGGAGCACTGCACGTGCAGCGGGGAGTGGAAGGAGGTGGTGAAGAGAGACGAGGTGATGAAGCGCCTGGGCGTGATGAGGCGCGTGGCCAGGTTCTACGGCATGAGGATGCTGGTGGACGTGGTGGAGGGAGTGTACGCTGGACTCTGAGAGGGGGGCATGGGATGGCGTTACGGATCATGCATGGGACAGACTTCGGGGGCCTTGGAATAGCGTAGAGGTGCGGATTGAATTGTGTTGCATTGTTCTAATACTCTGCGGGCGGATAATTGTGATTACTCAAGGCAGTGGGGATGCAAGAGACCAGTCCAAATGTGATTCTCCCATCTCTTGTCAGTGCTGCATCCAGAGATGTTGCTGTCCTCTAGATGGGCGATGGATATTCCACACAATGAGATCAATTGGGATAGATAATGCAGTCAGGTATGTGCTGAATAAGGCCGAGATAGATGCGCCTCACGACTCATCGAAGCACAGTTGTTGAAGAGATACGGGCGTCGTTCAACATCGCCTTGCCCAACGATATGAGATTAACACTTAGCACACCATCGGTTGTCGGCGACATAGAGAGACTGTTTGTTCAATCCATCTACATTGGATGTTGCGCCCTCAAGCCTTACTTGGGCATCGCCATGAGTGCAGTCGGTCCCAGTCAAGGGGTTGGTCCCCCAGCGGGAACCCGAGCAGGTAGCGGCCCTTTCTGGCAAGCCTTGCTCCAGAAAATACGCAAGACCAGCTGGTAGGGTTCAGCCAGGAAAGCCCCCGCGGGACATTTTCTTGGCTCGGGCATCTCTCCGGTTGTGGTTTGCGCGTGAGCCCTTGTGCGCCTCCTTGTTCCTCCTCGCCGCCTCTGTCTCCCTCTCGCCCGTGGGTCCAGCCACGTTTCCTCCCCTACCGCGGCCTCGACTACGCGGAGCTCCCCTCGCCCCTCGCCCGCCTCGCCCCCCTCTGCTTGCGCCTGCGTCGAGGTCGCTCTCCTCGGCCCCTGAGCCGGCTGGACTGGCCCTCCAGGATGTGCGCTCAAGCTGCGCCTGCTGGCCACTAAAGGCATACTTGGCCTCCAGCCTCTTCATCTGCTGGGGACTCCTGATCAGCATGACTGCCCATCCCTCGATGGCTTCGTCTGTCAGTCCTGTTTGCTCCCTCAGCTTTGTTCGGGCAGCTCCTCTTCTCGTCGCAGCATCTCTGTCGAATACTCTTCCATCCGTCTGGTACGCGTGGAAAAGCGCCTCTTCGTTGGCATCGTTTACGCTGTCTGCTTCCTGGTTTGCCGAGTCTACCGTACCACCAACGTCGGCAGCGTCATATGTATCATCTCTCTCATCGTCATCAGAGTCAAAAGCTGCAAGTGCAGAAAGGATGGCTGCTTTGTTGGGTGCGGTAGACTTTTCCTGGAGAATCTCGTCGGCAGTCTTGGCTGGCTTCTTTCCGAAGGATATCTTGGATGTATCAGCGGCTAAGTGGTCAAACTCGTCGTCATCGAAGATATTTCGTCTGGCGGGCACCAACGGTGGAGTTGAACGCGGTGCCAGGTCCAGGGGCGGCGGTACTTCGTTGTTCAGAGATCTGCTAAGTGAGTTAGCAATGTTCTCGGGGGGTTCCTGGCTTAGCAGCACAAAGTCATACAATGTTTCGCTCCGGTCCGCAGTGGCAAGGTGAGATGGGAGTGACTCGGCCAACAGATTCGCAACGACCAGTTCAAGATCATCGTCGTATTCGTCCAGGCACTTCGATACGAACCCGGCCCCCAGGTCGGGGAATAGATCCTGTACTTGCGTTATTTGGCTCATGCGATGAATGTGCATCTCCGCGTGCACGTCTGCTCTCGTCTGAACGCCTTTGCCCTTGTCTACCTTCCTCCTGATCAGGCGCTTTGGGCGGACCATGGCCCCGTTTCGAAAGGATTCCAATTCCCTAATTCGCTTCTTGAGAGAATCGGTTGCTGCTCCCGAGGTCTCGGCCTTCCGCGAGAGAATCTTCAGAAGTGGCGTTGCCGTGACGAGCTCCGCGACTAGAGAGTCATTCACATTCAGTGGCCCTTGCTTGTGCGCATCCGCCACCGTCTTCAGCGTGAAGAGCTCGTCACTCAGCATGACCCATTTCGGCGGCTCGGACTCGGTCAAGCCAATCAAGCACAGGTATGTCGTGGTGATGATGATCTTGCGCAGAGGCGGATTCATCACCCGGAAGCAAGCGACAAGGCCATCGAAGAAGTCGGAACCGGCAAGCAACAGAGTACACGCGTGGGGAGATGCGTGAAGAAAGTGGTTGACGGTGCCCAGGCGTGACTCGACTTGTTTCAAGTCACCTTTTATTCCAGCTTCCAGGTGCGGGATGAGGAGCTTCTTGAGGGCTGCGAGGGAGGATTCGATAGGTGCGGCGTGATTTGTGAAGAGCTGCGAGAAGAGGGGGGCAGTTCGTTTCTTTGGGTAGAGCTTGGCGAATGCAGACAGAAATTCGTAATACAAAAGGCGAGACGGCCGTGTGAGAGTGAGGAGCCGCGATGTGAGCTGGAATACCGGTTTCAGCAGCGGCGTCGAGGTTGATGCCGGCGACGCCGCCGTCTCGGCCACGAACGTCGACACGAAGTTGACCACGCATTCGTCATTTACAGTCGCCTTCTTGAATTCCCTTTCCGGCAGGCTGATATATGCGCGACACAACGTGATCCAAGCCTCGACGAGGGCGTCCCAGTCACCGGAGGTGAGATGTTGCTGCCACGAAGCCTCGGGGAAGGGCGCCAGCGGGGGTAAGCTGGCCATGGTCCGGTTCTCTGTCTTGAAGGATGGCCGGTGAGACTTCCGGGGGGTTCCGAGGAAGGGGTATATAGTTCACAGGATGATAATGAGGTGTCATAAGTTCGTTGCCATGCTTTTGTCTAAACACGGAAGGGCTGCAATGCACAGATCTTCAAGAGCACAGCTCATCATCATCGCCGGATGATTCATATTGGGTAAGTGGGACCAGGCTTCGCTCCCCCGTGGAGGTACGTACCGGTCGAGGTACGTACCTTCAAACAGGAACCCGCATGGCTCCCATGGCAGCCAACCAACATGAGCCAATTTGGCGGGACCGCCAGATGCAGTTTAGCGCCCACAAAAGCCCTACCAGTTTCGCAAAACCCGCACAGCAAAAAGTTGGTGACGATTTCGCGCCTGCGCTTGCAATCCCAGAACCGTCAACAAGTTCACCCTTCATCACTTTGCCGTATCCCCGCGATCGAGTCGTGAAGGCAATCCTATAAATCAGCAATCATGTCTTACCAGAAGCCCGAGAAGGATCACGGCGAGGCCCCCGTACGTCATGCGCGCGCGCACCCCGATCGCCCCGATCAACCTCGTTTCGTTGGAATATTTTGACTGACAACGCTGCGACATCACAGAAGGCCCACAAGATCCGAATCACCCTCTCCTCCAAGAAGGTCAACATCCTCGAGAAGGTCTGCACTGAGATCATCGAGCGCGCCAAGAGCAAGGACCTGCGCATCAAGGGCCCCGTCCGCCTGCCCACCCAGACCCTCAAGGTCACCACCCGCAAGACCCCTTGCGGTGAGGGTTCCAAGACCTGGGACTGCTTCGAGATGCGCATCCACAAGCGTCTCATTGAGTGCGTCGCCCCTTTGCGCTTCCTTCCGGTGTGAAGCCTTTTGCTAACCGCTGCAACAGCCTCAACGCCCCCACCGAGGTCGTCAAGCAGATCATCGTCAACATCGAGGCCGGCGTCGAGGTCGAGGTCACCATTGCTGCTTAAATGCTGCAGGCGACAGACCGCTGCCGTGGGGCTTTGCGGCCCTTCGGCGAGGAGTTGGAATGATGCTCGTCTCAGATAGTCAATGCTACTGGGTATGCTGCTGCACCTTCAGTTCAATTCTGTGATGTGAAGAACGTATCTGTTCCCAAGTGACCCAAGTAAATCCTGCACGAAGCGACTCTAAGAACAAATGACATGCTTGACTGTGCATCTTATACGACAATGACGAAGGTGTTGTTCCTTCCA
Organism: Albophoma yamanashiensis; assembly: GCA_001600555.1. Lineage (NCBI taxonomy): Eukaryota > Fungi > Ascomycota > Sordariomycetes > Hypocreales > Ophiocordycipitaceae > Albophoma > Albophoma yamanashiensis. Next base: position 1,175,423 of record BCKH01000003.1, read on the forward strand.
ATGTCTCCCAACGAACGACCCCAGGTCCTCTTCCACAGAGGCCGTAAATACAGGCAGCTCCTTTCCGGAGCTGCAGTCCTCAACGCCTATCAGATGTTGTTTCCCCCATGTAGTCTCCAGACTGATGCTGTTTTCAGCGCCAAATTCCCACTGCCAGGCGTCCTACTCGGTTTTCAAAAGTCCCATCGCACGCACTCTCTCGGAGGCGGCAGTTCTGGCATGATGCCTTCCGCAAACGCTCCTGTCTGAGCGAAAGTCTCCCATTGTAGTTTGGACTTGTCGTCGTATTCATTCGGTGGCAGTTCGGTGTCTTTGTAGTATCCTGGCGGCCCGTTCGGGAACCAAACGCGATGCCAGGTGCCGTCGAATGCTCTATTACCCGGTTGGCCATTCTTGTAGGTGACCGGCTTGCCTTTGAAAGTTCCCAGCCTTCCGTCCATAGTTTTGGTGATGTAGCTTTCCGGAGGTGGGTGCTGCTTCGTGCTGCCTGGCGGGTAGGGGTTGCCTGCCGGCGCAGCGGCGGCGGCAGGTTGTTGCTGTGCCTGAGCGGCGCCAAAGGGGTTAGGTTGCGAGGCACCAGGTTGTTGTGCAAATGGACTGGCAGAAGCCTGCTGAGACGAATTCTGGCCAAAGGGGTTGCTGGCTGGCTGGCCAAACGTGCCGTTTGTCTGAGGGGCCGCAAAAGGATTGTTGGTCTGTTGTGTCTGTTGCTGATTACCTGTGCTGAAGGGACTTGATGCTGGGGCGGGTGCCTGACTAAAGGGGCTGGTGGACGCTTGCGTCGGTTGGCCGAAGGTGCTCGGCCCGTTGATTGTATTAGAGGCAAACGCGTTTGGCGCCGCGTTGGCCTGAGCAGAGCTCGGGGCTCCGAATGGGTTTGCCGCGGGGGTGCTGCTACTTCCGGCTCCCATTGTCGCGAAAGGGCTCGCGCTTGGAGTTGCGCTGGCATTGGATCCAAACGGGTTGGGCTTCTGGCCAAGTTGACTGGGCTGTCCAAAGGCGCTAGGTTGAGCATTTGGCTGGGCTGTCTGGCCAAAAGCAGGCGCGCCAAAGGGATTCGGTTTCGCGCCGAGTGCGGAGGGCTGCCCAAAGGCAGAAGCTGCCTGCGGTGCTTGGCCGAAAGACGAAGGTCCTGTGCCCTGAGCCGGCTGTTGCTGGCCAAATGGGGATGCCGAAGGTTGTGAAGGCTGGCCAAAGCCGGAGGCCTGCTGAGCCTGTTGGCCGAAATCCGAAGTCGGCTGGGCTGGTTGTCCAAAGGCTGGTGTCCCGAACGGGTTGGGCTTCTGACCCAAGGCTGAAGGCTGACCAAAGGAATTGCTTTGCTGTACTCCTCCACCAAATGGAGACGACGTACTGCTGGCACCGGAGGCGAAAGGATTCGCCTGGGCTGGAGCGCCAACACTGGGGTTGGGCCGCTTGCCCACGAGGAACTCCCCAAAAGGTGCCCCCTGAGTTCCCTCGCGGCAGATGTCGTGCCGGTTGGGGTGTCGATTCTCGCCACCAATCACGAAATGCACCGCCTCTTGCACATTACGGAGGGCGTTGTCCATCTGCTGTTGGGCGGTTTGATAGAGTTCCTGGGCTTCTTTGAGCTGCTACAAGTTAGCAAACGCCCTCTCGAGGACAGAGCTGGTTATGCAATTGGAGGACTCACGGCTTGTTGTTCGTTGCCCGAGGCCTTGCCCGCCATATAGTGAAGCCGCAGCTCCTCAAAGCTCTGCTCGCGCGGGTAACCGCCAAACAGCTGGTCTGGAGCATCCTTTCCGGGAGCGTAGGCGGAGAAGATCCATTGCGGCTTTTCGGTCGTCAAATCTTTTTCGATTGTGGCCGGCGATATGCCATATTTTGTTGCTGAGCGGTAGTCAGTCTCTTGTCCGGCTCGCCTGCAGAGTCGCGGGACGGGTCCATACCCAAGTCATGATTGCCTCCGCTACTTGTTCCGCCTCCTCCAGCGAGGGCGCCAAAGCGGTTTTGCGGCTGGTTGCGGGCAGGATGCTCGAACCGACAACTGTCTGGACGGGTTGAACGTCAGCGTTTGCAGCTCGAAGAGCGCCGAGTCGCGATCGGGAAGACTGAAGGCTCCCCTGAAAACTGCATATTGGACCGCAAAGAGGCCAAAACTGGGGCTTACGCACTGCCAAACTTGCAATTGCCCTGCTGATAGAATTTACATATCGTCATGACGGGCAGGACCACGACGGGCGGCGTCGTCGGCGTTGGCGATGGCGTCGGCTTGGGCGTGGGCGCCCGGGTCTTTGTCGGCGTCGTCTGGATCTGCCTGAGCTCAGTCAGTCCATGCCGGGAGGTCGACGAGTTGGCGAGCTGCGGCGTCGTCTCGCGGCGGAAGAATGGTGGCACCGGCCGGTCGAGAGGGCGCTGCGGGGAGAAGACGGTTCGAAGTTGCGACGCGAAAAAGAACATTGGATCGTCCCTCCATCAGCCTTGCCAGCCTTGGGGTCGGGTGCGGGTGGCCACGAGTAAGGTGCAGTTAGGTTCTGTCGCCTGTTGAGACAGTTCGACCTTTAGCGCGTCCGGCCTCGCCAAGGGGCGTGCTGCAGGCGCCCTTGTGGGGCGGCTTCAGGGCTCATCTCAGGCGGCTCAGCGCCCTGACCCGCCTGAGTCTGCCGGAACTCACTCGTCCACCGAGGCACCCGCTTGAGCGCCCCTCATGAGCCATCATTGCCACGAGCATCTGGCGCACCTCATGGAGGAATAGTCCAAGAATGCATTTCGCACACAAATGAGGAATCTTGGGTCTCGCTCATGCCATTTTCAAGCTCAAAACTCAAAGCTCACCGCAGTCGTGAGTGAGTGAGTGAGTGAGCGGTTTGGAAGTGGATGTAATAATGAGCACTCATTTCGCTTACACGCCTACGAGGAGTACACGTTACACGCTTCGAGCAGGATCGCGACTTTGGTCATCATGAAGTGGATTTTGCTATTTTCTCCCCAACTTTCTCGCAATATCCGCCGGTATTTTTTAAAAAAAAATGTCCACGCTGCATCCAAGCTCGAGACGATATGCCTCTGAGCAGAAACTAGCCATTTTGCAGGTTACGTCGTCACAACGGTGGTGAAGCCACCGAAACTCACATCATGCCGCAAGTAGTGCTGCGTACACGACTGCTATACATCGGGGGGTAGCCGCCCACGCAGACGGCCGGACACCGAGGCCATTCTCAGACCTCAAGCCGTCTCGGCCTTGCGAAACTCGATCATGGGGCCCTTCTTGGCGCTGGTGAAGGTGTCGACGAGCTGGAACTCGCTCTCGCGGTGACGTCCCCATTCGAGGTCCGCGCGTCCCTCACCCGGGTCGACGACGCCAACGGCGCGCCGCAGGTCGTAGAGGTACATGGTTCTCGCCAGAGTGGTCGACATCTCGACGTAGGCGAGACCCTTGCCGATGCAGCCGCGGGGGCCGATGCTAAAGGGGCAGAAGGCGCTCTGGGCGCGGGAGGTGTCATCCTCAGTCGTCTGCTTGCCCGTGAGGGGGTTCGTCTCGCCGGCCATCCAGCGCTCGGGGGCGTAGCCATAGGGCACGGGGTAGTACTCCTCGTTATGGTGGATGGTGTAGTGAGGGGTGCCGACGACGGTGCCCGCGGGGATGGTCTCGCCGTCGATGGTCATGCCGCCGGGGAGGACTTCGCGAGGGAGGATGCCGCCGACCGAGGGGGAGAGGCGCATGGCCTCGTCGATGCAGGCACGCAGGTAGGTGCAGCTGTTGAGGGCGGGGCCGTGGACAATCTCCTCGACGTCCTTGAACTTGCCGCGGATCTCCTCGGTGACGCGCTTCAGCGCATGGGCGTTGCGGACGAGGTAGAAGAGGGTGGCGGCCATGGCGGTGGAGGTGGTGTCAGAGCCGGCAATGATGCTGCACAGACACGTTAGCGAACGCTACTCTTGCCGTCCCCGGGGAGGTGGTCAACGTACAGCAAGTTGGACTCGCCCCAGAGCTCGGGCGTGCTGAAGCCGAGACCCGTCTCGGGGTCGCGGGCCTTGAGCAGGTAGTAGAAGAAGTCGCGGCGGTCCGTCTCCTCGCCGAGCTTGGTGCGCTCCGTCAGCTGGCCCTTGCTGTACGCCATGTAGCGGGCGCGGCCGGCGGCCAGCTTGGGGAACAGGAACTTGTCAATCTTGAGCTTGTCGACGATGGGCATGGTGCCGCACTGCGTGTCCCGTTAGCACTCGCGCGCCCCGCGGAGGAGAGCCAGCCTAGACTCACAATGAGATGCCGGGTGGTGGCCGCCTCGACCAGTTCCAGGGCGAAGCGGTTGTCCGGGCGCTCGAGCATGTGGAAGGCCTTGCCGAAGCTGAGGTCGCCGAGAATGTCCATGGCCAGGTAGTTGCACCAGTCGCTCATGTTGCGGGGGCGCGACCAGCCCTTGGCGTCCTGGCCGGCGTCGCTGAGGCCGACCTGCTCGCAGAAGGTGCGCACGTTGCCGAGGATGTAGCGCTGCATCTCCTTCATGGCGCTGTCGGAGAAGGCGTGCGAGAGGACGCGGCGCTTGCGGGCGTGCACCTCCTTGTCGCGCGTGTTGTGCGTGTTGGCCGCCGGGTGGACGAAGGCGTTGTAAAACTCGGCCTTGCGCACGTTGGAGCGGAAGCCGTAGATCTCCTTGAGCGCCTGGTTGGAGTTGAAGGAGACGGAGTTGGGGCCGAAGCGCACAACCTTGCCTGGGATGCGGTGAGCGGGCGGCTCCTGGGATGCGCCGGGTGAGCGAGATGAGTGAGAGCACACTTACCATACTTCTGGTGCATGCGCCAGAACTCGAGGTGGCGGTCGCCCTTGTAGGCGTGGTAGAGCTGGTAGGCATCGGTGACCTTGGCGAGCAGCGGCCCGGGGTACTTGGCCAGCGGGTGGAAGAATATCCTGTAGACGACGAGGCCGAGGGTCTGCGGGGGCGCGCGCGCGCGTCAGCCATCGTCACCACCTCGACGCATGATGAGGGGGCTTCATCTTCAACCAGACGGCGCAGGGAAGACGGCGCAGGGGAGACTCACGTAGACGGCGCCGCCCGCGAGCAGCAGCCCCAGGTAAGCCCACAAGTGTCCCAGATCAAGCTCCATGGCGGACTGCTGTTACATGGGCACTCGGATGGAGAGGAATATGAAAGAGGAAGAGGAGAGGAACGGAGAGGGAGGGACGCGGCAGGCCACATTAAAAAACAGCCGTCGTGCCTCCGCCACGCACCGCATCCCGCCGCCCCGTCCCACCATGCGGACGCTTCGTGGCCGCGCCCCAGCCCGCGTCGCCGAGGGAGGGACCTCGACGCACCTGTGAGAAGGTGGCGATTGGCGATGCGCCCGGCTTTCCACGGCACAGAACCTTATCGATTGCGGGCAGGGCTGCGGCCTGTGCGGGCCCCGCGCGGCGGCTAGGCTCGGGGGGGCTGGCTCGGCTGGGTACCTTTTCGCCCTGGGCACCTCGACGAGCTACCTAGCTACGCCTATTAGGAGCCCTGCGTTATTAGGGCTTCCAGGCAGGCCAGCGCTGTGTCACCTCCGCGCCCCCGGCGGATCCGGAGAACTGTGGGGATGGGGACTGTGGGGGGGGCAGCTCCGGGCGGGCGCTCCACTGCATTTCTTCACAGGTTTGTTACCTCTGGCTTGCCAGCAATGAGAGCCTTGCTATTGCTCAGCCTGCAGCAGGCAGGCACTGCGGACGTGACCGAGATCAGCCGTCAGCATCACCAAGCAGTGACAGAGGGCTCCACCCCCCAGCTTGGGCAACGCGAGGTCTCTCGTCGACACGGGAAAAACAGACTTTCCCTGCGTCGGCGCGTGACCTTTTTTTTTTAAGCCGCCGTTGGAACGATTCCGCCTCCGTTCCGCAGAGGGGGCCCGGAGGCATTTGTGGGGATCCGGCCGCCAGCTATCCGTTGACTGCCGCGCTTCTCCAATTTATTCCCCTAGCTTCCCCCCGGCTCAGTCCCCCAATCCGCCAAGGCGCATTGTTAATGCCGCCGCCGGCGACTCGTCACATACGGCCCTGCCCCTTGGTGGCTGTTGGTGGTCTGCGTCATCCCGGCACCTGAGACTGCCGTGTCGAGGAGACGCGCGGAGAAGCGCCAGTTATCCGTATCCGTGGAGATGCCTGTTCGTATTCGTCTCTAACAGTCCTGCGGCCCGTCGTGGGGTATACGCACCCACTACGTCGGCCTTTTAAGGCATTAGATTTCGAGTCGGGTCAGGGGAGTTCAAGCTGCCAGTCTGGTATGATCCTGTCAAGCGTCTGTACTACGTAGTCGAGCCACTTGGGACAGGGAGGTCAAGTTTGGATCTGGGGAAGGACTTCGGTTTCAGGTTACGAGTAGCTCCTAGTCTGGAGAAGACCAACGGGCATGCTGCAGCGGACCGCTAGTACTTGCTATTGCACCCCTTAGTGCGTGGGAAACGGAAACTGTTGGGTCCCAGAAATAACTGAAAGATGGGTGCGTCTGTTGTCACTTCCATTTGACTGACTGTTGGGTCTGCGCCAAACTGTTCACCAATTACCCAGCCATGAGGTGTTATCAGCCATGTATACCTACATTTGCCAAGGCCAATGCTACCCCAGGTTCGATTCCCGGAAACCTATGGGTCCTTCCAATATGACGACTCCATCTTCCCTTTGCCGTAACGACCCAACCGCTTTGTTCCTCGCGAAACTTGCCCGCTGGCAAATGTAGGGGGCAGATTGCCAGAACTGGGTTTGGGATTTTATCCAACCGTTGGTTGATCAGGGTGCGATAGATCCTTCTGCCCGGGACACTCTGCAGACAGCGCCTACAGAATGAATTGCCAGTTGATGGATTGAGGCGGGTTTCTGTGTCGCTGCTTTGGGTGCTTGCAAGACCAAGCACGTCATTCGAGTGATTGGACGTTGCCGGCAGGGTGCCACTAGACCTCCCTCCATAGTAACTCTGTTGGCTACTTCGCAGCCGCGCAATGCCGTATTCGTCGCTTCTCTTGCTACTCGCTCATTGCCAAGATTGCCCAGCCTTTGGTCATGCTATCCACCTTTCATCTACAGGTAGCTGTGCGCAGAGCCATGTCCACATCGAGACGTCGGAAACCCGGCGTGCGCCCCAAACATGTTGATTTATTCAGCAAAGCTGCCACCGTCAGCCAAGATTATCAGATATTCAGGTTTAAGAATCTCACCTGGGATAAGGCGCGACACATTGATCCATTCCTGCGAACGCGACTTGGCTTCGGGAGTCGTCGGCGGCCGGGCGATTAGGTTCACATTCTTCTCGCGAAGGTAGCACTCCAAGTCCTGCATGTCGAACCAGTCCCCGCTGAGTTCCTCCTGGATGTCGGCTGAAAATAGGGACAGCGGCACCGGGACGGTCCGCCAGGTGGTCGACCGCCACAGGTAGAGCGCCGTCCTCTGCAGCGGCCGCGTCGGGTCCCAGGCGTAGTGCGACCCGGCGCCGCCCAGGGAGAAGAAGGGCACTTCGTTCCATTCCTGGTCCAGCCGCGTCCTGCTCACCTTGGCGTGCAGGGCGGCCGCGAAGAACGACGTCATGCGCCCGCGATCCATCAGCGTGGAGAGAAGTCGAAAGTGCCGCCGCAGACGCTCCACTGGTGTTGACGGGTTGGCGAGGGCCAGGTATCCGTGGTACACTATCGCCATCTGCAATTGATCCATGAATGCCGAGTACTCCATCTGCCGAGATGCCTGCGACTGCGACTCCGACATGCTGGGCCGAAATGGATGCTGTAGCAGAGAAAAGTCCACCGGTAGTGGCGATGAGAGGGATGCATCCAGCGACTCTGGCGTGAAGACATGCTTCTGCACCTGGGATGCCGCCGACGGTGTCGTTGCCCTCGTCGCTGGCACCTCGTCGCTGGCTTCGTCGCTCTCAGTGCTCGACGCGGTGGCCGTGGCTAACTGGAGGCAAGTTTGGATGGTCTCGCGCAAGGAGGCTGTCAGGGCGACGTGGGGAGCCAAGACCCCTGACCGCACGAGTTCGTCGCTGAAGGAGACGATGGTTGCGCTCATCTTCTCCACGGCCGACTCGAGCTGTGAGATGCGATCTGTCAATGATGTAACGTAGGACTCCTTGCGCGAACGATATGCTCGTTGCGCCACACGGAGCTGTCTGCGACGTCGCTGTACGTCGAGACGCGTGTCAGTCGCCGGCGATGACAGGCCCACCACTGGAAATGCTACGAACCTCTTCCGGGTCTTCGTCCTTTGGGCCATCTGCCGTCTTTGGAGGCCGGCCAGGCTTCCGGGCGGTGCTTTTAGCTGCCCTGTCCTCGCCACCGGCATGGTGACGCTTGCGGCTCTTCCGGCTCCCCACGGGGCCATCAGCATCGGGCCCGCTCGCTGGCGTCGCTCGCGAGTCCGCACCTCGATCAAAGTCGCCTGCGAACTCTAGACCGCCGTACAAAGGACGTGCAGCGTGGGGATGTGAGGCCCGCCGCTCGCCACGGCGGAGCGCCGGGGGGGCTGCGTGGTAGTAGGAGGCGGACAGCAGGGAGGTGAGGTTCACGTCGGCAGCGGCCGGGAGGCTAGTCGGACATGAAGACGCAACTGAGGATCGGCACGCCGCTGCGAACAACGCAGGGCCGTCGAGGGCCTCCTGAGACTCTAGGCCCGGCGCATTTGCTTCTTCGTCTTTCCCGCCGGGCGCGGGGGCATCTATGGCGGACATTCTTACGGCGGAGGTCATAGGGAAGAACCGCCTCTTGATTATGAGAACGTCTCCCGGTCTTGGTGGTGTTGATTACGAGTAGGTCGGAGGGACCGACGCGCGCCTCCAATTATGGTCGGGGGTCCGGGATTCGGTCCGGGATTGGCAGCCACCCGAGTCGCCGGCGGTGCTGCGGTGGAGCGAGCATCCACGCCATGCCGTCTTGGCTTGAGATCCTCGGCTCGGGCTGATCACCTCATCAAAAATCAATCGCGATACGTCTGACATTGACGTTCAACGACTCAGCGCCCGTTTCAGGGCTAATACATAGAACGAGAGCGTATAACGTCAGCAGTTCCACGATCTCTCTTCAGCCATTCGAGGCGCACGCCATTTGCATCCCTGCCTGCTTAGATTTCGATTTCGCCGACCTTACGTAGTACAGTTATAGAACGGTGGTCAGAGGTACGGTAAGGCAGGCTCACACGCTCCGTACAATGCATCGATACCTTACATTCTCCATCACATATAAACATCGACGTGAAATTCGGCACTACCCTTCTGTGGCATCGAAAGACGAAATATACTACCTATTTCCCATCTCTCTACTATATACCCATCCAGGAGCGGATCAACTACAATTATTTTTTCCTTTTCTCCTTGCTTCTTTTTTCCGCCAATGAAGAGCCGCATCTCGTCCTTTAGTTGTAATATCTCGGCTCTTCAAAGACGTGGTATCTGTGATCCCTCACGCCGTGCCCTTTGAACATGGCCGGGAATCTCCAGCCCTGTGGCACCTCGGACTCATCCACGCGGCGATCACGCTCTTCGGGCGACCTGGCTTCCAGTTGCGTCGACTCAGCTGACGAGTGCGGGATCACAAACTTGCCGACCTGCAACTCCGTGTCCGTGATCGTGCTGCGGCTGACGCGCGCGTAGCCGACGCGCTTGAGGCCCTTGTAGAGAATGTACTCGCACCAGCGGTCCCAGTCCGTGGAATCGATGTCATGCATGCCCGACTTCTCGCTGACGTACGTGTTGTAGTTGCCCTCGAGGGGCTTCGTCACCAGGTAACTGAGGAGGAACGCCGGACGAGAGGTCGATCCCATGAGCTTGGCCAGATACTCGGACTGCAGCCGTCGGTCCTCGGGGTCCTCTTCCTGTCCGGAGTGGAAAACGAAGACGTCGACGAGCTCGCCGTACACGTCCAATGTTGCATGAATCGCCGGGGCCAACTCTCCAACCGGACTGGGCAGGAGATGGTGCTTGGACTCCACAATGGGGAATTTGGAGAGGAGAGCGGCACCCCAAGTATGCTTGTTGGGGCCCGGCCCGTAGTCGACGTACATGCCGAGGTCCTCCGCGAGGAACTGGGTCGTGTCACGGTTGCCCATAATGATGCGTTGGAGATCTGACTCGAGGAGGCCAACAACATCCAACTCCATCTCCTTGATGAGGTCGCGCATGCGGTACTCTGACGACCACATGTCATTGTCCAAGGAGAAGTGGATTGTCCAGATACCAGCCGTCAGAACACGGTCATCGGCATGGTAGGGTTTGTAGTCATTGGTGGGGAATCGCATAAAAGCCGCGCACAGGAAGAAAATGTTGACAATGAGCGTGGAAACCCCAAAGTACTTCCTGTGCTGCGACAAAGACGGGCGTCGAGGCTGTTGTTTCCGCTGCTGCGAGGCGTTGAAGTTGAAAACGCCAACGCCAAGTAGGGCCATCATAGTCAGCATGATCCAGTCCGTGTGCTCACGGACAAGGGGGCCGCCGGGAACGAAAGCGTATGCGACAACCCAGACGTGGAACAGAACCAGGAAGACATAAACAAAGAAGCCGAGGCCGAAAGTGACGGCAGGATTCTTCTTGGAAGCCGTGGCGATCAAGGGCACGGAGACAGCCATCAGATAAGCAGCGAGGCCGAGGCCGCCGTAGTACCCAACCCAGTGGCTGTAAAGCGTCAGCACCATGGCACTGAGTGATCCCACGCCGTACTGCAGCCAGCTACCAGCCAGAGACGGCTTGCAGATGCCAACGAAGAGGCCAGCTGACATGGCAGCGACCGTACACCAACCGTGTGTGGAGAAGTAGGGACCTCGAACGGGGAAGCCTTCCCAGACCCACAGAATCATAGTGCTGGTATCGGACAGAAGGGAATGCAGGCCGAAGAACAGGCCTCCGACACCAAAGGCAGCAAGTAGGGCCGAGCCTCCCTGTCTGCCACTCGGTGACACGCTGCTCGTGAGCGGCGCTTTTCGTGTAAATCGCAATGCGGCCAGGGTTCCGAGGACAAGGCCAGTCGCGTTCCACCCTCCATTTGCGGCATGCATGATGGGCCACACAGGGTTGTTCGTCTGCCAGGCGAATTTGGCGGTCGAGGACAATATCAACCCAATCATCAAGCCAAGAAGCTTGGACTCAAACCGGGTCTCGTTGATAGATTCAGAGTACAAGGTTGCAACCCAGCCTATGGTCGACATGGCAACGCCGAAGCCAACAGTGAAGAGCCGGTACACCGGGTCGAGAACGAGATACGCAGCGACACCAGCAAGCGATAGCAGGTGGATGATACGGAGGTTGCTGACGATAACAGACCGAAGCGGGCCTACCAGAAGCGCTGGCGACACCGAAACCAGGACGAAGGCTTCATAGCCGGAAATTCCCATGTGCCACAGAGGAAAATCTGCAATCAGAGATTAGACACGTTGAAGTTGAGGGGAGGCTGGCAGCTTACACCACACAACAAGGCCCAAACTGGTCAGCATAGACCAGAAGATGAACTATCACGACGTCAGCCGCTGCATGGTCCCGTGTGGAGGGTCAACTTACGCCATGGTAAACATCGGCCGCGGTGTCAAGGGCCTCTGACCATGTGAAACGGAGGGAGAAGATGCCGCCAGTGGCCCTGTCCTTCCTGAGTCGCCCCATCAGCATACAGTGCCAATGGTGGGGTGATGCACTTACTCCTTCTCCAAGACGGCTGTCGGCACGGACGAAGAATTCTCACTGCAGAAGACTTAGACACTGGCCAGTCGAAGTAGTATATTTGACGTGTCTGTACAGGAAGCCAGCACTATCTCGGAAGCCATTGCACGTACCCCTTGCTAGTTCCCTTGACATCCCTGACCACGATGTCGAATGTCTGGAAGTCGAGAGCCGTGACGGCGTCGAAGCCCACGTCCAATATGATCAACGACCACTCAAAGAAGGCATAGGTGGTGTACGCTGCATCTGTTAGCATTGTGCGCCACTACTTAGCCAGAGTCAAGAAACATACCTCCGGCAACTCGGTGGACCTTGTGCTGGATGAAAAAGTATATCAACGGAACGAGGGTCCCGAAGAAGGCGCTTGCCAAGTACTTTCGATACTTGATCGCTCGGGGGTTCGCGGGGCTCAAGGCGATGCAGCCAGTCGTCCAGGGCAGCGTCGCAACGATGTAAGAGATCATCAAAATATCGTGCCAGTCGTGATCGTCTGTCGAGGTAATGTATGTCCACCCACCGCAGGTAAGGGTCCGCAGCAAGCCCATCGTCGCAATCCAGCCAGGGAGCTTCGACCCAGGCTTCCGCGTCAAGAGATACCACAAGCCGACGAGCGCAAAGCGCGGCCCTGCACAGGTAAGCGATACGTCTCCCCATCGCAGCGCACATCTAGAGGAGCCGTACCTGACGTAATGGCAATGAAGATCATGAAAAAGGATCGCTCGGGGTATCGGTCGCCAATCGTCGCGGAGACGGAGGGAAACCACTCATCAGGGTAGCCGTAGAATTCATTTTGGACAATCTTGTGGTAGTGCAGCGCGACGCCGACAATTAGGGCACTCAAGAAGGCCGCTACAGGCATAAATTAGCATTTGAGAGCGTCGATTGCACGCAATCGCGCGCCGGGACTCACTGTAGGCGACGACGGTGTGCGCCCAGCTCACCCATTGTCCCCCGAAGCTGAGGACGACGCCGCCGTCCTTGTCCTTGTATCTGGGCGCCATGGGGGCAGACAAAAGGGATGCACGTTGGGCAGCAAAATCAAAGAACCATCCGGAGCATCCGAAGGGGCAGCTCGCGACGACAAACGCAGAAACGAGGGAAGGTGAGAGAACTGGACGGGCTGGCGATGGATGCCTCGGAGCTCGTCGTGATGGGGCGCGTGTCAAATCGACGTGCGCCGGGAGCCCTGGCTGCCTCCCCTGCATCTTCACGTGGGGCGGGCAGGATCCCGTTGCCAGATTGGGCTATGAGGCCCCTGGCTGCCCGAGGCTGCAACCTCATTGGCTCGGCGCCAGCCAGTCAGTCCTCGACCGTGGCGAGGCTGGATGCTGCCGGCGCGGTCCCCGCTAAAAACTTCCCAGCAGCCTTCGAAAAACTTCATCGGGAACAAAGGCCGGGTTGAAGCTACCCAGCCTGCCTGCGACTCCATCCACCAGCATCGCTGACAATCGGGCGCTGCAACCATGGCTGGCGTCTCGGAGAAAGCGAGGTTCTACCTCGAGCGATCCGTCCCGCAATTAAGGGAGTGGGAAGACAAGGAGATATTCTCCAAGGTGCGCCTCGTTCATCGTCTCCCTCAACCCACGCGCTGACAGACGTCCACAGGAGGAAATCCGAACAATCGTCAAGAAGCGCAACGACTACGAGCACCGGGTCTTGTCGCCCGGGAACACACCCTCCGAGTGGTCCTCCTATGCCAGGTGGGAGCAGTCCCTCGAAGCCCTGAAAGGCAAGCGCTGCAAACGACTTAAGATCCGCCACCTCAACTCCGCGCACGCCGGACAGGGCCGTGTTCTCGCAATCTACGAAAGATCTGTCAACAGGCATCCCGCGAGCGGCGAGCTGTGGCGCGAGTACCTCGCCTACACGGCCAGCGTCAAGGCAGCCAAGCGCTGGCGCAAGACAATGACCAACGCCCTCCGCATGACGCCCACCGATCCTGAGCTGTGGGTTATGGCCGGCCGACGGTCCGCCCGCAACGGAGACATGGCGGCGGCGCGAGGATTCTTCATGCGAGGCTGCCGGTTCTGCACAAAAGCCCCTGGGCTTTGGATTGAATACGCCAAGTGCGAGATGGAGTGGCTCGAGAAGGTGGACAAGCGAAAGGCCAAGCCTGGCAAAGATGCGCTGCGGCCCGACAAAGCGGAAGAGGATGACGAGATTCGGATCGACGATAGCGATGAGGATGATGGCGAGGGTGGCGGGGACGGGCTGCCGGAGCCATCCAAAGCGCAAGCCAAGGTCATCGACAACACGGCTTCCGAGCAACTCAAGTCCAACCCCGCCATGGACGGTGCCATACCAATCGCCATTTTCAACATATCGCGAAAGCAATCCTTTTTCAAGCCAGAAGTTGCAGAGGCATTTTTCGTCATGCTCGCAGCGTTCCGCGATGTTTCCGCGCAGCCGAAGGTATCGCAGCATGTGCTCGACACTCTCGATGAGGAATTCGCGGATCATCCCTCGACTTGCAACTGCCATGTTCGACAACCCATCTTGGGACTCAGCCCTTACACTCCCGAGTTCCCCAAAAACCTGCGAGACGTCCTTAACCGTTTAACCGAGAGGCTGAAGTCGACCTCTGACAGGGCAGAACTGGAGCGCAAGACGATCGCGTGGATTGATGAGTATTTGGAGTTGGAGGACCTGGACGGCGGTATCAGAGCAGTATTGGAGAACACTAAGGGTAAAATGACGATGTCATGACATGTAGAAAGTCGTACATTACGGGTGTGACAGCAACTTGCTAGTTGCTGCGCTTCTACCCTGCGAATTTGCACACGGCCAGGGTCAAGGATTCGCATTGACTCCCACGAAGCTTTTGCTATTCGTGTTGCAGTTTGTCAAATGGAAGAGCTAAGGCGTCGGGGCCACGTCAGGGCCGTGAGCCGAACGAAATATGTTCACGTCCGGGAGAGTGTGATGGCATGCTGCCGCTGTGACACTCAGTACAGATAATGTTGCTATAGGGTACCCGTGACCAACTACGAGTACAGTAGGTAAGATATGGCCAGCTCCACGCCATCACGCTGATTCGGGTCGGTCCCACCCCCACCTTGACACGCGGGCCCCACGGCCGCTGCCCAGACCGGGACTGCTGACCGTGTGCCAATGCACCTCCGAGAGGAGCATTCATGGGGAAATAGCTGGGTGAACCTCCCACAAGGACGGGTAACAACCACCATGAGGGCCATGCACGTATGTATGCATGTATGAATCGACACTGATTTAAGGAGAATGACCCCAGCAATCGGTGGTGTTTCTGAAATCGCCATCGACCCCGAGCAACGTGCGGAGGAGCTCCTGTACCGGTGCGCGCTGAGGCTTACGGTGACGTGTCGAAACGCACCTCGCCTACGTTCACTTTCCATGGTACCTTACGTATTTTGCACCTCGGCACGTAGTACCTCAGCTTAGCCATGAAAAGGGGCGAATGGACGGATGAACAAACTGGATTCATGGGCACCTGGGATTCGAGGATGTTTTGGGAGAAACCACGGACCCGGCCGTGAGACAGATCTGCAGCTGCTCCTGATAAGTCCTGCCGCAGCGACGTGCCGCAGCCAGCACGGAATCCAGCATCCCAGCCACGGACCTGCCTGCTTATGAGTTCGCAAGGACGCGATTGCTCGTACCTGGCTCAATGCCAATGCTTTAGGTTTACCGGAGCATCATCGTGAAGGTTTCGTCGCCAGGCGCCGCCCACATACTGCTAGAGAAAACTAATGACCAGCATTGCCACTGGCTGGACCCATGTGGGGTGCAATGGGGCCTCTCTGGACGGCCCGCAAGAGACGCAGTGAGGGATGAGGGAAGAATGGACAAGGAGATTGCCGGGTTGGACAGACGTTTCGGGGAGCGATGCAATGGACAGCTCTGTCGGCCCTTCAATTACCATTCGCGGGGAGAGATTGGTGCGCTGTCACGGAGCTGGAGGAGGGAGCGGAGAAAGCAGCTGCGACGCCTCTGGACGGCACGCCGTCTTCTGCTGCCGCTGCTGTTACGAGGCCTGGAACGTAGTCGCAAAGCACATCCATTACGAGCTCGTAAACGGCCGAGCGGCCCGTCCTGTCACAGGAGACCCATGAATGGGGGTTTTAGGCCGCCAAGTATGAGCAAGCGTGGCAGTCGGGCGGCATTGCCTGGTCTGGGCTGAGCGAGAGTGGTGCTTCGCGATGGTGGGCGGCTGGCGGGACGCTATTCAATCGGTGCAGAAGACAGCGGAAGCTGACCCTCGCTCCAACATTCTCCGTTCCTAAGCCGATTGATTGCGAAACAAAGAAAGAGAGAAAAAGGACAAATCCAACATGTGGCCATTTTATGTGCTGCACGGCGTCTTTGCCTCGCCCTCGCCGCAGGGCATGGCAGCGGAGAGCCCGAAAATTCGAGTGTACAGGGCGGTATTAGCAGGTGAGCTCACGCACTCTGGGATGGGCACAGGGCCGGGCACATAACTGACCCCCCTTCCCCCCCTTCCTCCTCGCCTCCCATTTTCCTCCCATTTAAACACTCTTGTGCTCCCGTTTCCTACTCTCTCCTCTCCCAGTCCCATGGAACCAGCTCGTTTGGCGCTGCGACTCGTTGCGTTGTGCTGCGCGCGACGCCTTACATGGTCTGGTCTTTAACGTACCTACCCTTACTCAATCAAGTACGAGCACCTCTGGCCCTCCCAAGCACTGTTAGTGCCTGTGAGCGCTGCGCCGACGTTCACCAGCAAGCCCTGCGCCTGACAGCAGGTCTCAGCACCACGGTCTGGGAAAATCGCAAAAAGGCCTCTCGGACGCTTTGGAGCGACAGCGAGCGCAGAACTGACTCCCAAAGGAGCGACGACGCGGCCGCGGTGGCCGCAACGACCTGAAGCTCGACAAAGAGCGTCCCCACGCGGATGTGCGTGAACAGGGGTATTGCGGAGAGGGGCACCCAAACATCCATCAAACGGTGTCACCAGCGGCCATGGAGGGACCCCATTTCGACTGTGTCCAGCCGCAAACCCAATGCGTTGAAATGCAGCTCGTTGACGCCCGCGACCCGGCATTTCTGCACCGCCAGCATGCCCTCTTGGCACGGGTCGCAGGCTTCAATCCATCATTTTGCTATCGCCAGGGAAAGCAAGCTGGGGGAGATGGTGTGGCGTGAGACGGCTTGGAAAATCGACGTGGTGAGAGCCCCAGGTGGAGCCCTGACGCCCGTCTGCAACCTTGCAGGCACACGCGGTCTCCTAAGCACGAACGCAATGGGGGGAGTCTTGCTGGAGAGAAAAGGAGCCAGCCGCAGCAGGTGTTTGCACTGAGCAGACATTCGATGATGATTTGGAACGCCTGGAACGATATCGGAACCAGTGCCGGCGCCCAACCCCTGGCAGGAAAGGGAGAAATGACCGGATCGTCCAGCTGCAGGCCACCTTTATGGACGGCCGGCCATCCTTTCTGCCTGCCTGGGTGGGCACTATTTGCCGTCGCTGACGTTGCGGACTACGAAAACACGGGCGGTTCAAGCCGCCGGTGTGGGAGGCGATCCAAACGCGTCGAGCCATGCACTATCGTCGGCAACTCAAAGTGTGTCGAGGAGTTATGCATGCGAGTGCATGTCCGGTGTTTGACGTTGCCGGATGAATTCATCCACCCTCTTGGAGGCGGCCTGCAGCCAGATGGCCGACGGCTTGCAAGCACGGCTGGCCTCGACCCGGCCTCGATTCTTGACCAAGATGGCATCTGAAGAAGGCTAGGGTACTAATTACGGCACAGCACCGAGGTTCACCGATCGAAACATCCATGGCCATACTGCACTGTCGCTACGAGCTCGCTGCGCAGGGAGGAAAATTTTGTCTGGCCTTTGTGTTCCGTAAATGGCAGCCAAACGGCATGTGCTCGCACAGCTGGTTATCGTCTGTCGTGCCCTCAGCTTCATTGAGCGCACGCCCGCCAGAACTGATTGGCTCACGATACTGGTGCACGTGGATCTGGTAGGTTCGACCCAATACATCCCCGTGCTTCCTAACAGCTGGTATTCTTTGCTCTATCGCGGCACTAACACTGACTGCTAATTGGCTGTAGGACTGATCTGGGCTCTTGGACCTTTCTTGGCGTTAAGCCGAATATAGCTAGCGCAGCTATGACCGCCTGGGCTCGGCGAGGACTGGCGCCGGCTGAAACCAACAACCTGGCTGTACACGCGCCGTCGCCCTCCTCCACCGTCACGCGGCGTTAGGTAAGACCAGGCGTCGCTGGTATTCATTCACTCTGCTCGTACCTCGCTTCCACGCACTGCACCGCAATCGCCGCACCCGCACCCGCACCCGTTCAGCGCCGCACCCCTGGCCGCAGACCAGAAAGTCATATCTGGCTCGGGCATCGCGAGGCGATCAGCGACCCCCCTCCGCTAGCTGGGGTGTTGAGGCACCTGGGAACGCTGCCGGCGGGTTCGAAAAATTTCTCCCTCAGTCCCCGCCGCCGTTGCTTGCTGCGTCCGCGGGTCTTCGTTGAGCTGTCGCGACCTGCCACTCGAATCACAGGCTGCGCACGCTCCACCACTCACCGGCTCTTGGTCTCTGCTCCCTTCTGTCGCTGCAGCTGCGCGATCCAGGCCTTTGCGCTGCTCGTTGCGGGTGTCGTCAATCGCCCTGCACACTCAGTCTAGGTCTGTTCGTCGGCGAGGTGTCCCTTCGCTGCCCGCTCCCCACGGCTGGTGCCGTAGCATACATACCAGGTACGTTTCTTTTGCTGTGTCTTGTGTGCCCCCTTGGGTACCCTCTGTCTGCGCGCGCCCATCCTCTCGCTACCACTCCACTGTCCTGCTGCCCTCCCCAGGCTGGGTCTGATCGCCCAGGTCGCTACTTCGCTGGCCGCCTGCGCTGCCCACGCCCGGAAGCCCCTAGGCGGGTAACGCTTCTGGCTCCCCCGTCTGCCCATTTTCCCACCTGGACACGACGCACACGCACCACACTCCTCCGCCCACCCGCGACGCGACCCGACCTCGTCCGTCAGTTCATCACCACTCTCCGCGCCGTGTTACGGCCCCATCTTCCTACCATCCCTGCGGCCTTTGATGAGACGTCGGTCGCGTTCCTGCTGATTGCTGACGCCGTCGTGCACAGCCTGTCGGGCTCGCAGCCATGAGCGCCTGGATGAACGAAGCCGTCCCCAACCACAATGGCAACGGCTTCCTGCACATGAACGACCCCAACGCCGCCGGTGCCATGATGGATCCCTCCGCCTTCATGGGAAATACGTCCCAGTTCAACCCCAACAATCAGTTTTCGTCGCAGCAGCAGCCGATGGCTGGCATGCAGAATGGCCCCATGCGCCACGCCTCGCCTTCCGCCGCCTTCCAGAGTCAGAATCCGAACCAGCAGCAGGGCGCGCCCGTCTACCAGACCAACTCGGTGATTCCATCAAAACGGCCCCGACCACGCGAAGACAGCATTACCGGCTCCCCGAGACAGAATCCCGGAATGCAGCCGCCGTCGCGCTCCGAAACGCCGCAGCAGCAAACCTTTGCTGGCTTCCAGCCGGGCCAGAATCCCGGTCAGTTCCCTCACCTTCAGCCTAATGGCTCTGCCAACGCGAGCCCGTCGCCCATCATGGGCAATCAAATGCGGCCGGGCAGCGTACCTCAGAGGGTAGCGACGGCCTCGCCTCACCCGTTCTCGCCCAGCGCTCAGCAGTTTGGCGGCCCATCGCAAACGTCCCCAATACCGTCCGACCATGGCACCCCTCAGCCGACCGCGTACATGCAGAACATGCCCCCCGGCTACAACCCTGCATTTGCGCACTCGCCATCGAACCCTCGCCCTTCGCCCAACCCGAACGCGATGGCCGGCGGCCAGATGATGGCGCAACAGATGGGCCAGATGGCTCCACAAATGGGCCAGATGCCACCCAACATGTACCAACAGATGCAGCAGCAAATGCAGCAGCAAATGCAACAGCAAATGCAGCAGCAGATGCAGCAGCAGATGCAGCAGCAACATACACAGCAGCAGGGCCAACCACAACACCAGGGACAGCCTCAGCAGCAGCATCAGCGACCGCAAAGCCTGTCAGATCAACAAAAGATGGCAGCTTACCAGATGCGACTTCAACAGCAGCTCCAGGGCAACATGCAGGCGCAAATGCAAGCTCAGGGCATGGGACGGGGAATGATGCCGAAGCAGCAGGTGCCGGGTATGCCAAATGGCCAGATGCCCCAAAGCGGCATGAGACAGCAGCCTCGGCCAATGGCCAACATAAACCCTGAGCACTTCATGAAGAACCTCGCCGCATTGATGCATGCCAGAGGGCTGCCACTGGACCAGAATCCGATTGTCGGCGATCGACCAGTCCATCTCGTCATGTTGTTCCAAGTCGTACAATCAAGAGGGGGCTACAAAGCGGTGACGGCGGCGAATGGATGGACACCAATTGCCCAAGCTCTAGGACTTCCCGTGCAGATCCCGACGGTTGCTCCGATGCTGAAGCAAGTATATGAGCGTAATCTGCAAAAATTTGAGGAGGTCTGGATGGCACAGCATAAGCAGAGGTTAATGCAGCAGAACGTGCAGATGGCAAACCAAGGCATGCCGCAGAAGCAGCCCCAACCTGGGCAGCATATCAATCAAGGACAGACGCAGCCTGGCCAGCCGGCTCTTGTACAGCAACAGATGGCGGTGAAGCCTGGTCAACCTCCGGTCAATGGGTTCTCGACGCCGCAGCCACATCAACAACAACCAACCGTTGTTCCTGGCCACAGCAGGAACAGCCTTTCCCGCGGAATGGAACCCTCGGCAACCAACGAGTTCTCGATGCCGTCTCCCGCGCACCAGCGGCCGGGTAGTATATCCGTGAACCAGGTTGATGGTCGACAAGCCGCTCCACTCGTTGCCACTTCGACTGAGCAAACGATGCCACAAATGCAGCCAAAGTCCGATGAATATGAGCCCTGTGCGCGAGAACTTTCGACGTACGGAGGGATTGACCTCCATGCCGCGAACCTGCTCGGAGCCGAACTGGACAGATGGGAGCCGTCCGTTCCCACGGTGAATGATCTCGGCAACATCGACATCCATGCGCTGACGCGAAGTCTTCAAAGCGGTATCCATGGTGAAGTCCGCCTTGCGCTGGATACACTGGCCATCGTATCCGCATCCCCTGGCCAAATGCATTTCCTGCAGCTCAGGTATTGCGACGACTTGGTGGATGCTCTTGTTGACTGCGCCGAGGAACAGCTTGACTTGCTGGCCGAGCATACCGTGGAGGTATGCGACGAAATTCTCCTTAACCCTTACGAAGACGTCGTTCGAGCGTGCCGACTGGAACGATGGGCAATCAAAGAAACACCCACCTTCGGCACCACCGAGTACCAACTCGATCGCGCCGTAGACAGGTTGATCTGCATTACGACTATTCTGCGCAATATCTCCTTCCCCGGCGAGCAGAACGACAACCACCACTTTTTGGCCGATGAAGCGGTCATTAAGATGCTCTGTGTCGTGATTAGGTATCTCGGGACGCGTACCATGCTACTGCGTACGCACGGCAACACGCTGGATTTCATGAAGGATACTGTGGTCCTGCTCTCTAATATTGCCGGAGTGGTAGAACTGCCGGGGCGAGAACAGGCCCTCTGTCTGTTGCAGTTCTTGCTGTCATTTGCTCCAACCCCGGGCCCTACCGTGTCCAGCGACACCCTCTTCTTCCCGCCTTACGAGCCAAGCCTTCATTCCTATACGCCCCACGCAGTCGACGCACTGGCTAAGCTCCTTGCCCGAGACGAGCCGAACAGGGGCTTCTACAAGACTCTCTTTGCAGTTGACGCTAACGGGCCGGGGGCCTGGGAGTTGCTCACTCGCACATTCGCACTGGCTATTTCGCCAGTCCCGGACAAGTCCAAGGAACAGAGTAGGGCGGCAACACTACCTTCACTTATCGAAACTCGAAAACCGTTCCTCATGCAGGGCCTGCTTGCTGCGGAAATCCTCGCATCGATGGCACCTGGGCCAGAGTCGGGCCTGGCCAGGAGTTGGCTCGCCTCGGGCAACTGTCTTTCGCAGAACCTCTTTCGGCTTGTACAGGAGCTAAGCTTAATGTACGAGCGGCCGCAGATGATCAACAGAGGTGGAAGCCGAGCGGCTCCTCGGAAGGACCCGGAATTTGTCTATATCGTTGTGGTTGCGGTTGCTGTTCTAAGGAGACTTGTGGAGAAAGCAAGAGATCCAAACAGCCCGACGTCGGCGGTTCCTGCAGACCTGCTACCACGGACACAGATGCTCATGGATGCGTTGACGATGCAGTCTCCCGAATGGACAAAGGAAGGCATGCTACCGCAGCTGACGGCGATCTTCAACAATTTGTAAGACGGTCGGCTCGGCGGAAGCAATGGCAATTTGCGCCGATGAGCCTTTGTCTGAGGCGGCGTTTTGTTCAGGATATCTGAACCGCGAGAAAACTCGAAGCGTGGGCCGGCGCTGTTTTACGGGTCCTCTTGTTTCCCCTTTACGTTTTGGATTATTGTTGGCACAGCGGATGGCGGCGCATAGCTAGATTTGCACCGAGAACCCTACTCGGTTTTGGACAGGTGGACATGGTGAACGGATTTCGTGGCGCAAGTGCGGGTGTAAATATGGTGTAGGAATGTGAGATACTGATACCACGACTAATGCTTGGCTCTGAGATTTCATTTGTCTAATTGTACATTTGGTTGGTCGTCAATATGATGCCGCTGTACTATACATCAGAGCACATTTGGCTTGGTCAAATGACTCCGTACGATGGATGCTTCCCCAACACGTGCAGTGACGCATGGGCTTAGAAGCCTCGCTGGAGGAGCCAGCTCCTTGCCTTGTCGAATAAGTTGCCCTGGTGCTTGTGTGAGCCGGGGCATCGCGCTTGGAGATGGGGGGATTTGTAGGAGATCACCTTCAACTCTATATGTTGCGTAGTTGGATTGATCCGTATGTCATCCCGCTCAATGCCGAGAGACTCGGCTACGTCTTCCAGCATCCTCCTCCGGTCGCCGTCAACCTTTTTGATCAGGACGACTTGCCGATTGCCGCCGGACATCCACCGCCGGTAAACGGGGAGCTGAGTGGATGGTGTGCGGCGAACGACGTATGGCAGGCTGGCCAGTTCTTCGGGAGATTTCGAGGGTGGAGGAACGGGCGGCTGGCTGCGCTTTTGTCGGACGGGTTTGGGGGGTTGCTGCGCAGCTTGTGTGAAGTGAGCAGCGGGAAGGATCGGGAGGCGCGAGGAGAAGGCGTTGAGGCTGGGTCTGGGAGCGGTCGCGTAAAGGAGACACACGCGCCCTCGAGAGAGCGCTCGGGGGAGGAATTGATTCATCGCGAGAGGGAGGCCTCGCCGGCACTCGAGGTCCCTTGCCGGTAGAGCAGCCCCAGGAGGCTTTCCGTCGCTGTCGAGGGAGTTCCGGGGCAAGAAACAAAGAGGCTGAGTGATTTAATCGGAGTCTTTGCAAGAAGTATTAAGAATGCTCCGTATTCGCTCGTATGCGCTCACAGGCCACCCACTTCTCTCCTGTCGCATCTTCGCAGCATAGCTACAGTTGAAGCTCTTTCAGAAATTCTCCTGATCACATGACACGCCAGCGCCAAATGCCGGCAAATCCCCGGCGCATCGCCAAACCCCCACACCACTTCGAGTATTGGCGAAATTGACCAAAAATCTGCCCCTCCATTCACGACCGCTACTCATTTGCGTTGCGACTTGACACCTTTGCGACGAGCGAAAAGACGCTGGCAAACCGGTCGACGAAAGTGCCTCTTTCCTTCGAGCATACGCCGCCACCCGATACGGAACTTGCCCCGCGCGATACACCGCTCACTATGGAGGAAGTTCTCAAGGCCGTCTCGGCCGATGGCTCGTCGATCCTGCCCCAGGTGGCACAGCACCTGAGCAGGCACCTGCTGTTTCCCTTGATCCAGTTCGAGGGCGACAAGGCGGAGGAGAAGGGCGATGACGAGAAGGCGAAGAAGATCCTTTCCGGCAAGATCAAGCTGCTTGAGGACACCAACATGACCGATTACGTGGCGACACTGTACTGCGAACTTCACGGCGTCGCCGACCCCCCGGCCGAGTACACCAAGAAGCGACAAGAGGTTCTGGCGCAGCTGGAGAAGTACGAGCAGGCGACGGCGAAAATTGCCGACCTCCTGACGCAGGACGACGTTGTCAACGGCCTGAGGAGCGACAAGGTCGCCAACTTGGAGTTCCTGAAGAACTCGCATGGGGTAAGTGGGGCCCGGAGGGAGGGAGTTTCTTACTGCCCAGCATGATGACTGACGATGATGGCGCAACAGGTCACAATGGAGATGGTCAACGCACTGTACGACTTCGGACAATTCCAGTTCCGATGCGGTCAGTACGGCCCGGCCGCCGACATGCTGTACCAGTTCCGAGTTCTTTCCACCGATAACGACAAGGTCGCGGCGTCCACCTGGGGAAAGCTCGCGTGCGAGATCCTTTCTACCAACTGGGAGTCTGCTGTGGATGAGCTGAAGAATGTCAGGGAGGGCATCGACTCCCGGCTCTTCAACAACCCCCGCGCTCAGCTCGACCACCGGACAATGCTCATCCACTGGTCTCTCTTCCCTCTCTTCAACTGGGACGGCGCCCGCGAGCCCATCCTGGACATGTTCTTCTCCGCCGCCTACATCAACACCATCCAGACTTCTTGCCCCTGGGCCCTGCGGTATCTGATTGCCGCCGTTATCACCGGCCGCACGCGTGCCCGCAACAGCTCCATTCAGCAGAAGCAGCTCAAGGATATTGTTCGATACGTCCGCCAGGAGGCATACGAATACGTTGATCCCATCACCCAGTTCATCCACGCCCTGTACATCGCCCACGACTTCGACGCGGCTCGCGATGCCCTTCGCATGGCCGAGGATGTTTGCCGTGGCGACTTCTTCCTGGCGTCCTCGGCTGATGCCTTTGTCGGTGCCGCTCGCCACCTCATTTGCGAGAGCTATTGCAAGATTTTCAGCCGCATGAACATCCGCGACCTTAGCGGAAAGCTGGGCCTGAACCCCGACGAGGGCGAGAAGTGGATCGTCAACCTGATCCGGGAGACGCGCCTGGATGCCAAGATCGACAGCAAGGATGGCACTGTCATTATGAACCACCCGCCCAACAATGTTTACCAGCAGGTCATTGAGAAGACCAAGGGCGGCTTCTTCAGGACGCAGGTCCTTAACGCTGCGGTGTCCAAGTAAAGCGAAGGAAGATGTTTGAGAAGATTTTACTTGACGGCAGCGCTTTAACGTTGAGGTGCCGCCCTCAAGGCGCCGGACGACGCGTGGGGAGGAACACTTGCTCTTCTTTCGACCCTCCCACTCAGGGCGAGATATAGAGACGACCGGCTCTGTGAGCCGGCCAACAAAAGCGGACAATGGGTTTTAGACGGCCACGAAACCCCTGCCACTTACACCAATGTGTTTTGTTTTTATCTACTTTATCCTCCCCCCCTTTCTGGTGATGCAGTTTGCATTTGCATGGCGTTATATTTTCGGAAAGCCTGGGAGGAGAGGGAGGGGGGAAGGGATGGGAGAGGATAATCAAAATCTTTTCGCGACGCGTGGGTAGAAGGAGGATAGCTAACAATACATGAACTACATACATTGAGCTCTCGCTGTAGTAACTTGCCGTGGGATGCTGCTATAGTCCGCTGTGTGGCATGCCTTGCCGAGACAGTACCTCTCCATGTTTGATATGCCATCTATTGTAACCTACACATCGTAACGTCGTAATTCGTTCGAGGCCTTGCATTTCGTCCTCTTACTCCCCACCATGCGGACCGCCCAGCTCCTCTCATTGACAATGCCACGCGACTGGCCGCCGCTCTACAGCTCGCTCCTCTCGCGTGCAGCGAGCCACACCTGTCCTTTGAGACTTTCAATCGCACCGTCGCGCATCCACCATACATCCGAACCGTGCTGCCCGGACGAGTATTTCTGGCCAGACGGCGAGTTGGAAGCCATGGAAGGCTTAGCGGGCTTGACGGGGGACTGGCTATCGCTGGCGGCGACAGAGGAAGCGGAGTTGAGGAGGCGATCGCGGGCGGATCCCCATTCGAAGAGGAGACGAGCACCTTCGAGACGTTCGCGGTCGCCACCGTCTGCGATGCCGCGCTCGAGCTCCATGCGGGCGTCCAGCGCGGCGCCTCCTTCGGGTTCATACTCGGTCCTCTCGAGAAGAGTGGCCTTCTCGGCGGACGTGACGCTGCGAAGGCTGTCGAGGCCGAAAACCCACTCAAAGGGATTCTCGCCGTCTGCATCCCGGCCGAGTGCCCGGATGGTCGATGTAAAGGCGCCCTCGCGCGGTGGGCGTCGACGCAAGTATAGGCTTTGCGTCTCGGAGAAAGCTTTGCGAACACCATCAATAGAGAAATCCAACTCGACATCCCAATACTCCGGTCCGCAAGACGTGGACAGGCTGGCGATTTGATCGAGCGGTGGAAGAAGGCACGGGGTAGTCCTGTACAGAACCGGCTCGGCAGAAGGGCCTTGCTTCATGGTGATATGCACGGCGACGGACACGGGCTGGCCGGTGAGGACGTCCTTTGCAACAAGACAGCGCTGCTCTGCGGCCAGAACCCAAAAGTAGCGGAAGGCTTGAAGATGGGACCGATTGTCCATGACATTGACGGGAAAGATGGGATAAAACGCCACGAGTAGAGCCGCAATGGCCATGTTACTGGATCCAAAGGTCGCGGTGCCGCAGCCCAAGAAGAGGGAGCCGATGGCCAGGTGAGCGGCGAGGTGAGACCCGTACGGAGTCTCGGGATCGTCTCTGCCGTGAAGAGCGCGAAGGCGCCGAAGGACGGGTATGTCGCCCGTGCCGGCCATGACTATGGAGCAAGAGAGTGCGAGGATGTCCTGGCACATCCTTGCGTTTGACCGCGCAAGCTCTTCATCGTACAGGGGAGCCGCATCCGCATGGCCACGAGGCCTAGCCGAGATCCGGGAGATGCGCACAAACTGGTCGAGGTAATGCAGCAGCAGGTCTCGTACCTTGATTGAAGCGCTCCCCGAGAAGCGCAAGGCGATAGAGAAGCATATCCCAGTCAGGATACTGAAGAAGGGCAAGTCTGTCGACCGCAGCTTCTTCACTCCCATGAGTTTGTGCCTGGGGCGGTAGGGTATGGGGAGGCTCTCCTTGATCCAAGAGAAAGTGGGTTCAATCTTGGACCAGAGAATTAGGTTCTTCGTCACGGTCCTGAGGAGCAGAATGTCGGGACGGACGTAGTCGAACTGAAGGACCGAGTCGGGGACGTCAATCTTCCGAGCCACAATCTGGTCTTCAGACTTCATGAATATCAGGGCAATGGCCATGACTGCACCGGCCGCAGCGCGATCGAGAATGTGAACAATTTCAACGTTCTTCGTTGCCGTGGCATGAGCAATCAGCTTCTCGGTTAGCCGCATGTCATGCAGACCCTTGAGATCGTTGCCCTTGCCAAGGTTGATTAGTCCCAAGGCAAAGCCCGCGGCAAGACGGTAACACTCAGTCCGAAGCGGCTCTTCCTCGTCTTCGCCGTCAACATGCTCTATCTCCGAGAGCATAATCTCACTCATGCGCCGGTGCTGGCTGTTGCAGTACAGGAGTCCGATGCCCATGATAGCCGAGGTCTGTGTGAGCGGCGACAAGTTGAGCTCAGCGGCACCCCGAGGCAGCATACGAGTCGCATGCACGGAAAGAAGCCGTGTGATCAGCGAGTCCATGCTTCCCATGTATGAGGCTGCGAGACCCAGTAGCAGCCCGATGGACGTCATAGTGTGCTTTGGCGTCAGATATTTGAACGCAACCCATTTCGCGACACCCTTGAGATGGCCATTCAAGCCAAGAGCCAAGAGAAATCCGGCATGTCGATTGCTCAGCTCCTGACCCGGCTTGTTGTACAAGATCCACGAAGTATCGATACCCTTGGCCTCGGGCGAAATGGCGAGGCCAGCCGCCACGCCCTGGTGAAAGAAGCCCCAGCAAACCTTCTCCTCAGTGAACAGGGCTTTGTCAACACCCACTGTGACATTTGTCGGCTTGACTATGCAGTTGAGGTTGAAGCCTCCGATGTGAAACTTCTGGGTGATTAGGGGGTATCGTAAGCTGTAGTAGAGTAGCGCCCGCCCAGCCGGTATGGCCAGCGTGCCCGTAGCAATCCGTGAAACAAGCTCCTTTTGCTTCTCCAGATACTCGCTCTCAGGCCAGCTCGGATTCGGTTCCAGGCGGACAATTCTTGCTTTATGGGTAGATAAAAGATCTTGGGCCTCGTTAAGGCGACGATCATCTTTGAACAGGGCCCTGATGACGGCCTGCCGCTCTGTGCCCTCGCCTTCGTCATATCCTATGTTGTTCGTCTCATCGACGCTTTGGCAGAGCAGGCGGAAGTCCCAGGTGGCAGTGTGCGTGGGAGCCTTTCTCAATAGTCAGTCAGATTTCTCAAACGCTGGACAGTTGACCTACCAGAATGCTAGACGTGGCAAGACGGGGCCGTTTCTTAGAGGAAAGAATCAGGCTAATGTCGCTTCTCTTAACCAATTCCAACAAATCACTAGTCCACTCTGACGGCGGATGCGGTTGACAGAGAGATATCGCATCCTGCAACGGCGTCAGGACAGCCTCTGGCAGCGTCTCCAGAACATGATTCGTCAAGCCACAGTCTCGCATTGCCTCGACCATCTGGACTGCGGTTGTCTTCGCCTTGACAATCTTGAAAAATCGCTGGAACATGAGAATCCGAGGAGTGATTGCATCCCATCGCCTGTCCTCCAGCCTCTCAGCCTCGGGAGCGCGAGAGTTGGCATAGTAAATGTCGGCCAGGGTCAGGCATGCCTTACCACGGATGCCGGCAAGGCGAGCCTCAATCCACTCAAGGACATCGGGCCTGACTGGCGGCTGCGGGAATGGCGACTTAAGACTGAGGTCTTGGAAGGTGTCAATGCAGGCCTGTCTGCGAGAATGAGAATGTAAACTTACCTGCATCATGGCGCTGGTCAACATCTTCTTGGATGCCGAGCTCGTAAACTGCGGAGAAGCGGTGCCATTTGAGCCACCTGGCAATCTGGCATAACAGAACCCGCAAGTCGGCTCTGCCTGGTGACGTATACTCGGGAGTGGTAACATCCAGTTTTTGTTCCTCAAGAAGCAGATGCAAAGCCATAAACACGTCAACAGCGACTTTGCGGCGGCCATCCGAGTTCTTGCCGAGGGCAGTTGGCATGTACCCCGATACACCCATGGCAGCTTCGCCCAGCGGTGAAGAGAGATACTCTTTTGCAAACGCAATATGGCGTGGGAGAAATTTAGGGTAAAACGTTTGATCCTTCTGAGGCAACAAGGCATCGTCTGCGTCAAACTCGAGAGCCCACTGCCATCCCCTATTCATCATCCAGACCGGACAGCCAAGAGCATTTGCAGTCTCACCCATCTCGAGCGCTTTCCAGTCTTCAGACTCCCTGATAGAGCCAAATGAGCCTGACGCTGGCCGTCGTTTTCGCACCGGTAAGCGAGCTGTTTTGAAGGTATGGGGCTCTGGACTTCCGAGGTTCAGAAACAAGGCAAGGAATAGTGTCGCGAAGGCAGACCATTCCACGTTGGCCACAGCCTCGTCTTGAGCCACTAGCCATTGCATGACGTGAATCCACCCAGCGTGGATGCGTCCTCCGAGCGAGTCCGGCAAGACGCTCCTGCAAACGTCCAAAACCTTGCGGACTTGTGGGCACGAAGGTTGCAGTTGGATCTTCAGCTGGTGAAGACGACCGTCGGCATCAATAACATCGACGACTCCGCCTGGCCGCGGATAACGAATGCCGACGATGCTACCATTGCTGAGGTCCATAACCTCTGACTTTCTCTGCTTGACATCGCGGTCCGCCACCCTGCCGCGGTATTGTATGCTCCTTGTGTCGTCTACGAGCAAGAGAGACAGGGAAATCTTGGTCAATTCAATCCAGGGCGCCTGAGTACTCAGCTCGTGCCTCCCATCCATTGATTCAGAGAGCACTAAAATGACGGACAGATCACCGTCGACAAGTTTTGAGGAGTCGACCACGTTTTGCACCTTCCATTGCTCTCGGGGGACCACCGACGCCGTGGCATGCCCGAGCTTCTCTTGCACTTTGACGTGCAGAGTTATGAGCTGGAGGCGCTTCTCCAGCGAATCCTGTATCCCAATAAGTAGTTGTGTGCGCTGCTGCTCGTCGACCGTGAATGATGGCGCGGTTAATATGAAGACCTTGGATTGATTCCTGGCGGGCTGTGCCGAAGTTGAGTAGCGGACGTTTGACTGATCCAAAGAGATCGTGTGGAGCCGAGTAAACCGAATCTCATGCTGCAGGCCGTCGAAATCGTGATCATCGAGGCCCATGTTGTGCAGCCCTTCGTCCAGCCCAACATCCATGGGAGCCTCGAGCAGACTGCCGAGGCTCGGACGAATCGGCTGTTGAAAGCTAGAGCTCGATCTGCCATGGTGTTGGCCATGAGCTTCGTACCTCTTCGCACTTCCATTGCTGGGTAATAGCGGTTGTTCAGCGAAGACTGATCGTTCGTGAGACGCCGAGAGGTCAGCTCGGGCCAACATGGAGCTCAATCGACGAGAGGTCCTTCGCGTGACACCGACCCCTTCACTGTCTTGTTGCTCCAGCGAAGAAACCAGATCAACGGGCTTATCGATCTTCTCACTCTTGCGCTGCCGTTTCCCCGGAAGAGGAGCCCCGAAGCTTTCGCGGAGGTTTTGCTGCGCCGGAGTTGATGCGCCGCTAACAAAGCCAGGCTGCATAGAGCTCCGACGGCGACCAGTCTTGTTCTTGGTCTTTTTATGATGCCCAATGAATGGATCATCATGGCTCATATACGTCAATCGCCAGACAGTATAGGTGCTGCTTTCACGGTTGATTGTGACACCGAGTATCAGAGGCTCCCGCAACTGCCGAGCGGACGCAACAGGTAGCTCTATTTGCTCGATATGAAGCACCTCCTCTGCGGGATCCAGGAAAGCTGGCTTCCTTGAAGTAGCTCTCCGCGCTGCTCCGTGGTTGTGAGACTCAGAGTCCGTCACTACAAGGCCGATGTCCGACAACGGGTCGGTCAAGGACAACAGGCGTGGCCAGTGAGAATCTGGCTGCTCCATAGGCGCATCCCACATGTTCTCCATAGTCGAGCTGAGACTGAGATGCAGCGCCCTGGGGTTTCCGAGGCCCTCTACACTGAAGGCCGTCTGCTGTGAACCATTGAAGGCCGTGATTTGGGACGAGACGAAAGAATTGGGCGGAACGCGTGGGAACTTGAGTGACACCGGCGCGACATTCTCAGCTCTCACCCTCCGTTGTATTATGACTCCCACCGGGCCGGCGCAGGCGGATTCCACCTCGAAGGGCATGTGGATTATGTGGCTGGTGCCCGCCAGAAAATAGACGTGGACTTGGGTCTTGAGAAAGACAACCAAGGCCTTTTCGAGCGCAGGAGAACCGGAGGCGTCATTGGCGACACCATTGGTGGCGCCAAGTCCTGGTGTTTCATTTTCGGAAGCAGGAAAGTAGGCAAGGAGTGCTTGGGTGATTGGCTCCTTTTCGAGGCCGAACTTGAACGTCTTGCGGAAGATGCGCCCGCGACACCACACAACGCAGTCCGGCGTCGTTAGCAGCTCATCCTCGACAAAGTATTCGCCCCTATCATCCGTCGTAATATCCCAGGCGTAGGAAGAGGTCGGGGCTCCCGCGGGTATCAGACCCTCTTCGACTGCATGGCGAAGCCCCGATGGATGGTGCAGCCCCAGGGACTTGACCGAAGCCATTGTCGATGATTCTCCATAGGCCGCGCCAGGTCGGGGACGCGCTGTCGGTTGGGCTCGAGGTCGGTGTCGCGATCGACAGTGCGCCGCAACAAGCGCAGCGTTAATCGTCCAACACGCGAAAGCAGAAGTCGTGTTCCGTCGCGCGTGAACGCGCCCTAGGTTAACTGGAAGGGCAGATGGTGGGGATTGTCGTTGCCTCTTCTGGCCTGGGCCTCCACTCCGTTCCTCGCCGCTCCAGGGGAGCTCGTGACGTAAGGTAGCAGCTACCGTAGCTGCAAGGTACAACCAAGCTAGGTACCGCCACCCTCGGCTTCGACCCCATCAACCGCATCACGACAGCAGTCCGGCTTCAGCAAGCCCTTTGTGCACAGCAGCGGCCACACAGTCATCTTCCGCTGAGCTTCGGTCTTCTCGGGAGTGCGACGACACCCAGAATGCCACCAGCTCGTCTGCGGCAATGACGGAACCGCCGCCCCAACCGAGGCCCGACAACGACGGGGACCACAGAGAACTCCACGGGTCGCCCGCGAACCCGCAACGCGCCGGCGACGGGAAGCACGACTTTCGCAAGGGCAAAGAGCCTGTGGTTCTGGGCACGGGCGGCGCAACCGCCGGCGGCGGGCTGATGAGCAGCCAGCGGAACAATGACGACCCCACGAGCGACGGGGAAGAAAGCCTTGATGGAGAGGAAGACGAGGAGGACGAGGAGGACGAGGACGAGGACGGCGATGAAGACGAAGAGCCGCAGCTCAAATATGCGCGACTGACACAGCATCTGAATGCTGTGTATCGTAACGGTGATGCAACCAGTGCATTCCTCGTCGCAGGAGACAAGATGGTTTGCCGCACCTCCACGTCGGTGCCTGCCTGGCGCATATGTTGACTTTGACATCCTCTAGGTTGTTGGAACGCACAATGGCAACATTGTATGTCCCTGGACTTTCCGGCTTTTACGAAGCTAACAGCAATGCAGCATGTTATCCAACTGCCGACTTTTCAGACACTGCGAGTCTACCACGCGCACTCGGCTTCCGTGACGAGCATCTCCATATCTCCATATCCGCCTCCGTTGCCTAGCGAGAGACCTGATGTCTCTCCGCGGTCACAGCAGCCCCTGGCGCGGCCGGAGTCACGGCAGTCCGACAAACAGCCCCCAGCTGCAGCTTCTAGGAAGCTGAGAGAGCCGGTACCGCTGCCCAGGATCCCTTCCAACGACATACACGTATCGACGTCGTCAATGGACGGTAATGTCTGCATACAATCCCTCCTTGACCTAAAAGATGTTCAACTGCGAAACTTCGCCCGTCCAGTGCAAGCCGTCGCCTTGTCGCCAGAGTACAATACCGATCGGACGTACCTTTCCGGCGGGTTAGCAGGCCAACTCATCTTGACCGTAGGAGGTGGTCACGGTAGAAGCACGTCGACGACCACCGGCACAGCCGCAGCAACGGCGTCTGGCTGGTTGGGCACCTTGGGTCTCGGTAACAACGGCGGGAAAGACACCATTCTCCACTCCGGCGAGGGGACCATCAGCTGCATCAAGTGGTCTCTGTCGGGAAAGTATGTGGTCTGGCTGAACGAGCACGGCATAAAGATCATGCGATCGAAACTCCACCTCGAAAGTGCGGACTCAGATCACGCATGGAAACGAATGGGCCACATCGACAGACCCCAAACGGAAGAGTGGGACGCCATGGCTAGCGTTTGGAAGGGACGGGTTGAGTGGATCGACGAGAAAGCAATCGGGAACGACGAGCTGCAGCAGGGCTCTCATGCTCATGCGGCGTCTTCGACAGCAGATAGACTTCGAGACTCAACATGGCTGGGCAAGAAAAAGATAGAGCGTCTCCTTGTCGGCTGGGGCGGCACAGCATGGATCATTCACGTCCATCCAGGTGGCATCGGGGTTGGCAAAAACGCTGGCGAAAGGACAATTGGGCGGGCGGAAATTGTCAAAATGTAAGTGCCGGAGCGTTGTTGGACGCGCGAGTCTTGATGTGCATCAAGTGCTAATACCTAAGTCTAGCCTCCGAATGGACTGCATCATCTCCGGCATCTCCTTATATACCCAGAATCTGTTGCTTGTTCTTGCATTTTGTTCATCCGGGGATGACGACGGCGAGCAGGCCGAAGATACGGCTCAGGGCCGCAGATCCAGACTTTCCACGGGTTCAGGAGGAAGCGAACCGTCTGGAGGGAGGCAAAGGCGGCAAAACAACCAACCGCCGGAGTTGAGGTTAATCGACCTTAATACACAGACCGAGGTTGACAAAGATGGTCTCAGTGTCAGCCGTTTTGAGAGGCTCTCTTCGGCCGACTACCATCTCGGGGTCTTGCCAGCCCACTCTGCTGCATCCGCGGTCTCATCAAGAGGAGCCCTCGAGGCGCTCGCTGGATTTGGTACCGACATGTGGAACGCCGCCATCAACCCCAAGTCGCTTTTCAGTTCTGGGGCAAGCATCATGAGCAGAGAAAGCGGCGAAGACGCCGGGTCTAGCTCAAAGGCTAGCACCACCGCGACCACTCGACCACCCAAGGCTACGCCTACAGCTCATCCGTATCTGTCTAAGCCTGGGGCCAAAATCTTCATCCACAGCCCGTACGACTGCATTCTCGGAACCAAAAGGGACTTGTCTGATCACTTAGCGTGGCTGTTGGATCACGGGCAGCATGAGCAAGCCTGGGAGCTTCTTGACGAGAATCCAGATATTCTATCTGCATCGACCGAAAAGCCTGGGGACGAGGCTCCGTCAGCGTCGTCCAAGCATCATGCTGGTGGCGAAGACTTTTTTGACGACGACTCCGTCGCCGGCTCGAGCCAAAGAGACATATACTCGTCTACCGAGAAGGAGAAAAATCGGATCGGAGAGTTGTGGATTCAGGAACTCATTGAAGAAGGCAACTGGGAATCGGCCGGCAAAGTGTGTGGCAGAGTACTCACGGCTCCCGGTCGATGGGAGAAATGGGTTTGGACATTTGCAGGCGCAAAAAGATTTGACGAAATCACGAACTACATACCTTCTCACCAGATGCACCCTCCACTGCCGTCAGCAATCTACGAAGTAGTTCTCGGCCACTACATTCAGACCGACAAACCTCGATTCAGAGAGTTGCTGGAGCGCTGGTCAACGGATCTTTTCGACACCAACACTGTCAGTACGGCTCTGGAGAACCAATTAAAATATCGCGACGTCCGGGAAGACAGCGTCGATGGTGGCGAGAAGGGACGAGACTGGCACATAGTTGTGGAGAGCCTGGCACGGCTGCACGAGGCCAGTGGAAGGAACCGAGAGGCCCTCAAATGCTACATCAAGCTCCATGACGCCGACTCGGCCTTTCGGCTGATTAGAGATGGTCATCTTGCCGAGGCAGTGACGGACGACATCCCCAGCTTCATTGGGTTGAGAGTTTCGCCTGAGCGGCAACACCAGATGACAGATCAAGAGCTAGCGGATGCGACATCAGAAGCAATCACGCTGCTAGTGGACGAAGCTCAGCACGGCCTCGTGCGGCCGGAAGTGGTGGTTGAGCAATTGCAAGGAAAGAAATTGTCGCTGTATCTGTACTTCTACCTCAAGGGTCTGTGGCGCGGCGAGGGCATCAAGGAGCACTCTGGCGAAAACAGGGACCGCCTTGTTCTGGACAGCCAGTCCCTGGTGTCCGACTTTGCCGATTTGGCGGTGCATCTTTTTGCCA
Organism: Albophoma yamanashiensis; assembly: GCA_001600555.1. Lineage (NCBI taxonomy): Eukaryota > Fungi > Ascomycota > Sordariomycetes > Hypocreales > Ophiocordycipitaceae > Albophoma > Albophoma yamanashiensis. The sequence continues at coordinate 1,210,507 of BCKH01000003.1, forward strand.
CCTTTGACCAGCCGCTGCTGAAGGAATTTTTGAAGTCGTCGACGTCGTACACATTTGAGAAGGTATGGCTGTGCGAAGTGCCGCTCTTGACGACCTTGTTCTAACCTGTTCCAGGCCGTCCAAGAGTGCGAAGCGTTTGAGTATTACGACGAACTGGTGTACCTGTATTCCAAGACCGGTCAGATGAAACGGGCGCTATATCTCATCATTGACCGTCTAGAAAACGTTCAAAAGGCGATTGAATTTGCCAAGGAGCAGGACGACCCAGATCTCTGGGAGGACCTCCTCGAATACAGCATGGACAAGCCGAGTTTCATCAGAGCTCTGCTCGAGAAAGTCGGAACAGCTATTAATCCAATTACTCTAGTGCGGCGCATTCCCGAGGGTCTTGAAATCCAGGGCCTCAGAGAGGGGCTTACACGAATGATGAAGGAGCACGAACTTCAGCACAGCATCAGCACCGGAGTAGAGCGTGTGTTGCGCAGCGAGCTCGCCGCAGCGCAGAACGAACTTCGTGCCGGGCAGCGGAGAGGCATTAAGTTTGAGGTCGCGCCATCAAACGAGCCGCAGGTTTCGAAGGTCAAAACATCTGCAAATGTGGCCGGCCATGCCGAAGGGGATACTGCAAACGAGAACATTGAGCGCGACCACAGAAGACCCCAGCCCGGGCGATGTGCAGCCTGCCATGAGCCCTTTACAGAATATGAGATGGAAACACTGCTTGGGTTTGCCTGCGAGCATGCCTTTCACCTGAGCCACTTACTTGAGATGTTGCATAAGGGAATGAACGTGGATGTTGACGTTGCAGGAGAGATTGGCGACGGGGCCAGGTACTTGGTTGGCATGAAGGTCATGAGAGCCAGGCTGTTGAGAGACATGGTCAAAGGCGGTTGTCCAATCTGCCACGAGAAGAGCGCATAGATGAAGACTTATCGTGAAGCGTGCACAGCGTGATGCGGAGCAATGGTGTTTTGGAAGACGATGTGAGCCAGGTTAGCTTGGTATGCTTTGTTATAGTTTCGCCCAGGTCATCTGGTAAGTGAATGCGATACCAGAACTTTCTTACTAGACTTTAGCGATCATAAATGCAGCAGAGGATTTGATAATCATCAGTGGAGTATGCTTCTAATTACAAAGAGCAGTGTTGTCGCCTCATTTCCCCAGCGTCCGATGCATGATGCACAAAGCAAACCACCTATCACCCCATTTCTCGCCATTCGCTCGTGCTCAGAAAAGATTGTGCCGCCGTCAAAGTTGTCCACTAGTTATCCGCTTCAAATAGAAGCTTTCCAGCAGCAAATGCCTTCAGAAAAAAGCCAGAGCTACAGTGGCGACCCCGACCACCAGGCTACGGAACACAGCGGCTGTGTTGCAAGCACCAGTCGAGGTGGGAACAGGTATGCCAGTGCTGCCCGAGGTCTGCTGCCCGTTGCGCTGGGTCGAAGCAGACTCAGTAGTCTCGCGAGTTGCGAGATAAGATGACTGGACCTTGGTCACCACGGGCGAACTGCCAGCATGGTGAGTTAAGGCTTGGACAGTCGAAACTGGCCCACCTGAGGGAGTCGTTTCAGGCTGAGAAGAGCCATATGCGGGTGGCACACTGCCAGCCAGGTTGATAGACTCAGATCGAGAAGCAATAGGGCCAGTCAAAGCTGGCCCTGCGGTAGAAGCCGCGGCACCAGTCGACGTGGCCGTCACGCAGTTGATCGAATGCACGATGGTGCACATGTTAAGAGAGTACAGGAGTGAACCTGGACGCGAATGAGCCAACGGTAATTCGCAACGTGGAAGACTTTGACTACTAACCAGCAGAGATCGTGGAACCGAGTTCCTGAGGAGGGACAATCACGGTGGACACGCCATTTGCTATCGACCTTGTTAGCATCGAGGCTGAAATTCAGCTCTCTCCTGATGAACTCACAATAAACTGCCTCAGGGACAATTCCCTGGACACCAGCTGCAAAAGCACCGACGAGAGTAACGACTCTGGCGAAGACAGCCATCTTGATAGCAGGCATTTTTGTTACTTGAGGTCGGGCAGAGGGTCGGATGCAGGTAGTGCAGAGTTCGGACGAGGAAGAGATGGAGGTCTGCAAACTTTTCTCGTCAGAATCAAAAGAGATTGGAGGGACTGGATAAAAGGACGGATGCAGCGATGTCTTGAAATTGATAGAATATCAAGCTGAGGGCTGCGTCGTGATGGAGAAGGGAGATGCGAGGATTGTTTCAGGGAGGAGGGAGGAGCGAGGGATGGTATTTTGTTCCGGCAAAAGCGGCGCAAAAGAAGAAGCAGTTGAGAAATTGACTTGCCTTTGAGGACTCGATGCCAGCTGTCTGAAATTATTGCGAGTGTGGATGAATGGTTGCCGTGGGAGCTGTTGAGGTGCGTGGGCGAAGACGAGAGGTTGCGTGAGCAGGAAAGGTGATAACCGCGCGGCAGGTTGCGAGGAAAATTAATATAGCCTATAGCTGTGGTCGCTATTCTCTCTCGGGGGGTCAATAATTCTAGCCTAAGAAAACAGGTATCGGTTGAGGTGAAGTGATGGCTGCTGATCTTGTTTGCGTGTAGTGAATCAACGGACCCTGAACCCTGCCAGTTTGCACCGAGGCGAGGACTGATCGAGGACAGGAGACTACACGTTCTAGAATATCCTGTCATCTCGATGCAGGGCTTGGTATTGCAAGCTCTGGTACGAGTTGCTTTTTGGGTCGGTGCAGCTGATGTCCAGGGATGGTTCGTTTCCAAATTCGAATGCATGGATGCCAGGCTTCACCATCAACCATCCACTCCCCATCCACCCTCCCTTGGAAGCCAAAGAACCTCACACTTCAGACCTTGAATTTCACCAGTGGCAACTAATGCAAGTCGCGCGGTCGCAGGTTGAAGGTCTCGGGTCGCGTTTTCCGTTCTCTTGGTGGAAGCAGCCTTCGCCTAATGAAACATCTGCTTCTGACCCTCATGCACAGCGTGCGGTCACCCTGCTGGCTGGTATTGGAAGGAAAGGGGATGTACAGCACGCTGAATACTCAAGTTACGATTGTTTCACACAGCCGGCCGTGTAGTCCTCGCAACGGGCCGCCGCCCCAAGCTGAGCTAGAAGCCGGGGAAAGCTGCAGCTGAGCTGCGATTTCATGATGGAAGCAGACAACAAAGCCACAGAAGGACAAGCGATTAATGGCATGACACGTTAAATGGCTTGGATAAGGACGAGAATAATACTCCACCGCAACAATTCGCAACTCGCTGCTGACCAACGAGCCATGAGGCCAAAGCAAGCCCAGAGGGCGGCCAGACATGGCAGGGAGGCGAAGAAAGGTGCCTGGCGGACGATCTTGGTAGTGATGGGGTCCATTCTCAGGGGGTAGGATGTCTGTCGGCATTTTTAATTGTTTCGGATTTTCGGCTACTACTTGTTTTCGTCAATATGGTGTAAGGTTGACATCCTGGAGGCACATCTGATAGATCGAGTAGCCACCATCTCTGAGGTCGGGTTGCGTGGTCCCTGACAGCATGTGGTTAAAGACGCAAGGGTAGAATGGGAAGTAATTGTGATTGCATCAATCACAGAGAAACCAACGACATAATTACGTGCCATATTTTCGTGAACACCATTTGCGAAAGCTCGTAAATTTGGTTTGCCAAAACCACATCCTGTTCGTCTAGGGTAGCGGTCGAAGGCTTAGAAAGTTGTCTGAAGCTCAGCCACCCTCCATCCCCTTACATATATATTGGTGTGACTTTCCATCGTGTCTTACCCAAAGGTTCCCCCTCGGAAATTGAAAGGGACATTGAGCATTTTTCTTTTTTCGCAAACCTGATGGTGTTTCAAGGGTTGACATGAAAGGGCAAAAAAATGAAAGGGAGAAGAAAAGAATGTGCAAAAAAAGATTGTCCCGAAGGACTTGTTTGTTGGACGAACAGGGAATTGAACCCTGGACCTCTCCCAAACGTGGGCGAATCAGATGATTTGCTCATGCTAAGGGAGAATCATACCACTAGACCATCCGCCCCGAGGGATTGTTGACGAATAGTGCATTGCTTTAGCTTATCAAGGTAATGATCAAAATTTGTGGACGGACCCCTCCACTGGCGGGCGAGATTGGCTCGTAGTGCACAGGGTCCCATATTGTGCGGATGATTGGTCGGATTGCGCGGCCAACCAAAGGGCCGTGGGTGGGCCGGCCTACGGCAGAGGGATGGGTACCAGCAATACCAGGGCAGTTTGACTCGAGACTCGTCAGAATTCAGCCTCAGTTAACCATCTGCCAGTCTGTTAAACAGTTTTCACGCACTGGCCTCCTTTACTCGGCACCATTTGAAGGGTGTCCGCTTGGTAGCGTTGAGCACTGTCTCATTGAGGGCGAAGAGCCTCAGTAAAACTCTGGATGTACCTGGAATAGCCAAGCTTTGGTGGGAAACAGTCAAGATGACTTCAACGAGCCCCGTGGGCCCATCTATCGAAACGCCAAATAACTGGCCAGAGCGCGGCCGCGTCGTCAAAATGGAGGCGCTGCTAAACAACGTCTAAAATACTTGGACCTCGACGCTGGAAGTTAGAGCAGTGATCACGTACGCGACCTCTTCCGCAAAGAAGAGACCTGGATCTCCAGGAAATGCTTTGCGACGAGAGTTAAATATGGCGGGAGGCATACTGTAAAGAGGCTGGAGCGCTTGCATATCTCAAGGAACCGGTAAGCTGCACAGTCGGAAGTCGACCAATATCATTTCAGGCCTTGCTGCGATTTGCATGCGCCTCAGAAACTGGTACCAGACGGAAACTGAATCCAGCTGCTTTATTTTATATCGAGAGTTAAGCATGGAAGGGTGCTTCTACCTCTCCAGACATCACCGCAAGATTGAGATGGCGTTCCCTTCCCGCGGAAAAGCCAACATCAGGAATGTTCTTGAGGGCAAGAAAGAGTAACTTGAGCAGACTTTCCGGACAACCCAAGAACCAATCCACCTCAGCCAAGGGTGCTGGCAACTGCCGCCATGGCACCCACATAAATTCCAACGCACAGCATCCAATCCAAAGCCCCTCTTCTCAGCAGTCTCATGATTCCTGATTGCATCAAAGATATTGAAACGCTTGCTCCAACGAGCAACACCACAGCTACACGTCCAGTGAAGGTTGGGATGACGGGAAAGGTTGCTAACGGCGCAAAAACAGCAACGAACATGGCCAAGCCAAGCTGTGAGATCATGGAACCAATTGTAAGGCCTTCCTTGGCCTGCATGGAAGGCCCTGTTGATAGTCGCCGTGCTGAGGCCCAGCTGTGCGCGTCGGAATCTGGTGACTTGCGCATGCTTTCTGGAAACCCAACTTCCTCAGCCAAATGAGGCATGGGGGTTGATCCTTCATCTGCCCCGAAATCTTCTGCTGTCGGCTCCTCCACCCCTAGAGTGAAGAGGTCCTCAGGGGCATCCAGGAATCCCGTCTCATCGTCTACAAGCAATCTGTTGCTGACGAGATAAGTCTTGTAGCTATTGATCTCGTGCATGGATGGTGCCGGCATATCCTGCAATTTTCGAAATGACGATATGATCTTGTCTTGAACCAATTAGCGGAGATAAAAGGGGTAGATTCAGACCGGCGTACTGTACTGGCACAGCTTGTAGCCGATCTGGCCCAGAACATCGGTTCTCTGCAGACTCAAGAGACTGCTTCCCCAGCGTTCTTGTCGACGTGAAGCAGGAACACGGCCGTATCCTCGCTCAATTGTGTCCTTCATGTCTATATTGCACAGCTCCTCTTCTAGATGTGCAATATCGGCCTGCATGTACAAAAGCAGGCGGTGGTTGAGGGCCTCGAAGCGCCGATACATCGGCGTCACGGGCGGCCCCTCCAAACTGCCTTGGAGCTTGGCTGCTATGAGCTGATAGCCGCTCATAGGAGGGTTCTCTGGTACGTATCCAACCTGGAGGATACTTTGAAGAGGGAAATGCGTCGCAACCGTGTTAGGAACCGGGGCGTTTCTGGGTGCCATCTGGGGAGACCCGTATACTTGGGGATGTGTGTGCGCGGGCTGGTACAAGGGTATCGCAGCATGATCACCACTCACAGAGTGTGCTGAGGTCCAACTTACATGTGGTTCAGGTTGAAGGGGAGTCGCGCCAGGAGCATCGCCACGGCGACTGCTTAGAACTGACGGTGGAGGGGCGCTCCTGGAACCGTGTGTATGAGAAGCGCTCGAGTCTTGATTCATGTAAAGCATCTCCAGCGCTGCCTGCTGATTTTCGTTTGGAGGCTCGGATACTAGAAAATCTAACGCGCTGGGTCGGCGCCGCAAACGAGCAGCATGGTTGGTGTGTGTATGTTGGTCCGACCCCCTCCTTGAGCCAGAGGGTTCCCTGTATTCATTCGTCAGGCGGGGTTCCTGTGCCACGGTGTAGCCGCTGTCGACCGGTGGTGTGCTGCTTTTCGGGGTTGTTGGCGTCGTGAGAGTTGATATACTCGGATGCGGTGTATGTGATGGCGAACTTTGAGCCGCTTGTGGTGTCCGAGTTCGAGTTTCGTCCTCGCTCAGGCAGTCTTCCACCGTGGCAGCCAAAACGTTAATCTGGGTTGCTTCAAGCGAAGGATTATTCGAGGTAACTCCTGAGAAAAGTGACTTTGGCTCGTTCGTTCCCGTGAGATGATTCCCGATTTCGTCCTCGACGAGGGACCCTTCCTCTGACTGGAGTCCAGCGGAAGCCAAAGCGCGTATTGATAACGCCTCTGCAGGACGAGAATTGACGGCATCGACCGCACTCGTGCCCTGGTTTGGCGGCATTTGCTGTGAATCAATACCATAACTGCCCTCTGGTGTGGTGTCATGCTTCGGCTCAGACTCCCTCGTGTTGCCCATTCTGGTTTGCTATGGCTGCCTTTGCACGGCGGTTATGATCGAGAACAGGCTCTATGCTTCATCTGAGACTTGAAGCCGTAAGTGGCCATCTTGAAGAAAACAGTGCAACCCAAAAGATCAAGACAGGATGCGTCGCTGCCATGTCGCAACATGGTGGACTTACATGGGATGCGAGCTGATCAGCGGCTTTGCGTCATTCGGCTTCGAGCAAGCAGAGTTGGGCGAGAAGCAAGCGGCTTGAAAGGCGTCGCTGGAAGATGGTGGGGAATGAAGTGCAAGACTAAATGAGCACAGAACTAAGAAAGCAGACAGAATCGGACGAGTCTACCGTGCAGGCTGGGCCGATGGTGCAGACGATCAGAGAGGTATCGCATGATGGCCAGCTGGTCCCAACGGCGTGTCGAACAAATCATTTTTAAAGGGAAAGATGAGTGACGGAGCACACAAGGCCCTCTAATATGGTCATGCAATCTGACGCAAGCCCATGGGATTTGCAAAACAATTGGCTCCTTTAGCCATAGCTGTGCTGATGGCTTTTGGGTGGATTGCATTGGGCTTCGAAATGCAGCACTAACGCCTGGGTGGCCCGGGGCTGGGTTGTACACAGAACAGGTGGCAGCCGGCTGAAGTTGGTGCCCAACGAGAACGTGGTTCCAGAAATCTGCAGCCAGCATCCTCTCCTAGGAAACAGGGAGCGAACTGACGGGCGTTGATGCAGGGCATTTTGGTGGGCGGTGGGTGGTGTCCGACACGAGAATGCCGTACCTAGGTAGGTACTGAGGTAGGCACCTTTCTGACCTTACGAAGAACACGCCGGGTATTTTCAGCGAGTACTTTATAGACGGACTTTGCCTTAAGCCCAGCATCAGCCCCCGGTTCCCGCCTAACCCCGGCATACCGGCCCGTTAGGCGTCATTGCCATCCACGCTCCTCGGTCCATGTCGCTCTACTGGATTACACGACTAGACAGGATAAACTCTAGCCGTAGGCCTGTTTTCCAGCGCGTGCATGGATGAATAGTAGTTCCAACGGGCGTCTGCACAATAAAGGTCCCTTTGCAACTACTTCGTGCCTTGTTATCAGGCTCCGGTTCGACAACTAGGTGCTCCAGGTCAAAGCACCGAGGGCTATGGCAGAGATGCGAGACCTAGTAGCGACCGGTCTATTATAAGACGGAGCTTTAGTACTTCACCTGTCGCGCCTGAGGTGAGCTGAGCTGTTGATTTTGTCATTTTTAGTTACCATAGGTATTGGAAGACGTGAAGACGTTTGGGTCGAGGAACCAGAATAGCATCGTGCTTGGGGCAATTAAACAGTGCTATTAGGCGCTGGCACAGTTCCCACACGGTGCCAGTACGGTACGTACATGGGTAGTGCGTGCCAGGTGCCGTCGCGCCACCATCTTCCACTCTGTAACGGTAGCGCGTCGAGATTTCCAATCGCTGAAGCTCCGTCTCCGTTGGCACGGCCAGCCTGCAGCTCTTGGTGCATCCCATCGATTCAAATGGGGTGATTTCAGCAGCACTCAATTTAGCAAAGATACCCGACGAGACGAAACGCCGCCTACAATGCATCGATAAGCCGCGCGATACCGAACAAATACTTTGCCGCGTTTCGAGCGAGATATTCAGTGGCTCTGCGTGAAGAGCTCGTGGGGAATGGGATCTTCAGCGTGCATTTCCGGCCTTCGCCGCACGCCCAGGATGCGTCGCATAGCCCTTGCAGAGCTGAGCAAGTACTTGCTAGACGGGCATCTCCCGCAGCGAGGATGCATTGGAGCCCGTCAGTTTGCCACACGATCCGTTGATGCTCGTCGCAATCCCCCCAGAGCCTACCCAGCCAGAGCTTTCCACACCGCGCCTGAGAGCTCCAATACCGTTGCGGCCTCGCGAGGCCCGGCTGTCCCTCTTCGGAAGCAATTGAAAGATGAGGCCAAGCAAGCCAAGAAGCAAGAGAAGAAGAAGAAGTCAAAGGCCGACTCCCAGACCATCGACGGCTGGGAACTGACGGTTGGCATCGAGATTCACGCCCAACTCAACAGCCCGCGCAAGCTGTTCTCGGCTGCAGCGACATCATTCAACGAGGAGCCCAACAGCCACGTTGCGCTCTTCGATGTCGCCATGCCGGGCAGCCATCCTCTGTTGCAGAAGGAGGTTTTGCTACCAGCCATCAGAGCGGCGCTGTCTCTCAACTGCGATATCCAGCGAGTCAGCCGATTCGACAGGAAGCACTATTTTTGGTGGGATCAGCCGTCCGGATACCAGATCACGCAGTACTACGAACCATTCGCAAAGAACGGACGCATTACGCTGCACGCCAGAGACGGCATCGCGCCCGAGGATGGAGATAGTGTGACTGTGGGCATCAAGCAGGTGCAGTTGGAACAGGACACGGCCAAGACGCTGGCCCAGGCCGGTAATGCTCACTGGCTCGATTTCAACCGCGTTGGAGTGCCACTCATCGAGATTATCACGGAGCCAGACATACATCATCCAAGGACAGCTGCCGTCTTCGTGCGCAAAATACAGCTCTTGCTCAACACGGTCGACACTTGCATCTCGGGCATGGAAACGGGCGGTTTGCGAGCAGATGTCAACGTGTCGGTGCGCAGGACAGATGACCCCACCAAGAAGCTCGGAACGAGGACCGAAATCAAGAATCTCAGCACCATCAAGGCCGTGGAGGACGCCATCATCTCCGAGCGGGATCGGCAGATTCGAGAGCTGGAAGCCGGCGGCGTCGTTGCCGGCGAGACGCGCGGGTGGACGCTTGGCGCCAAGGAAACCCGACGGCTTCGAGGGAAGGAAGGGGAGGTGGACTATCGCTACATGCCCGACCCGGACATTGCCCCTCTGGTGATAGGAGACGACCTCGTGAAGCATCTGAAGGATTCACTCGCCGTGCTGCCCGATGCAGAGCTTGACAGATTGATCAGCGAGTTTGGTCTTACGCCGAAGGACGCGCTGTCGCTCATCACCCTGGATAACGGCGCTCGCGTCCAGTACTTCTATAGGGTGCTGGACAGCGTTCACGAGAAGGTTGCAGCCGAATTCGCTACATCCACGCCGCCGGATTTGAAGAGCTACTCCACTCTCGTTGGGAACTGGATCATTCACGAGCTCGGTCGCCTGACAACGTCCAAAGCCGGGCCCTTGGCCTCGGGTGACCTCTCGTTCACGGCGGACGGGGAATGCACTCAGGTGTCGGGCGAGGAGCTGTCGGAACTGCTCTATCAACTCTACCGCAAGCGTATCACGGGAAGGGTGGCAAAGGAGCTTCTCTTGGCACTATATCTCGAGGAGCTGGAAGGTGGAGTGCTTGAGGCGATCGAGACCAACGACCTCTGGTTCAGGGAGATATCCCCCCAAGAGTACTCGGCCCTGGCCGAGGAAGCTCTAGCGGGCGAGGACAAGGTGCTCCGGGAATTCGTCGACTACAGCAAGTTCCCGCAGGGCAAGCTCATGTACCTGGTCGGCAAGATGATGCGTCTTGGCCCGACGGAGCGGATTGATCCCCCGACAGCCGAGAATGTCATGAGGGCAGCGGTCGAGAGGCTTCGGGCGCCGCGATGAGACGACGTACTCACCACAGCATTTGTTTGCCCGCTGTCTGACGATGCTGGCACGTTCTTGCAACGCTCGTGTGGCCCCACAAGTTTGGCCCGGCAGGGTGTTGGACTTGCCGGCCACGCGAGGCTTCCAGCGTGGCACGGCTCACCTCGTCCTGGTATGTGGATGAGGCTGAGCAGAGATTCAGCAGAGACGGTGGTGCGACGACGAACCAGCCCTGCGTGGACAGCCTTGGCGTCGTTGCCTCGGCAATGAACCGTCCAGATTGCGATGCGGCTGCTGAAGCTCGCACCTTCGATGAGAGTACATGGAGACGCTCCATGAATGTCGTGGATTGCACTTTATAATAGTGGGAGACTCTCTCGCAGCGCACCACCGGTTTTGTATGATGGCATCGTGTACGATAGTTGCCTAATTATCAATCAGCAGGATTAGAACCCTGCCCCATTGCTTGTATCCGTCGCCCATTGAACTACATGCCTTTCGGGGGCAATGCACCGCAAAAGCCAGCGAGGACGCTTCAGCAGGCAGGCTCGCTTGGCATCGGGCAAGGACGGGGAGAGTATGCCAAACCCAACTGCAGAAACACAGAAGCTGAAAACGGGTGCTGGGATCTCGATCTGCGTCATCGAGCGCTGGGCCGATGTCACTGCACGGGTGATCAAGGAGCATTTGCCCCGGGGGGCAGGAATGTCGTTGCGATGACATCACGACTTGGACGCATCGCACGCGCCTTGCATGACGCGCTGGCGCCACGAGCCGCAATAAAGAGCTGCGTCGTTTCCTGCCTCCCTTCTTCTCGTGCAATTCGATGCGTCCAAACCCGAAGCACAACTCTTTAAGACCATCTGTCCCGAGAAACACTTTACATACCCTCGCTCGCCATGTCTGCCGTCTCTGCGAGACTCGTCCACCTCGCGGTTCCCGCATCCCGCGTCCTGGCAGCCCAGGCGCCGCGCGCCTTCACCACATCGGCCATTGCCCGCAAATCGGCCACGGAAACCGTCAAGGATGGCCTGAAATCCGTCGACCGGACCGTCAGCGACAAGATTGCCATCCCTGCCGTCGACGCTGCCGGTGCGTGGCATCGCTGCCCTCCCTCACGAGGTGCGAGGTCAAACGCCCAGCGCTAACATGCCGCACAGACAAGGTCAAGCAAGCCGCCCAGAGTGTCACCCATGGCAAGGCCAAGGGTAAGGCCGAGGAGCTCAAGGGCCAGGCCAAGGGCGCGGCGCACGAGGCGACGGGCAAGGCCAAGGGCGCTGCCGAGAACCTCAAGAACAAGCTGTAGTTTAGGAGTTGGTCAGGACTTTAGCGATCATGGTGTGGAACTTCATTGATTGTATGATATATATCTACGCCCTACGCCCTGCATTAGTGCATGTGCTGCCGCAAAGAGCATGGTCAATCATGAGTTTGCTTAATTGAGTTCAACTGGTGATGCTATTCGTATTTCGTACATTAGTGTCCTACACTGATTCCCAATCAACGTCTGCTGATACGAAACGAATACTGCGCCGTATCCCTCCCCATTATTCACGTCTCGATTCTGGGCCAAATGTCATACAAGCGAACTTGGGTATCAAATGAGCGAAGGCAGAACCAAGCGACCGTACCACCAACCTCCCGCCTGAGCGCTCTCGTCAAAACTCCTCACCCAGTATCAACCGAGCAACTACACCTTGGTTTCACGAGGTGCACGCCTGTCCCCCGTCGTTTCCCTCCTCACACCCGACCCTCAGACCTGATTGGCCGCCTCCTTGGACCTGGCAGCGTGCTCGGAACGCCGCATCTTGCCGAGGGGAAGCTCGCCGAGGGGAAACCTGACCCAAGTCGTGGCCGGGGTCATGATGCCCGAGCTGCCGGCGTAAAAGGCGGCGAACGCGCACAAGACGGCGAAGACGCCGCCGGCGCGGTTGACACGTACCGCCGCCGTCGTGTGCGACGTCGAGATGAACTGGGCGACGCTGAGGAAGAAGAAGGCCAGGACGAGGAGGCCGAGGACGCTAAGGATGGCAAGGTTGGTCCTCAGCGCGGCGACGAAGAAGATGAGGGTCAAGAAGCACCACAGGATGAGGAAGATGCCCACGGCAAAGCTAAAGGCATGGGCGTCGCCCGCGTAGGCTTCCTTGATGCCCAGGCTGGGGACGAGGAACATGGCAAAGGCGAGCCAGAAGGCGCCGTAGGAGCAGTGGACGGTGGTGCCAAAGGTGTTGCCGACGCGGAACTCCATGACGCCGGCGACGAACTGGGCGGCGCCGCCGAAGAAGACGGCGAGACCGAAGACGGCCTGGTCGGGGCCGACATTGCCCAAGGGATCGGAGTTGGGCAAGCTGAAGACATGGCGGGTCAGCCGCGTGTGCCCGGGAGGCGTGGGACGGAAGTAAACTCACCCAGCACCGCACTGGTAGAGACCGAGAACAAACGTGGTCAGGGCGAAGGCGATGAGCCCGAGGGGACCGGGGTTCGCAACCTTGAAGAACTCCGGGTTGGGGACCTGCGAAACCGTGGACTGGTGAGGCTTGACGACCCCGGCGCTGGTGCCGCCCGGCGCGGAATTGTTCATGTTGCCGGCGGTGTAGTGGTGGCGGCCGGTGGTGTCTCCGAGCTGGCCGCGGCCAGTGGTGTCGCCAAGGTGGCCCTGGCCGTTGGTGTAGCTCTGCTCACCGGCAACGCCAGCGGTGTTGGACGCCATGTTCTCACTCGATGCTCGGGAGCGCGATTATGGGAGCTAGATGTCAATCTGGTTTCCAGCAGACGAGAGATTGGAGCTGCGCGACGGGGCCCGAGGCACTCCCCCCCCGCCAGCGTCGCGCCGCCTGCCTTCTTATACGCCGGGGACGATCTCCCTCGGCCGCACCATCAGAGGCGACGATCGACCCATTTCCGTATCCCCCAGACGCCATCGACCCTCCCGGACGGGTGGGGGATTTTTGAAAAAGGGCAAACCTTGATGCCGGTCGCGCGGGGTCGATCTTTTTGGTTGCGGACAAGGAAGGCTCGTGACGCCCGGGAGACTCGGGCTGGGAGCTGCAGGGCCAGTCACGGATCAGCGCCGAGCCTCCACAGCATCGTGATTCGATGCCACGCGGGGGGAGTTTTCGAGATTAGGGCCCGGTACGGACTGGCGAGCCGTCGAGGGGTGGCATGTGGGTTTGCAACTGCGCTGGGGGGCGATGGTGCGGAGCGTGTAAGTGCCGGCGGCGTCGTTCGCGGAGGCGCGCGCCAATGACGGCAGGCCGGGGCCGCGCCACCGGGCGACCAGCCAACGGGCGGCTAGGCGAGGCATCTCGTCATGATGCGATAATAATGGGCGCACGGAAGGTGGCACAGCGGCAATGGCACGGGTGAAGGGATGCGCGACTGAACGGGAATGGGCCGGACGGAGGGCATGGAGGGAGGCTTGGGAGGGCATGCGCGCGCAGGCTCGCACGCGTGCGGCTGGCGCCGGGGCTGCGAGGCGAGGCCGTGGCGCCATGAGCTCGCGCGCTCGTAGGCGATGCGACGCGAGGTGGGCTCACGGCGGCCTGGCGATGACGTCCCGTCCGGTTGGCCGCGGATGCCTGCATTGTGCATGTTGCCCCCCGGGGCGAAGAAGCTGCGCGGGCTCGCGTCTCGCAGGCGTCTGCAAGCAAGCAGCGCCCTGGATGCTGGGAACAGGCGAAGCAGAGAGCAGCGGGAGCACGAAGCAGCAGACTCCTTGCCACGCCTCGACTTGCGACTTCTCGTCTACTTCGGATCAGTCGTGCCGCCTGGCAGACGACGATCAAGCCCGTCGAGCCCGATCGGGGCGACGGCCTTGGCAGACCCCTGCTCCCGCGCGCCAGCTATTATGGGGACCCTGGAAAGCGTTCCCCGGACTCTTCTGGAGCCCCCCACACGCCCGCCGTCCGTCGACCCGGCGTCTCGGCCCACCCAGCCGAGAGGTGGAGCCACCGCGTGCAACCGCCAAATTCGCTCCGCCAACCCGCCTCGTGCATCGCCCTCCCACGCCAGCTCTGCCTGCCTGCCTCGCCCCCGTCCCATCGAAAGACTCCCGTCGTCCGCATCCGCCCCAGCCCTGCTCCATCAGCCAGTCGCGGCGAGGCCCATGTCCGGGCGCGGGAGACATGCGTTTCTCGCCCTCGGGCGCCCGCTGTCCGAGCCCGCCGCCGTGATGCTCGGGACGCGTGCCGCTGCGTGCTCGCGGCGGTCGTGTGCGTCGTCGCCCGCGCTGCTGTGCCTCGCCCGTGGCCGGGCGCCGTCCTCGACGTCGTCGTTTTCGTCAGCCTGCGCTCCTCGGACCCCAGCTGCGACGGGGAGGCACGCGAGGAGCTACGCCACGGTCCGGGACGACGACGTGCCCAGCTGGCCGCGCACGCCGCACCCGACGCCCTACGAGATCTTCGACATCCACAAGAGCGCTCCCTACACCAAGCGCCGCTTCTACCAGCTCGTCAAGCTCTACCACCCCGACACGCACGACCACCACCGCCGCCCGCCCGCCTCGTCGCCCTCGTCGCCCTCGTCCGCCTCGTCCACCGCCTCCCCTGCCCACCCCGACCTCTCCCACGCCTGCCGCCTCGAGCGCTACCGCCTCGTCGTGGCAGCCAACAACCTCCTCAGCGACCCGGACAAGCGCCGCCTCTACGACACCCACGGCGTCGGCTGGACCGACGGCCACCGCGCCCCGAGCCTCCGGGAGATGGACCGCGCCTGGCGGCACGAGCCCGGCAACGCCGCCCACAACGCCACCTGGGAGGACTGGGAGCGCTGGCGCGAGGCCCGCGACGGCCGCCGGCCCGAGCCCACGTACATGAGCAACGGCCTCTTCGCGGCCCTCGTCGTCGCCATGTGCTGCGTCGGCGCCCTCGCCCAGGCTAACCGCGCCGAGTCGTCGGGCGTCCAGGTTGTCGAGCTTTCCCACCAGCGCAACGCCGCCATCGGCCAGGACATGCGCAAGAATTCCATGGTCTCGAGGGGCATGAGCAAGGACGAGCGAGTAGACAGCTTTCTGCGGGATAGAGAGAACGTTGCATACGACTACGCGCCTGGCAGATACGACGACCCTCCGCCGCACCCTGAACGGACTGCATAAATGGCATGCTATGATACCACAGCCGATTATTCTCCCCATCTAAAACTATGTAAAAACATCTTGTACATCAGACACACACCGCTATATGCGCTCATAACATCATGAAACGTCGTTAATGTCTCGCCGCCAACGCAAGCCTTGTGTCACGCTCTTCGCATCCACGCCGATGCCGTCTTCTGAAGCATTCTCGCGCCCACCAGTTCGACGGTGCCCCTGGACAAGTTCCGGGTCCGTCGGCCCCGGCATTTTGCCATCCAGACTCGGGATGTAGGACCCGTCTGGCTCCAGCTCCTCTTCTGCGTCCTTGTCCAGCCGGTGGTTGATGACGTTGTCGATTCGCAGGCGCGGGGGCCCCGAGTTGAGACTGGTTCCATTCTTTGGAGGGCCGGCTAAACGTATCGTTAGCGAATGCAAGTTAATGGCTTGGGAGGGAGGGTCGTACACAGAGCAAGATCAAAGAGCTTGACAATGACGGGGCCCCACACGGTCATGGCGATGATCTGCCCGTACGACCACTTGCTCGGCTCGAAGCTGTCCGTGTTGAAGACCTTGATGAGCGAAACCATGTACAAGAGGTTGACGACGAGGTACGCCAGCTCCAGGATCCGCCACACCCACGTCTTGAGCTTGAGCCAATGGTGCTTGAAGGAGCCCGTCGGACCCCGGCCGACTTGGTAGCCACCGATCCTCAGGTGCTGGGTGAGACGGTGCGTGCGAAGCGTCCAGCTCAGCTGGTCGGTGACGAGGATGACAATCGCAACGGTGTCCAAGACGAGGAAGACCATCTTGTACAGCAAGGGACGGGGGAAGAAGCTCAGGTTCAGTCCGTCGACGCCGTGCATGGCGGCGCAGTAGCTCCGCGGACTGGGGTTGCCGCCGCACGCGTCGATCTTGTTCTCCTTGCGGAACAGATTGAAGGCGTCCTTGAGGTAGATCTTCTGGGTCGTGGCCACGATGGCGAGCAGGTACTCGGCGAAGAAGCCGAGAAAGGTGTGCCAGTTGCGGATGCCCTCGTTGTGCAGGCAGATCTGGATCAGGAACATGGGCAGGATCCCGTTCTGGCTCACGTGGAAGGCGACGGCGGCGTTGACGATGATCTCGCCCCAGAAGGTGCCCTCCTGGGAGTTGACGACGATGGCGAGGATCGAGGCGATCTGGATGGCGAAGACGAACCAGCACTGGGCCTCCTGGAACTCGACGAGCGTGGTGGCGAGGGCGACGCTGGTGCGCGACAGGGCCGACGAGTCGCGCCAGATCATCGACTCGATGCGCGTCAGGCGGCGCTGGAGCGCGAACGAGGGCGCGCGCTCCCTCTTCTGCTGGGAGAAGCGCACCCACAGGGAGAAGGCCTTGAGGAAGAGGTAGAGGAGGCTGGAGAAGCCGACCTGGAGCACGTACGAGATGAGCACCTGGGGACCGCCAACATGTCAGTTCAGTTCAGTCCTGGCCCGTCCCTCGCTCCGCGGGCCGTCACTCACCCCTGGCCCGAAGATGTCGGGGTTGATCTCGGCCGCGATCTCGGGGCAGAAGGTCGTCATGGCGGTGAAGATGTCGGGGGGCTCCGACTGGGGGCCGAGCCGCTTGATGGAGTCGTTGCAGGCCTTGCGGATGCCGTCGCCGCCGCACGCCGCCTGCGCGCACGAGACGAACGAGGCCAGCACGGGCGCCTCGTCGAAGCCGGCGAGCGAGCCGCCCTCGCCCATGAGGCGGCTGGCGTTGCGCTCGGCCGCCGCGGGCACGTAGTAGCGCGTGCCGTCGCGCGCCCAGTAGGCGATGGACGAGAGGGCCAGGCAGTTGTAGAGCGTCTCGATGGAGCCGAAGAGCAGCGCCGGGTCTCGGCAGGCGCGCGTGCAGTCCGTCCCGGCCCCGGCCCCGTCGCCGCCGCCGAGCCGGCAGCCGTCCGGGAACAGCCACATGTCGCCGTCGCCCGCGGCGCCGGCCTCGAGCAGCGGCTGCTTGGAGAAGATGTCGTAGTACTCATTGCTGCCGCCGACGAGCTCCAGGTCGTGGAAGGGGAAGAAGCGCGAGTTGCCGCCGAAGTCGCTCGACGAGAGGAACTGGATGGACAGGGGCAGCGGCGAGGCTGTGGCTGCGACAGCGGACGAGGACAGGCTCGAGGTGAAGCCCATGGCTTGCCCTGCAGCTTTTTTTCTTTTTCCACTTACTCACCTTCACTCACCGTCACTCACCCGAAACCTCACCGTCCGGTCGATCCCAAGCACAGCCTTCCCGCAAGCCTCTGCCGCTCGCTCCCGCGTTTTGTCTCCACAGCGGCAGCGAGCACACGGGGAGCAGCTAGGCGGGTTGAGGCGCGGCGATCTTGATGGGAAATAAAGGATCCCGGCACGCATCCGCCGATGGATGCATTTCCTGAAACGTCTGCTTCTGCGCGCCGGAGCCACCTCTCTCGCATGCACACATGGCCCGGACGACCGATGAAGCAGCCTCGGGCAAACAATCGGTGAGGAGTTTGTGTCGCGCTGAAGGATCGGACCTTCATCATCGAATTAGGTCGCTCCTCCATCGTGACGGTGGGTCGTGGGCCCGCGCGAGTCCCAGAGGGGAAGAAACGCCATGGCCAGCGTTGCCCGATTTGAATCTTCTGTTCATGCGAAGTGACATGTAGCCCGTGCCGATCGCTGGTCCCTGACAACGGCCAACCGCACTGGCTGGGCCCGCCATCATGACGGGCTTGAGACGAACTCCGGTCTGGAGAGATGCTCTCTCGGCAGATGCATGAGTAGACCATCGGAACCCGTCGTGTTTGTCGTACGTACGTAGACTTTTAAAAAGACAAGGTCCCCCTGTTGGACTCGGCCCTCGTTTCCGAATGAAGACAAGGCGCAGAGGGTAACTTGACGCCCGGCACCGACTCAACTTTCCGACAATGTCAAGTCCCTCGCCAAGCTCGAAAGAAAGACTTCGACTCCGCAAGAGCAAGTCGACATTTAGCTCGTGATTGCACCCTTATCGGCACCGCTCATGCACGCACCCTCTGCTTTTGCCAGAGTCAAAACCCGCGCTTGAGCGTTGTCGCCAACGGCGTTTGTGTAGGCTGCCCGTCCCGTTACTTGGTAGCGGCGTAAACCCATATTCCCAACCCTCATCGCTGCAAATAGATAATCTGCCATAAATACACTACTGTATCAACCATAAAATCACACATTTCCCCCGTTAAACTGCCACATCTCCCGCCTCTCCCTGGACGATGTGGCTCCCTTCAGTACTCTTTACACTCCCCTGCTTCTTTTTCATCTTTTCCATATTTCTAGGGATTTCACTCTTGACACTCACCCACTCGGTGAAGACAGCTCCGACAAAGCTCAGGGATCCCAGCACGAGGGCAACGATCCAGACAGGACGGAGGGCCCTTGCATACGAGTCTAGTATCCCAAAAACAACACGCGAGCTGTGAGCCGCGCCCATCGCAGACTTCAGACCCGCTGCGCCATGTTCAAGGACCTCTCCTGGGTTGATAGTTGGTGCCAGACTGCGCAGCTCGCGGATGAGTGCATTCTCAAAGAGCGTCTCACATACTGTAAGGAAGATAGCGCCGGAGATAGTTTCGGCAAACATGATAACAGACGTTCCGAGGGCAATATCCTCGCCTTTTAGCATGGTTTGAGGTACCATCATGCACTGCTGAGCGCCGAGGCCAAAGCCAATGCCGGATAGGATAAGGGAGGCAATCCAGTATCCGGTGCTTGTGTCAGCGTTATATTTGACTATGAGCCCGCTTGCAATAGCTGATATAACGGAGCCAGCAATCATGCTAGGGACGTAGTAGCCCGTTACGGTAGTCTAAAAGCCAATTAGCGTCCGTAAGTTAGGCTCGACGTGAAGCATATTAAGGATATTTACCAGTATGCCTGTCATTGCAAAAGACGCCGTCATAGCCACCGTGCTAGTAAGCATATTAACACCAGCATGATACGCCGAGTTGTCCTTTAAGGCCTGGAACCAAATAGGGACGTAGTACGACTGAATATACATCATACTAAATAGACAAAACGCAAACCATATCGAAGAAAGGATAGACCTCATCTTTAATAGGCGCATTGGCACGGTGGCCCCATCTCCTTGCCTTACCTGTATATAGCACCATAGGAGGCCAAAGACGCCGAATATACAGAAGAGGAGGATGCATCTCCAGCTACCCCATGGGTACTTGGTGCCACCCCACTGTAGCGCAAGCAGCAGGCAGATAGTAGACGGTAATAGGAGGACGGTACCGGGGATGTCGAGCTTGATCAGAATATTCTGGTCGGCTGTGATATGCTTCTTAGGGGTATTAGGGAGGTGTACCAGAAGTAACACGACAAGAAGGGTCAAGCCTCCTAGGGGAAGATTGATCCAGAAGCACCATCCTACGTTAGATAGGCCGAATTAGCATATGATTATCCAATATGTAGTAGTTTAGGGGTAACCTACTCCAGCTAAGTTTATCCGTAAAGACTCCTCCAAGGAAAGGCGCGATAACGAGCGTCACGCCCATACAGGCTCCAATCATAGCGGTGTACTTAGGTCTCTGATAGACCGGCATTATATGGGAAATAATCTATACACGATTTTAGTTTCAAGCGGCACGAAAACTCGAAGCGTAATATCCTACATACCAGAAGTGACCCTGTAGAGATTCCAGTAGCACCTAATCCAGCAATAGCTCGGCCAACTATAAGGCTATTAGAGTTAGGTGCCGCCGCACAAACGATTGAGCCGATTTCGAAGATGCCAAGGGCGCCCAAAAATATCCATTTTATATTATATCCGGCGTATAACTTCCCAAACATCAACTGCGAGCAGCACGACGTTAGCAGATAGGCGGACCCATACCAGCCTATGTCGTCCAGAGAGTGGAACTCGGTGGTGATCTTGGGAGTC
The DNA here is from genome assembly GCA_001600555.1 of Albophoma yamanashiensis. NCBI lineage: Eukaryota > Fungi > Ascomycota > Sordariomycetes > Hypocreales > Ophiocordycipitaceae > Albophoma > Albophoma yamanashiensis. Next base: position 1,230,883 of record BCKH01000003.1, read on the forward strand.
GCGACGCCAAGGATCGAGCGGTCCTGAAGGAAACAAGAACACGTGAGCACGTTGTAGTCTGCCAACGTAGGAGATAGGCAGGGACACCAAAATTTGGTCACCTACTAAGTTGCTGCAGATGACCGCGAGACACAAGCCAACGCCTATGGAAACGAGCTTGAGACCAGTCGGGTATGGTGATGTCGCGGACGCTTGGTCTGGAACACCAGAGATATTGCCATTGCCATACTCCTGCTGGCCTTGGCTGGCGACGTCCATTTCAACTTCATGATTGAGGGCGTAGAACATTTAGCACAAGCCACAGCCAATACGCTGAGAATCGACGCTTCTGTGGTCGGAGAATTGAGTGAGGAATGTTGCCGCCTTTCACTGTTCTTGAGCAGCAGTCACACCAAGAAGTCCACAACTTTGAGTATTGCACCTGCAGATGTTGGGCGTGGACGATGGATTGACATGTAGGGAAGTATAATAGAACAAGACGACATATATCATGAAAAAGAAGGCAAAGAAGGCAATCATAGAAGAGGCAGGAGCGTCCAAAAAATAGTCAGAGTCACGCAGGGCCGTCCAACTACAACTATAACGGCTCTCGGAATCTCCGACTTCGCCGAACCCAAAGGCGCTGGAGGTGCGATACAACATAATTGGTTGTGATTGACGTCGTCCAATCGGGAGATATCTCGACACCCGATTCCGAATCCCGTCGAATGCCTTTGGAAGCGATATGCGCGCTAAATAAATACAGGCACCCTCTCCCCTGGATATTTCGGAGATTCCGTGGACCCCGACACCCAGCATTCAATACAACGGCTCTACCATACTGGCCATGTGCGGCTTCGACACCTTGAGTTGAGATAACGCTGCAATGTCTACACCAACCTCAGCCGATACCTCTCACGCCACGGCCAATGCTCATTCTCACGCGCAAAAGTACCGCCCACGTGCTTGTCAGGGCTGCACCCGAGGCAAGCTGAGATGCGTGTGGCCCTCTGGTCCGGACTCCGATTCTTGCCAAAGGTATGGTGCCTCACGAGACAGCTCTCGTTCCGCTACGCCATAGCGATTCTGCTTTGATTATGATGAGGTCTTGCTGACGCCCACTCCCAAGGTGTGTCAAGAGCAAAGTGCCTTGCGTCTTGCGCGATGTGAATCCCCGTCGACGAAAAGTACCTACCGCGTACGTACACCTAAACGGTCCCGTCCCTCCATTCCTTGGTTACTAAACTGGACTAACGATTGTATGTTGTGAATAGCCGCGTGGAGAAGCTCGAAGAAAAGGTTGATAACATCCTGTCGCTGCTCAAGGCGGGGCAGCAGCAGCAGCAGCAGCAGAGTGGTGAGATGCCGCAACGGTAGGCGTTGTCGCCCTTGGGTTCTAGCCGTGGTAGCTAATACATCATCTTATATCATGCGTGGCAGACCGGAGTTAGAAACGTCTCGCCCATCGTTTGTGGGCATCTTTGCACGCCCATCTTCACCGTCTTCACCTTTATCGCAGACGCCAGGGTTGACGTCAGCAGCAGCACTTGGGAAAACAACGCAGCTAGGGGGCATTGATGTCGTCCCTGGCTTCCGTTTGACCTTGGAGGAGGCCGACAGCGCTCTCCATCTATATCGATGCGTCTACACGCCCTGCTTTCCCTTTGTACCTATCTCTACCGCCCTGTCGGCCAAGGAGCTGCTCGACACGACGCCGTTGCTCCTTCGCACCATTCTTCTCATGACGGCACCGCAGTCAGCCTCTGTCCAGAAGGTGGCCCAGAAGTGGTTCCGGCAAAAGATTGCACAGCATGTCGTAGTGGACCAGGAGAGGCGACTTGAGCTGCTACAGGCAATCTTGGTGTTTCTGGCATGGTGAGTAATTGTCGAGACCATCTCCAACAATTAGGAAACTATGACCCTATTGCTAAACCACTTTACGGGGGAAATTTCCAATTTTACATCGAGTCCCAAGCCACAGATCTCCTACAGCTAGCTGCCGTCATCGTGGTTGACCTCGGATTACACAAATCCCCCGACTCCCTCGGACCCTCGCGCTTTTCGTTCGTCCCAACGGCTATTCGAAAGGTCAAGGGGTTCGTCAGAGAAGGCCATACCCTAGATGATAGGCGGGCCATGCTGGGGTGCTTCTATTTGAACTCTCTGTAAGAAATAGCCCGTGGCCGTTCTTTGGTTATCGTACATAACGTTTATGACGACGCTCGCTTCAGGGTAGCCACGCTGTTCCGGAGAACGCGGAGCTCAGTATGTTATTCGACTTACCTCACGTACTGCTGTGACAAGTTGCTGGAAATGCAAGAATACGACTCAGACAAGCTTCTTGTTACCCTAGTTCGCATACAACGGCTCCTAATGGGCATTTCCGACATTCTTCCTAGTCCCGAGCTACATGAGACGGAGAGCAAGGCTGTTGACGCGCCATTACACATGATCCTGGCTACGACTAGGAAAGAATTAGATGCTCTAGTTCAAGAGCAGACGCCAGTGGTGGCAGGAAACGGTATGAAACGGCCCTATGTGTTTTTATTTCCCTTCTACGATTTCCCAAAGAGGACGAGTCAACAACGCCAAGTGGCGGACACACACTTACACATACCATACCTAAGGATTTGCTCCAGGAACTAATTGTCTGACAATCACTTGATAGCCCTTCTGTGGATTAACTACCACGGAGCTCTCATGAGGCTATACGAGCCAATCATTCATCTGCGACCCTCGGGCAGCTCCCATAGCCCTCTCGACTCGACCCGCCGTACCGAAGCGCTTTCGGATTGCCTCCAGGCCGCCAGGGGCTTCTTCACCACTTACACCGCCATTCCCGTCGATATGCTAGGCTCGATGCCCCTAGTGGCCACCGCATACATGTCGTTTGCCGTCGTGACATCTAGCATGCTCCTCCTGCTTGACGACCGAGACTGGGATGCCAGCCTAGCGCGCAAGACGTTTGACTTTGCTGCCACGTGCCAGGCATTGGGTGACAGGTTCCGTGAGGGAGATCAAGTGGCGCAGTCACTGGGACGCAGGCGAGTCTTTGAGGAGGGTGGCAAGTCTGTCTTGGACGCAAATCACACCAAGATTATGTGGATTAGGCACTGGTACATGTCCAAGGCATCCCCGGCGGCCCTTCCAGTCGGCCAGACGAGGAATGGGCCGGCATCGTCGACGACAGCGACCGTCGGATCAGCGGGCCAAGCCATGGGTTTTGACCAGAACACGCTTTCAGAGTCTTGTCTGTTGCCCATTGACTTAGACGAAGCCTTCTGGAGAGCAATGTTGGATTCGGACGGACCACTCGAATGGACAGCCTGATATATAGCTGAGCACCAAGGGGCATGTATTCCTTTTGTAGATCTGATAAGTTACTACTTGTCCCTTTTGTGATATGAAAAGGAAATCGACGCCCGGTATACAAAAGAGATGCAATGCTATGGACACGATGCTTCAAGAGTGGATGCCAATGCCTCCACACGCTACTGCAATTGAACCTGCCCATCGCCTCCACAGCCGTCAGGATACGTCTCTCTGTCGGCTCCTGAAACGGCCTCCAGGGAACCCGAATTTCCCGTGAACTTTGGTAGAGGGGCACTCGTGGGCATGTTCCGCCAGCACCGGCGGTGACGCTTGGGGTCGCCCACGTTGCCCTGACACATGATGCAATTTTGCTTGAATGAAGCGCTTGGCATTTGCAATTATTGTCCGGACCGAACCCTTGCGCAATCGCCAATGCAGTATTGCGCATTGCCTTTCGCCTAGCTATTTCTACCCGTAGGAATCCTTCCATATGGGGAAGTTCAGACGTATTAGAATCAGACTCGAGCTCCAGAGTACACGAACGGGGCACACCCGACCAGGACCGACAGAAGCCGAGGCAGGACGTCACTCCAATTGAGCCGAGCTCCAAGCATCCCTACCACGCTCTCAACACCAAACATCCTCACCTCTCATCCGCAGCAACCGTCCTCGCCGCCCGCCCGCCTGCCCGCCATGCCTCCCCGTCCGCGCCTCTCGCCGCTCACGGCGATCCTCCAGCGCCGCCTCTACTCGTCGGCCTCGTCGGGCGAGCCCCTCATTCGCGTCACCAACCTGCCCGCCGCCAGCTCCGGCCACATCCGCGTGCTCGAGCTCAACCGCGCCGGCGCGCGCAACGCCATCTCCAAGGCGCTGCTCGCCTCGCTGCGCGCCGAGGTCGACGATGTCAAGGCGCAGTACGGCCCCAACGGCGAGGAGCTGTCCCACGCCCACAAGGATGCCGCCGTCCCCGCCCAGCTGGGGCCGACGAGGGCCGTCGTCATTGCGAGTGCCGTGGACTCGTGCTTTTGCGCCGGGGCCGACCTGAAGGAGCGTCGTGGGTTCACGCAGGAAGAGTAGGTGTCGCGTGCAATTTCAAGTCTTAGCCATTGGCATGTTCGCTGATCAACCGCTTTCTTTCAGGACTGCCAACTTCCTCGCCAACCTGCGCGGCACCTTCGCCGCCCTCTCCGACCTCCCCGTGCCCACCATCTCCGCCATCTCCTCCCTCGCCCTCGGCGGCGGCCTCGAGCTCGCCCTGTCGACGCACTTCCGCGTGCTGACCTCCAATGCCACCGTCGGCCTGCCCGAGACGCGCCTCGGCATCATCCCCGGCGCCGGCGGCACTCACCGCCTCCCCGCCCTTGTTGGCCTTGCGCGCGCCCGTGACCTCATCCTGACGGGCCGTCGCGTTGCCGCCCCTGAGGCATACTTCCTTGGCATCGCCGACCGCCTCGTCGAGGTCGTCCCCGAGGACGAGCGCGACGCCTCGGACATCCTGCAGGTCGCGCGCAAGGCGGCCCTTTCCGAGGCCGTGCGGCTGGCACAGGAAATTTGCGAGGGCGGACCCGTGGCCATCAGGGCCGGCCTGCAAGCTGTTGCCTGGGCGAGGCCGGAAAAGGAGGATGAGATGTACCAGAGGGTCGTCAACACCGAGGACAGGAACGAAGCGCTCAGGGCGTTTCAGGAAAAGAGGAAGCCCGTCTTCAAGGGGCGATGAACGACAAGGTTGTACAAAAAAAACATAGGAGCATAAATGACAAACTCACTGAGCACCTTGTGGACGGTTGATGTGTCGCGGAACCGAATGTGATGCCACAAACGGGTTGCTCAAGAGGCCAATCACAAAAGCTACAAGTACGAGAAGATGCATTGGTTAATCATGTTCGAATTTCTTTGTTCTATGGAGTCATGTCTTGCTGTCGAACGCCAAATGACCTCTGGTGCCAACGCTGCCATGCTGTAAGTCGCTCGAAAACCAAAGACGCCGCACCTCGCCAACGCTTGACGCATGACCACAAAACGATCCATCAGTCCACCGCTCAAGACCTGATATACCTGTCACAATGAAGCGCATCTTCAAAATCATGTGCTTGCTTCCGCGCCATGCCACATACATTCATAAGGCGTTGTTGCCTCCTCGCCAAGCAGTCCCTTGCAAATGCTTCTCACTCTAAGCGATATTCCGGTGGTGGCATTTGACCACCTGCATCCGTCTCCTGTGGCGCTGGGTGCTCCGTATACACAACAGTAACATCGCCATCGTTGTCTATCGGGGCGGGGGGTGACGGTGGTGTTTCCCGTTCCTCAGGCGTGGGCGTGGGAGGCTTCCGCTTGGGTACGTTGACGTAATTCTCCTTGTCGTTATCGCGGACGTAACACAAGAAGTAAGGCTCGCCGCTTCTGCTCAGTGTGTTTAAGACTTCTTCTGTGTCCTTGTTCTCGCGGACATCAGCATCGTTGTACCACCGCCAAACTTGGTCTTCAAAGTCGCGGATCCAAACCCAGTAGTGACCGGACATCAGGTGTCCACGATGACAAATAACGGCATGAAGTCGGTAAGGGACACTCTTCATGCCTTCTAAACGCTCCTCACGCGTCTTCTCAAGCTCCTGCAGTTCCTTCTCCAGCGTTTCCCGCATCCAGGAATCAGTGCTTGCGCCGTCCATGGGCTTCTGGCTCTGTCCGAGTGTCGCAGGTGGCGGAGGTGATGCAGGCGGTAAAGGCGATGCTGGAGGGCTGGTGGCAGGTTTCACGAGAAGGAAACCATCCTCAACTGGGCCGTCAAAATCCCATGTCTCTTTGAACGCTTTAGAGCGCCATATGGGCTCTCCCTTTGCATCTGCGTTGGGACTCTGATATGTCGGGGGGGAATTATCTCCTGTTCCAACGGCATTGCCCATGGCTTGGATTCTGTCCTCATTGACGCCATTGCTGTTGCTGTAGCCGCCGCCGCCGCTGCTGCTGCTGCTGCCTGTGCTCCTGGTTGCCGTCGCCGTAGAGTCCATGAACATGTTCAGGTACGAAGGGTTGGAGTCGATCTTTGCCAGCAGCGACTTCAAGTCAGCTATTCGGTCGGTAATTGCCCAGTCCTCCACGCGGTGTCGGAATGTCGGCGAATCGTGTGGCGCATCCATGTAGCGATCCAGATATAGCGTTTCCGGAATGACCACTGCGTTGCCGTTCTTGCTGCCCATGGACTGCGATCGCTGAATGAGCACGTGAAGCACCGGGGGTAGCGTCTTGATGGCTGTATATCGTGAAAGCTTGCTTTCCTCGAGAATCTGCTGATCAAAGTTGCGACCCAACGCATCATATAGCGAACATGGACCGTCCGGAGCCGGAAACGCGGTGATTGAACGATCAAAGCTGATTTCATGCTGGTAAGACTTGTCGTCAAACTTTTTGGTGTAGTTGACCGTCGTGACAAAAAATGTCTCCATGATCTTTTCCAGCTGTATACCAGTCTCTGCATCGATCGAGCTGGGTCGGATCGCCGCTTGCAAGCGGTTGATGATGCTCCCCATGACTTCTTCGACATCCTGCTGGTCGGTCCCAGACGATCGCTTCTGGTGCTCCAAGGCGTTGAGAACCTTCTGGTCGACCGTTTCAGGCTCAGTATCCTCAGACATAGTAATGTCACCACTTGTCTGGGCCACCTCGCTGCTGGCCAAGGGTTGCGGCGCCTCTGCATCATTTGACATACTGACATCCTCGGACTGTCGAACCTCTACCACGGAATCTGCATCGCAAACTTCCTGTTCGATGGCAGATGTCTCCACCTTCTCATAAGAGTGATCCGATCGCACATCTTCCTGGTCTACCAGTGTTCTGGAGCTTGAGTTGCTAGCTGTATCCATAGCCTCCGGCACGTTGGAGACGTTGCAAGTGTCCATGTCAATATCACCAGCGAGTCCATTTGGCAATGTTGGTGACGGGCGGGCCGGAAGTGGTGGAGGTTGTGAAGCTGCCGGAGTGTCCGAGGCTTGCTTAGAGCTGTGCAGAAGTGTATGGGTCGATAGCAAAACAGCATTGGCAAGTCGCTGAGACGGTCGGGTCGCAGCCTGATCTGAGGATTGGAGGTTCTGGAACAGTGTAGCCAGCTCCTGGGCGACTACCCACGTATTAGTGCGTATTCACGCTGCAGTGACTGGACACGGAGGTTAAGAGAACTCACATGCTTGTGCCACGACTGCCTCGCCGCGGTCCATTTGCATCCTATTTCCGCCGAGGAGCCGGGCCTTGATGCTTTCGTCTGTCAAATCTAGCCTGGAATCATCGTAGTTGAGCACGATGTCTCTGATCGGCTTGACCGTAAAGAGGTACTGAAGAAGGCTGTTTAAGTAGCAGGTGTTTCCAATGTTGTTGAGCCCTACCGGTAGGGCAAAGTTGACCGTTTCCGTATTGGTAGCTCCTCGCGAGTCGTTACCAGTGCCTGGGATCCCGCTAGACTGCCGCAGCTCTAGAGCTGCCTGTTTGAGTGTTGGAGAGCTCATGTGATCCGCAAGCGCGTCCAAGGCGTCGAGGTACACCGCGGTTTCCTCCTCAGACTTGCTATTCTCGACCTTGTCAAGCATCAGCAACAGCTCAAATTCAGCCGGCCCAGAAAAGGATGGGTCCATCAACCGACGCGAAATCACATCTGCTGGGGGAAGGGAAGGGAGGGGGGTTATAACCTACCTTAGATTTCGCGCCTGCGAAGGAGAGTTCCCAAGGCATGTCTGAACCGGTCAGGCCAAGAACGGCTCTGGCAGTCTCAAAAGACATCTTGGCATCAGATTCCATGAGAAGCGTGGTCTGATATAAATCGTCGGTTGACGCTCGAGCAATCAGCATTAGCATGGAGCGGGCAGTGACTGCCGAAGCAGGGTCCTGGACCAGCTTTTGCCTGAACGCTTGTATGATCGAATCGGCACCGTAATTGTTTGGTGGTTGGAGGCCAAGAAAGCTCAGAGCTTGAGATACTATCCCGTCGTCATCGCTGGTGCCCTGCCGTTGAAGCTGACTGTCAAAAACTGAGGACTGGGTGATGGCATAGTCGGAAAGAAGCTGATCACCGGTATCGTTCGCGACACCCATGAGGCTTTCAACCAAGACCCGTCTACGGCTTGGGAGAAGCTCCCATTGACGCTTATAGGCATTGACAACGATTTCCCGGGGTTGGTTAGGCAGTACTCCCAGAATTCTATATCGTTCCGTGTTGACCAAAGCATTTGCGGCAGCATCAGGCACCTCCTGGCATTGAAGGCCTGCGTGCAAAACTGGTGTGCAGTAGGTTGGTCGCTCGCCGGCTTGGCCAGCCTTGTGGATGAGGCATTGTGTCTCGGCTCTGACGTCCTCCAAGTAGGCACGATACGTGCCCAGCTCCGTCGTCCCAGACGGCCCGCCTGGGGGCGCGGGCGCTGTCGGGGTGAAGGCACCCTCGTCCACGCCGTTGCGGTCTATCACCTGCTCAGCGAACTCTAGCTGCTGGAAGATGGAGAAGCAACGAGGCCCGAAGAGAACAGCAAATCGCTTGTTACGTTTGGATATGCTTCGGACGTCGTCAAGGCTCGATTCCAGCAAGTTCTTGAGGTACGTGTTGAGGTTCAGGGGGGCTTGATAGGCCCAATCGTCTGTTGCACCTTGGTATCGACTGGGCTCCTGCTCTCTTGCCAGCCTCAGCTGATCGCAAATGGCCTCGCGATCCAACAAAAGGTTCAACCACCAAGTAGGCATTCGCGGCTCCGACACTTCGAGAATGACCTGAAAAGTACAGGGCGGCGCAGAGCATACGAAGTGTTCGCGTGCAAGTAGGGGATAGTATTTATTGCGGTCGCTGGTTATCTCGGTGTCGGCGCCCGAGCCCACCCAAACCAGGTGGTGCCAGGGAAACTGGTTGTCTCGAAGCGGCCATGCAGATTGGCCCGGGTCGCATAAGGAGTCGGCATGGGTTCCCGACCACGACATTTTGAAGACGAAGTGGAAATGGCATTCAAGGCATACCGCCGACAGCACTCGAGTAGAGGGCGTCGAAAAGCTTTGGTTGCCATTGATCACCAGCTTGTGAGGATGGTCCCAGGTGTACGTGGTGTCTAAGCTGGAGTTCCTCGCTCGCTCGAACATGTCGCAAACGGTGAAGTTGTTGTTGATTAGCTCGTAAATCCATCGACTCGGGTGGCATCCTGGTAAAGCGGAATCTTGTTTAGCATCCTCAAGGCAATACATAGGAAGGAAGATGGTGAGACTTACCGGCAACCTCTCTGCCAGGAGCCAGGTTCGACTTCAATGGGGTCATGTTATGTGGCACAAAGTCGGTTTGCGCAGTGCCAGGCAGAGCGGCGTAGGAGCTCGCATCTTGGTCCTGAGACCGCAGACTGTACGAGCCAGTCATCCCGTCGGAGCTGCTGGTGCGTGGATGGAGGGCAGTGGTGCGAAGGATTTTGTACGTCGTTCAAGTCGAGCTTCAACTGGGCGGGAGATGTGTTGTCCAGGAGGGCAAGGAACGAGGAACAGCTCGCAAGGCGGCCAGCGACTCTTGCGGAAACTGTGCCCGGAGCAAATATGGCGTGCCGTCTCCGTTTTCGCTGCACGGTGACGACGCTTGAGGAGCAAGGGTCCAAGGGCCGCTCGAGGTCGGTGTCGGTGCTCGAGGGTCGCCTTGCAAGATGTCCCACGGGAGGTGGAAGCCGCGAGTGTGTTCTCGGACCAAGCTTCAAACCGGGAGCATGGTGCTATTACAGACGCCGAAGCTACCGAGAGAAAGGCGTAAGGGATTGCGTAGACTTGGCGCCGCGTTGTCGAGCTTTCGTGGGGTGTGTGATGCGGTGGCGACGTGACGGTTTCGCTGACGCAGCTCGTTGCGTTGGCCCGCCCAGAGCTCCCCTGTAACTTGAGCCATTAGAGCGCCGTTAGCCGTCCAACGGGGCAGATGACTCAGCTGTTCCGAAATGCGCCTGGCCCAGTGGACGTCATCGCAGCAGACAGGACCTCCAACGGAGCACCAGCATCTAGGTACAGTATTGTAGTAGAAGTAAGGTACTTCGTGAAGATGCAGTGCAACTCTCTCCAGTCTGCGGCCTCCATGGGGTGCGACGGTAGCAGCATTCCTAACCTATGGCACTTCTGAAGCAGCACTTACAACCGACCCGGGCCACCAATACCACATTCGGCTTGGCCCGACCCGGCAGGACATTAACACAGACGGCTTCTGAGCCTGCACGCCTTCGGCTCCAGCGAAGATTCTATCTGCAGGATTGGACCTGGCATCCCAAAAGTCACGTTCAGAACCCGACAAAATCCTACAAGTAGGAGATTTCCTCGACTGTAGTCCAAATCGATAGTATTCCGCGCATTTCTAGGTCTAACTTGCTCGCTAGTCTTCCGGATTCAAGGGTTGAGCGCGACTGCTGTCGTCGTCTGCTAGATGCTCTCATCGTACTCATCTATCACGCTCTTGGGTGCCACGAATGTTCCCAGAGGTTTGTACTGCAAATGCTCAATGCCGAAGCCCTCAGGCCCGCCGAGCTTGATTCCTCTCTCCGTCGATGTCCACTTGTCGCTGGCGGTGAGTCCCAACACGACAACAAGCAAACCATACCTGTACTCAGGAGTTCCGATGGCCTCACCATTTTGCGCGTCAATGATCGTAATCAAGTCAGGGACAATAGCCAACACATCCTCTTGTCGCTCGTCTCCGCCGTCGTCGCGCACCCTGAGCGCGGCAATGTTCTCGTTCTTGAACGGAATCTTGATGGTACCCTGAAAAGAGGGTCCTAGGGGTTTTCCATCAACGCCATTCTCTTCGTCCCTGACGCTTGCGCCCTCGATGATGCATTCGCCATAGACGTATCCTGATCTCAGAGTGCGCTCGACGCCAACAATCTTGCCCTTCCACAAAACCTTGCCAGCCATCTTGCCGCCGCACTCCTCGATGATGGTCTCCGCGACGTTATCCACGCGGTTCTCGTTTCTCGCACGAGCGACGCCCCGTCCAATCCTCCAAGCCTGCGATATCGTGTGTTCGACGACCCAGCGCTTTGTTTCTGCTCCTGAGACGGGGGCTTCAGCGCAGCCCGTGTGGGATCCCATCTGGCTGAGGGCAGCGCGCATGATGCGTTCGACCTGCAAGTCGGAGCTGGCCTTCGGCATGAGGACCACGTTTCCGTTGCCGTCAGACATGGCAATCGGGAACCATATGGGGCTTCGCTCGTTGAACACCACGGGCGTGGTCTGCCATTTCGTGGGATAGGCCCGGCCCATCCAGTCACCGTCGACAGCGGGAATATCCATGTACGTGCTGGCTCCCAAGGTCATGCCCTGAAGGCCGTTTCCGCCTCCAATCTCGATTGCAATCATGTGCGTGGCCGGCCGAGCACATATCTTGTAGAGCTCCGTTTGCGCCTCCATGAGCTCGTCTGCCGCCAGTTTCTCGATGCCCACGGTCGGGCTGCCTACCCCTCCGCCACACCCAACCTGGTCGTCATCTTTCAAATCATAGGGATTCATCACACGCACAATGGCACCTTTTCGAAGCTCCGACCGGAGCCGTACCATTTGCGAGTACGGCGAGCCGCCGCCGCCAGTGCCAAGGATGTAACATCCAATAGAGATCCAATCCAGATCCGTTTCGGAAATGTACCAAATTCGGTTCCGAACATTTGGTCTATATGACGATATGTCCAGTTCCGATTCTGTCTTCCTGGGCACATTTTTGGAGATGTGGTCGTCTTCCTGTCGTCCGTACTGGCTCATGTCATCAGCTATATCAGATGTATCCTCTAGTGGCAGAGAAATGCTCTTGCTCTTCGAGAGATCAAAGTCGCCAGCGGCGCGTACGATGAATCGGGTCTTGTGAGCGATGTACTGCAACATCCATTAGCCTCTTCCTGCGGATTCCCACATATTCATCATTCAACTCACAGCAAGTGGGAGAGTGTCTTTTTCGACGATCTCGACGGATGACCGCAACGCTCCGGCATCCACCGTCCTTTCGATCGCTTGCTGGCCAACCTCTTCAAGCAGCTCTTCGGTAGGCTTGGACTCGGTAGATCTGACAATGTCCACTACGGCGCTGACGCGAGCCATGGCCGCGCCAATTGCATTGGCAACCTGTGACCATTTTGGCTTCAAGACTTTACTAGCGCCTCTCAACTCATCGGGGGCAATGACGGCGCCGCCGCCAACGAGAAGAACAGGTATATCCTCTGGCGATGTCTTCATCATATCGATAACCCTTTCCAACTTGGCGCGTACGAGCTCCTCAAACGCCTTGAGTTGGTCGGCACCGATAACCCCGTTGACAAGCTCCCGGTTGCCGATTTTGACGTCCGGGTCCGCAGCAACTGTGAAGTCCGTCGCCGTCAAGGTTCGGCCGCCGAAGACTACGGAATCCTCGGGTAGCCGGCTGCCGACACTGTCCGGGCCGATAGAGAGACCGCCCGCCCCGACACCGTCCGGGCCGGTAGAAAGACCGCCCTCATCCTCGTTTCGAACAATGGAGCCTCCTCCAAGCCCTATGCTTTTGACATCCGGGCACGGAAAATTCATTCGGATGCCCGCAAGGTCACTATATGCTGCCTGCTGTCGTGGGAAGCCATTTGCCTGGAGTAAGCCAACGTCCGTCGTGGTTCCACCAATGTCGACCACCATCATTGCCTCAGACAGATGCCCTTGAGCCAAAAGCGCAGCCCCTCGCATACTGTTCGTCGGACCACTTGAGAATGTTCTGATGGGAAGCCGCGCTGCAGCCTCACCTGAGAGGACGGTCCCGTCATTTTGCGTGATGAAGACCGGGCACTGCAGACCGAGCTTTCTAACCGGGTCCTGGAAAGACCTAATAGTCTTCCTAGCAAAGGAAAGAATAGAGGCGTTCAGGATGGACGCGTTTTCTCGCTCCAGGAAGCCGAGGTTGGCAATCTCTTTTGAGCATACGACATCGCAACCCGACAGCTCAGCCTTTATGATCTCGGCGGCCCTCTCTTCCTGACGCTCAAGGGTGTCAATGGGGCTGAAAACACCGTTCACCACCACGCTCTTGATGCCCTTTTCTCGGATCGCTGCGCACTCTGCTCTGATCTCGTCCTCATCAATGTCCATGATCAAAGTGCCATCAACTTCCAGTCCACCCTTTAGCAGCGCGTAGTGGCCGAGTATCAACTCCCTCATGTCATCTGGCCAGTCCACGCATGGAGGGGCATGTTTCGAGAACGGTCCACAGAGACGGATGACTGCAACGGTGGAGAGCCTTGATGCATCTCTTTCCACGACGGCATTGACGAAGTGCGTCGTTCCGATGGTGACGCTGGCGACCTCGTCTGGCATGATCTTGGAGGACTCAAACATGGCCGTGATGGTTTGGTTAATTCCCACGCTTGGGTTCGTCGTCGTGGGAGCCTTGTGCCACGCTAAGATGCCTTTGTCGGGAGAAGACACAGCTTGAGGGTCAAGGATGACGCCGTCGGTGTTGGTGCCGCCGACATCAACACCTATTCGGAGGCGTCTTGCATCCTTGGCGACGCACATTGCTGCAGTCTTGCGATAGCTCTCTGCTGCGTCAACTTTGTAGCGGGACTGATATTTGAAATGGGAGAGTTCTGCCGTCGCTTGGCTTGCCGGTGCCGGTGACATTGAACAGACAGCTAGGATCCGAGGCGGAGTGAGCGGGGTGATTCGGTGTCCGAGCCATACCCGACGCATGGCCGGCGCGGTGGACCGGCGGGCACGGCGGACGGCTCGGTGCCGGAAACGTCGTCTTGGCTTTTGCAAACAGCGGGAATCATCGAGATGGCCGCCCAGGCCGCAAGGCTGGGGTATAAGGCTAACCGCCGGCGCCGGCGTGGGTCTTAAATCTAGAAGACTGGTTAGCAATTTAGACCCATGTATGAGCGAGACACTATCGATTTGGACTACACTCAAATATATCTCCTACTTGTAGAATGTTGTCGAGTTTTGAAAGCGTGATTACATCGTAAAGCGAGATGGTGTGTGCTTGAACGTAGGGCGAGTGAGTTGCTCAGTCGTCAATCAGCGACCCGCAGTCACTGCCACGCGGTGTGCATGAGTGCTTTCTGCCTGACGTTTCACGGACGTTTGCGTTTTCACAGAAAGCATTCCTTCTGCCATACCTGCTGCAATTGGGAGAAAGAATTCTGGTGCAAAGCGTGAGCGCCTGAGCAGTGTCCACTCGCAAACAGCGACCACTGAAGCACCAGCGCAGCCATTAGGCATCTCACAACCTCGCCCTCACAAACGCCCGTCTTTCGCATTTTGCATCCTCCATCAACCCATCTCTGCGTCAATGCCTAAACGAATCCAGATGCAAGTTCGGCCTGAATAAGGGACTGTGGAAACGGCACATCTTCGATGTTACGTCCCATCTGATTATTTGCGAGTCGCTGCTGTCGAGCATACGCACTACTCCCAGTCTGAAGCCTTGATATCCAGATCTTGCGCGGCGTGGAAAACTAGTGAAAACCTTCGAAGGCCTGACATTCACTCTTCTTCATTTCTCCCATACCGCTGCAACGTGGTAGCCGGGACACTTTCCTTGACAAATCAGACCATCCCCAACAATACGAGGCTTCACATTTCACGATGGAACCGCAGATCGATGCGTGTGAGCTGTTTGACCACATTGCCAACGAGACAAAGGATGAGATCGCCTCCTTCTTGGAAGAGAGGGATCTCAGCAGACTCGCGCAAACCTGCTGGAACTGGTACTTCCTTGCCACGCCCCATCTATACTCCAAGAATGCGAAGTTTGGCAACTCGACCGCCGTGCAGTGGGCCTCCCGCCAACAAGGATCTCGCGAGAGGGAAAAAGCTGCCCACAGGGTTTTGGACCTAGCTGTAAAGCATGGTGCTGATGTCAATGCCATTTACACCAACAAAGTCTTCGAAACATCCGTTGATGTGAATCCGTCCCGTTTCGGCTTTATGAGATCGGCCCTTCACATCGCTGCAGTTTCAGGCAATGAAACCATCATGCGAAAGTTGCTCGAACACGGAGCCGACGTCCGCGCTCTGGGTTCTGGCTTGAGCATGCCAAGCCGCGATATCTTCGGCGACTTGAGTGGAAATGGAGAAATGATACGGTTTAAAAGGGCATTTTATAAATGCCTGTCTCGAATGTACTGGTTACCGCTTCTACAACCGCTAATCCAAGGCTACAAGAACATTGTTCGGATGCTCGTTGTCGCCGGAGCCCCGCCTCAGCTCGCTGTCTCCGACCGACAATGGGATCGGGACCCAAATAGGGATGTCGTTACGGTCTACCATGTTTTCGCAGCTCTGCCACCAGAGGATTACCAAGACAACATGTTTGGCCTCCGACAAGCCCTTTTCAACAAGTATCGGCAGGCTATCAATGCCGCCCTTCCGAGAGTCGCATCCATGTGCTCCGCGCTCCATATTTCTTTGCAGCTTGAAAGACAGGAAATATTTTCCGCGCTTCTCCAGGCCGGAGCTGATGTAGAGGTGTCAACAGACCTTGGGCGCACACCACTCATGTGTGCCATCAAGGCTTGTGCCGATGGCCCGCCGGCAGAGCGTCGCAAGTTCTTGATGCAATCGGTCGCAAATCTCATCAAGCACAGAGCCAATGTCAACCGCCGCTCGCACCCAGCAGCTGCGGAGACACCTCTCATTTGTTCCATTCCAGCGACTTTCATCCATTTTGACGATGCGGGTCCGCGAAGCAACCCATGTGCAGGCTTGATAAAAGTCGTGGACATGCTAATTCAACATGGGGCTCGCATTAATGACCGCAACTCGGAGGGACGCACAGCCATCCACAAATTGTGGGAAGAGGTCATTTTCCTGAACGGGGAACACAAATCTCTTTGGAAACTCTTAGAACATTTCGTGGACAAGGGGGCTGATATCAATCTTCCAGTTGCACCGCAAGGGCCAACGATTCTGCGCGAGCTTTTGGTCAAAGAGGGGGAAAAGGTTGAGCCTGATCATCAGGCAAAGCACCTCTTCAAGTTTCTCGTGAGATTGGGAGCTGCAGTAAAGGACTACGAGGCCGACGATGTCTTCAGGCTTTGGATTCGAAGAAAGTGGCTTCGGAGTGGCTATGATTTCATGCAGCACAGGGAGCACCTCTCTCAGGAAGCCACTAACCAGGGCTTTCTCTATGCATTTGAGCAACAAGATACAAATCTTTTGCAGTATTTGGAATGCACATCTCTAAACCCTACAAATAGATCGCAGCTGGTTGAAGTTGCTGTCGCCCGAGTCCCCAAGCACAAATTCTGGGAGAAACTGGATGACTTGGAGTTCGACCCAAACTGGCGTTCTTCCGAGGGACTCAGTTTCATTCATATCATCGTGAAGAAATTGGGAAACGGCGCTTGCAATGTGAAGCTGGCAATGAAGCAAGCAGAATTCTTCATTGAAAAGGGCACATCTCTCCTCACCAAAGACCCGATGGGACTCACAGCAATTCAACAACTGCGCCGGCTGGAGCAGCCTAAATTCGACAATTTGCTAGTGCTTCTAGTAAATGAGAGAGACGATGAACGCGGGGAATATTAATGACAGGGGAGATTCTGATACTTTCAGCGTCATGAACCTGGCTTCACAGAGACTATGTATCTAAGCTACTATTCCCAGAATCGCAGACCCACGCCCTGGTTGGCGGAAGATAGAGTGCGGTTACCAGGAATTTATGGAAGAAAGCGAAAGGGGAGCGGGTGCACAACCGTATTGAGAGGTCTGCTAGACATTCTACATAGCGACCCTAAGAGAAGCAGTTTGACACTCAATTGCAAGCCTCGACAGCTCGGCTGCCGGAAATCGCCGAACTCCAGACAAGACAAGGTTTGACGACGATATCATCGTCGTCTTATACTTGCCCGATTGGCGATAGCTGGTCAGACCATCTTGAGTGTTTCTACCCCTTGCAGGAGACGATCCAATTACTACGTACCCGCTCGCAGCGTGTCCACTGCCGATCCTCCGGCCGCGGAAGCCAACGAGCGCCGAGCCGCTCCAGTCTCCACACGAGCTCTCGGATGCCGTTTCGGGCAGGTTACTGCCAACTATAAAACATCCGGCAGCGCGTCCGCGCGATCTGCAGGCGACGTCCGTCTTCGAGTCTTGGCAAACACTGACCGCGTTTCGGAAGCCACACCTCGACGCCTCTAGCGGCCTCGCGTGTGGTCATCAGTCCGTCTGACTGGTGATCTCGTTTCTTGGCAACTTTGTCCCATGTAGCGCCTTCGCACCATGCAAAATTGCCATAGCCCGATGCGCAGCACGAAGGCTGCCCACGGCTTGAGTTCGCGTGATGGTTGCATTTTGGTTCGACGACGACTGCTGCTGGCAGCAACCGAGCACCAACCTGTACCTGGGCCGTAGGCTATAGCGGTATGAGAAACGAAGCGCCATCGAACAGAGCTGTTCTCCACAATAATCAGGCAATGGGAAGCGTTCGTATTAGAACCTTACTGACGTAGGATTTGCCGGCATTCTGCATTCCAGTTGAGCCCACAACCTGCGGTGTTGTAGGCAATACGATGATGCTAATGGCTTCAGGCAATCTCGGCGGTCTGTGGGAGCTGTCACTGGACGAAGGTGGAAGTGTGTGCGCGATAGCGTATTGGACGGTGCAAACTGACCTTTCGGTGGGAAGCTGAACAACATCGTCTGATGCATTGACTCGACCGTCTCCGCTCTGAGCGCTCAAAAACTTCCTCGTAACGGCCCAGAAGCCGGATCGTTAGTCGTTCGTATAATCTACACCGGATCCAGCAGGGATTGCGGATTGCGAGTCAGGCAACCCGCAATCCGGCTTGAAGTACGAGATTTCGCAATAGCTTTTATATACTACGCAGTAGCAAACATAAAATATCTACGGAAAATTCCCTCTCGTTATTTACGTCCCATGGGCTGTTTACTAGTGTGGCCAAGAGTACAGTACCATGGCCGTCTTTATTCATCTTTATTTATTGTTCGCAATTTTCATCGTCATAGCATCTAGTCGCGCAGCGGCTGAATGCCCATTTCAATGGCAACCGCCCAACGGCTGTCGTTGTATATTGAACACAACCAGGAAGACCTACCCGGCCAACTGGCTTTACCACAGTGAATTAACCTCGGATGCGCTTCGGGTTTTGCAACGACCTGATACACCAGGAGCACAGATTATCTATAACTGGAAGCAGCTTGAACCACAGCAAGGACAATATAACTTCTCCCAGATAGAAGAAGATCTCCATAAGGTTCAGCTGCTCGGGAAAAAGCTATGGCTTTGGATTCTTTTCCAGAGCTATAACCCTTCCCATAATCCAGTGCCCAGTTATCTCAATCAACCCTTATACAGCAATGGGAGTGTCTCGACTTCGGGACGACCAGGCGAGCCAGGTGGCTGGGTGGCCATACAATGGAACGACCATGTTCGAGATCGATTTCAACTGCTCCTAAGGAAGCTCGCGGAACAGTTCGATGGTCGAGTTTATGGAATCAACCTTGATGAGACATCAGTTCAAATCAGCCCGGCGGTGCAAGAGACGTCAGCTTTCACCCCCCAAGCATGGTACCAAGCTGAGCAGGAAAACATCCTGTTTGCAAGGCAGGTATTCAGCTTGTCCCATGTCATTCAATTCATCAATTTCTGGCCAGGAGAGCTCTACGGCAATGCTTCTGTTATGAACGACTCCTTCGCATTTTACGCTAAGCACGGCATCGGTGCCGGGGGTCCCGACAATATACCGTGGAACTGTGCACAAATGGGGAATTCTTACCCATTCTATAGCGAGTACAAGGACAAAGTTCCCATTCTCGTAACCTCTGTCCAAGAGCCCGACTACGAAGACTATATCAATCCGCAGACAAACACGTCTTTTACTAAAGACGAGTTTATTGATTTCGCTAGGGACTTTCTTCAGGTGGACATAATTTTTTGGGCCTTGGACTCGCCGTTTTACAATACAACTGCTCCTGTCCAAGCTGCGAGGCAAAGTGTAGTTGTTTGAAGGTATAGAGCGAAATACATAGAATCGCGCTATAAGGTACGGCAGGGGTGTTTTCTCGCACGGTTCGGCGTGAAATTCGGTAGGAATTTCGGAGAAATTTTAAAAGGAATTTTAAAATGAATTTTCTAGATTAATATGGTAGCCTAGAATAAGAAGGGATTTTTGAACGAACAGGACAGAAGGCAGGAAGGAAGGCACTGCCGCTGTGGGCAAATTGTTGCCATCGGGTGTTTGATCTATATTGCGGGAGAGGATTGAAACCCGTCTTATTACGCTAGTGCTGGCCGAATAACGAACCGGTTATAGAGCCACCGGCGCCGGCGCCTCCGCGATGCCCAGGGGTATGCATGCGCTTATGCTTAATATGCTACTGTACCTTCCTTAAGCTGGCTTTGCTGAGGCCTCGACCCCTTGTGCAACGTCGTCACGAGCCCGATGCGGGCACGGGCTTGCTACCCAAACAGACCAGTACGACGGAAGATCACAAGATAGCTTACCTGTAGGCAGCGCTAGTGGGGGGAAGGGGGGGGATGTTCATTAGAGTGATCGGCGTGGACCGCCGTGGGCAGGCGAGGTTGAAGCTGAGCATGTCTGCCGCCAACCTACAAATTACAGCAGATCCGCATATGTTCAGCGGGATCTTCCAGTTCTTGAGCACCGGGTCATCCGTTTCTTGAATAGCACGCGCGCCATGAAGCTCTCCACCTCCGTTCTGCTGTCCGCTGCGGCGGTGGCCCTAGCAGCGCCTGCTCCGGTGAGTGTCTGCAGACATCGAGGGATTGCGGCCTGGACTGACGAAGAAGCCATAGCCCGGCATTCCCAACCCATCTACCGCCAGGACCCTGCTGGCAGGCCTTCGGGTTGCACCTGCGGGAAGCGGCGACGATTACAGTCGCGAGAAGTTCCCCCACTGGGAGCCCGTCAACGGCAACTGTAATGCTCGGTACGAGTCTTCGTGTCACCGTTTCACGGCAATGATCTGACCATGGCCTGGCGTAGCGAGTTTGTGCTGAAACGCGACGGCACCAACGTGGTCGTCAACGGGGCCTGTGCCGCCCAGTCGGGCACCTGGAAGAGCCCGTACGACGACGGCTCCTGGACCAAGGCTAGCGACGTCGACATTGACCACATGGTCCCGCTCAAGAATGCCTGGATTGTGAGGCCTGCCCACTCCTTCCAGCCAGTGATCCACGTCGTGGATACATGCTAACTGCGTGGTAGTCTGGCGCGTCCGCGTGGACGACGGAGCAGCGCAAGGCTCTCGCCAACGACATCACGCGCCCTCAGCTCTGGGCCGTGACGGACAACGTCAACCAGGCCAAGAGCGACCAGAGCCCGGATAAGTGGAAGCCACCGCTGAAGAGCTTCCACTGCACCTATGCCGAGAGCTGGGTGCAGGTCAAGAGCTACTACAAGCTGACCATCACCGAAGCCGAGAAAGGCGCGCTGTCAGGCATGCTGGACAGCTGCTAAAGGGTATTTCTCTTACTGTACTGGACTTTCTGCAAGGCATCGCCGTCATAATGTGACTCGCGTTGTTCCATTTCATGCAGCGGTGCAGCATAGCGCGTGCTGCAATTTGCAAACCTTCAAGTTTCTGCGACCTGACGTCGAATTCTGTTGGATAGCCGGAAACGACACAGTTACGTCGCTCAATATGTATGTTGCCGTTCACTGTCGAACAGAACTGAGCACCTTGTCTATATCATCAAAATACTTTGGACCCTAAATGCTCCATCATTGGCCAATCCATCTGTCCATCGTACCAGACGTGACCGTCCTGCTACAAATTGTTACTCGCGGCAATTGTTCGACAACTCAGGGCCATTTTCACCGCCGCATCGTAACAGATGACAAGCTGAAGTAACGGTAAGTTATGGAGCCAGCAAATATCCTTTGCGCATGGCGAGACATGGAATGCCTCCATCCGATGTTAACGACTCCTGTGCAAGTGATTCACAGTGCCAGCGGCAGGATGCCGCGACAAAACCCTCGTCCTCTGAGAAGACCTCATTTTTCCTTTTGTTAATTAATCGCCCATTTCCTCTTGTGGCCACTTTGGAGCTGGTCGTCGCGTTAGGTCCGAGTCGCCGTCCACCGAACGTAATCCAAGATGCTCCGAGACGTCCTCATTGCGGCTGTGCTGGCCGTCCCCGCAACGGCCAGCTTGAAGGACATCACCGGCTGCGATCCTCTCCGCAAGGACATGCGTAAGTCAGCTCATCCCACATCATGAAGCAGGCCATATGTCAACGTTTGCCAAGATTGCCCCCCGGACGCGGCCTTTGCCAGCAATACGTCCTTCGACTTCGCAA
This sequence comes from Albophoma yamanashiensis, assembly GCA_001600555.1. NCBI lineage: Eukaryota > Fungi > Ascomycota > Sordariomycetes > Hypocreales > Ophiocordycipitaceae > Albophoma > Albophoma yamanashiensis. The sequence goes on from BCKH01000003.1 coordinate 1,252,445, forward strand.
AGGCAAGCTGGGACCAGGGCTTTGAGGATTTTTGGGACGTCGACGAGGACACTGCGCACGATAAACGGCGTCTCGACTTTGCTCCAAACGGCCAAGGGGTCGCCATGGGCATATGGCAGGCCGGTGATGCGCCCACGCTGACCAGCCGCAAGTACCTCCTATTCGGCAAGGTCAGTGTCACCGTCCGGGCCGCCAAGGGTCCGGGCATTGTGACCACCCTTGTGATGAAGTCGGACTCTGGTGATGAGATTGACGTGGTGTGTGTTTAAATCTGCGGCCATACCCGGATTCTGAGTCGCTCACAGTTCCTCAGGAGCTCCTCGGCGCGTATGAGAAGCAAGCCTCGAGCAACTACTTCTACGACGGCAAGGCCCTCTTCAACACGTACAACGACACCTACAGCCTCGACACCTCATCCTTTGACGAGTTTCACACCTATACTGTGGAGTGGACGGACAAAGTCCTCGAGTTCTCCATCGATGGCACGACGCGCAGGACGTGGCACATCGGCGAAATTCCACCCGGCAACTGGCCGCAGACGCCCATGCACGTCAAAATCGGCGTCTGGTCCGAGAGCGAGGATAGCGATCATGGGGAGATCATGTGGGCCGGCGGCGTTCCAGACTGGGAAAACGGCCCCTTCAAGGCGTACTTCAAGTCCATCGTGATCGAGGACTACACGGGCTGGTGCAGCGAAGTCGGGTCCGGCGTCGAGTACCAGTACGATGAACGGACGTGGGGTTGGTCCAATGTCAGAATCAAGGGATGCAAGAAAAGAGAGGGTCCAGCACTCGTCCTGCCCTCTGGAACGGCTGGCCCTACGCGGACTGACCAGCCCGCTGGTGGTTCACCGTCCGAGACTGGGACTTCCACAACGGGATCCGTGGAAACGGATGGCGATGGTGAGGATGACAGCGCAGCTGGGCTGAAGCTGTCCTCACCGATTGCGGCGATCGTGTGTCTCTGCTGGCTTCTCATGCTGTGAACCGGTGGTGTCTGAAAGGGGGGCATCGCAGGTTATGGACCTAATTCTCAATGGGGCTGTTGTACAATTCCAACTTCAAGGTAATAATAATAATGGCTAAAGTGCTTTTTCATCAGTTGGCACCGATGACACGTTCCCTTGACCTGATATGTCATTTGCGCTTGCTATTGCAGAGTTTGAGCCTTACATTGCCAAGACTGAGGAGTACTGGATCCGAGGCAACAAAATTGCCAGCTGTTATGAATGCCTTAACGCTGTCCAACTTTCAGTCGCAATGTTGACATTGTGAGCTTCTGAATGAACCCCAGGGGGGCTGCAGCGGCATGAAACAGTATGGAAAGGATGCGACCTGAGTCCCGCTACGTTGCACACGCAAGACCAAATACCGCCATAATAGAGCCGAGTAGCCTTCCATTACAGACCGTAAACGTTACATTCCTTCGTTTATCATACATAGACATTCCCGCCGCATAGTTGGCCCGATTGCTTGTGTCGCTCAATATGTACAGTGAAGGGGAGCTCCCTTGCCCCGATCTTGCCGGCGCCGAGCCGACCCGCCCGACATCAATGACGGCAAATCCTAAGGCTATGGGTATTGTATCGTGACAAATAAAAACATGGGAAAGCAAAAATAGCCAGATCTAATGTGCTAAGCTTTGCACGCTCAGCCATGAGAAGAATAGAACAAGACGGACCGTCTGCGGCGCGTATCGTACCGCATGATCACGATCGCAAAGTCTCGTCACCTTCATCCTCGTCCTCCTCTACCTCGTCCTCGCTGACATCCATATCGCCGTCGCTGAGCTCCCCCCGGGCTGCTTTTCGCGCCAGGTCTCGTTCGGTGTATATCTCCCGCTTCCTCGTCTCCGCCTGCTGCAGGCAGTCCACATATGTTCGGAACTTAACAATCTCCCGCAGCAGGTACGCGCTCTTGCGCTCCCAGTTAGCCATGGCTTTGCCGGCATTTTGTCCTCTAGGCGTGAAGGCCAGAAGCATAGGGCTCCGCATCTGGTTGTGGAGCTGCAACTCCTGCTCGATGCTCTTAACGTAAGTGGTCAAAGTCTCTAGTTGCTCTGCTTCGGGAGCGTTGCTGGGTCGCATGCTCTGTGTGGGCGGCGACCATTCGGCAACGTGAATGCGATCCCCAGGCAGCTTGCCACGACCGCTATTGTTTGTGAATGGTCCCCCGACCTGGTCGAAACTCGAGGCACGGAAGCTGCCGCTGGCAACGCTCGATTTCCTGCCATGGGCGGCGCTACTTTCCGGGCGTGAAGTCCTTCCACCGCTTGCCACAGAGGTAGTGGACTCGTTGATGGCGCTGACGAGTGCGTTGTTGATGATGGCTCCGCTCCACCCGTACTCGATGTTGCTTATGCCGCCAACCAACGGATGCGTGCTGAGACGCGCGCTCCAGTAGTTTGCCGTGGTGACAAACTCGCGAATGATTTCCGGTGTGCCGACCTGGAACAAGTGAACAGCGCCCGTCGGCAGGCTCAGCGCCCAGACGTGGGGTCTCGTCCTAGAGTACCCAGGCTGGGGAAGCGCCGAAGCCAAGGTCAGGCGGAGGTTGAATGTGCCCAGGTTGACTGCATTGTCCTGCCAATTTCCGCCTCCGACTGGGCCACTTGCCTTGCCAACACCTTTCCCGCGGCTCTTTTGGCGCAACGACTTGGGCGTCGTAAACGAGAAGAGGCTCATTTGACCTTTTTGGATGACGGCGAAGACTTCGGCCCAGTTGCGATCCTTTGATCTTTTGCTGACACCATCAAGGTGGTGCTTGTGAATGACCATGCCTTCCTTAACCCACGGTGGGCCGGCAAGCTCCAAGGACTCGTCTTCCAGGAGCTGCGCTGCCGGGATGTCGGCGCTCAGGATCGAAGGCGCATTTTCGTGGCCGCTGGCATCCTCATCACGAATGATGGCCTGGCTGAGTGCATTGGCAAAGCCAATGGATTGTTGATAATCGCCACGACGCAAGGCCGAGCCGAATGAGTCTTGCGACATGGACCCTTGGGTGCGACCCAGCGAATATTTGCTCCACGTCGCAGACGACATGGCGGGGCTCCACATCGAGTTCCCATCGTCAAAACTCGTGCGGCTGGAGGAGAACCCGGTGCGTCCGAGGCCAGGTCTCGAACGGCTCTTGGAGGTCCAGCGCGATGCGCTGGTGCGGCTGCTGCTGTCGGTGACACGCCCACGCGAGGAGAGCTGAGTCTCCGAAGGAGCCTTGCTCAGGACGCTAGGGCTTCTCTTGAGCATGCCGATGACGGACAGACTGCTCTGCGACGCAGTAACCAGGTGCTTGTCCGGTTCGGCGCCAAACAAGGGCAACCGCTCGTCCCGGATCGATGCGTAAATATTCTTCAGGATAAGCTCCACTTGCTCCTCCCAGGCTTTCATGGGGCCGCTGAACGGTGCCTTGACCAGCGGGCCACAGTCGTCAAAGTCACCCTGGGTCTCTGAACGCGGAAGAGGGCGAAAGGAATGTCTGTGGCTGGCACGGTCACGCTCTGGCGACACGCGCCCGCGGTTGCTGCTCAACAGCGGGTTTTTGTCGGGCAGGATGCTCGGGCGCGTGAATGCATCAGGCGCCGACTCGGAAACGGCCTGCGTGATTGTGGTCATGGTGTTTTTGACAAACTGGCTACGCGTCATCTTTTGTTCAATATCTGCAAGATGCAGATCCGTGTTGAGCAGCATGATGGAATAGCAGATCATGTGGATGACGTCTGGAATCGTTAGCTCTCCGGTCCTGCTTTTCGCTGATGCGCTTTGCAAACACATACCAGTCGCCTTGAGCCCGTGGTTAGGGTTGCAAGTGCACCACCGTTTCGAGAATGCAACCAGAATGCGGTCTACCTGCTGCGTCTCGGCGCGGAGCACGAGACGCCCACACACCTTGCGCAAGGCGGCGAGAATGCTCTGGTCCCTAAAGTCGTACAGTTCCATGTACGCCTGCAGCGTCCGCTGCCTCACGGGGCCCTCCTCGCCCATCCAAGCCGCGGCCTTGTCCTTTTGGATGAATTCTTCGCCTCCGTCAAAGATCCTTTGTGCCTTTTGCCGATCATCCTCCCTCGGCTCGCCGATCACATACTCCGGCTCGTCGAGAGACTTGTAGGACTTCATTGACTTCAAGGTTCCGAGGACTTTGGGGCTCGGCGAGCTCGCGCTCTCGATGCGAACGCTGGGAGGCGCGCTGGGTGCCGTCTTGTAATCCGTCTCGGTCGAGCCCGACGCAAAGCTCGTGGCCCTTGTGCCCTCCGACGGCAGTCCAAGGTTGGGTCGGTTCGCGTCGCGATCCTCCTGCTCCAACGCAGCATATGTATGCTTCTTACTGGCGCGAATGGTAGAATCTGGATCCTTGTCACCTCTCGTAGATGCCGTCAGCACATCGCCCGGCTCTTCGTTCTTATCCTTGCCCGGCTTCTTCCTCCTGTGTCGTTTGGGTGAGTGCTCGTTTTCACTGCCTCCGTCGAGGTCCAGGAAGGAATTGTTCGTCGCTTCACGTGTCTTACTTGGCCGTTGCGGGGCCGGCCGCGAAGGAGTGTCAGACCTTTCGGTCCGCTCACCTCCCCCTGCCGGATAAACGCTCCTGATGCGCGCATTCGAGCTCGGCTCGTAATCTGGTGAGAAGTCACGTTTGTACTCTTCATGCGCGGCGCGGTCCGGAGTCCTCTCCCCGGCCGTGTTGGTGATGTCTGCCAAGGGCGATGGCGTCTGTACCCCTGAGAGGCCCAATCCTGTGGCTCCATCGACGAGATAGGGGTTCATGACGTTGCGTAGGCTGCTGGCGGGGCTTTGTTGAAGATGCTCCTTCGCAACTGGGAGATTGACGGGTTCAAGGGGAGGGACCGAAGGCGCATGTTCTGTGCTCGGCAAAGGCGGTGGCTCATCAGCAACCGGCCACTTGAGACGGCGAAAGAAGGAAGAGGGCTTCTTCTGCAGGGTTGGCTGGGGATGAGATTGCGACGAGGACGTATCCCGTGAGGGAGGGGCCGAAGTTGCCTTGGCCTGGCCCGTGTGTTGTTGCTGGGCATTCGCCTTGCAGTTGCCGGGGTCGGCCGTGGTGGGGAAGCGAGAAGCCGGCGCCTGTTGGTCGTAGTTGTTGGCAGCGCCGCTCCCGGTATTCTTGGAGGAGCCACCGCCGAAAACCCGTCTGAAGAAGCTAGGACGCTCCTTTGCTTGCGCAGGCGCGCGGCGCGAAGAGTCTCCCGCCGTCTCCTTGGACTTGCCATAGCTGACGTTCGGCGCGGGAGCTGCGTCGAGCTCGGCAGGGGACACGGCACGCGCTGCTCCTGCGGCTGCTGGTGCTTGTTGCCCGTTGGCTCGTCTGTTGCGAGCCCCCATTGAGCCCTTCAGGGAGCGGCTGGCACTCCTCTTGGGCGCGAGCGTGCGAGGTTCGGCAGGCTCAGGGGGTGGGTGACGAGCGAGAGACAGGTTAGAGGGCTCACGGCGCGGCCCGCTCGGGACCGTGGGGGTCGGAGCCGGGGCGTAATCGTCGGCGGCGGCCGTGGCGGCGAAGGTGTCGGAAAAGTCGACGCGGAACGGCGACGAGGGGGCAGGCTGCAGGTGCGAGAGCTTTGGGGGCGGTCCAAGGTCAAAGCTAGCGGACCGCGAGGCGCGGTGATGGCCGTGACGCTGAGCGCCAATATTGGGCGGGTATCCAGCGTCGATGCTGGCACTGCTGCCGCTGCTCTTGTTGCTGTGCCTGCCGCCCCTCTTGTGCGCGCTCCGCGGCGGCGTTCGCGGTTGGTTTCGGTACGTCTCCCGCATGCTGTTCAAACGCGGAAACTGGCTCTGAGCGTTGTTGGAGCCGCTATTGCTGCGGCGGCCGCGCGAGTTCTGGCTCGACACGCGGCTCGAGACGTCGGTCGGGGTCTCCAGGTCGGAGCTGAAGGAGAGTCGGCGGCCTTGGCCGTGGAGATGGCCATTGAGATTGGCACTGGTGCTAGCAGCCAGTTCCGGCCTCGAGGCGACACCGCTGCCGGTCGTGGCGCTGTTCGTCCAGCTCTGCGTCGAGTACCCGGCTTCGCGCTCGTATTCCCTCGACGGCCGTCGAGCAAACGGCCCGGCCTGGTTCTGAGGGTGTTTCTGCTGCTGCTGCTGCTGCTGCTGTTGCTGGCCCAGTGAGAACTGGTCGAGGGACAGGAGCATGTTGGTGACGAGCGAGTCGCGCGTCACGTCCCGGGGCGAGAGGGACAGGTCGTGGGAGTCCCGGTTGGGACCTCCAGCGGCGGCCTGGGGCGCCAGGTTCTCGGCCATGGCGTCGTCGACGGGCGGATGCCTCGAGTCGTGCCGTCAAAAAGAAACCACGGGCAGCGCGGCGACTGCTCCTCGCATGTGCAGAAGCAGCGTCTCGTGGCCAGGCGGGGTGCGTCGTTCGGGCGTCGACGAGGAGAGTTCGCGGTCCGCTACCGGCTGCCTGGCGGTCGCGAGGCTTCACGACGGCGAGGACGATGACAAGCGCGGCACACCGTGACCGAGCCGCGCAGAGTCGACAATGCGCTGCAAGGGGCTCTGTGTTCCCCTCGGGACGTCGACGCTCGCTGCTGTGGTCGGGTGTCTTGCGGTGGGAAAGCGGCGGGAGTGGATCGGAACGGTTGAGGCCGGGGTGTTGAACCATTTTTTGTGGCGCCGCTACGACGTGGTGCATCTGCTGCATCTGGCGCACCGGCGCCAGGGGTTGACGTGCCGCTGTCAGGGACGAGCACGCGCGCCGCCATGTCTGGCAAATTGCGACGTGCGACAGGCCTGATTGTGGCAGGTGGCTTTGGCTCGATCGGAATCACAAACGAGATTCAGGTTCCGATTCCCGCTGCGGCAGGGAGGCAGGCTCATGGCCAGAGGCCGAGTCGACGGCTCGGTGAAGCACCAGGAACCGAATGAGGTCGCACTTTGAAACGCTGGCATTGCCAAGTGCCCAGCTGCGCAGGCGAGAGGGCCTGCATGTGCATCCGTCCGCAGTACTACGTACTATGTAAGGTATACCTTACTTACCTTATGTTTGCTAAATTATTCACAGTCCACTGCTCCGAAGCCACGTCGACGACACAGCTGCCTGGCGCAATTGAATGTTACGAGACCTCGTATGTACGAACACAAAGCCAGGAGAATCAGGTCCTCGTCGCCATTCCCGATTCACTGGCGCATCAACCATAGCCGCCGGCTGATCCCGACGCACACAGACCAAACAGGTCGAAGCCGTATCCGTGGACAGCGAGCCGGAGCCGTCGAAAATTCACTTTACGGCTTACTACGTATTAGTACACGTATTATTCGTGCGAGCATACGCAGGAGGCCAAAGCACGAGGTCATCCCCGTCACTCCTTGGCGTGGCGGTGGCTCCCAGACCCAAAGAGCGCGATGTGACTGGCCAGCCCCTTTTCCCCCGTGGGTGTGGCTGTCAGGCAGGGATGCGACTTGTGCGATCCCACAGCAACCCCGGTTTCGCCTCCAAATGACGAGCCGCGGTGCATCGATGCAGGGAGACGAGGCAAGGCTCGCCTTGACCACCTCTGTTGTGCGTGCGCGCCTTAAACAACGATACAACTGCGTAGTACGTATCCGTGCATGTTGATCATGTCACGCGACCCATTGGAACCTCAGTCACGGCATCGTCTTCGCTACTCCTTCACGACCTATGAAGCGCAGCTTGGCCCTGTGTGCGTCTGCATGTGCACCCGGCCCCGCTGTCGCAGGAACGTCTCTGTCCCGTGTTTCAACAGAGTACACGACATGTCCTTCCCAGTCAATGGTCGGTAGCGAGAGCTCCAAAACAAGGTTCGTTCCATACATGCACGTGAATTGCCACGTAACAACCGTCACAGGACCCAAATCTACAAGTGTTTACGTTTCAGTTTTTCCACGCACTGCCAATTGGAGAGTGACAAGCAGCCGCTAAACCGGGACTTGCCCTGGAGCACCATATTCAGGTCAATCGTGCCTGATTGCTTCGTCTACCTAAGTAAGGTACCTATGCTTGGTGGACTTTGGGGCAGCTGCCATGACCCACTGTCAATGCCCAAACCAGAGGTTTTCGAAATGCGACTCGCCGAGGAGAACAGCATGTACCTTGTAACAAGCCGGCAGTGGTCTTCATGCCGCGTTTCCGCGTGGCTCAAACATCCACGTCAGTCCATCAACGAAATGGCAAGCTTCTCCCTCTGTGCGCTTCGTTTCGGTGTACTCCGTACAAGCGACCATAACAGCTTTAAAAGGGCGCTAAGATGTTTCATGAACCAGCACGGTATGCAAGCCAAGCAATTCTATCTACCTTGGTAGTCATATCCATCGTACGTAGGTAATAAGGGGCCCAGCGGAGGAGCTGAGCGAAAATGTGGAGCAGCACGCCTTCTCGGGGCGGGGCCGGCGACGGGGAATGGGGCCGGTCGTTGATTCCGGCCCTGGCGTCGCTCAGATAGTCAGCGGCATCACGGAGGGCCAAGCCATGACGGCCAAACAGTGCCTTGAACGCACTTGTATGCCCTCTTGCAGTCTCGCCCTACTCTTAGATGTTCGAGCGGGGGCAGAGGGCCAAAGACAAGGCGAGTCACCTCATCGAGCAGTTCAACCACCCTACATAGACAACGGCTGCGCCGGTCCGGACTTCGCTTCGTACCATATCATATCGGCTGGCAGGAAAGGAAGTGTCGGCAGGATCCCACCCGTCACCTCCGGCTGGCGGTGCGCGCCCGGACCTGGCGACGTCCACCCATCCTCGCGCCACCCCTGCATGTTGCGCAGCATCACCCAGTTGGTCTGCACTACGAGTGCTAGTGGTACTGTCCCTGCAGCGCCTCTTCTCCCGTGCGGCCGCTCTGGCTTTCCACGTACGGATATGTGCCATCGTGATGCTGGAGAAGGCTGGAGAGGCGCGTCTCCGTGCATGCACGGCATTCATGCCTGGCGGCAGTGCGACCCAGCCACCTCCATCTCTGCAACCCAGCCCATTTGCAGGCCTTGTTTCATGTTACCGACAAAAGTCGTCATAGTAGCGTGTCCGGGGGTCAAAGTCGCGGTTGAGTTCTGAGTCGAGATCTTCACCAGGAATCCTGGAAAGGCGGTTTAGCATGTTGTTGAGAAGTTGGGAGGAGGGCCCTTACGCCTCCTTGACATTGTCGAAAACTGGCCACAGCCCGCCAAAAAACCTCATGGCGTGGACCACTTGGCCGAGGTCCAACGTGGCAGCCTTGTTGCCACTGGCATCCAATTTCCCTTCAATGTTGCACCCGAGCCTGTCTAGTTGATCGACGAGCATGTCGCAAGTGCAAGGCAGCCTACGGATTCTCAGCTTGTGCGGGGAGACCTCGCCTCGCGCCCCATCCCGAGCAATTCGGCAGATCAACTCGGCAGTGCAGATCAACAGTTTCATCTTTGTCTATGCACTGCTTCTGGAACCAGAAATAGTCGGGGATGTTCATCACGCCGAACCCACCAATGTTCCAAGCACCACCTCAGGTTGACGCCGATGGCGGCGCCGCAGAGATATCGCGGTCAGCTCCTCGGCAGGTCGCACACCAAGCGATACCTACATAGTCGCAAATCGCACCACCCCGCGCTCCGCGGACGCTGTTGATGGGCTGCGGCCGTTCCTGTACCTCCATAGCCTGCTGAGCTCCTTGACCCGGACGCCCCGCCTCCTCATCCTGCTGTCGGCGCGATCATAGACTTCAACCGGCGTCGTGATTTCGCCGGAGCCGAACCCCTCCGTTCCGGCATATGAAATGTCGAACGCCTCCCGGGTAGTCTCCATCGCCGCACCCTCCGCGCCGATCTTCACCATCTCTTCCATGAACGGATTGTCGTCGTCTGCACCGATAAACTCACCCGTATCTGGGTCGCGTTTCAGGGGAAACATGCCGTCGAGGTAGTGCTGGTTAAACTGATGGCCTCCCGCGGCAGTGGCCCTGTTGAAGAGGCGCCCGAGGAAGCGCGGAAGCTGGGGCGAGCCCATCTTGTTGGTCGCAAAATGGAGGACGCCCCAGAGGGACACGAAATCGGTACTATGGGCGTAGTGCTCGATGTGGCCAATTGCTCTGTCCTTGGCTGCCGAGGAGGTGCGAGAGGATGTCGTCGACGACTCCAGGGACAGGGGCGGCGGGTCCTGGGCGACGGATCCCCTCCTGATGTCCGCAGGGTTGGTAGCATGAGTGGCGAAGCTGGACTCCCTCATGAGTGTGCGCATAGCCTCATGGGGATCTGATTGAGACAGGCTCTGCGACATGGCGTGCCGGTGCGGATTATTGAAGTGATTGGCGGCATTCCCAAAAGTGTACACTTCAAGTTTCGCCAGCAGGTCCTGGGGTGTTTCCTGCAGCAGCCAATCGAGCACCAGACCACCCTCGATACCGCCTTGGGAGTGCAGAACAAAGATGACCTTGGATTTGCTGGGGTCGTACAAGTATTCGCGAAGAATCTTGAAGCAGAGGCGCACGTCTCCGGTGGCATAGGTAAAGTTGCGCTGGACTAGACACTCGATGACGTCGAAGATGATTCCCGACGTCCGGTTATGGATGCCCAGAACGGGGCGTCCGAAGGTGAGGGCCAGACGGTTCAGGTTGTTCTTCATCCAGTGCTCACTGTCACCGTAAGCTTTTTTGCGGCCATGCTATTCATGGTCACGAGCTCTGAACGTACCCGACGGCAACGCCATTCAGAAAGACCCATTGCTCGTGCGCGTGCTCGGGCAGCTCCTTGGCGTACTTTTCCTCAGATCGAAATGTCACCGACCGTCCATTCAACAATTTGCACAGTGCCCAGTTGACGAGCATGAAGGCCGACACGCCGCCCACCACTGCCCAGATGGGGAAGAAGAGGGCAACGGGCAGCGCCAGGATGAGGGCGAGCTGGAGGATCACGAGGATGAAATGGACCAGGATGCAAAAGATATTCTTCAGGCTTGGGTACAGCTCATCGAGTTCGCCGGATCCGTAAGGGCTGAGCGGCATCACTATCCAGGGCAATGCCCAGGCATAGACAAAGAAGTAGCGAATGTCTTTGACCAAGAGGCGCCATGGCATGTCAGTGTAGCAGTAGTTGATGACGGAGGTGCCGCCGATTTGAGATCGGTAGAACTCGGTGGCAGCCTCCATAACGGCGACGATTCGCGTCGCAGCTAGTGAGTCCTGACATCAGGAAACAGAAAGGAGGAGGCTCAGATCGCTCGGGCATTTATATGAATATTGCCGGAGCGTTGGCGAATGTTTCGCGCCATAGCCGAGTTGTCGCGCTCGTGGCCTCGGGTGGCGGCGGCGGTGGTGGTCAGGCATCCAGATGGGTTAGTTGCGATGCGCAACCCCAAGGTCAGCTGGGATTTCTTGCGAGACCGGTGGTTGGGCCTTGGAGTTGGAACCATCCATCCCGTCCTCGTCCAGCCAGAGACGCTTGGCGCGCTACGACGAAAGTCGGCACGGCACGAGTAACCGGCGGCGACCCGTGACCTCGTGCTCATGCCATCGCCGACGAGCCAGGTGGGCAGGCCGCCCATCTCGCCGGATGAAAAACATCATTCCTCCTCAGTCGATGCGAAGCCTGGTAGGAAGATGTGCAGCTCTCACGATGCACTCTCACGGTTGCACGTCGGTCGTCTCGAGCGGGCCGGGAGCGAGACTGATAAGGTAGCGATATGGTAGGGATGTACCTCAGCGGTATGCACACTTGTGCGAGCGCAGACGCAGCCACGAGAGAGAACTTCAGGCACCCCTTGCGTTGGGTGCCTCACTGAGCACGCGATGGAAGGCCCGTGACGGTCCTCCGTTTGCAGCCCAAGCCATCCAAGGATCTCTGCCTTTCGCGCGTTCTGCTCAGCAGGGGCACTCGTATAGGGTAGGTACCTGCTTCCCCTCGTGCACAGTCGAACCGACTGTCGTCTGCTCTGCACCCTGCAAGAACATGAACCGCATCAGGGTATCACCATGCACGGAGCCGTCCACGCCCTGCGAAGCTTGAAATGCACGACTCGGCGCCGTCTATGCCCGTAGCCGAGGCGCATAGGCGATGCCAACTTTCGGCCCGTCCAGGCGTGCCTGCCCGTACGAGTACGACAGACGGCTCAGTCGGCAAAGGTGCATCTCAAGCCCTGCTGCGATGGCTTAGCATAATGTATCCGTACTTGGTACAGTCCTTTGGTTCCCAGCCCAAAACAACGGCAGACTGTTTACGCATCCGAGCGCCCTGGACCAGTCAGGGGCGGAATAGTCGAAGACCGGCCAACTCGCATACCGGACTCGCTTCGCCGACACGTGCGTCAGGGTCCCTGCACGCATGCACCGTCTCGGGCGACACAGGAATCGCTGTGCCGGCGGTCAACAATTTGATCGTCCGACCTGTGGCGCAGCGACGTTGAGAATGTGCGTTGGGTCCCACGCCGTACGAGTACACGCACGCTCAACGTCCGGTCTGTGGAGGCATCTCGATATCGGGAAGCCTCTTGCCTCTTCCTTCTCCAGCGCAGAAAGCCTCCTTCCTTCGGCCACGCAAAGATGCCTTCTCATTCGGCCGCGCAGAAAGAGTCTTCGACGTGGCTGGAAGTGTGGCACCTTCACGTGATTGGCGTCGCCGCAGAGGCGTGAGAGGTTTACTCGTACCTCCAGGCACAAGGCACGGGCGACTCGTCGCTGGGCTCTTGACTCGGCTGGGTGGGCCCGTAATAGCGGGTCCGCTCCCTGTGCTTCCCGACCCGGGCTTGCGTCATGCAGGTCAGCGCACCCACTCACAACAGCACAGCGAGCTCACGGGCATCGACGGAAGCAGCTTTTGCATGTGAGCTGTAAATTCACTCAATTCGAGCGCTATCTCAAAATATGTAGATGATCCGTTTTGTGGGTGTTCACAAAATATAACGCCCATGTCCCAAGTCTATGCAGTCTAACTTCAAAGCTCTCCAAAAGGGCAAAGGACGGGACCCGCTCGAGGTGCGCCGTCTAAGTCCACTCTTGATGCGCATCGGCGAGCCAAGTCGCGACATGCTGTGCTTTTGTTCTACCATGGATCCTGTCCAGAGAAAGCACGTCTATAGGTCGTATCTCGCGTGAAAAAGTCGTAATGAGGTCGTTCAGTCGGCGGACTTGTGCATGCTGCCAGTCACGTAGTTCTCGGAGCCGAGCCCGTTGATGGTCTCGATGTCCTCGTTGGACAGCTGGAAGTCGAAGCTCTCCAGGTTGCTCTGGATGCGGCTGGCGGTCAAGCTCTTGGGCAGGACCACGTTGCCGCGGGAGGCGTTCCAGTTGAGCAGGACCTGGGCCGGCGTGCGGCCGTACTTCTTCGCGATGGCGTTGATGGTGGGGTCCTCGAGCTTGTTGCCTCGGGCCAGGGGCGAGTAGGCCTCAATCTTGATGCCGTTCTTGTTGCACAGCTCGACCAGAGCCTCGCGCTGGCAGAAGGGGTGCACCTCGACCTGGTTGACCGCGGGGACGACGGTGGCGTTCTCGAGCAGGTTCTCGATGTGCGCGGCGCCGAAGTTGGAGACGCCGATGGACTTGACCTTGCCGAGCTTCTGGGCGGTCTCGAGAGCGCGCCAGCTCTCCAGGCGCTTCTCCTCGTCCTCGGCGGGGGAGTGGATCAGGTACAGGTCAAGGTAGTCGAGGCCGAACTTGTCCAGGGAAGAGCAGAGGGCGTTGAACGTGGCCTCGTAGCCGTGGTCGGCGTCCCAGAGCTTGGAGCAGATGAAGACATCCTCGCGAGGGGTGCCCGTCTTCTCGAGCCAGCGGCGGATGGCACGGCCGCAGGCTTCCTCGTTGGCATACCGGGCAGCCGAGTCGATGTGACGGTAGCCGGCGTCGAGGGCGGCGGTGACGGCGTCCTCGGTCTCCTGGCCGTTGGGGGCCTTGTACACGCCGAGGGCAACCTGCGGGATGGAGTTGCCGTCGTTGAGCTTGATGGAGGCGACGGACGAGACGGAGCTGCTGTGAGAGCGGGTCTGCTGGACGACCTTCTTGGCGAAGATCTGACGCTCAGGAGAGTGCTCGGGGGAGATAGCGGTGGGAGCCATTGTGAGGGAGTAGACGAGACGGAGAAGTGGTGTTGATATGGGGTATCAATGGGGTGTAAGTCTGGGGTTTGGATGGAGGGAGAGATGAGAGATGGATATCGAGGAAGTTGTGGGCTTCTGCGAAGGGGGGATGCGTCGACGTTATATATTCACTGGATGCGTCTCACAACATCGAGATGTGTACGCTGCTCGCCCGAGCCGGCGGCCCCTGTTGAGATACTTGCCATCCAGCTACCCGCGCCTCGCTGTCCGTAGGTACAACGTGCTCGCGCCAACACCGCCTCCGTCATCTCAGGACGGCTCGGTGGAGCCGCGACGTGTGCCCAGAGCATCGCAGCCGACGAGTCAGAACGCGCAGCCTGAGCGTTGGGTCGGCCAAACCGTGCGTCCGTACATTTAATCTGGAGCTCGAGTGGGCATGCCGGTGGAGAGGCTCGCGATAACGCAACTGCGGCATTTTATCGGGGGACCCAGTGTTTCCGTTTTGGTGTCTCCAGCGGGCGATGATGGCACAGGGCCGTAGGGCTTCGACGGAGAGCCATCGCGACAGACGGGGACGCCCCTGGCAGCCGATGACGATTGTCGGTGGAGCCCGTCGCTGGCCCGTCGAGGCGCCGTCGAGCCGTCAAGACGGCGTCGTGGCTTCGCGAGATCCATCGATCCACTAAACGGGATGGAGACGGTTTGCCATCTGTGCACCGCGCCGGCCTGTGAGAGCCCTGGGAATGCCCAGACATCAAACTCTGCGAGGGCAACCCCTGTGGAGCCGTGGCTGGCGCGACAAGCCGAGGGGGGTGCGCCGGACGAAATCTCTTTAAAATGTTCTCTTATTTCCACTGTAGGCGAAACACGCGGGCGCCGGGATGCGTTCGTCGGCGCCGTGCCTGTGCATCACAAGTGCGACGTCGAGATCGAAGACGCGTAAATGGGAGGAGATGGGATGCGGTCGAGTGCAAGCCGTCGCAGACGCAAAAAAATGCCCTCTGCGAGAGCCTGCGAGCCATCGCCGTGATTCGTTGGCCCCTCTTGTCGCTGAACTTGAGGCTGCAACGCAATGCTGAAATTCTCCGAGCCCAGCGGTGACGTATCCTGGACAGTGCCCCTCAGTGCACGAGCCTAGTCCTCGCACCGTCAGCCCGCCCCACTGATGACCGCCCTGCACAGTACGCGGCGCCGCCGAGCCTCACCCGGCAGCGACCTGCGACGTAAGGGCCCCACCCGGCGCCAAAATCCATCGCCAACCTCATCGCCGAATCACCAATCGCTGCACCCACGCCGAGATTGTCGAGTTCCCACCGCTTCGTTCTGCATTCTATCGCGGCAGCCTGTGCAGGGATGCGCACCGTTCGGCGTGTGCAACGGCACCGCGGCTACCCCTGAGACTAATCATCTCGGCAAAGCATGGCACCTCCCTGATGAGTGACTGCGCGCCTTTTGATACAACGTGTACTCGTATCAGCGCAGCCTCTTCCACATCCCGACCCCCGGCCCTGCAGCCTCGTCTCCCCTCTGGCTGCCTCGCCCGCACCGATAGATCTTAGGATCTCACGAGTGCTTGAACGCCTTCTCGCAACGGCGGGTCGTGAGACCTGAGTACGAGTAAGGTTCGAGGACCTTGCATGTCCCCATCGCCCGTCTCCCCTTTGACGTCACTGTCTCCAGGCGGGATGCCACCAGCGCCACTATCACTGGCTATCTGACAATTCTCGATGGAGCCCCCAGGCCCCTGGTCTTGAGCCGGCCGGCCATACCAAAGGCCCGACTGAGCCGGGCAGAAACACACCTGTAGGAGCTGGTGTGTATGTAGATCGACATGCTTGAGAACGTTGATGCAACGAGGCGCAAATGTCTCATGGTGAGCCTGAGGTGGATCTCTGTATTCCCTCTTCTACGTACTACGTAGTATTATAGTTTCAGTACGAGTCCTCCCGCGAACAAGAGTGTGCGTTTCGTTGCCAGGGAAGAAATCTGCGAGGCCAAGGCTACCTGTACTGCAACGCATGAGGTCTAGTGCTCCTAGAAAGACCGATTCTAATACAAATGACCTGGATTCGCAGCCAGACGCTTTAGACATCTCCGATATGGCGCCTGTCGGATCTCTTACCAATTCGTAAAGGTGCAAAAGTACCATCGCTGTGAGCGACGGAGGCTTTCAGCTGCCACTCGTCCCAGCCAAGGCGAAGATGGTCCAACCTCGAGTCCGACAATCTGCAGGGGTCACAAACATTTCCGACGCAAGGATGCTTTGGCTTGGCAGACCGCCGGTGCGTACGGGCTCATTGGGATGACGGCGGGTGTTGATCGTTCATCAACTTCCGCCAGATCAGGCAAGTTCGGCATCGGACGGCCTCCAGCATGCATCTTAGAGCGGACGTCAACGGCTACGATCGACAGCTAGCAGCACGCCTCAGCTGGAGGCCCGCCGTAGCATTCTGTGACGAAGAGCCTCGCTTTACAAGTGAGTGCTCGCAGGAGTCGTCGACAAACAGCCACAGCTGACATGGCCGACATAAACTCGCCATCCAAGCCACCTTCGGACTGCTCTGAGCTCGTATGGTATTTCGTACGAAGGACCAAGATGGGTCTACAGACGTCATGCCTCTCCAACGTGGGTCGCCGACATGACGACAGAGCCATCCACCGGAAAGGCCCGGGGAGGAACACCTGAGTGTCCATACACTAGTCGACGAAAGGGCCCCACGTTCGGTCCACTGAGCACGTCGAGCTGCTTTCCAACGCTGACCATTGCCCGAGCTGCCGCTGATGAAGTGTCCAGGCATCGAAGCTGCAGGTCGATGATCATGGATGTTTGTCAGATGAGGGTGGGGAGCGCGTGTGCCACCTTTCCTGTAGTCGACCGGTGGCAGATATTGAGTTGATACGCATCTTAGGTTCAGACTTTGGACGACAGAATCCCCAGAAACGCGAAATAGCGACGAAGTCGAGATGTCTTGTCGTATCAAGCAACACGATGTCCACGGGCATGCATACTTGTGGGAAACGGGAGCTCTGGCAAATCAAATGGATATGAATTAGGTACCTTTGCAGGTTAGGATCTTTCGCAATGGTCTAAAAGAAAAGCAGCCTGCCGCCTCCACCAGAGCACTGAATGCTCAATGCCACATCCAAGACCCTATCAGCATCCAGCCCTGCGACATATCATATCAAGCTCCGACTCGGAACCGTCGCCAAGGACCAGGCGACCATCGTGCCGGAGAGCGGCTTCCGCCGCAGACAACGCCCTTGGCACCCTTTGGCCTGCAGCCACAGGGGGCGGCGGCGACGGCGGCGGCGACGGAGAAGATGACGATAACGACAATGACGACAGCGACAGCGATGACAAGTCACAGCCCCTCAGCGCTGCAGCGGGCATCAACGGCCCAGCAGGCAGCGCGGGCGATATCTTTTGGCGACGGAAGACTCAGGCGGTCAGGAACCGAAATCCGTGGGGGCTAAATGAGGGGGACCGGGGGTGATGGCCCTCAACCGACTCACAAATGGCGAGATCCTCTCATGGATCTCGTTGTGCACCCGCGCGGTGCGCTCCCGCTCCTCAATGGCCCAGCGCACGGCGATGAGCGCCGGCGCGTCGATCACCCACTGTCGGAGGTCCGTCGACAGCGCCCGGTACCCTGGCGCGCTGGCGCTGGCGAACTTGCACATCTGACCGTGGGTGGCCTCGACGCCGTAGTACGTAACGCCTGGGAGCTGTGGGCTGGCCGAGTTGGCATCGACGACGATGATCCTTGGCAGCCCATTAGCATGGAGTATCGAGAGGGAGAGGCTGGAGATGTCACGAACCTGGTGCCCTTGATGTCCGTCTTATGGTTCTCGTGCACCATGTGGATGCGGAAGCGCTGATAGATGTCGAGGAAGTGGTTGTTGATGTTGGACAACGTCTCGTTGTCCTTCTTGAGGGTCTTGAGCAGCACCGACTCCGACTCGAAGAACTTCTTGGGCATGATGGCGTCGGACATGGCCTGCAGCACCAGCCCCCACGTCGCCACGTCCGATCCCGTGTGTGGCGTGCCGAGGAACATCAAGCCAAAGGTCGACACGTAAATGGAACGGTAGTCCTCGTGGTGAGTCATCCGCAAGTCGCTAGAGTAGAGCAGCGCGCGCTTCGCTAGGATGCCTCCGAGGCTGTGGCACACCCAGATGATGGAGTTCTTGAACGTGCCCTCGCTCTTGCGGAACAGGGTCAGGCTCGTCACCAGTGTCTGCGCGTGCTGGTGGATGAAGTTGTCGCTCGCGCTACGGTCGTTCTTCCGGCAGTAGACGTCGGCGTTGTATCCGTAGACCAGGATGTTAGCCTTGGCGCCCTTGAGACTGGCGGGCAGGAGATCGAGCGGCCAGAAGACGCCGTTGCTGGAGGTCCACGTCTTGTCGGGAGAACCGTTGAGACCATGGACGAGGACAATGTCGACCTCGGCGTCGGGATGAGTATACACGGCGGTGGTTTCGTATCGAGAGATGGCCCGATTGACTGTCCCCTTATGGCAACATGCAAATTAGTCTTCCCAATCACAAGACGCTTGTGTGGCTTGCAGCCCTTGGCAAAAAGGCTAGGGTGTGCATGAAATGGACAGACACTGACCATCGCGTGTAATGGACGAGGAGATGCAAGTCTGTAGAATTAGGGTATCACAAGCGGTCCGTATGACAGAGTAGTATGTGATTGAAAGCCAAAGAGAGCTCGTGCTTTTGTATTTCATCTGTTCCTTCAACCCATAGATGCAAAGGACACTCATGGCCTTTTATATATGAGCGTCGCGATAGGCCATACCGAACGTTCCCAGCCGGTCTCGAATCCTGCTAACAGCTCACATACTCGATCTTCGGTCGGTGGTGGCACGGCAGGGACGAGAGTCGGATTCGCAACCACACACCACACCGGAGGTATGGCCATCACAGGCTATAGAGACTAGACCTGGCGTATGGCACGGATCGAACACGACAGAAACCCACACCGGCCTCGTTATACGTGACTAAGAATAGCTCGGTGGTTGCCACAGAATGGGGCGTAGCTTCTCGATAGGCATCAGGCACGGGCCAACCGGTGGCAGAGCTCGGTAGCATATTTGCTGCTCATCGCAGAGACAGTCGGAGGAGCTTCGACCGAAGCCTTGCACAAACCTTACACGCTCGGTACACTGAAGGGACCCGGAAAGATTGGTATTCTACTGTTCTTTTCCCCAGTCGTCTGGCCCCTTGGCCTTCTGGAAGCGGTGATATGGAGTCGGCGATAGAGTTCTCAGACGCCGGCGGGTGGTTTGAACCCGTCTTCCGCGGGGGGCTCAACTCAAAATTGAACAGGCAAGTCCAGGCATATGACGAGCGCCGCCTGCGGGTCTCCCTGTCACGTCTGCCGAGAGTCGTATTGAAGACGCACAGCATTGCCCAAACGTCGTAAGCTCTGGCGAGCCTTGCAGTGCCATTGGCAGACGGCCACTCTGTGCAACTGAGGGTCGGCGAAGGTGGGTTGAGTCGAGCGCTCAATCACTCGCAAGCGCCGGGACGAGCAATAAGTCGGCATGATTGGTCGTCGCGGAACCTCGCCCGGGGCGGCGATGGCGTACGCAGTAGGCAGACGCAAGGCGAAAATTTCATGGTAGCATTATGGTGACTTTCCAACACCACCAGGTGCGTAGCATCCCACCCCATCCCGCACTCGAAGCACATGTGAGGCCCCTAGCGGCACTGCGCTGCCTTCAAGCTGCTCACTTCACCATGCGAAGGCTAAAGCCAAGAAGTTGACTCAGGCTGCTCGCGGCAGAAGCTCCACGTTGAATGCAACGTCGATGCGGAGGGCATCGATGCGGAGAGCGGGCATGCTGCTCTAACGGGACTCGGTGACTGAACTCGGTAGTAGCATCGCCCGGTGTGATTTTACGGCGTCCCGTACGAGTAGTAGTCGCCTTTTGGGTTGGCGTGCATTGTTGTGCGTTAATTGTGGCTGACCCTCAGGTATGGGGGTACGAAGTGCGGCCTCGTGAACAGGATCACACAGTGAGTGATACAGCTTTCGCCACACGGATAAACTTTAGTCTCGCGGTGCAAGCATGACGACGTACTCCCTTGTGCTGTTTCCAAACTGGACTATGTCTTTGTCCCTGAGCTCGAGGTAGCGGCTCTCAGGGACCTTATCGTTGTTGAGGATGGTGCCGTTGGCGCTCTCGAGGTCGAGCAACCAAGGCTTCACCCGTCCAATCTTGTCGCCATACTCATTTCGCTTCTCCGTGTAGCGGAACTGGATCACGGCGTGCTGCTTGCTGATGCTCGGGTGCTCCGCAAGCAGGTCGACTACAACGGCGTCTCTGCCTACGAGCCAGCAGGTCTTGTGATTGAGGTCGACCGTGTCCACTATGTCGGCGCCCTTGAACACGTACAGTTTCCACTGGTCCCGCGACGACGGCTTACGAGCCTCCGACGGCTCGTGGTACTTCAGGGCGATAGAAGTCCCGTCGGCCTGTGCCACCGAGTTGGACGCTGCCGCTAGAACGCCCGTGACTCCCCAGTTAGGCTTCTCTTTCGGCTTCTCGGGCTCCTCGCCGTTGTTTATGGCGAACGAGTCTTGCTGAGACGGGAGCGGGCCCCGGTGCTTCACCACGCTCTTGCGCTCCCTGTTGGAGTCACGGTCGGAATCAGCTTCGTCGGCTGGGTGATGCCTTCGGCGGCGTGACTCCCTGTCTCCGCGAGAGCGCTTTTCTCCCCGGTCACGGTCACGGTCGCTGGCTCGGTCCCTGCCTCTATCGCGGTCGCGTGAGCGATCTTCGTCTCGGTGTCGATGGCTGCGTTTTCGGTCTGCCGGGTCGGGTGTGCGCGAACGGCGCGTCTCTCGCGACCTGCGCCGCACACGGCTGTCGCGGTGCGAAGCTTCCCGTCGGTCCTTTCGGTTGCTGTCGCCTCGGCCCTCGGAGTCGTCCACCTCTCGCCTATTTGGTTGGGCGTCGTAGGCCTCCGCGGGCGCCATCTTCTGCCGCTGGCGAGTGCCGGTGATTCCAGTGCCAAAGTCCCTTCACGTGAAGGAGCAACACACCTGGGCTTGTCGCGGATAGTCTGTAGTCGATGTGGTCGAAGCTGCGGCAGGGAAGCTCCGGCGTCTGGAAGCAGAGAAATTTAGCGAATGCGAGCGGGACCGCGACGGCTGCCACCTTACTGTACAGTACTTGTAGTAGGCGGGCTCCAGTGGTGGGGCCACGCCACCCACCCTATCCGTACATGGTACAACTACAGGTTACTGCGTAAAGCTTCGGGTCCGCTCACGGCGTCGAGTGGGCAGACTAGCAGAAGACATGAAGCTTGTAACATTCGCGAGGCTCTCGGCGGCCATTATCGCGAGACTGCTCATGCGAATGTCTGTTACTCCCTGGCCACTTCCGCCTGGATGCAGATCGAGCTTTGCTTCCTCGCAATACCGTATTGCATTTTGGAGGGCGGACCTCATCGCCGCTAGACGTAAACCTCTCCGAGCATGTCATCGGCACCCCCGCCTCTCCTTCGCACCAATGCCATCTGCGCATTGCCGCTGTGCTGCTGCCGTACCTCATCTCCCAATTGAGCATCTCCGGGAACCAACATGAGTATGCCCTGGTCTTTGCCCAGAGCGATCCGCCGACCCTTGTCCTTCACAAACACATCCAAGAATGGTATTCCGCTCCCCTTCATGGCTCGCCCGTGAGCGTCCCCTTCGATGAAGTCCTTGATCAGATTGCTGCCCTCGAGAGTCCAAAAGTCTCTGAAGCCTTCCGGACGCGAGAATGCTCCAACTGCGGCTTCGAAGTCCTCCATCCCCGCCATGCCGTTGAGCACCGGGCTCAGGAAGGTAATGAACGAGCCCAGGAACTCGTCGTGGCTATGCTCCTCTCGGCTTTCTGGTCGATGAGGTGCCGACATGGTATGCATTAAGGTGACTAGGCGTTCTTGCTCGGACGGCGGCGAAACCTTGGCTTGGTAGGCGAGCGCCAGGAGCGAGACGAGCGGAGTGATTTGCGACATGGAGGACAGAGGTTTCGAGATGGCGCCGACAGTGTCCACCAAGATGCCCTCGTCCGGCAGTGTCGAGGGTGACATGATGTCAAAAATGGCAGTTTTTGTCGATGCGCAGGCTAGGTATGGCTGTCTACGAAATTGGTACGAAAGGTTCTAAGAGCAGCAAGCAGGAGAGATACAACATATACTGTGAACGCGACCTGCTGGGGGCCCGTTGCGCCCTGTCGTCCGGGCACAGCCCGGTGCCCGGGCCTGTTACACAACACAAGCTAGTGGTGGTCCGATGACAACATCGGCCTCGTCAGCCCGTCACGATGCTGGCTTGACAGATCGTGGGGAGGGATGGGTAAGTTTGGGGTCCAGAGGTCCAGGCCTTGGCCAACGACCGAAATGCGCCACATGGATGGCGACCCATGTGCTTGGCCTGGCAATGACCTCACCGGGCAGCGGGAACCAATAGGCACCGCCAATTGCAAGCTTGCAGTGGCTCTATCGTCCGTACGGTCCTTTGTAGTAAGTTCACTCAGTCACATGACTGGCACCTGCGGTCTCTACAACATATCAGACATTCAGAGTCACCTAATCCACCACTCCGGCCTCGGCGGCGGGGAGCTTCAAAACAAACCTCTGACAGTCACCAACCTGCTTTGCTTCCTACTTACCCTTTTCACTTCAACCAACTATCACAATGGCTGCCAAGCGCGTTTGTCTGTGAGTCGAAGGGAACCACTATTGCCTTCTAAGCGCTGATAGGCTGACTTGGTGATCCCCGCGATCAGGGCATACTCTGGCGGTGTGTTTTCCTACATGACCAGGTGCTGCAGAGCACGACGACGATGCTGATGGAAACTCCAGGATTAGACACTTCTGTTATACTGGCGTGGCTAATTGAGAAGGGATATACTGTTGTTGTAAGTCACCCAGTCGACAAGTACCTGCGCCCCGAGCTGACTGAGAAAGGCGTTCCTTGCAGATGTGGTACGTGCAGACTGTTCCTCGACATTTGCTCCTCCTGGGAAGACAAGAACTGCACCTAGAAGCACCAGCTACCTCTCTCGCATCCTGACCTCTGTCCTGTTCATGGTGTGACGGAGGAGACAGAGATACTGTCTTCCCAGGGTCAACTTGCTGCTCATAGCGGCTTCATTCGTTATATCCATGTCGCTGATATCTGGTCAGGGACAAAATGAGGACTACGACGCAGTCAGGGCGAAGGCCAAGAAGATCGGTGCCGAAACCATGATCATCCAAGATCTCCAGCAGGAGCTGGTAGAGGAGCTCGTGTGGCCAGCTGTGCAATGTGCGTTCGGCCGGTCCCCCTCGAAGTGCAAAACTTCCGTCCACGGCCATGCTGAGATCCCATGCTATAGGCAGCTTTGTACGAAGACGCCTACCTCTTGGGGACGTCGTTGGCCAGGCCCGTCATCGCGAGGGCGATGATGAAAGTGGCTAAGCAGTATAACTGTGAATTCTTAAGCCACGGATGTAAGCAAATCGACGTCGCCTCTCAGGGTCTGCTCACTGCCGTACCATACTGACTGCCGTCTCTCCTACCTCCTCAGGTACCGGCAAGGGTGTAAGCTCTTCCCCCTCCACATGTCATGTTCCGGATGCTAACTCGCGTAGAATGAGTACGTTTAGCTGTCATGGATATTTATTGTCATACACTCACCCTCTTATTAGCCAGGTGCGATTCGAGCTGGCGTGGAAGGCCCTTGATCAAAAGACGAAGACGATCATCCCGTGGCGCATACCGGAGTTCTGCGAGCGATTCGCGTCCGTACCACGGCCGGCCCCCCTCTCTCGGAGATACTAACGTACAGACAGTGGGCGTCAAGCACTCTTGGACTTTGCTGAATCAAAGGGCGTTCCTGTGACGTCGACTAAGCAGAAGCCGTTTTCGATGGATGCCAACCTTGTCCAGTGAGCAAAAGCCCTCCAGTTCATCCCATCGAGACCTCTAGTTGTACTCGGTGTTTATGTCATTGCAAGCGACCGCCGTACGAAATGAAGTACCCTAACTTCAGCCATTTTGACTGGCCACTGCTGTCAGTTTATTGGTATATACGGCAGCTCGCAATGATCTAAAGTACCAAGAACGCTTCGGTCTCGACGGGATACCTACAAGGGGAAGGGAATGTCAGGAACTCCTTCAGAAGTGGCAGAAGTGGCAGAAGCACGCAGCAAGTGTTTTGGGTGCTATACAACCCCGTATAGTACGCGGACAAGACTGTACAGTATGTACAAAACTTGCTGCTTGCTTCTGCCACGCCATAAGGCTTCCGTTTGACCTCCTTCTCCCGGTGGGAATACTTGTGTCCACATAGAATCGTCGCTGACCCTTCAATCTGAAAACAGTTGCTCATACGAGGCAGGTCTGCTCGAACAACCCGACCTCGAGCCGCCGGCCGACATGTGGACTATGACCGTGGGTAAGTTCGTCCAGCCCCGAATTCGTTCCGTGACGTGGGAGCTAACTTGGAAAGATCCCATGAAGGCCCCTGATGAGCCAACCAGGTTCACCGTCCACTTCGAGAAGGGCATCCCGATTAAGCTTGAGGTCGGTGACAAGACCATCACCGGCTCCCTGGACATCTTCAAGGCCGCCAACTCCATTGGCTCGGCCAATGGAGTTGGCCGCGTCGACATCGTCGAATCAAGGTTTATTGGTCTCAAGAGCCGTGGCTGCTACGACACCCCCGGCTTGACTCTACTGCGCACTGCCCATCGAGACATCGGGCCTTGTCATGGATTCCAAGGTCCGTGCCATCCGTGACCAGATGGTCACCTCGAACTGGACCGCCTGTCTCTACAATGGCATGTACTTCAGCCCAGAACGCGAGTTCCTCCACAACTCCATCGTCTTCAGCCAGAGGCACGTTGAGGGCAAGGTCAACATGGTCGCCTACAAGGGCAACGCATTCGTCGTCGGACGCTCCAGCGAGACCTCCAACCTCTACTCCGAGACTGACTCGTCCATGGACACCCTCGAGGGCTTCTCCCCAATGGTAAGTATCCTTCTGAAAAGGGGCTTTGAAACGTGAACCGAAGCTAACAATGTGATAAAAGGACACGAGCGGCTTCATTGCTATTCAGGCCATCCGTCTGGAGAAGTACGGTGCCCGCAAGATCAAGGACGGCGAGCCCCTTGCCCCTGTCTAAGTATAGACAGCACGAATGCCAGCCGGAGTGGGCCGACTCATTCACTTTGGCGACCTGACCTCGCAGATTGTAGGCTCGTTGGCAGAAAGGAGAAACCAGCAAGAAACTGTATCTTTTGTACTAGCAAAAAGGGAAAGATGGAAAACTTTAACCACGTTTCGGGTGGATAAAACACTAGAGCATAATACTATCAGGGTAGTATCAAGACTATCTTGTTGAGGGCGAAAGAACACGCCAAAGGCCGAGCGCCGCGGTAGTCGTGTTAGTCATGAGATGTGCCCTGCTCTCAGTCGCCACTCAACCGCACAATCTCGCGAACTGCCTCGTTTACCCCCTTGGCCGTCACTGTCGGCTTGACCCCCAATGCTCCGCCTAGGCCATCGGTCCAGCCCTGCCCGCCGCGGTCTACCCACGCGCTCTTCAGGCCAGCAGCGGTAGCCCCCGCGACATCGAACGGATTCGAGCTCACCAGCCAGACCCGATCCAGCTCGGACGCCTTGCCCGCCGTCTCGGCCATGTGACTGTAGGTGCGCGGGTGCGGCTTGAAGACCCTCAGCGGGTCGACGCTCACCACCTTGGACGCGGGCAGCACCTCGCTGGCCTGCGAGAGCGAAGGCGACGCTGCGAGGGAGGACGTGATCATGGAGACGGTGCCGTTGGAGAAGACGTAGGGGTCGAGCGAGGGTGTCTTCGCCAGCACCTCGAGCGCGTCACCGACGTCAGGGAAGGTGTCCAAGCCGTTGTAGGCATCCATGATTCGCTCCTCCTGCTCCGGCGACAACTCGACGCCGGCCTCGGCGGTCGCCTGGCGGAAGGACCACCGCGTCAGGTCGTCGAAGGGGCGATACGTGCCTCGACGGCGTTATTCCATGCACAAGTCTCCGTCACGTCTGCTGCCGCGGGGGCGTCGGCGTGCGACTCACCCATGCTGTTGATGCGCCACGTGTACTCCAGCTGGTACCTCCTCGCCTGCGCGGCGATTGCCTTCGCCTTGTCGGCCCCGTAGAGCCTGGCGAGCTCCTGCGCGATGGACTCGGTGGAGAGCAGCGTGCCGTACAGGTCGAACGCGACGGCAACTGTCGGCGCCATGGCTGCTTCAGGTCCCCGGTGACTCAGTCGGGCGGTGCTTGCAGGGCCAATATGAGCCGACAAACAAGTCGATGGAGAGCGTCGAAGCTCGACGCACTTCTTCCGTGTTCTATGTGGGCGGATTACGCGGTAGTCAACCTAACGTGGGGCGTATCGGTGTAGGCACCTGGGGCAGTATTTATGTACGATGATGGCTGTTTCGTCATTGCTATTGCCCCTCTCCCCCCCTCGCGCGGAGTGTGCCCACCCAGCCGGCCCCAGAACCCCCACCCTTCGTCATCCACTGCTGCCGTGACGGCGCTGACGGCCCGAAGCCGAACCATTGGGGTCCAATCACCACTCGGACGCAGCTGGGAGCGAGCACGAACCTTCGTCCATCAACGAGAGCGCCCTCGGTGCCCTGCGCGGCATACGTTACCCCATACCCCGGTCGCAAGGATGCCGCTCGAGGACAGCCCCAACTACGCCCTCTTCCGCGACTGCCTCTCCACCACGCTGCTCCAGGCGGCGGCGGCCCCGGCATCTCCAGGCTCCAAACGGCGCCGGCGCCGGGCTCGGCCGCCCCCCGCTGCGGAGGCGGACCCGGAGGCGGACCCGCAGCGCGATGCCGAAGAGCTGGCCGAGTTCATCGACTACCTGGCCACCAGCATCTTCGAGGGCCTTCCGGAAGGGCTCAGGGAACTCGACTACAGGTCGTGGAGGGAATCAGGACGGCTGCAGGCGCAGTTCGCCCTGCCACTGACGGAAGCGAGCGCCTCCACGTTGGACCTCCCCCCGTCGATCCCCGAGACGCTCGTCGCGTACAATCTCGTCTCCCCGGATCCGACGCTCGACTCTCCGCTGCCGCACACCACTGAGGCGTTCCTCGTGCCCGTCTTGACATCCTATGTGGAGTCCGCCACGGTGCCGCCGCCGGCCAAGCAGTCTACCCGCACCGAGGCCTGCGAGATCTGCGAGCGCTCCTGGATTCCCCTGTCGTACCACCACCTGATTCCGCGCTTCGTGCACGACAAGGCCGTCAAGCGTGGCTGGCACCGCAAAGAGGACCTGCAGAACGTGGCCTGGCTGTGCGGCGCGTGCCATCGCTTCGTCCACCACTTCAAGAGCCACGAGGAGCTGGCGAGGAACTACTACACCGTCGAGTTGCTCCTGGCCGAGGACGAAGTGAGGAGGTTCGCGGCGTGGGCCGGGCGATTGCGATGGAAAGGAGGGAGATAGTGTGTAGATGATAGGTTCAAGACGCTCCGTCCATTGACTGTCGAGAGGCTCGGGCCCGCGTGCTGCCTCTGCAAGCGGGGAGACAAATAATCCAGCGGCGCCTGAACGAAAGTGATATCTGCAGCTTCGACTGACAGTTCGTCTTCAAGGCCGTGCGCCCACTTCAAGGCCGATACCAGGCCAATATTGGGAAACTCTGGGATGTGGATGGAATTACAATCCGTGCGTGCCAATTTCTGCAACGACTCGCATTCCCGCACACCGAACCATGACTGGAACCAGAATATTTTTAGGGTACAGGAACCAATGGACTCCTCGTTAACACGCATCCAGCACCGCGGTCCGGAGAGTTATGGAAAACTTAAAGCCATAATTGCGTCAAACTTGGTCACTTGACAAGAGCAGAACAGAGGTTGAAAACAGAGCGACGCGACGGATCTTGGAAGCCAAGCAAACTTTCGTCCCTAGACACTGAACTGATGCTAATGTATTGGCTATTTCAGCTTTTTCAGAACTTCTATGAGTGGTAACTGAATTGCATTAAATTTCATGCGTTTGCAAGCCAATTAGCGTAATTTTGCTCTTCTACAGATGCGTAGTGCTCACGAATGGCGCCAGCGAAAGTGAGGCGAGCGCATTCTCCCAACACGCAAAGGATCGCCCGTTATGCTCGATTTGCGTGAAAGAAAGCTTCATCAAATTTCCGGCTTTCGCGCGCCGCTCTACCCTACATAGGCATATTGTAACCGTAATTTTTCTCTCTCTCTTCCAGCTGTGACTTGGTTCGCACAATTGAAGTTGCGCCCGAGGGCCTGCATCCAAGCACCACCGCTAACACGCAAAACAGAGGTGTTGACCCACAACCTTTCGTTACGCAATACATAACTGCTCGTGGATTACGGTTACACCAACTCTTTGCATAGTTTCAGTCGTATCGTGGCGAATTTGCCAGCCGTAGGTTTATGCAGCGCAGTGTAAGATCGTCTGATCGCGACAGGCACTGGTGCTGCGGGTGCAGGTCGAAACGATGCGTGAGACTTAGGATGGCATCATGGCACTAGTTAGCCCGAACGCACAGGGCGGGTGTATCAGCCACCTTCGACAATCAGCCCCTTTCAAAGCCGACACCCGAGAATTGATGGCGCACCGGACTTTTTTTTCGGCAGCCACACTGAAGCTGTGACAGCAAAGCCACGTTTTCCATGTTTGAACCCTTTCGGATGCATGCCCAGCCGAAACAGGATCGTCTGTTTGAACCCCGTGTGCAGCGCCCATGGGGAAAGCCTTGGCCTGCGTACGGGGCTCTCAAGGTGATCGTAGGGCTGTGCTGCGCGTCTCTGGGCTGAGCTCCAGCAGCCGGCCGGGATATGGCGCAGAATGCATCTTCGCGCTTTGATCGCGATCTCCAGTCAAATGCCGAAAATGCCGCGGATTGAACGTGCGCCCCTGGCGGACTTCGGTTACCCTCGACATGGTTGAAGGGCGCTCGCAAGGTTCGATTGTTCGAGAAACGTGTCGCAACTTGTGGCTGGCGTGCCGCCTCTTGTTCAAAGTGGAGGCTCCCTTGCCCTGGAGGTTGATCGGGTCCGGTCCATGTCGGATAGGCCTTGCCGTCGAGAAGAGTCTGGAGGCGACCCTTGCAACGGCCTGAACGATTCTGAAGTTTCCTATGTTACAGATGGACCATCGTCCTATCTGGACGCGTCATGCGGCACTGATGCCCGTATAGCAACTGCAGCCTCCCTGTCGAGCATCGAGTACATCAAGGCGGCTTGTCCTCCGATCTTCAAGTCAGATTCTTGGCAAGACAATCCAACAACCAACTACAACACCACAACACTCCAAGCCGCAGCTTCAACATTCCTTCCTTGAACTACCATTCCAAACCACCAACAAAATGAAGTTCTCCGCGGCTTTTGTCTTCACCCTCCTCACCGGCGCGCTGGCCGCGCCGCAGGCTGTCACCTCCGAGTCTGACAAGCGCGACGTCGCCGCCAGAGACTTCTCAGACTCCCTCGCACACGCCGTCGACCCCAGGCATGTCGACGCCGCCGTCACCCTGGACGAGCGTGACGTCGCTGGTGGCGCCGCCGACGAGGAGGACGACGAGCTAGAGGCCCGGGCGGCCAAGAAGAAGGCAAAGAAGGCCAAGGGCAAGAAGAAGGCTGCCAAGGGCAAGAAGAAGGCCGCCAAGGGCAAGAAGAAGGCTGCCAAGGGCAAGAAGAAGGCGGCAAAGGCCGCCAATGCCAACGATGCGGCGGCGGCGTCGGAAGCGGCGGCGAAGCCAAGGGTGACGAGCTCCTTTGACGCTCCCGGTGTCGTCTAATTTTCTTCAACGGATGTGGACGCTGGCAACTGCCCTGGTGGGAGTTGCAGACACGATGTATGATTGGTATTTCTCGAGAACAAATGCGCCACAGTTGCGATTTCTTGAGAGCTTGATCCCCTCTGCTAGAACACAAGTGCCTTGCATGATTGAATGTGACATGATGCGTCCGTCCATACCAGACTGCAGTTTTCCCTGCAGTGTCTGCTTTAGGAAAGCAAGGAACAAAATCTTGTCCACTCAGTTACGAGATTATATCGATAGACAAGCAATGCATATGCTCTCATGTTCTGTTTGATTCCTGAGTCACTGTGTCAATTCGACGAAGGCCGGTTGACTCTCGACTAACATCTACACGTAAATGCTTGCTTACTCGGCATCCGCGATTTGGAGTGAGAAAATGGGAGGCGGGAGCACCACCATCCTGGGCTGAAACGCGCACGATCCTACGCTGACCAGGAAGCAGCCCCGATCGGGTTGCTTGGCCTGAATTGATTCGCTGAGCGACGGGTCTAGATCTGTGGACGGTGAATGGGGGGTGTGGGGCCGGAGCCGGGTGTTGTTTCTGAGCGCTGAAACGTGTTTGGTTGCAGACTCGAGTCAGCCCAGGCCGGCGTGCTACGCCGTAGATCTATACGTAGGTAGATATTGAGTTCGGGATGTGTACCTGGTATTCAGCCAGAGGGCTTTCGGAGAATATTTGGAGAGCGCAGAATCGCCCGCGTGGCGCACGTCTCCCGGCCCATGGATTAAACGTTAAACGCCCCAAGAACATGAGGCGTAACAAAATGAAATCGATATGCTATGGAAGTGATCTTCATTGTCTAGCGGAACCAAATTATTCACATTCAAAGAATCGCTTACCCGCGAGTTGTCACTCATCTGTAGCTTAAGTACTAGCGATACGTTGCCAAACGGCCGTACGAATTGCTTGCAACAGTAAGTGGTCGCCGCTGATGATCAGACAACTCCGCATTCTGAAAAGCACAATGCGTATGGCTTTTGTCAATGAATCGGTTGGATCCCTGTCATCCACACGTCCAAACATGAATGAACAGAGAAGTCGATTCAATCGGAAATTAGGTCCATGAGAACAACAAGGTTCAGCGTCGCAGGCTCACGCCTTCTCATCTTCCCACTAAAAACCTTCTCTACAGGACCTATCAGCTGCTCTGACCAGCACCCTGTTTTCCCCCTTCTCTTCCGCTGCCTGTCGGCCCACGACTGCCTTGTTGGACCAATGCCCTGCGCAGTTCTTGGCGCAAGCTTCGCAGAACTCGCTCCTGACCTCGTATGCGCAGGGGTCATCG
This sequence comes from Albophoma yamanashiensis, assembly GCA_001600555.1. Classification (NCBI taxonomy): domain Eukaryota; kingdom Fungi; phylum Ascomycota; class Sordariomycetes; order Hypocreales; family Ophiocordycipitaceae; genus Albophoma; species Albophoma yamanashiensis. Next base: position 1,283,515 of record BCKH01000003.1, read on the forward strand.
GCGTTGTCTTTGGAGTTGGACGCCGGGCACTCTCGCGAAGCCACCACGGGTGACAGCTTGCACGGATACGCCTCGGTCCGGCGTTCCGCCCAGAGGGCGTGGTAGAATGCCTTGCCATGGCGAACACGTTCTTTCCAGAATTGACAAGGGGCCCGACGGCCGGCCTTGCAGGGGCAGCAGACCACCACGGTACGGAAGTAGCACATTCGAAAGACTACAAGGCGATCCGATGTGATGGGATGGGGAGAATATTGTTGCCCCGCTGCGTGGAGCGTTGCCCACAAGAAGAGCGACAAAGGTAAGAGTGCTCAATGTAAGATGTGGGATAGATATCTCGGCGTAGTTGTGACGATGTTCGGTGAATCTTTTGCAAGTCCGCTGTGTGTCTCTGGCTCCGTGCCCGAGGACAAGTCGAAGGTGAGAAACTACTAGCAAGAGGTGGGAAATATATCAAGTACTCGTCGTCCACCGTCAGTTTAGCTCCCACCATTAAACTTTGCGGTCTGCGCCACCGCCGTCCTGTCGGGGCCCTTGGTTCACAGAAAGTCGGCAGCATTTTGACTTGACGCGAAGCAGAGCGTGCTCATGATTGAAACTCGTATATGGTCAAGCTACCGTTAAGGGTCACTCACTCTTGAGCATCGCCAACCACAGTCGTGATACCTATGCTTCAGTCCTTTCACGAAAGGAAGCCGCCACAGCTATTGCCGCTGCCACACGCCCAGAACATGGACATCGCGATGGCTTCGTGGAATGACTTGAACCGAGATGGCAACCAACGCCACTGAGGGAAGCAAAGCCTCGACCAATGATAATGCTACTAAAGTATTTATTGAAAGTCGTTGACCATGACGTAGCGTGCCCAGGATCTGCATCTTCGGTGTTTGGCAACATGGCTACGTAGACGGCACGGTGGCGGAGCAAGTATTCTTTCACGGGGCGGGAACTTAGCACTATTACCCTGTCTTGATCATCACTTGTGTCATCGGGATTAATGATCCCAGAACAAGGCCCGCTATGCCACCAGCATCAACATTTGTGGCAAGACCTGTCGAGGCTCTTCGCCGACCCTGACGGTTGGGAAGAAGCCGAGCCAACAGGGCTTCAAATGTTCGAGATGGAGCTAGTGTTGCCGGCCAGCTTGGCTGCCTAATGGTGCAGGTCCGACAAGGTCTCCACGGACGTGCGTCAGAGCCGGCGAAGTGCCTCAGCAGCCCATGCCGGATTACATCACGAGCCACATGTGTTCCCACTAGCAGCCGCATTCACCCTACGGCCAGCCAAGCAAAGCATTTACAACTAACTCGACGGCAGGCAGCCCCCCAGCCACTACTGCTGGCCGCCTAACGTGTTGTTGCACCCGATGATTAAGGCTTTGGACTCGATGGAAAGCAAACACGGCTGTATGGTTATGGGTTTGCTGCTTGTAGCAAACATGTACTTCTGGTCAGTGCGGCCAGGAACCCCATCACCTCTTAGATAGAAACAGCTTGGCACAGCACCGGTGCACCGGCGTCCATTCGTATAAATCGTCAAGGCATGCCTTTTCATGTCATTTGTGCTACTTGTTGCACCCGGAAAAGTGAAAGCATCCAGCCAGAAACGCCATAAGTATGACTAGGGTATCATTTTTATCCACCAATGCCGCACGCACACGGCCAAGACAGGCTAATGTCCCTGCCACCTTGGCTCCGTCTCGTGCATCTCGTCCGTCTCGCGCAGTGTCTCCGGCGCATCGTCACTGTCTTCCCTGCGCCGGCTCAGCAGCGCCTCACGATCCGTCTCCCCCCGACTATTGCCGATCCCCTCGAAGCCCTCGGCTTCCTCCTCTGGGACCGCGACCAGGACGTGGTCACTGGAGTAGCTCACAGCCCGTCCGATGCTCGGTCCACGCGACCGCGTCTTGACCGCGCCAGGGGCGGCAGCGCCGGCGTCGGGCGACACCTCCCGAGAGATTTGGTTCTCGAACTCGGCGCCGACGGCTCGCTCAATGTCCGCCTTGTTGCTCCACGAGCTGCGGCGTGCGACGTAGTCGTCGAACTGTGTGTCCCGCTGGTGGCTGTAAAAGCTGGGCGTGCGCTCCATCGTCTGAAGGTGCATGGGCTCTTGGTTGATGGACCCGATGCTGAGTCGCGACGACCCGATGGACGGACGCTTCTCGCCGGAGATGGACTGTCGTATGCTCGGGCGGCTCGAGTAGGAATAGTCGCGGTCGAGGCCGTCGTTGAAGCCATAGCCCTTGACGTTGACGGGCCGGGCGTAGTCGTCGTACGCTGAGAGGCGTCGATAGGTGAGGGCGGCGTAGATGGTCAGGGCAGCGGAAATGATTCTAAAGTCTCATTAGCGACAGTGTACAGAGCACGGGGACGGAGAGTCAGCACTCACATAAAACCCACATCCAGGCCGAGGCCTACCAGGGAGTACTGTGCGTCGCTGCGCTGCACATATACAACCACGTCGAGGGCCAAGATGACCGACGCGCAGGTCAACTTGACGGCATGCGTGAGCAGCATGATCCAAGGCGTCAACGATTCAGCCACAAACTTGGCGATTTCAAGAAAGGTGGAGAGCGCGGCGATGAGCGACATGCAAATGTTGATGCCTTCCCAGCTGCACTGAATGTCAGTGCCCGTCAAATGCGTCAGGTTGTCGGGACCGACTTACGCAAACTCCAATGTCGGTGCCTCACCCTTTTCATCACTGACTTTGTTGTGCTTGACCGTATCGCCGAGTCTCCAGGAGAAGAGTCCCATCATGGCTGTGGCCAGGAGCAGTTGCAGAATCCAAAGAGGCGCGAGGAGGGCCAGACGCCACTTCGCGCGATCAAACTGCGCTGCCGCTCTGTGGTTTGCCATCTTGCCAGCCTCGAGTCGTCTTGCCGGCGTTGATAATGGTCGCAACCCTCAAAAGGTGTTGGCGTTTGATACGACAGGATGCTGTTGCGTCTCCCGTGCTCATCAAGAAGGCTCGTGCCGTGTCGTCGCAACTGGCAACCCGCGATCGTACCAGCACTGTTGACAGGCACAAGGCTGCTGTCTTATATCCAGGAATGCTTCATCGCCGTGACCGCTTTTATTTCTCTCGCCCAAGGCTCACTCGCCCGCCTAAACCGGGCAAATCATGCCCGCGTCGAACCCGCACCGCAGCAGAGCCCTGTCTGCCCCCGCTAAGGCAAGGGCCGCAAAGTGAAGCTAGTCGGGTGCTTTTCCCGCACAGGGATGATGGAGACAGGGGCCATCGCTGCCATGAGATGATTGCTAGCCTGCCGGTCCCTGAGGCGCCACCCATGGCGGAGAACGCCTTGGGCTTGCGGCTGAAGAAGCTGACACCGCACAGGGTTCTCAGTCCTTAGCTGCCGCAAGCTCTGGCGACGGGGGACTTGTTTGCTTGCTCAGCACGTTGCAGGCGAGCTTTTGTCGCCGTTGGCCCTTTCTGCCACTTCTGTCGTTGGTTGGTGCTGCGATGCCCGGATGCTATGCGTTGGCATTTCTGCAGCCTGCGGTCCTGCACAGCCAGCTTCGAACCATCGGAAACGACAACTTCCCCGCGGGGACGACGAAACCGGGTCTCGGCGTTTGCCCTGTTGAGGCCCAGAGCTAACCCTGGGCAGCCGGCTTCATTTTGGCAAGGCTCGTCAGATGCCAGTCTCACCTCAGAAGCCAATGCCGCACCTGGGCGGGTGCTAAATTTCGCCGGACATGCGCTCTCCAGACGGCCCCGGGATCATCGTGAGGCGGTCCCTCGACGGCTTAGACCGATGGAGAGGAGGATGACACCCGGCCGTCGTTAGGCTAATTTTGGGCAAAGCCGGTCCCCACAGCAGGGGTTACTCAGCCAACTAACATATCAAATAACCTGGGAGGCTCCGCGGCTGACGGCTTGACCGCTTCGCCGCGCTGCAGCAATGGAAGAGTCGCTGCTGGGTCGGTCGTGCCCGGTCTCCCAGCCATTCACGAAGCGCGCCGGCCATGCGGTTCCAAAACGGGGCTGTGCTTACACGCTAATTATTAGAGGGGGCACTGAAGGCCCGCGCGATTAATCGTCGTGCAGTGACGTGATCATCGAATCTCAGAGCGAGCAGACTACAGAGCAGATGCAGCCACAAATAGAAGGATGGAGCTTGACGCGCGCGTGCGGCGCCTTGCTTGCGCTTCCACAATTATAGACGCGATCCCCAGCACCAGGCGGTTGGAACCATTGACGATCTCAGGACCTCATGATCTCATGATCCCACTTGATCCTAATGGTACTATATTTAGGACCCAAATGTCCCCCAAAGAGTTGGCACAGTGAAGACAGCAGCCAAGCATCCTTAGAGCCGCCGGAGCCGCCGGCGCCCAGCCCTGCACGCGGCGAGATCGCGTTACAGAACCAGTTCATCTCAATTCCAGCATTGGCACCCTCCTTGGCAGGGGATGCTTCCGTGGCTGTGTCAGAAAGTTCGTTACAGAAACGCAGCACACGGACACGAGGTTGAAGCAAGAGAGAAGCAGAGAGCAAGTGGCTCAGCCACAATCTATTGACGGCTCTCGAGTGTTTTCCCCATCTGCATCCTATTTCCAACCAACATGTGAAGAATCGCTAAGCGCCGTGAAGTGAGAGAAATCATCATGCCGATCAGCCGGCTGACAAAACGAAAGATGCCATCTTGCCAGAATCATGCTGACATCAAGTGCTGATTGCCCGAGAGGCTCTAAGAGAAAGAAGTTGCCGCCATTTACAAGCCAGCGGCCAGGTTGGCCTGGTTGACATTGGCCGGGTCGAATGCGATGACGTTGCCACTCTTGTCAGTCATGGCTGGCTGCTCGACGTCGACCACGGCGTCCTGGTTGTCCTGTCGCTTGACGTGATCTGTTACTCGATTAATCCCGTGGTCAATTCACTTCATCGGATGGATCTTCTCACCATCGGCGACGGCCATGACGGCGGCGACAAGGGTGAAGAGAGTAAGGACAGAGAACTGCATTTTGAATTTGCTGTTACGTTGGTGAATGAAAGCGTGGACCGTGACGAGGTGGGCAAGGACTGTAGCGGTGGTTGTGGGATACGGCGTATGATAGCAATGAAGGACTACGGCTTGAGGAACAGAGAGTACGAGCAAGTTCTTGACGGCACTGGCAGTATTTGTAGGCCCGACGTTTCGCAATCCCGTTCTCCGGCATACGAAGACATCGGGCTGGCCTGCCGCGTCAGTGCCAAACCCGCGTGGCTTGCCGTCGTCCCGCATCAGAGGTCAAAGTTGAGACCGGACCAGGACATCCAAAACCCCAGGACAACGGGGTCCACCCCCGTATTCCCATGCCCGGCTCGATGTCGCCCCGGCCTGAGAAGTCCGGTCACGGCGAGTCCAGGCCCCCGACAGGTTCGTCTCGGCGCCTTGCTCCATGCCATGCCACTAGGCAGCGTGGGGCATTGAAGGTGCCGGCATGGCTGAAACGCAGGCGTGCTTCACCTTCGCACAGCCGGGAGGAAGGGGTCGGACGAGGCGATCAGACCGCATGGCTCGCATTCCGGTCACACTGCTGCGGCGCAAGAGAGGACGTGGCGTCCGTCATCCGTTGCAGAGCAGAGGCGCGCTACGGCATCCATGGCCGGGAGGCGTCCGTTTGAAGATGGCGATGAATCGGAGACCAGGGATGATTGACGTCGGCACGTTTCGTCGGCAGGGAAGAACGAAAACGCGGGGCGGTCGTTGCTGACACATCGGCCTGCACCGCCCCGTTGCATAATTAACCTTTTCCAGCACAGGCGCGTGGCACAGGGCGCGTGGCACAGCCATGCAAAATTTGTGCAAATCCTGCGCTTGTGCAACTCGCTCCACCAACGACCGGTAGGTCCGGTACATATCGCGGGGCATCTGGTGGGGTGGACGCGGATGCCCACTCGGTAGTGTCATCGCTTCACCACCACCACTCCACCACTCGTTACAGCGGATGACGACTGACGCTCCGACCCGTCAGCAAGCAGTCGTTGGCCGTCTGTTCTGCCTCAATCATCGTCTCCGGTGGTGGTGTTCGTGAACCCGTCCCGCAACTCCCCCCCTGGCCCCTGCCTGAACTTGGCGTCTCTCCGCCCGCCTGCCCACCACCGCCCAGCATGGCATCTGCCGAGCATTGCGTTATGTGCTTCGAGGCCCTCGATGCCCACCTGGACGACCGCAAGCCCCTCTCCCTCGATCGCGTCCAGTCCTCCTGGGCCGCCTACTCCAGCTCGTCGCTCCCAACCTCGTCCTCTGCGCCCAGGGATCCTGCCCTGCGCCGCGTTGCTGCCGACAGCGATTCCTCCTCAACGTCGTCCCTGGGAACGCCGGCCTCGGCTTCCACGCCCGCGACCTCGACCTCGTCGCTTCCTCTTGGCCCGACGTCGGCGCCCCTCTTCGTCACCTGGAACACCGTCTCCGACGATGACGACTTGTCTCTCCGCGGCTGCATCGGGACGTTCGAGGCTCAGCCGCTGGCCATAGGCATCCCGGAGTACGCCGTCATCTCCGCTATGCACGATTCCCGCTTTCCGGCCGTCACTAGGGACGAGCTGCCTACGCTGCAGGCCGCCGTCACGCTGCTGACTGACTTCGAGGAGGTCGACGACCCGTACGACTGGGAAATCGGCACGCACGGCATTCGGCTCTCCTTCCATGACCGGGCCCGACGCTACGGCTCAACCTACCTGCCCGACGTGGCCGCCGAGCAAGGATGGACCAAAGATGAGACCCTTTTCAGCCTGACCAGGAAGGCGGGCTGGATGGGCAGCCGCTCGCGCTGGAAGGATTTGGACCTCAAGGTGACGCGGTATCGGGGCAAGAAGTGCAGCATGGAGTACGCGGCGTACAAGAAGTGGAAGGACTGGGCCTCCGCGAACCGGCAGTGACCGTTATACATTAGACGGCATCAGACCATGGCGTTATCTTTTCTTCAACTCTTCTCAACTTGGGCGCATTTACAAGGTCTGGACTGTAAGGGTGTTTCTGGGTATTGAATTAGTGCACGGTGTCATGTGTACACATCTCACTTCATAAATAACTTGAATGTCGCAGAGGCCGTTTTGGTCAGTCACATCACGACGTAACCATTGCCCACCCGCCAGCTTGAAGACATCAAATTTCTGCATGGCAGACATTAGAGCTGTGAGTGTAAAGTATCTCAAAAGAACAACGCAAGCATCCGTGACCACATGGCCCTTGCTGTGAGATATTTCCGTCTCACATTTCCCAACCCCGTTCCCAGTTCCATTGCCGGCCGTACCTCATGTCCTCGTCGTGCAGTCTATTCCACCGTCTTGAACGCATGCACTTGTATCCTTCTTCATAACGGGCGTGACCAGACCCTGACTGCCTCGCCGTCAATCCACTGCAGAGTCTCATCCCCTTGCGCCGGAGTTAAAACCATGGTATCTGTCGCAAACAACGCGAAATACAAGAATATAAGCCAAAAGTCCCTCGTTATCCGAGCGGGGAGCGACAAAAGAGCCTTTGAATCGAAGATTTATACACGACGGCCGAGTTGGTTCCATCTGTGACATCACCAGCACCTGAGCTTCCTCCAGAAACCACCCTGACCGCGGCCCGCCCGGTGGTTGCCGACCAGATTCGGTCCGCGGATGCCAGGCCCGCGCTTCTCGCTCTCGCTGTTGGCGGGCAGGGGCGTCAACGGTTTCGTCATGCCGCGGGCGTTCATCTCCGTGTTGTCGAGGATTCCCATCTCGGCGAGGCGGCGGCGCTCGACGACGCGGCGCACGATGAGAGCGAACGTCTCCTCGATATTGACTTCGAGGCGTGCACTCGTCTCCATGAAGCCGCAACCGCGCTTGCGCGCCCACTCGAGCCCCAGCGCAGCCGAGACCTCTCGGCTCTCCTGAAGATCGCACTTGTTGCCTGCGACGATCTTCACGGGGGGCACCGTCTTGGTTCCGCTACCGATGCCCGTGTTGGCGTGAGCCGGGTTGACGCCGGCGCGGCGTGCGCGCTCCGCGTTGTCGAGGCGCGTCTCGGCTTCCATGTCGATGAGGTCGTCAAAGTACTGCAGGGCCTCGAGCGAGTCGCGCGAGGTGATGTCGTAGACGAGCAGGAAGGCATCGGCGCCGAGGTTCGACGACGCCCACATGCCGCGGTATTCCTCCTGGCCGGCCGTGTCGGTGAGCGAAAGGTGATACGTCGTGCCATCGATGCGGCGCGTGACGCTATACGAGTCCTCGATGGTCGGGTCGTACTCGGAGGTCCATTGCGAGCGCACAAGGCGCAGCGTGATGGAGGACTTGCCGCAGCCGCCGTCGCCGCAGATGGTGATGGAGATGGGCACCGCGGGTTGGTGCTGCGCATCGTGCTGCGAGTGCTGCTGGTAGGGCAGAGAGGCCATGGCGGGCGCACGCGGAGGATCGCCGCAATGATCGCGGGGCTGTCGCAACCCCTGTTGGAGAGCAGGTCGAGAAGCGCGAGTCCTGCGCGCGCCGAAGAGTGCCCCTTCTCCCGAGAGATGTCGCGCCTCGGGGAGGTGTCCAAGGCAGTTGCTCTCGCAACAGCTTCAGCAGTGTATTTATCAAGGTCGTTGCCGTTGCCCTTCCCGTCTGTTCGAAGGACGGGATCGTCGCACTCGCGGGGGCGACGTCGGTGGTGGGGTGCAAGTGTCGATCCTCACGTTCACCGTCGCTCGAAACAAGAACCAGGGTCCCGGAGAGCGATTTGCCGGTTTCACGCAAGCCAAACAGCAAGAAATGCCCCGAGAAGAGAGCGAAGAGAGTGAATGCCGTGCGGGCGACTCGACTGGCTCGGTGCGACCGAGATACCAAAGGTAGGGAAAATGGCCGTAAAATGAGCGCGACCCCACGGCCGGTCAGCCGATTGATATCAATCAAGGGCGGCCGTAGAAGGCTGCCGAGTGCCTGGAGCCCGGGGTTGGAACAAGCCTCAGGGGTGCGTGGCGCGCACGGTTCAGGAGTGGCGCCCGAAGAGGACCGCCGCGGACCAGGGGAGCAGGTTGCTGAAGGTTGCCAGTTGGTCCGCAGATAAAGTGCTGCGCAGCAAGGAGAGGCGGGAAGAACCCGTGTTGGGCAGCGACTTGGGCTGTTGCAGGCGTGGTTGGAGCGGAACTGTCAAATGGGTAGCGGCCGGCCTGATGTCGGGCGAACAGCAACGGGGGCTCGCTCGATTATAATAAATGAGGAGAATGGCAGCGAGTGTGACAACGATGCAATGCGGCAGAAGATGGGATACGGGAGACGCATGGAGAAGTTGGGGTGGTGAGGAGTCGAGAGGAGACGACCTGCCGCCCGCCCTGAATGAGGGGGAACGGGTGCCGCGATGCTGATGCTGGTCCCGCGCAGTCTTTACTTTTTCCAGCGGCCGACTAAGGTGCTCTCGTGTCGACGGTGGTGCATCCGTACATACCCCTTCCCTCATCCACCCACAGATGGCGATCCGCCGGACAAGCACCGGTGGATGGCGGTGGACGGCCGCGGATGGCCGCGGATGTATGGCAGGACAGGGCTCCAGCGGGAGCGAGAAACTTGGCGAGATGGGGAGAACGCAGAAGCTGAGGCACAGACACACCTGAGTCTGTGGTGGCGCTTGGCTGGCGCCGGAGACCAGGTACGTTACCTTAGCGTGGGAAACGGTGGTACTGATGGCCGAGCGCTCTGCACCTGCATGTCGCTTGGCGGAAGGTTCGAGACGGGCTCACCTCTAGCAAACACGAAACACCACGACGTGGCCTGCGGCGCAGACGGCAGACGGATCTGGCTCCTGGGCCATGCCGATCGAGGCAAGCCGTTCCCCGACGAGCGGTTCGAGGCTGGCCGGCCCGCCGGCCAGCCAGTCAGCACCGGTGAGGAGCGCGGTGCGGAATCCGGGGGACCCTGCGGCACCTCGTGCGTCACGTCAAGCCCGGGCTCGGTGCATTTCGAGGCTTCACAACTCACATCCTCTTCAGTATGCTTTCTTTTAGCTGTCAAGCCATGATGAGGATCATCTGGCGACACCTCGGCCCGGCGACACGGTAATTACTGATGACCGCGGCGCCGCCCAGTGGAGAAGCGCCACGGCAGTCTCACCATTTTGCTCCGTCGACGTGGTGCCCGGCTCAACCCGGAGGGGGGGACAAGCCGTATGCGAGATTGTGCATGCAGGTGATGCCCGGAGGCGAGCCGCCGTTTCGAGCCTTGATGCCCGCGATGCCCAAAGCAGCGCCGGGCCGCAAGCCTGCTCGCCGACTCGGGATCTACGCTGTCTTGCAGGCAAGACACGGGATCGCCAGCCGCGAGAGCCTCCCGACTCCCTCCCGTCCGCATCGCTCTTAGTTTCTTGCCGTCTTTCGCGCTCTTCCGACAACGGGACAATGGCAAATGGCACTCCCCGCCCGGCCTTGTCGATGCACCACCCATGACATATCTCGTCGTCTGCTTGGTTGCTTGCTTGGTTGCTGTGGCGTTGGGTCTCGTCACCATCGCACGAGCTTGGCCGTCGTCATACCTCCGGCTTCGCAGACGCCGGACTGGCTGGACGGCCTCTCGTGGGACGAGACTGCTGTACTACAACGTACGTATCTGTCATGGTGTGCGTGCTCGTCGGCTCCTTCGTTCGTATCGATGGCAAGTCGACTACAGGAATACTTGGGCATGGAATGCGGAGCTTCTCCCTGAACCGAGGTATGCGGCCGTGCCTCAAAAGTGTTCGCGCTCAAGTGAGTCCAGTCAGCCTCCAGTGTCCTCCCCTTGATGGCAGAAGACGACACCCAGAAATATCACTGCCTCGCATGCCGTATCTTGCCTTCTCTTGCACATGTGCGCTATCAGCACGCCGGGCTGCCCGTCAAAGTGCCGGTCCCGCGCGACAAGCGCAATCACGGTCACACGGCGCCAGCGAGATCCGCCGCAGACGACCCGCCCTCGGTCCCCCGGCTCTTCCAATGAGGTCCCGCGGCCGAGGTCCAGTTTGCAGGCCAATTCCTTGCCCACCGTCCCACGACGAGGCGCCAACCGCATGGTGAAAAACCAGCCAGGACTAGCCTAGCCCAGGCAGTGATACCGACGAGCACTGCCCATCATTGGATTGTGGTAGGGAATTGCGGGCTTATGTCGTGCTGCCGGCCCGACATTGGGTGACCGGTGTTTCCAAATCGGCAAAGACTCGGCCTGCCGTACACAAGCACCGCCGCATCCGATCTCTTCCTTGGTGCCATTTTCTGCACCGGTAGCTCTCAGTCTGGGTCTTCCAATTTAACGGCATTTTCTTTGCTTTGTTTTCGCCCTTCAATTCTTCGTTTTTGTTTTCACCCATGACGGGCTTCTGAGGTCTGTTGCATCCAACCCACCACCCCACCATCCTGGCACCACCTACCCTTCTCGGTACCTCACTTCGGCACCATGACGGCCACCACCAATAGACACGCGACCGCCTGCACGAACGGGACGAATGGGTCGGACCCCAGGCTGCATAGGGCTGGCGAGCTCGACGATGTAAGTCGCATTGTGCATTTTGTCTTACATCGCGAATCCTGGCCCGGGCTGACAATGCATGCTGCAGCTCCTCAGTGCCGTGCGGCAGCTCATTGTTCCCTTCGTTCAAAATGCGGATGAGGCCGCTCTGCATCGCGCAACGGGCGACGTGCCGCAGGATCTCGCTGGCCGTCCGCAAAATGTCCTCGTTGATACCCATAAGCCCGCAGAGCTTGCTGCCAAGTTGAAGTTCATCTTGCCCGACGAGGGCCGGGGTAAGGACGGCTTGCTGGAGGGCATTCAGAAAGTACTCAAGTACAGCGTCAACACTTGGGACCAAGGTTTCCTGGACAAGTTGTACGCAAGCAACACTCCTGTATGTGCTGCAGGCCACAACCCCGATGCATCCCTCCCGTGCTTACTCCGGACCAGGTTGGCGTGATTTCTGACCTCGTGCTCTCTATCCTCAACACGAATGTGAGTCTTTCCTAGATGAGCCCCATTGCCATCATTGTGCTAACCAGCCGCCAGCTGCACGTCTATCAAGTCTCGCCGGCCTTGACGGTGATTGAAAAGACCACGGCTCGTGCTCTGGCCAGCCGCTTCGGCTTCACCGGACCACACGCTGGCGGCATCACTTGCCAGGGCGGCAGCTCCTCCAACCTCACGTCTCTCGTCGTCGCGCGGAACACGCTCTACCCTGACTGCAAAACAACAGGAAACGGCAAGCATGACTTCGTCGTCTTCACCAGTGCCCACGGCCATTACTCGGTCGAGAAGAGCGCCATGATCTGTGGCATGGGCGATTCCAGCGTGTGGAAGGTTCCCGTGGATGAGAGCGGACGCATGAGGGCAGACAGCTTGCGTGACTTGGTGCTGCGCGCGAAGGAGCAAGGCAAGACCCCACTATACGTCAATTCGACGGCTGGGTCAACGGTGAGGGGTTCCTTCGACCCGTTTGAGGACATTGCGAACATCTGCAGGGAATTCGGCATGTGGCTGCACATCGACGCCAGCTGGGGTGGCCCTGTCGTCTTCTCAGCGCAACAACGGTGGAAGGTCAAGGGCTCTCATCTCGCCAACTCCATTACCATCAACCCTCACAAGATGATGAATGCCCCGACGACGTGCTCCTTCTTGCTGGGTCCCGACATGAGAATATTCAACAAGGCAAACAGCACTACCGCCGGATACTTGTTCCACGGCAACGCCGACGAAGAGATCTGGGACTTGGCCGACCTGACTCTGCAGTGCGGTCGACGCGGCGACAGCCTCAAGGTTGCGCTTGCGTGGCTGTATTACGGCGCCAACGGATTCGAGCGGCAGATAGACCACGCCTTCGACATGGCCTTCTACCTGTTCGAGCTGGTGCGGAAGACGGGCAACTTCGTCACAGTGTCAAACGACGTGCCGCCATGCCTGCAGGTCTGCTTCTACTATGCCCCGGGCGGCGTCCTATCCGACGATGCTGCCGCGAATACGGCAAACACCCAGATCATCGTCGAGAAGCTGATCCAAAGGGGGTTCATGGTTGATTATGCGCCTGGCGAGAAAGGCAGCTTTCTACGTGTTGTCGTCAACATTCAGACGCTACCGTCGACGATTGAGGGTTTGGTTAAAGCGATTGAAGAGCTTTCCAAGGAGCTTTCCTACAATTAAGTAGAATACATGTAGACATAGAGGGCTTGCGCCATGCGAAATGACGGATATAGACATACGCGACGAATGATGAATAGAACACACACTCTACACGTATATCTCTAACCGACTTTATTTGCTTGTTTTGGTAAACATTGAACGTTTTGCACAGTGGTTGTTGATGGGTCTTGGTTGAAGCTGGCATTTGGCTGGGCTGGCCGGACCCCTGCTGCAGCTTTGCCGATAAGGATCTTATCGTGGCCCAGCTCTGAAAATTTGGGCAACCTTCCGCTCGCAACCCAGCAGCGACCTCACCCCGCCGTGCCGTTACTTCGCGACAACCCAATTGAAGCACGAAAAGATGCCCAAGCCGCGAACGAAACGAGGGTCCGCTCGCGAGGAGCGCAAGCGCAAGCGACACGACCCCGATGATACCAACGAGTTCGAATCGAAGCGCCCTAGGCGGGCCGAGGGCGAGGAGGCCCACGACGAGAGCGGCTACCAGGTCGACGAGACGCTGCCTCAGAATGGGCCTGGCGAGACGGAGTTCTTTGGCATGCTGGCAGACGAGGAGCAGGAGTACTTCCGCCGAGCCGACGAGATGTTGGAGCTGAATCAGTTCCCCACGCCCGAGGAGCGCGACATGTTTCTCGACAACGTCTACCGCGAGGCGCAGGGCAAGGAACTGAAGCTGGCCAGCAGCCAGTCGTGCTCCCGCCTCATGGAGCGACTTATTCAGCTTTCCAACACGCCGCAGAAGAAGCGACTCTTCGAGGCCTTTGCCGGCCACTTCCTCTCCCTGGTACAGCACCGCTTCGCCAGCCACTGCTGCGAGGCGCTCTTCCTTCGATCCGCCGGGGTGGTCACGCAGGAGCTGGCTGGTTTTGTGGGCTTCGTGGTCGACACGACGGGCAAGGATGGTGAGCAGGAACAGGAGCCGCAAGCGTCGATGGAAAGCCTGTTCCTCGCCACACTGGACGAGCTCGAGGCCAGCTTGAGCTACCTCATTACGGACCGTTTTGCCTCACACACCTTGCGGGTGCTGCTTCTGGTTCTCTCCGGCCGGCCGCTTGACGATGCATCGGTGAAGACGCTGATGAAGAGCAAGAAGAAGGAGAACATTTCGGTGGCGGGATCTGCTGCCGCCGATGAACAAAACCAGGGTTTGCGATCCGTGCCCGAGTCTTTCACCTTAGCCGCCAAGAAAATCATCACCGACTCCACTGCTGGCATGGACGCAACGGGGCTGCGAGTGTTGGCAACCCATCCCATCGGCAATCCGACGCTGCAGCTATTACTGGAGCTCGACATGACGCTAAACAAGTCCGAGGCAAAGACAGAGTCGTCGCAGCCCTCACTGCTGCTACAGCTCCTCCCCGGCGCTCCCAAATCTCTTTCTGACGGATCCTCGGAAGCGTCAGAGTTTGTCAATGGCATGATCTACGACCAAATTGGCTCCCGACTGATCGAAACCCTAATAACGCATTGCCCTGGCAAGATCTTCAAGACTCTCAACCACAACATCTTCCTCCCGCGCATACAAGGATACGTTCGCAACGATATTTCCTCCTACTCCGCCATCAAGGTCCTGAATCGACTCGGCAAGGACGATTTGGTCGAGGCTGTCGACAAGATTGCACCCACCGTCCCTCAGCTGGTTGAGAAGATGAGGTTCAATGTCCTTAAGACGCTCTTTGAGCGCTGCGCCGCTCGCGGCGTTGGGGATGAGATCAAGAAACTCATGAAGGGGCTTAAGGAAGGTTGTGGCAGCCAGCCAGCCGACTTGGTCACCACTCTGTGCTGCTTAGCGGATGAGAAGAAGAAGTCAAAGGACGTTCAACAACTCGCGCGCAACCAATACGCCATCCAATCACACGGTGCCCAGCTGCTGACTGCTCTCTTGTCCATTCCTGGGCCCTCAAAGGGCGTCCAGGAAGCCATCCTCGCCCTGCCGTCCGACCTTCTCATCCGTGTCGCCACCACCTCGATGCCTACCGTCACCCTCCTCACCACAGCTCTCACCACTCCGTCCGCGAACTCCCTGTTTCAGAAGTCGATTGTCAGCACTGTCACACCGCACATATCTGAGCTCGCGACGTCACAATTTGGACACAACCTCATCAACACCATTGCCGAGCTCCCCAGCAAGGGCAAGGACCTCAGTGTGCCGGCCCATATGAAGGAAGCCATCATGCAGAAGCTAGGCGCACACGAAGCAGAACTTAGGGAATCTTGGATGGGCCGCAGCGTGTGGCGGAATTGGAAGGGCGACATGTGGAAGACGAGAAGAGGAGACTGGAAGGCATGGATGAAGGAAGTAGTTGCGCCGCAAACTCAGCAACACCCCTTGGGTCAACGGGGGCAGGACATGACAGACGGGAAGAAGCACTACAAGGACAAAAAGCACAAGGACAAACAACGCGAATAGCAGAGATGTGGGATATATCTGACGATACCCGACTGATTAAATGCGGATATTACCACTGCGGTGCTTGCGGACTTGCTTTTGCCTTCCCGGTGATGTTGATCGATGTCAAACTCAGTCCATGTTTTGCCAGGAATGTTCGAGAACATAAATGGTCTCTTTTCTTACTGTCATGGGTTGTGACTCAAAACCGTCTCTTGCCCTTATTCAAGTCGTTTTACCACAGAAGAATTTATCTGCCACTTACTATCATTACATACGTTTACTTGACCATCTTGAAAGACCACTTGACGCGTTTCTCGGCCAGTTACCATTGCCTTGTTTGCCTGACAATGACAGCCTGCCAACCAGCTGTGGCTCGACAGCTGGCAGACACTCCGTCACCCCTACAACACACACCTGTTCGCACCCCCCTGTATTGGAAACAACAACTGTTCAACACTAGCCCTCACTCTTCATTTCTTTCTTCCTTGCACCTCCTCAACTATCGCGAGAAAGACATTTCGCAAGAAACACTCCCCCATCGCGTTCCACGCCTGCCATCAGCTAGTCCCGTCACTTCCTTTGTTCTAAACTAGGCTCATCAACCACAACAACTCAGAGAAACCTCCCAGCGAGATGGGTCGCAGCGGCTATGATGTTTCGGGGGCAGCTCCAGGATCGGCTGCCCATAACGCGAGTCTGCGAGCAAGGGCCAGACGCGCAGGTAGCTCCACCACGAAGGAGAACATGAAGTCTCCTTCCACCTCACCCATCCCTTGTGTGCCAGAGACTAAACCAAATGACCCCGTCAAAGGTCTCTCCGACATAGACGCCACGCCTCGGGCGTCGAAAATGAACCCTCCTGGCTCCCAGGCTGCCGAGCCCGGTGCCGGGATGTCTACTCGCGAGCTGGGTTCTCCTAGCGCTCCGCGAGCTGCCATGATTGCGCCCCAGCATAGCCAGAACATGGGCCAGGCTTTGAACCAAATCCACCCTCAGCCAGCTCAGACTGGAAGCTACCAGGGAAATCCTCAGGGATTTCGTGGTGGCTCTCGACCAAACTTCGGTCATGGAATGCCAGGCATGGGCCCGGGCAACTTCTTCATGCCGCAGGTTGATTGCGGTCCCGCCATCCCGAGCGCGGTGGCTGCTGGATATCGACCCGTCATCCCAGATGAAGTGTCCATTTTCACCAACTCGCGAGTTAATGCCGCTTCGTCCGCGACTGGCTACGCCCCAGCGGCATTCAACTACAATGCACCCAACGCCGCCGCCAACAGAGTATCATATCCCGAGCAGCAGAGTGTGTTTCCAACAATGCCAGCCACCCCTGCAGTTCCCGCTCCTGCCCCGGCCGAGCAGACTGGCGACCTGCCTGTGATTAAGGAAGAGCCTACCGAGGACGTCGACATGGCTGACAGCGGCGCGTGGCCCGGTCACGCTCCGAACCAGTCCTATGGGAACTGGGGCCCAAACCAGTGATAGTGATGTTCTCGAATGCCTAACTTTTCCTTGTTGCTTATGTCGACACATTGGACGAGAATGTTGTGCAGTGACTGTCCGTCCTGTCTCGCGCGTTGACCATCTGAGCCGTTGAAGTGCTCGTCGACGCCACTGCGGAGAAAGGCAGAAGATTCATCCCGTGAAGTACTGAGGTATGTAGACTCTCGTTTATGGATGATGATGAATTGAACTAACAAGAGATAGAGCAATTGATGCTCGGAGTCAGGGTCAGAGGTGCCAGAACAAGTTGCTATACCCGTTGCTGAACAGCGGCTCAATGCCGTGGAGAACATTACTGAGCTGGTCACGGAAGACGGTGTACGGATCATGAAAGTGAAGTGATATCTGCCATAGCTCAGTTCTATATTGAATTGACTTGATGGGTCCTTCGACTACATCTGACTAGAGAACCCAGCCAGAATAGACAAAGGCTGTCGTGCCATACTGCAGTACTTCGACTGATTTGCATTCCCAATTCAATCCACTTGTCTCAACTATCAGCCTATTTTCCAATTTCCCACCATTACTCTTGTTTTCGTCTTTTGACGATATCCCAACGTCTTGCGCTAACCCCTCTCCCATCTCCTAGAATACCATGCTTTTCATCGAGGTCATACTTGAAAACTTTTGTTGTCAATTTTGTAAATGCATCAAGATCAGCCAAAATAGTCTTCATAATCCGAGCTATGTTATTTCCAAACATGAATTGCACCACCCTAAAATCGTATTGTCTGGTACAGGAAAGAGCCGTTTCCTCCTCATTCATATACCACCTTGATACTATGAGAAGAAAGGAAACACAAATTTTCTCCATCTCTAGCATCCAGCAGGCAGAGCGCCGTCATCAGTGGCAGTGTTGTAGAGGTCCAACTCGGCTTGGCGGCGGCGGGTGAGCCCAGGGAGAACTCTGCCGCCGGCTTTATTCCATTTGGGAAGCTCGACGGCGACAATGTCGTAATTGCCAGCATTGAGGCCCTGAATGAGGTCCGAATTGCTGGCAGCCGGGCAACCAACATTGAAGGACCAACTGACGAGGGCACCGTACTGGTTGGCGTTGAGGGTCACCGACGACGCGGTCGCGTACGTGATGCAGCTCTCGGCAATCTTGACGGCATGTCAGTACTCGACATGATGATGTTGGTCTGATTGTGGACTTACGCTCATGTCATCGCTGAGGAGCGACTTGCCATCTTCCTCGGAGAGCGGAATGGGGTACTGCACCTCGCCACAGCCGGCTTGTTGGCATAGGTGGCCGTAACCGACGGTCTCCTTGCCCGCTGCGTCTGTATCTGTCATTCGCAAGGAAATATTAGCCCTGAGGTTTTGGTTTTTTTTTTGCAGAGATTTGAGCGAAAATACTTACAGACATCAGGAATGAAGCTTTCAAACCCTGCGACGAGATCAATCGTCGCTTGGTTAGCTTTGGGGACGGTGCAGCTGTGGACGCGAGAGGCTGAACCGAGAAAGAAGATAACGGCGGCTTGGGTGGATACGCGGACCATCCTGGAGGTGTTTTGTTGTTTCTTGCGCAAGAAGTTGTACAACAATGCTCAGAATCTTCAGTAATATCGGTGATGATGTTCAATATTCAAATGAGGCTTTCAATGAACATTTATAGACAGTCGAGGTGCTTCTGTCCATGGCCTCACTACGTCACATGTTCGCCTTCAAGGCTGAATCCTGCGATTTTATGTGGTTGAATGGCTTCTAGGCCCAAGGCCGGCCTTGGGTCCTGAAACCACTGCCAATCACCTCTTATGTTCCCCGAGCGATTGCATTTATGTAAGGGTTGCAATGGTACATGCAGACTGCCATCGTGCCGCCGCATGTTTCCTGATCAGATCAGTGACGGATCCCCGACCTGGTTGGACGCAGTGCAGGTCGGTGTCGTGAGGAGGAAGTGATAGTCGCTGCAAAACCGCACGGACGAATGATTCACCGGAAAATTAGTGTGCTGACCAGCTATTAGCCATTCCCATATTCAGCTAGCTATCTGCTGCCAAGCTTGGAGGCTTTTGGGCTACAAGATGAGCTTCGCAGGGTCTAAGCCGATGGCGGAAACATACGTCAGAGACGCTGCATTTCTCCGGCTGTTTCTCCGTGGTGCAATGTTACTCCATCGTACTCCTTGCAGATTGTAACTATTTAGCTACGGTGACGGGAGGTAACCCCTCAAATTGACCGTGTAGTTGTGGGTTGCGGCGGCTTGGGTCAGCGACGTCACTAACAGCTCTTCCGTTCTTGTCTGCTGGAATTTGTCGGCCATCCGTCTCAGTCAAATACAACTACCTCCTGGGTCCTCGATGTCTTGAGAACCTTGAGTGAATGCGGCAGTTAGACGATAGTTGACGAGAATGAACGCCGACTCAAGCGAGCCTCCTGTTGGCACGCAAGTGTCAAAGCTCTCTATCTTCGACCGCAATTAAAGCAGTGAGCGAGATGTACATAGGCAATTCCGTGCAAATTTGGGCGCAGAGACGAGCTGCTTCTTCCAGCAGGGGATATTTTCTGAGCTGAAAGCCAAAGCGCAGGGACCTTTCAGCTCGTTTCCAATCGGTCCTTCCAGGCACCGTCTTCGCATGCAAGTATCATTCCGAACAGCTATTTTCCCGCTCAAGGACCCTAATTCTCCGCGCAATACAGCACTCAAGCCGGGGTTTCCCTCCCAATGATCGACGTCTTCCATTGTCATTGCCAACATTGCTCCGCCTGGTGAAGAACAACGGGCACTGGCGACCACTCCAAAATTGGAGCGTTGTCACATCAGAAATCCTTTGAAGGGAGCGGTATTTCTGAAGCCCAATGAGCCGCGCTTTGAGAAAATGTATGTCTCTATTCATGGTAGCTTCGGGGCTGAGACGAAGAAAAGTACCGAGCAAAGACAGCACGATGCGCGTCCATGGTGTCTATTCATGCTTTTCACTCCTAAGCTGCGGTAATTGTCTCAAAAGCTCTGGTTAATGCGAACTTTTGTCGCCCCAGTTGCCCGAGAAATCCTCTCAATGCTTCGATGACTCTTATGTCGCATGCACTCATATCGGGTACTTGGAATGGAACAGTAGCTGTACTGTGCACTTTGGCCTAGAGATCAGGAGCCCCGCAGGCCGCGGGTGGGGCGGGAATTGTCAGAGTCCTCATCGGCGCGGTTACCACACTG
Source organism: Albophoma yamanashiensis (assembly GCA_001600555.1). NCBI lineage: Eukaryota > Fungi > Ascomycota > Sordariomycetes > Hypocreales > Ophiocordycipitaceae > Albophoma > Albophoma yamanashiensis. Next base: position 1,303,644 of record BCKH01000003.1, read on the forward strand.
GGCACTTCTTGGTTGCGCTAGATGCATGAGGGAAAACGCCTCATGCGCACCATGTGAGACTACTCGTACTGCCTCTTCACTAGAAATGAACCCCTTCCTGCGAAAGGCTCGGGCCGACGCAGCCTGGCACCCGGTCGGCCTTGCTTCCTCGTTCCCCGACCTCGGTGTAGACGGCGACGTCTCCCGAATAGCGCCAAAATGCAAAGCCTTCAAGGTTCCCGCGGCAGATGGCTCCAGCGAGCCAGAAGCGGCTGTCGAAGCAGACCTTGACCTGCCAGGAGACCTCAAAGATCAAGTCCTCGTGTTCAAGTACAAGGGCAAATTCCACGCCACCGACCATGTGAGTTCAGCGTTGAGAGATCAACCGAGCCATGCTGACTCTCCACCTCGCAGGAATGCCCTCATCAGTCGTTTCCCCTTTCGCAGGGAAGCCTCTTCGATATTGAGGACTTTGGCGTCGTCCTCAGCGCTGGGCTCACTTGCCCCAAGCACGGCTGGTCCTTTGACATATTCACGGGGCAATCAGACCGGGGCAGCTACAGACTCAAGGTGTGGGAAGTGCAACTGCGTGACCCCCTGACGTCTACCGGTGAGGCTCCTGAGAGCACCGAAAAGGAGGTTTGGGTTCGACGAAAACAGCGCATCGGCTAAGGTGGCCGTTTTGTCCCTACTTACAAGACTTCATTTTTAATAGCATAGAAGCGTCGTTTGGTGTTGTTTTTTCTTTACGATGTACGAACTCTAGAACATTATAGAAATGTATACTCTGCTTCCCAGCAATGTCACAGTACCAGTCAACTAGCTCGCCTCAGTGATACCTGCATCAGGGAGAGAGTCTGGGTGGATGTCGTTCTATCAGTCGCGAGTTCCTCCTTTCTTGATTACAAGCATTCGCTATCCCGCCTAGAGCGGCGAAGTCTGCTTCATGTATGCTGCGGGATGATGTATTACAGACTTCAACTGGGTAAATCCATAACGTGCAACGCCTTCCCGCCCGGCATCCGTCCGTCATACAAGCACAAAGCGCTTTGGATACTTGGGAGGCAATATCGCCGGTAGACGCAAGAATTTGAATTAGGCTGGAAGCCTCACCTTTCAGCACAAGACGTCTACTATCAAGAATAATATTTTGCGAGTCAAGAGCGCCTCGATTCTATGCTAGGTAAATTGAATCGCATGCCTGAGTTTAGATAGTTCCCTCGCGACACAATATAAAATATTAAAGTGCATACTATATAGTAATAGTCTAAACTAAGAGATAGGTGGGAAGGGAGTCAAGAGTCCGATTGCTACCACGTATGACTAATGAAGGATCACCAGTTCTAGAGACCCAAAGTCTCCATATATGTCTGTCCGCTACCTCGAATTCATTGGCCTTCCTGCTCTGATTTTCTTGTTTTCTGATCTTGCGACTGTACAAGCCCCGCAGCAAAGCAGTTAAACGAATATAAAATGAAGGTTAGAGCTGGACGTGCTTTAAACCTGAGTATTGTCGTCTCTCCAGAACCGAGCGCCCTGTTCCTTGACGTCTGAGGAGCTTCCTAGAATCGGATGCCTTCATCTTTGAACTGAGGGTCCCTCTTGAACCGGATGCCTTCATCGTTGAACTGAGGATTCCTCTTCCACCGCATGCCTTCGCCGCAGAGGATAGGGTCATCATCTTTGCATTCCTCATCCTGCTTTTCTTGCTGGATTTCCTCGTTTGACCTCTTTGCGCAATATCCTCTTGCGTCATAGTCCCTCCACTATAATGAATTAGCCAAACTTCGCGCCTACAGGTACGTTAAGTCGATGTTGCAAGACGTACACTATCACCGAAGCAGGTAAGGCCCTCGCAGCACGGGTTGCCTTCGAAGCAGCCTCGCCCTCGCTCAGAGATACAAACGCCCATGCGGGCCTTCAGCTCGGGAGGCGGAGTCGGAGTGGCCATGGCCAGACCGACTACGATAGAGAAAACGATTGCGTAACGCATATTAATGAATGACAGCAGCGTGAAATGGGAGATGTGAAGGTGCAACTCAAGTAGAAGATGTATGTTGATCGAGAATATTATTTCAATGGACAAGCTGTCGATATATATACATCTTATATTTCTAATCCCCAGCACCTTTTAGAATGGCCAGTAGCGTGGCTCGTATTCGCCGTGTTCAAGGGAATGAAGTGGGATCATAATTTGGCGCAGCGAAGCCAGGATCTGCGTGGGATAACGCTGAAGCGGCGTCGTCTACCTTGCCCCGGTTAGGCAACAAATATCTTTGAAGATGTTTTAGTTGATATTACTTGAATTTTTCATTCCCGAAGCATAATGTAGCTTCTGAAAGAATCTTGTATGGGTTCGTCCACATCACCCGTCTTACTAGTAGAATTGTAACGATACTGCAATGCACAAAATGCAACCGGAGGTCTACATGTAGTCTCCTTACTCGTATACTAATATTATCAACTTGGCGAAATATTCTTAGACGTGCAGGGATAGTTGAGATCACCTACTCGTATGGAGAATGGTGGCCCGTGACCGCCTACTCCCTTGTCAAAGGGATGCACGCGGTCTGATTTATGTTGCCATACAATGGGGCGTATAACGTTTCAACGCGCAAGCATATAATACCATTGTATGTATTATAGTGCAATGGCCTATACGCGGGTGTAGATCATATTAGGGGTGTGGGTATGACGTGACGTACTACCGATGAAGTTTGTTATTCAAACCACTGAGTGCGATAATACGCAAGTCAACGCCGCAGATCTCCAAGCGTTGTCTTGGCAGCCCTAGACTCACGATCCCGGGCCAATAGTTGATACTGGCTCCATATGATTGCCAAATCCTTTATTCTTGAGCTGTTACCTCCCTGAACCGGAACTTGTGCGGATGTGGCGAGTGCTGGACGCCTCCTGAATACGAATCCCCGACATGAGCTGTCGTGAGCCTTGGCGCATAGATCATTCTAGCGTAATATTTGAAGCGCCATTCATTGAAACTTTACATGTGCATCTCTCTCCGCGCCGTAAATGCACATGCCCTGAGCGTTCCTGCATGCGTTGCATGATGCGGCCTACGATGTCAACGATGAGAGCAGCTGTCTCTGGGATAACCACATCCGTCATCATTGCAGATCGAATTCATGGCATCGCGATGTCGAGCCTAGTGTTTGCCCCACACGTCCCTTCCACTCAGGCGACTAATGGGCTGATGTACGGACTTACCGTAAATTTCACATGTTTTGATGGGCACTGTCCGCTACTCCGTAGTTGAAATTGACTGGCTACCGGGAAAGCAACTCCCCTCCTAGGGTGTTGTTGTAGATTGCTAGCTGGAGACGTACCTACCTAACCTCCCAGGCCCTCTGCTTCCCTGGCCCTTCGATGGCTCACCAGCCTATTCGAGCAAGCAGGTTACGTACCCCGCTACTCCTAAATGACTTTCGATCGGGGTTCTGGCATTTTAGGCGCCGGTATCAATTAAATGCACTCGCCCATACGCCAGGAAGCGGAAGTCGTCACCGTGTAGTATCACACCTTGCACAGTCTGATGAACCAAAATGTCACTATTTCCCCTAACTGAGGCTTCTCGGCGGTCAATAAAACACGCAACTACTACACAATTACGGTGCCCGTCAACAGATCAATAAGAGCCTATCCATCGACCTCACTCGCCGTCCCAAATCACCTTCATCGCGGTAGGGAACGGCCATACACCACCCCCATCCTCCGTCATGAAGACGCCGGTCCCTTGTGGCCCAGGAATTCTCTTGAGCTCTCCTTGTGGACCAGGAACCCTTCTCAGACCCTTTTTCCGGAAAACGGCTCGGAACAGCTCGACCAGCGCCACTTCGCTGACTTCCCGACCCAACTGCAAGTACGGCTCGGCACCATAGTTGATGTATGAGTCGAGGGGCCGCCGTGGGTCAATGTTGTCAGGGTGCCTCAAGTTCTCATCCTCGCGAGCGGTGGGGGCAAGGGAGACAAAGACACGGTCCCCGGGCTGGATCCTGGTCTCGCGGCCGTTGTCATCGGTAATGGTGTCAGCGGCAACAGCTAGGCGATAAATGCCAGAGGGGCCGGCCATGCGGACTCCTTCCATCGCGTAGCCAAGCAATAGGGCGTCCGTCTCGTCAGTCGATGGCTCTGACGCGATGCGGTGGATGGTCTCGATGTGCGGCTGGCCCTGGGGGGACAGGTAGAAGTCTACTGCTTGGGCAAACTGTTGAAGGGATCAGTTTTGGTCTTCCTGACTCATTTCCACACACACCCCGTATGGTTTACTTACCAACTGAGCCTCATTGGGCACCAAAGCACTCGCAGTCGGGATAATCTGGTCCCACGTAATCTCATACGGTTTCAAGCCCGCCCTCGACAACCCCTTGATCAAGTTGACGCCGTACATTGGCAAAGTGCCATCCTTTGGCTTGCCGGTGAAGAAGCCACTAATGCCTAACGACGTGCTAAGCTTGACATTGGTCTCGACAATGCTTCCGAGCTGCGACGCCAGCTTCCTAGCTTGCCATCTTAGCGGCAACGACTTGACGGGGTCAAGGTCAACGAATATGGACGCAAAGATGGTCGACAGCGCCATGTACAGCTCCTGTTCGGAGAAGACGCCCTTGGGGTTCTCCTTGGATTTGAGAGGCAGGTTGAACATCCTTGCGATAAAGTGTGTGTGAGCCAAATTGCCCAGGTCACGTACAACGTCGCAATGGGTCTTTCCTGCAATCCTGTGCGACTTCTCCGCCATCAGACGCTGGGCAGTCATCGCGTAGAAGGACTTAATGGATGCCTTCCAGTTATCCTTGATGAGGAGTGGGCCCAAGTGCTCACGGTGCTCAGACCGGGCAGAATCCCGACGTTCTCGGCCCATGAGGCTGTCCAGTCCGTCCTGCCAGTCCACAGGGTACTTTTCGTGATTGCCAAGAACATATTTTGCGGCAGCGTATGAAGACACATGAACCAACGGCCTGATGAAGTGGGGGCGGTCAAAGTTGAAAAGCTGTACTCGGCCAAGATTTGTAAGAATCTTGTGGTTCTCCGACGGAATGACCATGGGGTAGTGGGCATACACGGAATGCCGTTCGAAATGGTTCGGGAACGCCCGCATGAATAACTTGTAGAAGCCGCATCCGTGGTTGATGTTGAAGTCGTAGTTTGCCTCATTGTAACCCCACTGGGTCAGGTAGCCCGGGTGGTAGTCTGTCGTGTAGTACCTGTCGCCTCGGACGAGGGACACCGCATCGGAGAGGATGACACGGGAAATGGTGTACGTGGGGGTGATGCCGACGCCCGGGACCATGGGTGTCTTCATCTCCTCCGCGACAAGGCCTGGGTACAACTCTACGTGGTCTGGGTGCTGGTAGAGATTTCGCAGCTGGTCGGCGACTTCAGGATCCGAGTTAATTTCCTCGAAAGTGTCATACGCCTTGAGGCCAAAGTGCTTGCGGAACTCGTTCAAGCCAGCGAGGTTCCACTTCCTACCGCGAATGATGCCCAGCATCTCGACTGGCTTCATGATTCGCGGTACGTTGCGTGCACCGAAGGCGCCGCCGGGCTGCTCAATGGCGGTAGCAAGACAGTTCACCAGCTCATCGTCGTTGAAGCGACCGTCGGGCCCGCGTTTGAATCCCCCGAATGTTCGCTGCCCCGGGTCCTCCGGCATGCTCTTCTCAAACTTCATGACCGCGGCGATCAGCGTCTGCACGTTCATTTCGCCGTAGTTGTCTCCGAGAAGTTGCTTGTAGAAGTTCTGGATCCATTCATCGTCCATCTGGGAGATGCACGAGTGCCAGCGGTAGCAGAGATTGAACTCGGCCGACACGGCATTTCCGACACCACTCTCGGCACCCTTTGAGGTTCCCACGGAGACGCCCATCTCCTGTCGGGGATCCAACGTCCATGACGAGTCAATGCGATTCAAGTTGATGATGTTCCTGACATAGTCGATGAGGGTGATATTGATATACAGCCCGGAAGAGACAAGTCGGGCTGTCTGGAAGAGGTCCTCGTCGTACTTTTTCCAAGCAGCTGCTGCCGCCTCCTCTCCCAGATTTGGTTGGGGCTTGGGAAATCTGTTGCCTTCGTTGATGGTCGCCAGGTTTCCAGCGATGTAGTTATGGAAGCGATTAAACATGACTAGAATGATGCAGACGCCAGGCGGATTGGCGATGAGTCGCTTGTCAGCGAAGGTATCGGGCTTGATCAAGCCATCTTTAAACGTTCGAATGGAGTCAATTGCCTCTTTTGTGTTCCCGTACAAAGGGGATAGATCGAGGTACGACGACGAATCGTTTTGGTTTCCGTCCTTCATGTTGGTCCAGAACAAGTCTGCGGCACATCAGTCATCATTTAGCCAAGGACGCTCCTCAACACCCCTCTTACCATGAATAACAATGGTAGCCCAGTACCACAATATACTTGAAACATTGTTCGGATTCTTTTTGAAGCCATCTCGTGCCATGACGGCTTCGTATATGGTCTCGGGGTCGGGCAAAGCGGTGAGGTTCTTCTTTCCGGGCTTCACTGTTCGAGAGTACGGCGTGCCTGCAGCTCCGAGCTTGGGAATCAGAGGATTCTATGAAGGAAAAATCAGTCGCAAGGTTCATTTGCACAACACTTCGATTGGCAATGCGCTAACGTTATATGATCCGTCCGGCTGGCGATAGCGAAACTGGTCTCCCATGTAAAGCAGCGGTGGATGGTCCAATGAGTTCCACAACTTGTCAATAAACGCGTTGGTGAGCAACTCTTGCCTTGATGAGTAGTTCGGCATTGTGGCCACCAGCTGAATCGTCCGCTCCATAATCATTGTCTTGTCGTCAGATTGGGTTTCTCCCTTGAGTTTCGCAACGATGATGTCTTTAAGAGTCTTAAGGTCTGCTTCTGTTAGCACTATGCTCAGATGAGTAGCCTGTGTGAGGGTACATTCCTCCCCATCCGATGCTGCGGAGGTCCTGACCCAATCCGGGCCGCTTGACAATTGTTCGATAAGAGCCGTCTCCCATCTCGGTCGGAAGAGGCCGACGTGATGCTTGGCGAAATTGTGACAGAGACCATTTTTCGCTAGCCTGGCTGGACGCCGTTTTCTGGCTGTCGTACTTCTTGCCATTTGATGAGCGGCTGCTTACTCCATTCTGCTGAGTTCCATTAGAATAGATGCCATTCTGGGCACCGTTCTGGACTCCATTCTGGACTCCATTCTGAGCGCCGTTCTGAGCGCCGTTCTGAGCGCCGTTCTGGCCCCCCTGCTGCCTCGCGGTGCCTGGCGACATGTTTGAAGGTCCCCGTAATGTCGGGCGCAAAGTTCGAAATTCGGTAAAAGTTGGAACAACGTCGCACGCGAGAATGGGAGGACCAGCCCGGTCTTATCAGTGGCAGCACAGGTTCTGTCTCAGCCGAATGGTGATAATAGCACGCCCTGAGCTTTCCATGACACCGATGCAATGCCGGCTGCATCTACATCTACATCCGCACCGTATACCGTACAACTTTGGAAAGCTCTCCACGGGGAGCCAATGGCCATCGATGTATTGCGGACAGCTAACTCAAAGCAGTGCTGATCGACGCCGAGGGCCAGCTACAGGTCTTCCGAGGTTACGAGTATCCTCCGTACGGACCACCGTAGATACTTTGTTCGACGCAAGCCTCGAACTGACTCTGCATCTGATCTTCTTCTCTTCGGTAAACCGTACCGGGCTGTACTGTACGACCGGGGTCGTAATTGGCAGCACATAACTGGACAGTTGCTGGCCACCCCCAGCCATTTGTCGCAATCGGCCAACGGTACGCCCTGCAACGCAGCATGCACCGGCGAGTAAAAGCCAATAACAAAAGCAACTCGCAACGACGTGGCGTTCAGCAAACCAAAAGTAAGTGTTACACACGCCAAGGCTTGAATATTGACTGGGGGCGTGGGTTGAGGAAGTCTTATTGAGGGGGTTGTTACTCCGCATTCGCGGAAGGCATCTTCGGCAGAAGCAACGCGGCCCCATAGTTAACGAGTGGGCGGCACACGAGTTCGCGTTCCGCATTGTGTGTAACGGCGGCCCGTGCCAGTGTGATTGTGCCGTTGCTACGAGCACGCCGGAATGGACAGCCGGCAGACAAGGTGTGTGATAGCCAACCCGACCTGAAGTCTCATCAGCTGTCGTCGTCGATCCATTAACAATCCGTAAATATTATGAAGTAATTTTATACTCTCATGTCCCGGAAGAAGGGGTTCCCGGCTACTACGGGACTCGGTAGTCAAGTGTTGATCGCCCGGTCGGTCGTGGATTGCGATTCTTCCAGAGAAGCAACATGAACACATCCAGAGACCGGTTTTCGACGATGGAACTTACGGCTCGTTTGCTCGGCATTCTCGTCATTCAGAGACGCATTCATCCGCTCCACAATCTCTGGCGTGACATCGGCTGCGAGCAACGAGATTCGAGCCATTGCTCCTGCAGGAGATGGTGAGGTGCAGCCGTAAACCCTCAGTTGTTCTTGGTAGCGTACCATGCATTCAGCTATCCTGCAGGAGTTTCTTTTCGGAAGCAACAGCGTAGCCATTTGTTGTCACCTCGGCAGCTGGGGTCAAGACGCCATCGCGCCATGGGCGCAGGCTTGGTGCGGGCCGTTCAGTCCCAATTGAGACATGCGACAGCCACCTGCGTCCCGCTCGAGCAGATCATTGCTCTTTATGCCCCGTCTTGCAGACTCGATGGCCAAGATTGGCTACCGCGTCTTGCGTGTCTACCTGAAGATACTGCTCGTACGTACGTAGGTATATGCCACGACTCAGTACGGAGTATCCGTAGACGCAAACAATAGTACGGAGTGCACCAGTCTCTCTTTGTATTGCTAGCTTTGGTCTCGGTGCTTCTCTATTCCGTTGCGTGAAGGCTTGCGACAGGCAAACGCTTCTCCACCAGCTGCCTCGGCATCGCAGAGCCAGACGTCTACCAGCCAATTCAGCTCAGATGCCCTCCCTGTGTATCCCAACCAATGTGGCATGGTTCCTCCGCACATCAGAGGCCGTACAAAGTAGTCGAGCCCGTGTCAGAAACAAACTCGAGCTAGTTTGCAACACTTCAGCCAAGGTTCGTTTCATTCCAGCAAGGGGCTTAGCAAGTTGCGCATCGTTATGTGGCCATGACATGGCTTGTTTCCTTTTTTCTTGGGCTGGCATTCTGCTCAAAGCCCGTGTTAGGTTCTAACCGGCCAGCGTACTCAAAACTGGGGAAATTAGTGTTCCTTGGCCTTAGGTTCCAGCTTGGGGGGTGTCCTTCCGTGACCCAAACCCATTTTTACTTCGTTCGTAGGTCCTGCACGTAGAAAGGCATCTTATCGCTTTCGTACACGTGGCCATTCGGGTGCTCCGTCTCTCGGTAGATGTTGTCAATCGAATGCTGATGGAAGTTATCGTGGTGTTTGCAGTCCAAGATGTGATCCAACCCAGGGGGGTGCGTAAGCCGGAAGATTCCATACCTAGGGTACGCGGCACGTTAGTACAGCTTTCAACTCGGGGTTTCCACACAGAAGACGTACGATGGCTGGAAGCGGGGAGCGCAGACGATGGCAATGCTCTCTGGCATCATGACTTGGTAACCAGCATGCGTGTGCAGATCTCGCGAGCTCATGAAGCACGTCTGCGTCGGGTGGGTGTGAATCCATCCTACCACCAACAGGTCCTCGCTTGCGCAGTAATCGAAGATGGCACCTTCATTCTCCGTCTCGCAAGTGTCGGACGTGCACTTCTGATCGGGTATGAGAAGGCACCTCACGAATAGGGCGTTGTTTACTGGTGTTCCGCAGAGAATGCCGCACATTTCCAGCCCTGCTCGAGTGTTCTTTGATGCGAGATCGAGAAACCTGGATCGAAGCGAAGTTGGGATGAAGACGGAGCGAATCGGATCGCCATTCTCGAGGTAGGCACCTGGCTTGAAAGCGAGCCGCTCCTTTCTAGGGAGCGGTGGTCCACCCGTTGGGCCATTTGGAGGGAGAAGGGTCTGCTCAGGTGCCGTGGAAGGAGAGGGTGCACTGTCACCAAGAGGCACCTTGCGTGGAACCGCAGGCATAACGACACCCGCGTCTGACGAATGAACCAACTTCCCAGTCTCTTCCGGAGATAGCAGACCTTCCTTGGGTGGCCGGCTCGGAGCAGGCATCGAGGGTGGCTCCAGCAGACCCTGAGGGCCCTCATATGCGACCGTTTGCGGCTTTGTGATGGAGGGATAGTTGTATCGACCCGCAATCACTTCACGGTCCGACGCGCGATCTCCGGGCCTTCTCTCATCGCCTTCGTCCTGCCGACTACGGTTCAGCAGCCTCCTGGCCGCCTCCATCTGTCTCTGCATGTCGTCCTCTCGAGGACCCCGAGGTCTGCCGTCGATGTGAGCTTTCTGATCGAGATTCCGGGAGGCTCGCAACTCTCGTCTAGCCTGATCCCTTCGGGCCAGTTCCTTCTGAGCCAAATCGACGGCCAACTCTTGGTGCTCGGAAGCATCCAGGACGTTTGCATGGCCGCCCAAGCTGGGATCCCGCGCTGCGAAGGCTGCATAGCTCGACGGAGCATGCTGACGCTCACGCTGAGCGGATTTGGCCGAAGCCATTCGCTCCCATTCTTGGTATTCGGCTTCGACGACGGGCTTGATGCGCTCCAGGTTGCCGAGCACGGTGTCGATGCGCTTCGCCAACGGCTTGAACACTTCTCGACTGCCTGGGTCCTTGAACTTGGGATGCTTCGGCAGGCAGTTCAGGACGAGGACCGAGTGACGGTACAACATGAGGTACGCTCGTCCGTAGTCGCCGTCGGCGAGGGCAAAGGACGCCTGTGGCAGGGGTCAGTCCCAGAATCCTAGTCCTGGCGCAGGGCGGCGTGGGCGTCGCACCTCTTGGTAAAGGGTTTCGGCAGCTCGTGCCCAGTATTTGAAGTCAATGTTGGTATTGAAGCTGAAGTTCTCAGCCTGCGCGACCAAAGAGCTGACGGGTTGCGGCCGCGTGGGCCGCGCCGAGGAGCGAGGCTCCATCCTCTTTTGCGACGAAGTCGTCAACTGGATATGTTAGCAGCGCAACGACGCCAGCCCGCAGCTACAACGGCTCGGGGCATAATAGGAATGCGGGACAGGCGATGATCATGCTGGGATGACCAGAGTCCGTACTCCCATGGATGTCGTTGCGGCCTGCGGAGGCCGGTATGGAGGATGAGGCTGCAGACGGTTTGCGGTGACGCGTTTCGGAGCGAGGTCGTCAGGCACATGCGCAGTTGCGGTGGAAGGCTGGCGAGCGAGGCGGCCCACCCAGGTCACTGGTGGTGGGCAGTGGCGGGGTCCAGCACCCTACCTATTAAGGGGGCCTACGTAGAATGCTCGAGCTGCGCGTCGAGGAGGGGCAGACCACCTCGGCAGACCACCGCAGCTGTCGGGAGCCCTCTCAGGTGCCTCTCTTCTCGACGCAAGGCCAGGCCATGAAAGCTGCATTGCCGCAGGGGCAGCCGCAATCATTCGATTTGAGTACTCGGAGTTTTTATTACGAGTCGAGCACCATGCCTCCGACTTCAACACTGTGGCATACACACGAAAAAATAAAGTTACGCGCTTTATTCTTCGTAGCACGTCTGGATTGAGGGCACCGTAACCTATTGATACAGCTTTGCGAACTACATGTGCAAAGATGGCTCCTCAGCCACGCAAGGGGCGTCAACATTTATTGCAGGTTGAGAGCCTGGGCTTTGTACCACCCGAAGTGTGAGGATAGGAGGCGCAGTGAAAGGTTTCAACATTAAGCTGGAAGCCTAATAAGAAGGGGACCCATGATGTGCAGGTATGCAGAATCAGTGTTCAATTTGCGGGTTCACCATTACGCGGGCTGCTTGCCCTGTCCGGACCCTGCCCCTTGCGCTGCGGACTGTGTCTGAATAATCTCTGTCTTCTTCTTCTCAATCTTTTCCTGTGTCTCCTTGATCTGTTTCTCCTGTCTTGAGCTGCATCCCTCGATTAGCAATGAGAGTCGTGGCAACGGCCGGTCTGACCTACATTTCTCCGGTAATAAAATCCAGTCGCCCCTTGACGGTGCTCTCGGCTTCGACCTTGTCTTGCTTAAGCAATACTGGGCCTACCAGCTTGTAGATGGTCTCTTCATCTCCCAGTGCTTCGAACTCCTAGGAACTGTGTCAGTCGACATTCTGTCCGCGAAGCTGCGCCCAGGACGAACCTTTTGAACCCCAACGTTTTCTTGCTTCTGTCCTTCTAGCTTTTGCCGCGACTCAACAGTGCTCTGCAGCTCTATTGAGCTTCGTCAGCTACGGGTCCGCCGCAGAGCTGTGAGGTTGTCTACCTTGTTGAAGTTTTTGATAGTCCTCAGAGAGGGACTGCAGGCGGGCTTGGACGTCGGCCATGGTTGCCTGGCCGGGGTAACGATTGCTCGGAGCTGTTTGCTTGAACCAAAAGTTGTGTTCCTCTCTTCCGATTCAGCCCTCTGGCAGGCCGGGGGTGATGCTTTGAGATCCCTTAGTGAAAGCTGTTGCCTTGCTGAACGTCTGGTGACGCTAGTTGGATGCCGTCGAAGTGTCCCAGGCTGCTGCCCCACCACCGCTATCGAAACGCAGGGCCCCTCCCCGATACCTACATGTTACCCCGCCAATCCCAGCGGCGTCAGGTACCGCCTTTCTGACGTTACCTCATCATCCGCCAGGCATCGCCATCGCTCCTCTTTGCACGCGTCGTCTGCCGCTCTGTCGACGCCGACATCTTCGCCCGCGCCGAGCCAGCTGAGACAGGCAGCAGTTCCCTCGTCCCCGACTCTCCTCTGCGACACTTTGCCGCCGGCCCGAGGCACTTGCAGCGCCATTCCTCCTCACGAAGCCCCCCTGCCGCTTCAACCTGCCGTCAGATCTGCCGAGCCAATCGTGCACAGTCGTCAAGATGTCGACCAATTTTCGAGACCGCGCCATTGCAGAGGTGCAAAAGGCCATTGCGGCGGACCATAACAAGGAGTACCAAAAGGCCTTTGACCTCTACATGTCGTCCATGGAGCTCTGGGTCAAGGCTCTGAAGTGGGAGAAGAACAAGGCGCTCAAGGCAACCATGCAGGAGAAGATGGCCACCTACCTCGACCGCGCCGAGAAACTCAAACAGTTCCTGCAGTCCGAGGCCGAGAACAACTCCAACGGCGGCAAGGCTCTCATGGGCGTGAATGGGTCAACGACGGGGAAGGGCAAAGGCTCTGCCGAAGACGACGACAGCAAAAAGCTCCGGAACGCACTGTCGGGCGCCATACTGCAAGAGAGGCCGAACGTGCGGTGGGAAGACATTGCTGGCCTGGAGGGCGCCAAGGAGACTCTGAAAGAGGCCGTGGTGCTGCCCATCAAGTTCCCGAGCCTGTTCCAGGGCAAGAGGCAGGCGTGGAAGGGCATATTGCTTTATGGCCCACCTGGAACGGGAAAAAGTTATTTGGCCAAGGCCGTTGCGACGGAGGCAAACAGCACGTTTTTCAGCATCAGCAGTTCGGATTTGGTGAGCAAATGGATGGGAGAAAGTGAACGGTAAGTCGTGCTCCCCCTTCTGTGTGGAGTCTACACCACTAACGTCTGCGTTTTCCTCCAGCCTCGTCAAACTGCTTTTCTCCATGGCCAGGGAAAACAAGCCTTCAGTCATCTTCATTGATGAAATTGACGCGCTCTGCGGGCCGCGAGGCGAGGGCGAGTCCGAGGCGTCCCGTCGCATAAAGACCGAGATCTTGGTCCAGATGGATGGTGTGGGCAATGACAGCAAGGGGATCCTTGTGCTGGGAGCGACCAACATCCCCTGGCAATTGGATGCAGCCATCCGCCGAAGGTTTCAGCGACGAGTTCACATTGGCCTGCCAGACACGAACGGCCGTGCAAGAATGTTCAAGCTTGCCATTGGCGATACTGACACGGCACTGCACGCGGGCGATTACAATGTCCTGGCGGCCAAGTCGGAGGGGTTCTCTGGCAGTGACATCGCCAACGTAGTGCAGACTGCGCTGATGCGCCCCGTCCGCAAGATCCTGCAGGCCACTCATTTCAAGCCGGTAAGTGTCGAGCGAGCGAAGCCTCGGGCGCGGGACTCTGAGCTAACCCTCGACAAGGTCATGAAAGACGGCAAGCGAATGCTGATGCCATGCTCTCCCGGAGACCCTCAGAAGATTGAGATGACGTACGACGATGTCAACTCGGACGAGCTGCTCGCGCCTGACGTCCTGCTCAAAGACTTTGAAATGGCCCTAGACGATTCGCATCCTACGGTGTCCAAGGAGGACATTGAGAAGCAAATCGACTGGACGAATGAGTTCGGAAGCGAGGGGGCTTGAGCCCAATGGGGCTATCGATGTGGCATGACGGCGTCTTCAGGAGTTATTTGGGCATCTGGCGAGCTTCCGTATACACGTTTGTCTTTTTGGGAGTCTGTTCGCAGAAGGCGCGTTGGCTAGTTGACAGTCTCGAGATGAAAGCCCGGCTCCTAGCTACGAGGCATTTGATCTCTTCAGGCGTCTCGCCCCTCGGGCACTGAACCTCGAGGCACGCTGGTCAAGCGGTATAGAGCGTTGATAATCGACTCCGTTTCAGTAACATGGAACCAGGGTGATGAGAACATCCAATGCAGCTGTCGACTTTGGAAACTGCGGACTGCGCACCCATCAAGCATAGGACCAATGATTGTTTCCCCCCTTCCATTTCCCCCCTTCCCTTTCTTCCTCCCTCTACGGAGAATTGTAGGGCAAAAATGGGAAACGCAGCCAAGACCGCACCGATCGGATATTGGGTGCAGGGTAGGTGGATGTGGATTCACCGCCTGCCAGGAGTTTCGAGCTCCAGACCCGCATCCGGTCTGCGCCGGCAGAATCAGGAAATGATGTAGGAGCTCACCACAGGCTACATTGCGACTCTCTACACTAGCTAGAGCCGTACGCCGCCAGGACTTCATGTTGGCACGCCGAAACGATGCGCGGAAAACCCTTGCCAAGCTGGCCCGGGCCCAGCAGGCCTGCGCAATGGCGACCGCAGCGGTGAAGGCCCCGTCGATGCTGGCCACGACGAGCGACGTCGCGCGACAGCTCGACAAGACGGGCGTCTGGAAGCGGACGGGCGGGCGCAAGAAGGCCGACGCCATCCGCGCGGTAGAGCCGCGCAGGGTGAATATCGTGAGCGACGGTCTGTGCGGTAAGCAGCTCAGAGGCCCTGCTGGCAAGCTTCGTCGACTGACCTGGGCTAGACGACGTCATCAAGTATCTGGGCCCGTCCCTCGAGCGACACCGAGGATGTGATTTGGTCGACCTGAACCCCGGCGCGGGAATTTGGAGCCGGAAGCTGCACGACTTTCTCGAGCCGCGGAAGCACGTCATGATGGACCTCGACGCCGAGCTGTACCGCCCGTTTCTGTCCGGCCTCGTCTCCAAGAAGAACGTCGAGCTGATACCTAAATCCGGTCTCGTGTGGAAGGATCTGCTGGAGATGATACGCAGCAGGCTCTCGGACCAGCGCGAGACGCAGCCGGGCGCCTCGCCCACGCGCAACGACACGCTGCTCGTCACGGCCAACCTCTCCATGTTCCCCAAGAAGGCCTTCCGCGGGTTCGAGAGCATCAGCACCATGGTCATGTACCAGCTCATGTCGAGCATCCGCACGTCGGCCCTGTTCCAGCGGTACGGGCTGGTGCGCATGCTGGTCTGGGTCAACGACGAGGACAAGCGAAGGCTGCTCCCGCGCGCCATCAACCGGCGCAAGCGCAGCGCGTTCGAGGCGGAGCTCTCGTGCGAGTGGATCCACGAAGTCGCCGGGCAGGACACCGAGGTCGAGGACCGCAACGCGCTGCGCGACGAGTGGATCAACATGGAGTCCGGGTACAAGACCCTGGAGCGCATGGCGGCGCAGGGACTCGCGATGCCGTCCGGGAGGGAGACCATGGCGTACGCGGCGTTGAAGGCCGACCCGGCTCTGGCGGGACAGAAGCTGGCAGGCGTCCGCCCGCCGACGCTGACGCGCCCCTTCAAGCAGGAGCTCGAAGAGCTCGAGAGAGAGCTGGGCCGGGGCAAGACCGAGGCCTCGAAGCGACTGAAGGCGCTGCGCCACCGGGAAAAGTACGATCAGGAGGACGCGCTCACTTACCTCGACCTCTTGCAGGAGCACGAAGCCGTGTCGCGCCTCGCAGACTCGTCGCCCGGCGAGTTCGAGCGCGCCAACGCCGCGTGGAACGAGCGCATCGACAACCTCAAGAAGAACGCGCGCAACGAGTTCAAGGGCCTCAGGGACAGCTACCACCTCTTCCGGCAGGACCCCCCCGCGCTGCTCTGGGACCGCCGCGCCTACGAGCCCCTGTCGGCGCGCGCCGACGAGTTCTTCCCCAACGCGCCGACGGCGCTGCTCGACATCCAGCCCAAGGCCATGCGCCCGCTCTTCCGGCAGCACGGCCCGGCCAGCACGCGATCCGGCGACATGTCCGAGGTGATGCTGCGCTTCTGGTTCCACCACACGCTGCTGCCCGTCCCCAAGGCCATGGAGGGCCTCTGGGCCGGCTTCGGCGACCTCGTCGGCGCGTGCCCCAGCGTGCGGGACGCGCGCCGCGGCGGCACGCCGCTGACGGGCCACGGCGCGCTGACGGTCCGGTCCATGAACGAGGGCCAGTGGGCCGAGATCCTGCAGGCGTGGATGGACTGGCCCTTCCGCCCGACGTACGCGCAGATGCTGGGCCGGCTGGTGGAGGAGGCCGACGTGGACGCGGACGACGACGACACCAGGCCCGGCGCGGCAGGGCTGGCCTTTTGAGGCGCGAGCTGTGTGCGAAGACGTGCGCGCGTGTACGACTACGGTAGAGCCCTCCCAGGGGGATAATGGGAGGGGCAAATGTATATATGTATGTTCTGATGGACGGCGTGTAGTTTAGAGTCTTGAAACCTGTAAAGACGATTGTCGATCAGACAACAGAAGGGAGAACAGAGAAGATCCAGGAAAACCAACGTGGGACCTAAAGGAAAAACGCTGAAAAGGCGCGTCATAGCGTGAGAGCGGGAATTCAGGGGAAGACGTGTGTATAGACGCGGGCGCCGGGGACTCAAGTAGACATGTTCAAGTTCAAATCTCAAGCAAACCATAAGATAGGCAAGATAGTTAACTCCGAGTAACTCTTCTTTTCAATACGGCATCCGCAAACACAACAGGCAACCTCCAGCCTCCCGAACCATGACTAGGTTCCCGTTTTCGCAGTCCGCCTCTTCTAAAAAAGGATACATGAATAAGAAGAAGCGGGGGTATATGCATGTCTGCCCGTCCGCATTCGCCAGTATATAGACAAAGGAAGAGTAAACAAAAAGTCCAAAACTCCGACGCCGCCGGGCCTCGTATCCAAGGAATCCATGCCACCACCGTTCCGACCCTTCTTGACTCGTTAAACAATGAGGCAGCCTACATTACGTAGTGTAGTGCGCTACCACCAGCCCAGCCACGACTTCTCCAGCGACGGGTCCTTGAGCACGTCGTCGACCCAGCCCATCGTCTCTCTGCGGTCGTCGACGACGCGCGCGTACTCGAGCAGCAGCCGCAGCACGTAGACGAGCATGTCCTCCTTCCGGAGGACCTGGTCCGCCCACTCCTTGCCCTCCATCGCAATCTTCTCGGCGGCTTGGTCGTGGGCGTTGCGGCCCTGGTACCCGATGAAGTACTCCATGATGCCGTAGTAGTCGGAGAAGCGGTTGTCCATGGGCACGAAGTGCTTCCAAGGCACCAGCCGGCTGTCGTGCCACTCGCGCCAGATGGTGGCCTTGACGGGCAAGGACGTCGACCGCAAGAAGCCGAGATACCGACCCGAGAAGGAGTTGCCGTCAATGTCGGGCAGGAACTTGGAGGTGAATTGCTCCGACATCTTGAGGCCCTTGATGGGCTCGAAGTAGAAGTCGGTGTAGTTGCAACGGCCGTCCTGGGGCGGGTCGCACGAGAGGTCGATGAAGCCGACGTCGGACCACCCGTTGATCCAGTCGCCGAGTTTGTGGTGCCGTTGAGGGCGCACCCCGTACTGGTCCTCGGCCAGGGCAAAGTTCTCGGGCTTCTCCTCGCCCGACTCGACGAGCGACACCTTGGTCCCATTGCCCATGGCGACGAAGCGGTGGCGCTGGAAGCCTCGCCAATTGCTCTCGCGGTTTAACCCCCCGGTGGCGACGCCTCGCCATATCGCCGTGCTGCGCTTCTCGGCCCAGGGAATGCCGTGGTCGTCGCCGCCGGTGAAGCGCTCCTCCTCGTTCCAGTACATGGGCGCGGGCAGGAGAATTTCGTTGTTCACCGTCAACTTGGAGCCGCCAAACATGGGGAACATGGCCTTGGTCGCCGAGACAGAAAGAGGCTCGATGAGTATGCCCTCAAGGCCTTGCAGGTCGGGCTGGTGGCACAGCTCGTTGGACATGGTGTAGTTTGAAACGTAGCCCCGGTAGAGATGGGGCTCGGCGTCCTTGGTGCTGATGGAGGGCGGGTTGGCGAACGAGTTTTGCAGCGGTGCTTTACGAGCCGGGCTGTCCGGGGGACATCCTCGGCGAGCAATGGGCCAGTAAGGCTCTAAGAGCGACGGTCAGGGGTCGAGGTCCGGCGAGTTTGGGGTGCATGCAGAATACGTACTCTTGTCTTCCCACTCCTTTGACGACGGCTCTTCCGCCAGCTCAGCTGTCCTGGGCTCCGGGAGCTTCCCGAAATCGGACACGACGGATTTGGCCTTGGGCAGCTTGACCGTCTTGGCCGCCTTGGCCATGTATGTGTTGATGTCCTCCCACGGTACCACAAGCCTGGGCTCGTCCATGGCGTTGAGAGCAAGATCCATATCAGGGAGGTACTTCTCAATCTCCTTGATCATATTGAGCCAGATCTTGGTCCAAAACCAATCGGAACCGGAGGTGGCGTTGCCGTCCCGGATGTTGATGGTCATCTCGAACTGGCTCGCCTCCCGCCGCAGCAGGAGAGCATCGAGCCCCCAGAAGGGCTCGATGTCGTGGTGGATCTGGTCGAAGAAGTCTTCGATGACGAGCGCGTTTTGCGAGCGGGCAAACTCGAACCACTTGTCGAAGCCGGGGGGCGGGTGGCGGCCGCGGCGCTTGCGATAGGCCTGGGCGGCCTGCTGGACCGTCTTGGACTCCTTGGAGACGAGCTCAGCAAATTGGTGCTGCGCCTCGTATATCAGCTTGTCGATGGGGTGGCGTGTCTTGTCGTGGTCGCCCGACGCGGGCGCCTTGGGAGGAGCATTCTTGCTGGCATCTCCGCTCGCGACGTCGGGCTTCTTGCCCTGCGCCCCCTTGCTCGAGCCATCGGGCTTCGGCACAGGCTTCTGTTCGGCTTGGTGGCCACCAGTGTACGTGTCTCCCAACGGTGCGGGCGTGTCAGGCACCGGACGGTTCAGGGCGGAGGGGCTCGAATAGGCGTCGCGTGAGCTGTGGCCGAAGGTGTAGAGGGCAAGCAGTAAGACGACGGCCACGATGCCGTACTTGATGAAGCCCGACGGCCGCCGGGGAAAGGGGCCGGGCGCCAGCATCTTGACCATGTTGGCGGCCCAGCTACTGTCGCAGACTGGTCCCTGCGTCGGGGGGGAATCCTCGTAGAGATAGCCAAGGGGGGCGCCTGGTCGATTCTATTTCGACTCGGGCGACGGCGCAAGGAGCAGCGGGAAGAATTATGAGGTTAGTTCGGAACAGACTTTGAAAACAAGGCCGCCCGGCAGCAGTGTTTGTACAGATCACTCGGCGGGAAGAAGCAAGCTATTATTCGCAAGTTGAAGCGGCGCCGGAAGGGCTGCTTCGGCGGTACGTGCGAGGACGAAAGAGCGAGAGAATGGGAATGCTGTTTCGCAGGCAGCTTCGACGGTCCGCTCAGCACATGACGGTCGCATGCGAGCACGGGGGCGCGGGCGGGCGTCGAGGAAGGCGTGGGCGAGCGCAGAAGACGGACGAGGAGAGGGAAAAGGAGAGGGAGCAGGAGAAGGAGAGGGACGAGGTTCCGCAGATCTGAGCCGGGGTGGGATCCGTGGCCGGGATTGGAGGGGCATGGGCCATCTAGGAGTCGAACAAGCACCTTACCTTACCCTACGTAGGAATTACCTTGCAGCTATGGAGCACGACGAATTTACCCAGCACGCGCAGCCATGGTACGAGATTGGGTGGGACCGCTGCAAGGGCTGGCGGTGCTGCTCGTACTCTGCATACTTACCTAGGTAGTTCTGTGAGCTATGAGCACGTACGAGTAGTACTACCGGAGTATGGTACCTATAGCACATACGAGTACCGTACGTAGTGCAGCACAGCAGGGGTGGTGGAGATTTTGCTAAAGGTGGTGACCCTGCAGGGTTGTGGCTGCAAGTGGCTGCACTGTGGGGATGGCCGGCGATGCGGCCGTGGCGCCTCAGCTTCCCCCGGCCGGGCCCACCGGGCGTGAAGCATGCCGTACAGAGTACGGGGCGCGGCACGGGGTGTTGGATCAAGCTTTGGTACGGCGGCAGCGGTGATGCGAAGATGATCGCAGAGCAGCGTCTGCTGCTGAACCCTGGCGCGGGTCGCTCCCGTCGACGCCGTGTTCCCGTCATCGACGCTGCGCGAGGCGTGTGCTAGTCGCAGCCCAGAGAGCCGCGGACCCGCCGGACCGGGCGACTAACGGCCAGCTGTCGACACTAATAGCAGGCCTAGCCGCTGCTGGCCTCGGCTCAGAGGGAACCCTCCCAACGGGCCTGCGCGGAAAGGGGTTTCCTGCAGCGGGTACTGGTGCGAAGTATGTGCTGTATACGAAGCCTAGGGCCGACCGACCTTACCGTGCCTGCCGTAGGTCGGTGCTCGTAAATACTACGTAGTACCTATCTGACGTGGTCCCGAAGCTTTCCTGGATCTCCGGGCCTCGAAGCCTGATGCTCGCTTGCTCGCTCGCTCGATGCTCGACTTCAGCCGTCGTCGGGCTCGGCGTTCGCGCCGGGGGTGCAGAATTAAGGTGCGACGATGTCTCAACGCCGCCCGGCTGGCCCCCATTTGCGTAATCCCTACGTTCCACGAGCAGCATTCTTCGGCATCCGCTGGCCCTGCGCGCATGGCGTCCAATGGCGCCCTCTCCCGCTGTTCCGGGTGTGCACATGTCTTGCGTGTCACGCCGGCGTGTTGCTTGACCCGTCCCCGGGGAGCCAGCCATAACAGCAGCGACACGTGCGATGATCGTTGCCCGTCGTTGCGGCGGCCAAGTTGCTCGTCGTTGCGGGCTGCATTTGATGGAGGCGCGGGACGGGGTTGCGTCGCGTCGCGGATCGTCAATCGTGCCAATGCGCGATCAACTAAATTAATTCTGCGAGATCGCGTTTGGGGGCGGCTGAATGAATGGAGGGGCTGCGTCGCTCGTGAAGGGCCCCCCCGCCCCACCCGCAGCTGGTGACGTTGGCGGAGGCGCGTTTGTTTTCGCAGCTGCTTCTATCTATACACACACAGCTCAGCGTA
Source organism: Albophoma yamanashiensis (assembly GCA_001600555.1). Classification (NCBI taxonomy): domain Eukaryota; kingdom Fungi; phylum Ascomycota; class Sordariomycetes; order Hypocreales; family Ophiocordycipitaceae; genus Albophoma; species Albophoma yamanashiensis. Next base: position 1,325,067 of record BCKH01000003.1, read on the forward strand.
CCTTGCGGTAGACTTTCCGCAGCCACCTACGCGCATCCGCTGCGGCATTGACGTCCTCCGTTTGCCTCTTAGCACGTCGACTGCTCCGCCGCTTCCCAGAACACGCCATTGTCCTGACAGGAGGCGCCAGGCGCGCCTCGTCTACGCCAGCATGTCTCTCCTCTCCGCCCACCTCGACCAGATCTCCTACTCCTGCCAGGGCATCGACGCCCTCCCGTACGCCCCCCACACAGCCCGATGTCTACCGCATCGTGTCGTAATTGAGGCCTCGCTGACGGGCCCGCGCGCAGCTTCCCTCCGCCCAAGATCTTCACCAACGCCCTGCTCTCCAACCCCGACATCACGTCCCTGATCCGCGACACCGAGGCTCACGAGCGCGCCCTCTTCTCCGTGCCGCCGCCTCCGCCGCCGCCCTCTACGTCCATCCGCGGCGGCGCCGAGCCGGAACCCAGCGCGACCTCCACCCGCCGTCGGACCGTCTTCAACGTCGCCTCGGGCGAGGTGACGACTGGTCCGCCCACTCGAGCCGGCTCCGCGCAGCATCCTCGGCGCCAAACCGCCGTCGCCGCCGTGCTAGGGGGCGAGATGCATGAGCAGCTGCGCCATGGCGAGCGTCGGGGCGACGTGGACGTCGAGGTGCTCCTCCGTGGCGCCGAGAAGCTGTGCGGCGTGTACGAGCTGCCCGGCGCACGTGAGCGCATAGCCGTTCTCCGCGGGAGGTTCCGCAATGGCAAAAATACCATGGCATACTATGAGGCGAAGGTGGCTGGACAGGCGGAGCAGTTGGCCAGCATGAACAAGGGCTGGATGGATGACGACGATGACGCTGAAGGAGAGGAGCACGAGGACGAGAGCCAGCAGTGGACCGAGGACGACCTGCGTAGAGAAGAGGACGAGGCAAGGGAGCTGGAAGCCAGGAAGAAGGAGTTGCAGGCACGCCTGCGAGCCATGGAGAAGGATCTTGGAGGTTTGATGAACATGTGACGAGCCGCTACGATGATACCCTTGATGACGGACTCCGTCCGTCCGCTATTGGAAACGTGCATTTTAATCATCAATCTTTCATTGGATCGCTCTCTTTGGGGTATCATGATGCAATATCCAACTTCCCTCAACGCCTGGAAACCAAACTTTGAAACCCACTCTATGGAAACCAGAATCCTCCCATCATAACTGCATCACCATCAGTCGTTCGGGGTCTCGTCCTCGCACGCAAGTCCTTTTGGCCGAATTTGTACGATCGGGGCTGACAGGAGCAATCCTGCGTCGATAGCCATGTCCCCGCCGACCACGGGAACTTCTGTTGCGACCCCTGGGCTCCAGCCTGCGGTTTTGGGTACCCGGAGCGCCCACTCCTTCGTCGGCTACTTCGTTTCTCGATTCGGTTACGTCGGCATATTGTACTTGGCGGTCCCAGTCTTCGAGGCTGTCATATGGACTGCGGAGGAACGAGTACAGTTCATGAAGCAACAACCTAGTGTTCTCGCGGCCCAGATGAGTCGTGAGATCGTCTTCTAGGCTGCCATCGCTGCCTCGGATTTCGAAACACTGCAGCAACCGCAGTATGTGACCGAGAAGTCTCTCGACAGTAATAGCCCGCTTTCGATCTCGGAAGGAATAGATGCTTTCCCCATGCAAAGGCACCAAGTCATCGGCCTCCGGGGTGGATAGCCAACTAAACACCCGAAGCTCTCGTCGTAGAAAGGTTCGTACACGCGCGTGCAGGCCCAGATCTCTGCGAAACATATCTCGAGTGACCTCACGGTATCCAGATATAGGGTTTGCGCCGACGTGCATTGAGTACCTCATGAGGCGATAGACATCGCGTCGAAAGACCAAGCCAGCGGGCTCGACTGGACGGGGGTCACGGAGACCTCCTCGCGCAGGTCCAAACTGGAAGCTGCTTAACGGTGACGCAGCATATCGGAACGAGATGTTAGGGCCTTGGGAGCCCAAGCTGCCTGCTGGCTCTGGAACGGCGCTCGAAGGAAAGTATTCGTGGGTTTGTTGTTGCCCGGCCGGTCCATGGATCACCTTCGAGACGGTCGACTTGCACAGCGGACATCGGGGGGTGACTTCGAGCCACTGGCTGATGCACGTGTAGTGGTAGCATAGATGCTCGCATGGTAGCAACACACAAGGCTCGGCTGTCGCGTCAAGGCAGATGACGCAGGCATCGGCTGGCTGGAGGCTCCTGGGCTGCTGATCCTTGGGCCGATCAGGACTGCGCGGCGGTGGCGAGACGGAATCGAGGCCAGGATCCCGGCCCGGACGCAGTTGATCCGGGCCCATGTCCGTGTCGAGTGTATGAGCGGACCGACTCGTCGCACCAAACGGTTTGTGGCCGAGCCGAGTCAGCTAGCTAAGGCTGAAGCAGACTGACGGTGACGACGGGAAGTTGAGGACATGGGAAGGATGACGACGGCAGGGTGGGATGAATCTGTGGTGGGGCTGCGGGTGGTGGCGCTTGGCCCACTAGCCCGGTACGCTCAAGGGACGCAGCTACAGGGGACTCCTGCGCTGAATTTGCCGACGCGTCTTCCGGGCCGCAACGCGTCTCCCAGCGCGCGTGGTCACGCATCTCCGTCCCACCTCTTGTCGCTGGTGCGGACGCTCCGTTGTCCAGGCGATCGAGCACTCGCCGCCGGGTACATCCGCAAACGAGCACTGCAACCATGAATGACGAGGTAAAGTCGCAATATGAAGCCAAGTCCAAGGAACTGCGCGCGGATCTCAAGCGGTGGGAGAATGACTGGGCCAGCAGCCACGGCGGCAACAAGCCCGGGCGACAGGATATCAAGGACAACCCGGACATCGGTACGCCCTGACTCACCTTGACATCCAGATCTGTATCAGTGCCTAATCATCAACCCAGCCCGGAAGTACAAGGAATACAACAAGGTCCGCGACGTCCTCGCTGGCAAGGCGCCGCCTCCCTCACTGGACGAGTCGGTGTCCAAGAAGCGCAGATCGGAACCCACGCCGTCCGAGACGCCGCTCAAGCGGGCCAAATACGCTGAGACACCGTCGAAGAACCGCAACTTGGACAATGAACTCATGGGATCGCCAGCAACGTCACGAAAGCTGTTCAGCCCAGCCCCGATAACGTCGCTCGGCCCCACGCCCCAAAGGGACGGAAAGGTTCTCGGACTCTTTGATTTGTTGGTCGAAAGGGAGCTCGGAACACCATCCAAGAAGAATTCGGAGACAAAAAGGAAAGATGGCCTTCAAACCCAAGTTCACGCCACGCCAAGCAAGCGCACGAGCCCCTCTATTTTCGACAAGGAGTCGGCGCTGAGTCGCACGCCGATGTCAACGAGCAAGCGACAACTTTTGGACACATTCATGACGCCGCTCAAGAGTCGGAGAAACAGCTCAGGGGGGAAGACGCCGACGTCGGTGTCGAAACTACAGTTCGACACGCCGGCTTTCTTGAAAAGACACTCGCTGCCCACGCTGGAGGAAGGCGCCGCTTTCACAGCTCCAGCACCACTACGGCTGCCACGCAAGCCGATGGTTCGGGGCTTGAGCGAGATTGTGGCCAGTCTTAGAAAGGAGGAAGACGACAAACTCGATGACGATGACGATATGGATGCACTTCGCGAAGCAGAGAGCGCGGGACCGGGGGCGGACGAGCCGCAGCCGAAGCCGCCAGCGCCGCAAGCATTACCACCCACGGCAGACGTTCTAGTGGAAGAGAGTCGGGACCCACCGCTCCTCCTTGGCGCGTTCGATGACGAAGGAATGTATGACAGCCCGGTGGAAGATGCCCTGGATCGGAACGGCAACCCGCTGGTCGTGTACAAGAAGAAGGGACAGAAGCGGACTACCAGAAGGGCCAATATCAAGCCGCACTGGACCAAGCGCCCTGCGGCCCTGGCTGGCGGTGGTGAAGGCGACGAGGATGGCGAGGGCATCAGCTGCGACGCGCAAGCTGCCCCCAGAGGTGACGCAGAGGACGGCTTGGACGCCGACTTTGTCCCTGACGAGGCCCGGAGCGACGACCGAGCCAGGTCAGGCAGGGTGAAATCGAGCGGGGACGACGGAAAGAAAGAAGGCACCGTGAAAAAGGCCGTCAGGAAGGTCAACGAGCTGGCGCACGCCAACTTTCAACGGCTGAAGCTGCGCAATCACGGCGCCAAAGGCGGGCCGGGCTACAACAGCAAGTTTCGACGCAGGAGATGAGGAGCTTGCAGGGGCGGGTCTGGTGTTGCTTGGGGTTTTGATTTTGGGCTACTTCTGGCATGCTTCCTGATGAGCTACGACTGATGACATTAGCGAGCACTATGCATACTAAGGTACATAGGCGCATTGACTGGGCACCGTATATTATTAGAGTTGGTCGGGTGTCCCAGGAGTTCTGTTGCGCACGGCGTGTCTCGGCGCCGTAGGACGGTGGATGGAGGTCACTTTCGCAATGATAGCGGGCTTGCCCTCGTGGGAGCGAAAAGAATAGGAAACGAAGTCCGACCGCGTCCGAAGTCTTTATCATAGACACACCTAACAACTCGCAGCACGGTTCTGTAGGTAATTAATAGCATCGGCCGGAAGACGGGCCACGATGCGCGCCGCAATGCGCGCCAATCACAAACGCCAGGGATTCGCAGTGTCGATACAAACCTCGACGGCGCGCGCCTCGAATACCTGCGGCCCGTCGCAACAAACGCCCACAAACAGCCCGCCAACGCCAATCCAGTCATCTCACGGTGTTGCCTCCATATTGGTATTCCTTCTTGGGCACACCCGCGTGCTGTATTTCATTTATTGGGTGCGGGAGTCGCTGGCAATCGCACCCTGCGCCTCGACGGGCGGCGGCTCACCGACCCTCTCTCTGGTCGTGTGCTGCATCGGCAACACCCGCGCGCGGCGCATGCCGTCGGTCCGGCGCAGACGTTCGCTTTACGCGTCTAGGTTCGTGCTCGCGATGCGAGGGCATCCCCTGAACCTCGCTTTCTCGGGCAGTTCCGCGTGTGCTTAAGCTCTTGGCTCGCGTTGACTTGTGCCTGTCCCCGTTTGCCTCGCGACCCAGTCTCTCGCCGACCTCTTTCGTCTGCACATCGTGGCCTGGGACGATGACTGAAGACACATTCGACTGACAGTGAGCTTCCCACACTCCTCACTTGAGATCTCGCCGCTGAGTATTGTTGAGATGTTGGTGCTATTTCCCGATGAACGGCTGGATGAAGAAAGCCTCTTCAGACGGGAACAGCATGGAGATGGAAATCGCCTTCTGCAAGACTGCAAGGTCTATGGCGTAAATGCCACTCAGGATGATCCGGCTTTGCCAAAGCTCCCAGAAGACCCGCAAGACGTCGTTGAGTCTTGGTGCCCTCTGTTGATTAATGAGCCAGCCGTCAAGTCTCCCGACACTCCTGAAGACGTTCCCAAGCCCCGGCCGCCGCTGGTCATAAAATTGCCTTCTTTGGAAGAAGACGAAGATGAGCAATATGATCAAGACGAGCAATTCGAGCCAGATCTCACTGGCATTGCTTCTGACGAGAGTGCTCACGACTTCCGAGCCAGTTCCGAACGCGAGGACGTGTCATGCTCAGACACGCCTGATCCTAAGGTTCCGGAACCCTCCGCAGGAGCCTCACTGGCGGTTCAGATGCCCGAGAATGGTCTCGTCATACCTCGGTCCTGCTACGAGCCTTTCCATCCAGGTGCACCCGTCATGTCCGAAGGCAAAGCTCTTGCGGAGCTGGCATCCGTCCGGAAGCAGCTGCAGAGGCCTGAGGAAAGTTTCGTCCAATACGACCTCGACGACTTTGCCGTGTACTGCGACACAAAAGCCTACCCTTGCGAGATGAGGCCACTGCACCATTTGGATACTGGGGCTAAGCTCGGCGGCTTCTTCTTCGACGGGTTCCTGAGCGTCCGCGGCCAAAGCAGGATCTTCTTGAAGCGCGTCCCCATTGTTGCCATGCCCATTGGAAATTACGGGGACCTCACCACGCCCTCCGTCCGCGGCCAACTGTGGCTTCAGTCGGAGCTAAACAAGCATCGCGACATCTACTACAAGCTCGGACGGCCTGCCAAGGAGTACGCCCGCTTCTTCAAGCCTCTGCTGTGGGTCGCAGATCTGGCCAAGCACTTCGTTGACTACTTGGCCATCATGGGCGCAAGCAAGAGAAAGGTCACGATACACCTGTTCCGTACCTCGTTCATAACTTGGCTCAAGAGGACACATAAGAACGCGCGCGTCTTCACCAAGTGGCTGGACGAGCATCCGAGCGAGGACTTCCGCACGTCAGTCGTTGCAAACGTGGCGTTTCTGCACAAGGAAGCCATCGGCGTGCTCGGCGAGCAGCGCACGTACTTCCACACGATATGGTCCGAGATCTGGGACTTCAGCCGCTACGAGGTGCAGCCCAAGGCGGCCAACCCTCACACCGTGGTCACTCAATACATGTACGATTTGTTCGAGCACTTGCCCTTTGGGGATCAGCTCGAGGTCGTGGCCCTCAGCAAAAGAACACAAAACTTGCGCAACCGGCTCATTCAAGAACGCCATCTTGAGTTTCCCTGTGCCCTGCATGATACTGCCGAGACCGTGTCGACGGCGGCGGAGCAGCGAATCAAAAACATCCAGCCGGGCGACACCATCTCCACGAAACGCGACGATGAGCACTCGGGCACGCTGTGGAAACGCGAGGTCTCCAGGGGCTTCGCGGATGTCGACCGGTGGTTCGCCCTCGTGCAGAGGGTCACCACCAACAAGCGCGGCATGCGTACCTTCGACGTCATCTGGTACTATCGCCCCGTCGATACGCTCTGCGGCCTGATGAAGTACCCATGGAACAACGAGCTCTTCCTCTCGGACCACTGCTCGTGCACGGAGCCGCACAAGATCGCCGAGGAGGAGGTGCTGGGCGTGCACAGCGTCGAGTTCGGCGGCACGTCTGCAACGCGAGCCGAATTCTTCTGCCGGCAGACGTACTTCCATGCAGAGCGCAAGTGGACGACGCTGCAGATGGCGCACGTGCACTGCGAGCACACCGCCCAAGGCAAGCAGCAGGGCCGTGCCCGGTCGCCGCCCCAGTACCGCATTGGAGACACGCTGCTCGTGCACATCGACACGGCCGGCAGCCTCGCGGAGCCGTGCGAGCTCGTCGCCTCCTATAGGGAGGAGGGAAAGCGGATATACCGCTTCCGCAGGCTGCCGCGCCGCCGAGACGTCGACCCCGAGGCCGCAGCCGCCCGCCCCAACGAGCTCGTGTACGGCGAGTCCCTCATCGAGGGCCGCAGGAACCGGATCGTCGGCCGCTGCCACGTGCGCTTCTTCGCCGCCGGGGCGCCGATCCCGACGCCGTACGATCGCGACGGCGTGGGCGCCTACTTCTTCCTGTCGCACGGCGCGGCCCGTGGCCATGACGGGGCCTGGCGCTGGGCACTGCTCCAACAGGCGCCAGCAAGCCTCCGGCAAGGCTGGGACCCAACCGTCGAAGTACCCAAACTGCGCGGCTTCGACCTGTTCTGCGGCGGTGGCAACCTCGGCCGCGGGCTCGAGGAGGGCGGCGGCATCGAGATGCGCTGGGCCAACGACTACGACGTCAAGGCCGTGCACACCTACATGGCCAACGTCGACTGCCCCGAGGACGTGGCCCCCTTCCTCGGCTCCATCGACGACCTGCAGCGCCAGGCCGTCGAGGGACGCTTCAGCAAGGCCGTACCGCCCATCGGCGACGTCGACTTCGTCTCGGGGGGCAGCCCCTGCCCCGGCTTCTCGGTGCTCACCAACGACAAGACGACGGTGCAGCAGCGGAAGAACCAGTCGCTCGTCGCCGCCTTCGGGTCCTTCATCGACCTCTACCGGCCCAAGTACGGGCTGCTGGAGAACGTGCCGGGCATCGTGCACAAGCGGGCCAACCGAGACCAGGACGTCTTCAGCCAGCTCATCTGCGCCATCGTCGGCCTGGGCTACCAGACGCAGTTCTTCTTCCTCGACGCCTCGTCCTGCGGCGCCGCCCAGCGCCGCTCCCGCGTCTTCCTCGCCCTCGCCGCGCCGGGCTACCGGCTGCCCGTCCGGCCGGCCATGACGCACGCCCACCCGCCCAACACGCGCTCGCTCGGCCTCGGGATGCTGCCCACCGGCGAGCCCATGGCCGAGCGCCAGATGCCCAAGGCGACGCCGTTCCCCTTCATCGCCGCCGCCGACGCCTCCGCTGACCTGCCGCCCGTCTACGACGCCAAGCCCGACATCTGCGTGCCCTTCCCCGACCACCGCGTCGCGATCGGCCTCACCCGCAGCGTGCGCACCCGCATCGGCCTCATCCCCACGCGCCCCTGGGGCATGAACTTCGCGCAAGCCTGGTACGGACCGCGAGGCGCCCCCGGCTCCGGCACGCTCACACCCAGCGAGCGCGGCCTCTTCTCCGGCACGGACCTTGCTGCCGGCGAAGCACCTCGCGGCAGCAGGGTCGGAGTCTGCCACAAGACGTCCAATGCCTATGGGCGCCTCTTCCCGCAACGCCTATTCGAAACCATTGTCACTAGGCAGAACCCTGGCGACGCCAAGAGCGGACGGTCGATTCACTGGCAGGAGGGTCGCGTGCTTACCATCATGGAGGCCCGCCGCGCCCAGGGCGTGCGCGACACGGAGGTCTTGCTCGGCAAGCCCTCGACCCAGTACAAGCTGGTGGGCAACAGTGTCGCGCGGGCGCCGGCCGTTGCGCTGGGCATCGTCTTCCGTGAGGCCTGGCTCGAGAGCCTACGGGAGTGCGACGAGCTTGGCGACGAAGGTCCAGGCGCTCTCGTTGACGTACCCGCCGGTCAGGAGGAGCAGAGGGACGTGGCAAGCCTCGCGACGAGACGGCAGACGCATGATCTGACGGACATGTCCTCGACTTTCGATGCACCCCAAGACGTCGGCTTTCGAGACAGCTCCACGCCGGCTACGACCATCAAATCGGCCACGCCGACTCCAGGCTTCACACCCGCCGCCATGGCACCACCAACGGCATGTCTGAAGCGGCAGCTAGCCCTCGCAGTCGAGATACCAGCTCCCAAGAGACGCCGTCGGAGCGCGACACCCGGGAGGAGAGCCAGCAGCGCCAGTACCTCCAGCGCAAGGCCCAGTCGAGCAGGCATGGCGACGCCGACGAGGGATGGCGATGATGATACTTCCATGGTGCACTGTTGAGTGCTTGTGTATACGAAACGCAGGGAGCATGGCCTTGGCGTTCGGAGCAAGTCTGAATTTGATTTTGCTGGTCGATATGCGCCGAAAGGCCGCCCAATAGTGCCATAGTAGCTACCGACGTACGACGGGCAATCACCAGAAAAGGTGAATACTACGAGTAGTAAGTCGTAAATGACCTGTTCCCGGAATATGGGCGGAAGCTCCCTCTCCAAACTCCACCGCCTAAAGCATACTCGTAAAGGCTTGTCATCCACGCCAGGGCGGGCACATCCGTGCCCGCCGACTGCAAGTAACCCACTTCAGCCCCAGCTGGCGACTAGTAAGATAAGCATAAACAGCCAAGCTCGCCATCAAGGAGCAAGTCGGCCAGCTCAACGACCCGCAAAGACTTGGCCCAACCTGCTCGCTTCAACCGCGAGCCCGAGGCCGACGCTGATCTGATGACATGCGCCTGTACGAGTAAATGCCGACTGCAGCGTGCTCGCCGGGGTTGCCACCATCTCCGAGTCATCGCGTGGTTCCCCATCTCGGATGCCGATTCGTACCCGGGGCAGACCGAAAGCGTGCATGAATTAATATCAGTGAAGAGGGGTGAGCCGATTCCTTTCGGCGCATTCCAAAGCCGAGGGCCAATACGTTGTACATATGGGCGCAAGAGGCACAGCAATGGCCCCCATCTCTTGAGACTCGCCGTCTGACCCGAACCACCCGCAACCCTTGACGCGGTACGGAGTACAGAGTACGGTGCGCCATATTACCTCTCTGGAGGAAAGTGGTGCCATGTTGGCTACTCGTATGTTGGCATATCCTGATCTTTCTCCGTGGGACACGGCTGCTGTGCCGAAACCCGTTGGCAGTGGCTGGGTTCTAGCGCGAGTGCGTTGTCGCGCCTGGGACATGTTGCGACACCTGCCGTGGCTGGTCCACAGCTGTGCTGCCGCGACAGGGACGAAGCTCCCACTTTGCCTTTGGTGGGGTGCCATGCACTTGACCTGACGACGGTCGGAAGCGGGCGGTCGTTGCGCGAAACGTCTGAAAGGCCCGGCACCGAACGACTGAGTTACGGGGTCTCGTGTCATTCGACCAGCCCGACTTGCGTAAGGATTAGGCTAGCTCACGCGGGAAAACACCCCAGCAGAAGGCCACGAGATTGCCAGGGTCCTGGTTCCCTTCCCCTCTGGAGCAGTTGGCTGCTTGTCCGTGATTCGTTGGCGCGTGCTTGTTTAATGTACTCCGTACGTAGTATTCACATGGTTGCATCGTACCATGCCGCCTCGGAAGTGGAAAAGCCCACGTGGCGGGCGCAATACCAACAAGACCGCAAATTGCCAACGCCAATCCACTTACCGGGTTGGACAACAGGGCCTGTGCGAGTGCCTCGTACCGCCTTGTGTTGCGCTGCCGGTCAAACAAGACGACCTGTGGACCCGAGAGAGCCTTCCCGATGCTGCGGACAGCAAATGGCCATGTACCTAGAGTACGAGTAAGAGGGTCAGACAGACGACACCGAGGGCTTTCGAGTGTGAGCGTGAGCGTGAGTGGCCGATGACAGCAATGTCGGTCTCAACCGTGCTAGGATTCGAAGAGCGTTTCCGATGGAGAAGGACAGCAGGTATCGCAGCATGAGCCAGTACGGAGTACACGACTTGAAAATGACGGCCACCTGTCACAATTTTTCGTCTCTGCCTCGTACAAGAGTCTCAGACGCTCGGTAGGTCCGAGGTGTTCGTTGGTAGCTTGCAAGATAAGACTGTGTGATTCTATTATTGTCTGCGCAGCGCAGTGGCCCGGCGGCATCCGTCGGTGATGGCATCGCAGTGTCTGAAGGACGGTCCAAGCTCTCTCAAGCCTCCGACAACCGTGGTCAAACACGGCCGAAACGTGGCAGGCGCTCGCATGCCGAGTCGGGGGCACGATAGTTTTGTCTACCTACCACGTCTGTCTGTCAGTCGACGCAAGGCCGGGTCATCACCAGTGGCCAAGCACCGGAATGCAAAACCGCCCAAGCAAGAAACCCCAGACCCTGAGAGCCAGAGTAAGGGTCGCCTGTGGACCTGTATGCCCAGTGCGGCAGTTGCCGAGGGTGGGCTGTGTCCAAGACAAACGGCCCCCCCGTCGTCCGCACGCACCAGACTTCCCAAAGGATGGATGGTGTTTGGGCCGTCGGTTTCGTTGATCTCGGGGCAGTGGGGACTTGGAACTTTCGAAGGCTTCCACGGAGCGTCAGACGAACGCGGTTAGCTCACTGGACCCTTGGGTCGAACTCGATGCTCCGCGCCGGCAGGACGGAGTCCTCCGTTCTCCGTAGATGTCCCCTTGCGCAACTCACAAGGATCAGAAAGCTGATTACGACAATTCGAGGCCCACAGTGCACGGCTGTGGCTGTCGTCGGCATACGTTTGGACGGGGTGTTTATAAGCCTGTGCCTGGAACGACGCAGCAGCACTCGTATTAGTCTTCGGCCGCCGAGTTGTAGTGTTGTCCTGATGAAGTGCACAAGGAGGACTGCAAGCCCGGACTCTGTCGAAGAGGTGCAGAAATTGAGCATTGCCGGTTGATAATACTTCGGTGATTGCAGTAAAACCGAACGGAATGAGCATCAACAGCTCGGTCGGTCTCCGGGTCTCAGAGCCTGGAGCCCGTGCGCCCCCCAGGGCCCCGGTGCTCCCAGAGTGGACTGGGCAAGGGGACAGTCGAGTGGGCGGGTGGACACCCGCCGGCGACGTCGGGTCCGTCGCAGGGTGCCGGGTTCGTTCTAGAAGACGACCAGTCGCCACGTTGGGCTTTGTCAGTGCCGCGACCTGACTGGCGGGCCGCGGCACCCAGGTGGGCTGGCAGTTGGACTTGCGACTCGAGCATGTACTGTATGTGCGGCGACGGGAATGCGTTGCGTTGCGTTGCGTTGCGCTGCCTTGTTGCTTGCCTCGCTGTGAGGTGTGAGACCAGGCAGCTACAACAGGACTCGGCTTTCGCTTTCAGTTGGCTCCATGCCGGTAGTGCGCCGGGCAAGGTACTTGGCGCGCCGGTTATGGTTGCAGCCCCGGTGCGACATGCGAGTACTACGTACTTCGTACGTGCACTCGAACGCACCTTCTTAGCCGTGCAAGCGTCCTACCAGTACCTACTACGTAGTAAGTCTGGGCGCCGTCGCAGTGGCCAGAGCCACCAGGCCCCTCCTTCCCCCATCCCGTCCGATCCCTCGTCCCTCCTTCTCCTTCCGCTAGCCCACGCAGCTAGCACTTTTGGGAGGGCAATTCCACTTGTACAGCTTCCTTCGTGCCTGCCCCCAGAAGCGGAAGCCAAACCTTCTCTCCCCCGTGCGCGTAGTGCCGACCTACCTTGCCGTTCTTGCCCTGCCTGCATCCGTGAATTCCGTCCCCGTCGCGTGTCTCGGCCTTTTATTCCTCCTCCATCAACCAACAGTCCACCACCGTCCCCCGGCTCTTCGCTCTCCTCGCTGCGTCGTTGGCGCTGCGTCACTTTCACGTCGCCCGCCTCCAATTTGCCCTTCCGACCATCGGCGTCGTCGTCGCATGCTGCATACCTGCCGGAGCACCTCGCAGCTGCCAGCCCGCGCCCACGAGACCACCGGCGCTTCTCTCTCCCTCCTCTCCCTCGATACGCTCCCGCACACCCTGTGACAACAAAGCATCCGGCCGCGCTCGCCGGCGTTGTACGACCAACACGCTTGCCATCGAGAGCTCAGTGTTGTGCTGTGCGCCCTCTTCATACGCCCGCTCGCGCTGCAGCTGCAGCCTCCGTCCTCGCAGTCTCGTCTCGCCGCAGCTCCGGGTCCCGTAACCCCTCCATCCCTGGCGCTCGTCGCTCAGCTTCCACGCATCGAATCCTCCTACGTTGTCCTCTCGCAGGGCTGCGACAATTGCGACAGCATAAGCTCCCGACAGCTAGATGCGCCATGACATACATTGTGAGTTCAAAGAAACGACTCCTCGTCATCAAGAATCACATGCATCCTTTCCCAAGCGCCACTCATGCAGCCTGCTCAGGCGTGCAGTCAGCCTGGATCGCACCCAGGATTTCGCCTCGTCTTGTGTTTCCCCCCTCCTCAGTTGCCTCAGCACACCGTGCCGTGACGGCGTTTGTCTGAGTCGCGACCCGTGGTCCGAACACGCATCCCTACTTCCACATGAACACTCTACACACCGCCTTGGCAATCTGGAGCCCTGTCACTTCACGTTGTGCCTGCTCTTCCTGCGACATGTGGCCGGCATTAATAATCTCAACGGCCGCATCGCCGCGCGAGAGGCAATTGCCTGCTCCGCAGCTGCTTCGGCATCCGCTCAGCCTTTCGGGACATCCCGCTTGCGTTGGTCATAAGCAGTGCCGTGGTTGCTTGAGCTTGACGAGGGCACTGCTACCCACCGAACGTCTTAACACCCTGCTTCCCTGCCTCCCTTGTCATTGTCGCTATCCTTTTGTCCCCTGTTGATCGCTTGCCGTCCAGGGCACACCTTGATTCACTTCGCACTTCTCTCACGCTGCGCGACCTTGGGTCGTCATCATGGGCGGGGACATTTGGCTAATGCCTGACATCCAGCTATGTTTGGCTCACTACTGCGACACCCATGGCCCGACACCGTTAATGGTCACGGAAGGCTTGCGAAGCCCATGCTCCGTTTGCTTTGAGGATTCGGCGTCCAGTGCTGGCCAAGCCAACTTTCCCGGGGATGGCCGGCCACGTTCCAGTGCGCCAACTTCCGCACCCCAGTCCCAGAGCTCTGCCGCCGCTCTCAACGATGCCCTCCGCGACGTGAGCCTCGCCCGCAGTGTTTCCGTGCCGGCCTCAGAACAGGATGCTCAGATACAACGAGCGGCTCTACGGCGCTCGGCCGCAGCCGCCGGGGCCGCTGCTGGCTCTACTTCGCCTTTGGAGACGCCGCCTGATAGCCCACGACCCATGTTTCAACAGCCCCGTCGCGATTCCAGCTTTCGCCGAACATATGACGAGATGGTCACAAAGAGGCAAGGCCCTTGTGACAACTGCGCCATGACGCTTCCCCGGCGACAGGCTGGCGCCAAGGGCGGCAACGACTACGCTACGGACGCTCAAGGGCCGACCCTTAGGACCCGAACGCCCATCGAACGGGTGTTTGGATCAGCTGGACATTCTTCACCCCCGAACTCGCAGTCGTCGAGCGACACGGATGGCGACCGGGATGCCACACGGCGCGTGCGCAGTAGGAGAGTTCCCCCACCAGCCAGCTCCCGAACCACATCGTGCTCTAGCACGTCAACCTCCTCGGAGCGGTCCACGTACCATTTTCACTACCTCAGCTACACGTCGACCCACGAGCCTCTCCTCGCCGACTCCTTCTCGCTCGTCCGCGCTTCGTGTTTGCGAGCTCTGTCCTTCGAAACGCTTCCACGGGCACCCTCGACCTCGACGCCGACCTCATCTCCCCAGCTCAACAACTCGCCCTCTTTCGTCACTACGCAGAGCCCTGGATCCGCTGCCACAGGCGGCGCCATATTCTTCGGCGATGCCATGGCCGGCTACACGACGGCTTACATCTTTCGTATCCCTGATCTCCACGCTCGCGGGCACAAACGTGTTTATGCCTTCTTGGCCCTGAGCACACACAAGGAACGGCTTGCCATGAAGACGTTTGCGATGATCTCGGCGGCGTTCCGCGACCTCGCGACTTGGATTCAACAGCTTGCAGAGGCCGAGGCCGAGCGAGCTAGGGAGTCATCGCCTATCGGGAGTGTCTTGCAGAATGGGGCGGGTGTTCCCACCACCCCTCCATCTGCATTTGAACCTTCGGCGGCCGCGGACCGAAGTGGAAGCAGCTTCCTAACTGGAGGGAGTGGTTTTACAAGGCGCATGGGCGGCCCTGGTGGCGCGTCGTCTCTGAAGGCTCGGGGACTTGCCGAACTAGTTGGCCAGCCTGACTTCTTCATCGAGTTGCACGGGAAGTTCGTGCGTCTTCTCTTAGAAGCTGGAGTAACGCTGAACTCGTAGTGTGCGAGTGTCCGTGGCTTTACCACGCATGGTCATACGTTTCGGAAGACCATTGTACGACGTCAGGAGACGTTGGGCGCCTCCAATGGTTTTGAGTCTCGCCCTCAGGGCTGAAGCGGCCTCATACTCCTCTTTCCCATCGCACAACTCCAATTTGGAGCGGCTACTATTGAGATGGTGGACTGGCATTCGACACTTCACGCTTTATGCATGAGCATTGCAATGGCGTTTCACCGAGCCTTTTCTTGTTCTATGGCGTACCGGATAACTAATGTGTGGCGTTTTCTTGTCAAGCGACTAGTGCTTCAGTCTGGTCCCTTCCAGAGTTGTTTTTCATGTACTTCATACTCTGTTTGAGCACTGCTTATCTTGGTGGTGACATGCGAAAAGCATCACCATCCATGTTTGGCAGACTTTAGCATCGTTTTTTTCTCTCTTCGTTGCAGCCGACAGGTCTCTGGCTTTGTCGACAGAAGGAAAGTGTAAGGAAACAGGATAGACGGGGCGCTTACGAGGTACGGAAATGTAAAATGGGACAAGGGAACTGGGCCACGGCAAAATGGCAAAGGAAAATGGAGGAGACGCTTGGGTTTCCCTGTGTATTGTGAACTGGTAACTGTGTCCGAGTCTTTTAGCGCGGCAAGGCAGCCTGCCCCTGGGGGCTTGGTGACTCGTCGTGTCAAGCTAGCCTTGTTGATGTTAGGCATATGAGACGAATCCTATCATTCAAAACGGCCCTGTCGACATTCCGTGTTGCATTGCACTCGTGATCTCCTGTTCGATGAGCCTCGTAGGAGTCTCGTGCGGCCGACGCCCGCGGTCGACGGAGAGGAAAGCCCACGGAAAGAAAGGGAAGAGGCAAGTCAAGTTGGCAAGAGTCCCATCTGTTACAAGTACAAGATGTGTCATTTGCCTGTACAACGGCCGCAATGGATATCGTCAGACCCATGAAGCGCGGCTGATCTATCTGACAATTATCTGCCTCGCCCCCATCCCCCATCCCCCATCCCCCATCCCCCCCCCTTTCTCCTATCTTCTCGTACACTTCGCAGGACAGCCGCCTTCGTGCGAGCCGTTCCTTACTTGTAGAAGTCAAACTTGTTGTCATCGCTCGTACCCTTGACTTGGCTCGAGTAGGCGTCCTCCAAGTCGCTCTGGATGATGTTATATCTGTTCTTGCGCACGGCGCGCAACCCAGCCTCTTGCATGATGGCGGCGATGATGGCGCCGGATAGGGGGTCGTTGCGCACGATGAGACTGTCGAGGTCGACCTCGGGCGCGAGGCTCATCTTGCTGGCGATGGTGGTGAAGATGAGGCGGCGCTCACGGCGGTCGCGCAGCGAGGGGAACTCAATCTTACGGTCGAGACGACCGGGTCGCAGGAGGGCCGGGTCGAGGGTGTCGGCGCGGTTCGTGGCCATGATGACCTTGACGTTGGACGTCTGGTCGAAGCCGTCCATCTGGTTGAGCAGCTCGAGCAAGATACGCTGGACCTCGCGGTCGGCGCCGGTCTGGGCGTCGAAACGCTTCGTGGCGATGGCGTCAATCTCATCGATGAAGATGATGGCGGGCGAGTTCTCGCGGGCCATGCGGAAAACATCGCGGACCATGCGAGGGCCTTCTCCCAGGTACTTCTGCACGAACTCGGAGCCCACGACGCGGATGAAGCTGGCCGTGGTAGAGTTGGCGACGGCCTTGACAAGCATCGTCTTGCCCGTACCGGGCGGCCCGTACAGCAGGACTCCGCGGGGCGGGTCGATACCAATCTGCTTGTACAGGTCGAAATGCGTCAGTGGCAGCTCGACCGCCTCGCGGATCTCCTGCTTCTGCATGTCCAAGCCACCGACATCAGCGTACGTCACGTCGGGCTTCTCGTCGGCGCCGAGCATGGCGATTGAGGAGTCGGCCTCGGGCGGGAGGATGTCGACCAGGGCATTGGAGTGCCGGTGGAGGGCGACTGAGGATGAAGGTTTGAGCTTTTCGCGGTCGAGGGTGGAAAGAATTCGAACGACGTAGTTGGAACCAGTGCTAGATTGGACGATGCCGGTGCTGTTGAGAAAGTGTTAGAGAGAGTCTGAGAAGGAGACGAAGCAGTGGGCAAGCAGCTGAACGTACTTTTGGTCAATGGCCTCCATGAACTGGCCGATGACTAGTGGTACGCTTTGGATGCGCTTGATCTCTTCTTGGGCGCGTACCAGCTCGCGCTTCAAACTCCTGCAGCCGAGGTCAGCCCCATCGCCGAATCATCCGGTTTGGTTCCGGCAGGGTATGAGAGACTACCTTTGCTCATCTTTGATGTACTCCTCTTGCAGCTGGATATACCTTTTGTTGCATCGTCAGCGTCTGGTCATCGACGGTAGGCAGCCCGCGGAGGGAGCCGGGAGAGCGGCTGCATACTCCAACTGCCTCTGCAGCTTCTTCAACGAGGCATAGTCATCGCCGCCGTCGACTGGCAGGCCCTCGAAGCTGTCGATGGTGGGGATCGTCGAGGGAGCGGCCTTCTTGTGCGGCGGCACGTGGTTCGCCGGGTTC
Organism: Albophoma yamanashiensis; assembly: GCA_001600555.1. Lineage (NCBI taxonomy): Eukaryota > Fungi > Ascomycota > Sordariomycetes > Hypocreales > Ophiocordycipitaceae > Albophoma > Albophoma yamanashiensis. Next base: position 1,342,724 of record BCKH01000003.1, read on the forward strand.
TCGACGGCAATGTCGCCCATTTTGAGGCGTCGCGCAGTTTGGGGCGACGGTCGTGTCCTTGGGTCCTGTATTCCTCGTCGATGTATCGTAGGTCCACGTTGCAAATGCTCTCGGGGATGGGTCGATGCACAAGAGGCTGTTGAGGCTGAGGCTTGGTGATGGTAGGGGAATGTACGATCAGAGCTCCTGCAAGAGCTCAGCAGGCGTCGACGACGACGTCGCCCTGGCAGCCTCGCGCCAGCTTTCGCAACAGTGCTTAGTCAGTGACACGAGTATCCACGTGACGAGAGACCTTCCACGACGTCCCCAAATTAAGTAGGCGCTTTCCTGGTTCCGGTGCTCTATTTGCGGTAGGCGCAATGATTGGCCCACAATTCTTGGCTGGAGCTGGCGGCGGAGCAGCAGGGCGAGCGGCGGCCCGACGAGGAGAGCCAAGGAGCCTGCCAGCAGCCGAGGCTTCCTGTAGGTACCATACATTAGGTACATGTACGGAGTAGTCTGTACGAGTAAGACTGGTAGGTAGCAGCGAGGTTCAAGGAGTGTCCCTGCGGATCCTCCTACAGCAGCTGTCGCAGCGCCGCGGATGCCCAGCCCAGCCAGGTTCAAGCCCAGGCTCAGGCCCAGGCCCAGGCCGTTGTGCTCGCACTCACTTGCAAGGGCCCCCTCGGGGGCGGCGTTTGGGGACGCCTTCAGCTCATTTGCTCATGACGGGTCTCCTGGAGTCACGGGCTGCGTCGGCGGGGCTGGAGCTGAGGTCTCCACTACCTCCCGCTGATAGCAGCCGCCGTCGGGCTCGGTGAGGCAGGCTAATGGGTCCCGCGTATCGACTACCGTCGCCGCATCGGAGACCCTGGCGGAGCTGCCGCGGTGAGGTGAGTCCTACCTTGCGTCGCAGGGATGCGATGCGTCAACTCGGCAGCAGGACTACAGCTGCTGTACGGAGTACGAGTAGGGGAGTAATACGGCGCACGTACATGTCTGCACGTCGGGGCGACGACGGACGCACGAGAGCAAGTCCAGCTATATACTCGAGTCCTCAAGTTTGCGAGCGCAAGCAAGGCAAAGGGCAAACTGGCTGCGCTCGGGGCTCGTTGGGTACGTCAGAGGTACCTTACTGGTAGGCAGTTGGGCCCATTCATTCATTATTACCACAGATGCCTCGTTAAGGCAGCACCCTACCCTCTCGCGGGTGGCACAGTCATGGATGCATCACCCTCCCCCTCCGCTCACCGGAACTGGCACCACCACCTCACCTGTCGGGGCGCTGGGGCTTGGGCCGACCACCATCCCAGATAGCCAAGTACGTACCCAGCCAACCCGTGCCGAGCTGCCTGCATTTACTCGTGCCTCCTCCACCTCCAACCGCGGGAAACCTTACATCTCCGGCATCTGCGCTACGTTATCTTCTTCTTCTTCATCTGGCCTCGCCTCGATCCTCCCCCTCCCGCCACTCCCCGCTGCACGCATCGCCTCGCGCCTCCGACGCCGTCTACTGCCCAACCTCGCCTTGTCGGCACGCTCATGCTCATCTGCAGCTTCGTCTGTTTGCACCACCGGGTGGCTGCACTTGTGTCCCGTGCATCTTGAGAGGTTGCTCGTCCGCCTCCTCCCCGCCTGCCTATCTGCCGAGGCGCTCTCCACGCACCCAGACTGCCGACTTCTCGAGCCCTCTGCGGCTTGCCTCGACGACGCCCCGCCTTGCCCTCCTCTCCGCCGCAGCCATGTCGTCGTCCATCATCATCCCCACCGGCAGATCGGGGGTGACGGCGGCGGCGGCCGACTACCACGGTTCCTCCAAGGTCGTTGCCAGCTCTTCTGGTAGCTCCTACTCGAGTTCGCCGTCGCCGTCGTCGCCGTCGTCGACACCCGAGAGCAAGATGCTGCACTCTCGGCGTCCTAGCTTGTTGAGTACGACCCCCCCACGTAGTCCGGCGATATCGCCACTGCTCCCACGGCGGCTCCCCCGCACACATGCGCTGACAGGCTTGCGCAGGCACGGCCATCTCGAAGCAAGAATCCACCGTCATCAACATCGGTGACCCTGATGGCCCTCCCAGGCTGGTAAGTTCGCCACTCCCTCGGCTGGCGTCGGGTCTCACGAGCTGACACGCCTCTCCCTAGATTTCCTACCTCTCGTCGAGCCAGGGCTTTGTCTGGAACCCAGGTAGGTGCTCTCATGCCTTGTCAGAATGCTTGCTTGGCTCCCCATCAGCTGACTCGTGGTCCGCAGAGATCTTCTTGCCTTCCTACGTCGACTGCGACTACGAACCGCTGGAGAACCAATGCGAGCCAGTACACGAAATTGTCCTCAGTGATGAGGAGACGAGGGCGATGCTACCGCAATAAGCGAGCACCGCTCGGCCGACGCCATGGAAGGCGCTCCGGCACGGAACCGCAAGTTATACACCTTCTTCTCACGAATCGCCTGGCGCTAGAGACGGCCTGTCTTCTTTCCTTCACTTTGATCTCTCAATATCTTTCCTTCACTTGGACCCGAAATGGCGTTTGGTCGGAGTTTGTTGGTTGTCATTCGGGCGAGGAGTCGCAGTGGGTCCTTGGGGATTGTTTCATCAGGCCCGGCGGGTGAGGAGCCTGGGCACGGCACGGCATGGTACGGGCATGGGCTCTTTTAGAGACGACGGCTCGTTTTGGAACTCTTTGTTGGCGCGGCGCCCGATGTCGGGCAGTACGATTACGACCTGTGACGCCAAGTAGGTTGCGGGCGGGCGGCTGTGATTCTCAGTGGGCTGATTGTCAGCCGTCGTCGGTTTCAGGACCTTGGTCGCTACGGCAGTCTGTCACTTTGCTTCTCAGGTTGACAAGGGCCAGGATTCTCGACTGACGGCTGTGCCAGTGTTATATTTAAATAGCTTAGCTCTCGACAAGTCCACTCTTGAACCGCCTTGGATGTTTCTCGTGCGTGCCTGACACGTAAGGTATGGAAGAAGGGTCCCTCGAGGACGCCGTGGCAGTGAAGATGTTCCACATGTCTTGTACGAGCTACCGGCCTCTCCAAGCCACGACGCAAAGGCCTGCATCAGGCTTGCCAGCTGCCTGAAATGCTACTATCGGCATGGTAAGTACCTTAGGTAGGAACCTACCTTGCCTACCTAGGTACTATGTAGGTGGTAGCATGCATGCATGCACGAGCCCCGCAGAGTGTGAGCGCGGAGAAATTACGTAGCATGTACGAATATATCCCCAGTGCCGACGCTACCCCACACTTACAGGGATCCAAGATGAACGTGGCTGGTCTTGGGCATTTCGCAGCGGCGGCAGACGCCGTTGAGCTGCAGGAAGAGCGCAGCTTCGCATCGGCGAGGCGGCGCTGCGGGCGTCGCGCGAAGAAGTTACCTACCTAAGGTAGGTATTATTTGGCCGCTAGGTTCTCCCAGCGTCGGCGCGCAGGTCCCACGACCCCCGAGGTTGGGCAGGGAGCGGAGGGCGTGCGAGAGGGCCGCATTGACGAGCTGGGATGTGCTCGAGCTGGGAGGATTAAGGTTGCAACTTGCCTGCAAGAGGCTCGCCGATGTCAGTGCACTTGGGGGGCTTCACTGGACGTCCTCGTAGTTACTACGTACATCGCCGCCTCAGCACGCCAGCTCCAGTCCCCAACTAAGGGGTAAATCACCCATGCGCCGCCGCCTCTGCAGAGACCTCGTCTGGCTCTGCCGAGTCGTCGAACGCTTAGGTACGCAAGGCTCATGTACTGGAGCAAGTGCTTCAGAGCCCTGGTCGAGGGCTGCAAAGAGCAATCGTCTGGTTTGGAGCTGTCCGTCGAGAATTGCAGTGTAGTTAGTTACCTTCGTCTGGCCTCAAGCGGACAACTGGTGTTTGCTTGAGACGCGGCCTCATGGGTGGACACTATGGCCCCCCGTGCGCTCTGGTGAAGCCGAGAACAACTCCATGCGCGATGGACAGGGGAAACACACAAACGGTCACAGTGTGTTGGCAAGGCTGCCGGCTCCGCGCCCCGTGATGCGTGCACCCCTTGGATGGCCTGGGGACTTGTAAGTGGTCGTACCGATTCAATGCGGCAGATGCCTCGTCAATCGGGGCTGCCGGGATGCTCTAGCCTCAAAAATACTTTTACATTGCCCTGGCCTACCGTGGCATCCATGGGAAGAAGCCGAGAGAGGCACGCGTGGGCATCTCTTCTACCGGGAGGCTGCGGCGGATGGCGAGGGCCCAAGGGGCTGAATTTCCTTCCATCATCGTTGCAGCCAGCCTGATTCCGTCCATTACATCCAAACCTATAGGAGTGTTTCGGTTCTGCCTCCATCCATCACCCCGCAAACCTCACTGCCGGGGAGCAGAAAGTTCGACGCCTCGTCGCGGTGCCAAGTTGATACAGGTGATTTCTCTGCCAACCCTAACCCTGGAGTAAACAATCCCCGCCAACGCGCCGCCTCACCCAAACCCACTTACCTGCCTACCTACCCACCGCCCACGCATGATGCCAGCCCCGTGACGGCGGACGACGCAGCAGCAGCAGCAGCAGCAGCCATGGACGCCGAATCCGTCGTATCCCAGGTCCAGCGCAAGATCGAGCTCCAGTCGCCCGAGGACCTCGCCTACCTGGTGGCCAACGTGCGCGCCGCCGCCGCCGCCCGCCTCGACGAGGCCTTCCCGCACGTCGAGGGCCACGACGGCGGCGAGGACGAGCTGCGCGCGCGCATCGAGGCGCTCGTCAACGAGGTACGTCGCGCGCCGTCCCCGCGCAGCTGCTCCGGGGGAGACGAGACGAGACGCGAGGGGGGTAGCACCGCTGACCAGGGGCCGCCGCAGTACATCGACAAGACCTTCGCCCTCGCGGCGCCGAACCTCTCCATCAACGGGCTCCCCGTCACCGACGCCCACGCGCACCTCTCGTCCTCGGCCGCCGCCGCGGAGCCCGCCTACGAGCCCTTCGACACGCGCAAGCGCCTGCGCATCGCCGAGCTCGTCACCGCCGAGGAGAAGCTGCTCGAGGACGTGGCCGCGCTCAAGCGCTCCGTGCCCGCCGCCGCCGCCGCCGACCACGCCGCGCGCCTGCGCGATGCCATGCAGCGCGACGAGGAGGCGCTCCAGAAGCGCATCGCCGCGGCGTCCGGCGGCGACGACGACGACTCCTCCGCGGGCCTGGGCGCCGTGGCGCCGCTGGACAGGCAGGAGGGCGTCGAGGCGGGCTTCCGCGCCGCCGTCGACGCCTTGGGCCGGCTCAAGAGGGACATGCCCGCCGTCGTGGCCAAGATGGAGCGTGCGAGGGTCGCGGGCGAGTACGTCGTCACCGAGGGGCGCTGAGCGACCGACCCAACCGACCTCGCTCAGGATCAAGACCGTGGCGAGTCATCATTACGAGTGCAGGCATTCATAAACGGAGTTTGGGCGTCACAGGGGCGGGGCTGGCTGGCAATGCATATACCATGGGCAGCGATACAAACAGCCTCTGCAAACATCAGGCAAACACGCGGGTCGAAGGGTTGGATTGTGTCGGGCACGTGGTGCCGCATTTCTTCTCTGATGTAGCGCTCTGGCAACGGCGGCCCGAGTGCGTGCGCGTATAATGAAACCACAAATCCAGAGATGAATCACATCTGCTTCCCGTGTCGTGGCTAACGCCTTGATGATTCGAATGCCATGGCATGGCACCCGCGATGTGACGATGAGCCTGCCCATACATGCTCGTATTCCTTGTTGCTGTCAGACGAAAGCCAAGGAACGAACGTACTGATGTAAGAACAAACGACAGCGTTGGGGATCGCCCTCGACGGGTCCGGCGATGTTGGCGCCTTCAACCACGAGGTACTTGGGTATCTAGACCAAGATGTTCTACGTACGCAGGCGACGAATTGGCTCATCATTCGTCTTGGTGTGTACGTTCAAGCCCGTACAGGATGACTCAAGTATAAAAAAGGCTGCTCGATAGCCAGTTTCAGACCTGTCTACGAAAACCTTGGAAGGCACACAGTCGAATGGATATTCAGCAGAAAGAACACACATCTTATTCTACTACACTTTTGCATGGGCTGCGAAAAAAAATTCCCTGCATGCCACACTGCTCTCTCTACTCCGTGCACGCCGCCCTCTATCCACCCTGCCAAGATTCGTTGTCTCCCTTTTTTTGTGGTATTGTATCGCATCCCTCCTTTGACAAACAAATCCTCGACGGCTACCGCAGGTCTGCAACCAGACAGCCAGTCGATTCGCTACGGTTCCGGTGCCCGTCGGCCTTTTCAGGCGGCGGCCGTCTGCTCGGCCTCCTGCTTCTCGGGGACGGGCGCAGACTCGACGCCGGTGGTGACGGCGGGCGTCTCGATCTCGGAGCCCTTGTTCTCGATGGTCTTGCCGTCCTTGTCCTCGGCCTTCTTCTCCCACTTGGCCGGCTTGGCCCAGGCGGGGTCGTGCCACGGGCCGGCGTCGCTGTTCTCGCAGCCGCCGGCGCACTCGCAGGTGCCGCCGAACTCCTTGGGCAGGTTCTCGGCGGGGACCTGCTTGACAAGCTCGGCCTTGTACCCGGAGCCCAGGATGTTGATCTTGGCGACGGTGACGGGGTCGAGCCAGCCCTTGACGACGCTCCACACGGTCGAGAAGCCCCAGGGGGCGTTGATGAGGTACAGCTTGCCCAGGCGCTCGGGGTAGTAGTTCTGCGAGACGACCGAGGCCTGCTTGACGTACGAGTAGACCGAGGGCACCTTGGTGAGGGTCACGCCCTTGAGGTCCATGATGGTGCAGCACGTCTCGAGGAGGTTGCCGGCTTTGCGGGAGCAGGCCGGGAGACGAGGGTCGGCGACGCGCTCGTACTCGACGGCGAGGTTGAGAAGCATGCGCTCAGCCGTGGTGATGTTGTACATGGCCGTCAGGTCGATGCCGCCAAGCGTCTCGATGTAGACGGGACGTCCATCCTGCGAGCCAGATCAGTATTCGGCACGCGACACGAGCCTTCTGACTACGGGGACGGCGGTTGCCTCATACCTTGTCCGTCTTGTGGTAGAACTGCTTGTAGTACTTCGCGATCTCAGCCTTCTCGGGGTAGTCCCAGATGGGCACAGTCTCGTCGAGCTTGGTCTCCTTGCGCCACTTCTCGCATTCCACGAACCTAATTGCCGTCAAGTCAGCATCTCAGCGCCATTCGAGAGATGTGTTTTTTTTTTTTTGGCTCGGCTCACATTTGCTTGGAGAGGTTCACATCGAACTTGCGCGCTCTTAGAAATCGCAGCTACATGGCGAATCATCAGCCTTCTTCCGTCTAGAACGGGCTTGCCGCTGTCTCGGTTCCCCTTACCAGGGTCAGCGTGTCCAGCCGGTCCGTATATCCCTCAGACTCGAGCATCATCCGCAGCTGGTGGACCTGCGCGATCTGCTGCTCCGTCAGGTGGCCGGCGTGGCCATTCTGGGGCTCGGCCGCAGTGTGCGGGAAGTCGTAGTCGTCGTACTTGGGATCCAGATCCATGGCGATGGGCTCCGGCGCGGTTAAGGGGGAGGAGGGGGGGGGAGAAAGCGAGCTGGAGGCGCCGACGAGAGAGGAGAGAGGGCGGCGAAGGATGGAAAGGACGTTGAAAGGGAGACGAGGAAAACAAAGGCCCCGGCAATTTGTGCGAGACGGCAGGGAGTGGGAAGAGGACAGCAAGCGAAGCGAGGCGGAGACGGTGACGGTATCGCTGGCGGTCCCCTTTCGCACTTGTGGCGTATAATAGTAATTTAGCGGTATTCGTCGGCTCCCTCAGTGGGCGACGCCAGCCACTCACGGCTCGGCTGGCGGCGTGTGTTTTGTTGGAGAACGATGGAAATGCGGGTGGGACTGGACGGGACCGCAGCCTCCCCCAACTGGCCCAGCCGCGCAGCTATGCCCCCCCAATGGCCCCCCCCCAATGCCCCCCGGAGCTCCGCTTGGCAGCGCCAGGCAGGGCACTGGTACGAGTGCGAGCAGCTCCAAGGGTCCAGCGGGGGTCACGTGCAGAATCACGTGTCGATAAGCTACCGTTCTCTACTCCGTATAATGAATACTTCTCGCGTCCTGAAGTCCTGAGCTCCCGCTCCGCCTCCGCTCGTTCCAGAGTCGACCGTTCAAGAAACCCAGGATCCCGCCGCCGTGCATGGCCACCGACCCCGGCTCGCCATGAGGACTGCTCCGCAGAGGATCTCCCTCGCCCATGTCTCGCGTCACATCCACTGCTCCGTGACCGGCCGCCGGCCGCGGCGGTCCTTCCACCTCACCGTGCCGGCCGGCCTCCCGCGGAAGCGCCACTTCTTCACCTCCAACCCCTACCTCTCCAGCGCCGCCGAGGAGCCCCAGCCAGCTGCCGGCGCCGCCAGGCGCGAGCAGGCCGCCGCCGTCCTGCCCCCCGCTAAGCGGAAGCCCACGCGCTCGACGACGGCTAAGAACTCGCTCCGTCGCGTCGCCATCATAGCCCAGCAGCCGAAGCGCGGCGCCGACGGCAAGCCCGCCGCCGAGGGCCCGGACGTCGACCAGTCGACGACGATAAGCGCCACGTGCATCGCCGAGTCGTTCAACATGCCGCTGGTCCTGGAGATCCTGCAGTCCCACGGCTTCGACATCAACCCCGACGGCACCGACTTCGACGCCAGCGAGGTCGTGCACGCCAAGGGCGTCAACGGCGGCGACATCTTCGTCTTCCCCTCCGGCACCATCGTGACGTGGTCGCTGCCTCCGGACATCATCACCAAGCAGATCCTGCGGGCCGCCGAGGATCCCCACCCGCAGGAGCTGCGCGAGGTCGAGGACCTCGACTTCGTCGCCGACACGTCCAGGGCGGAGAGCACCATGAAGGGCGACATGGTCGTCCTGGGCACTCGCAGGGAGCACAGGGACGGCGACAAGCTGGACACGACCCTCGCCAAGATCGCCTTCTCGTCGGGCCTCGCTCGGAGCACCAAGCTGGCCGTCCTCGAGAGCGCCCTGACGTCCTACTTTGAGAGCACCCGCAACATCCCCGCCCTCCTCTCCCAGGGCGCCGGCGTGCCCCTCCGCCGCAAGTTCATCCTCCAGAAGACGGGCGAGCTCCTCAGCCTGCGCGCCCGCCTGAACCACTACTCGGAGCTCACCGACTCTCTGCCCGACATCTTCTGGGACAGCCGCTCCGAGCTCGGCCTCGAGGGTTACTACGAGCAGGTCGGCCGCGCCCTCGACGTCAACGTGCGCATCCGCACGCTCAACCAGAAGATGGACTACGCCCAGGAGATCGCCACGGTCCTGCGCGAGATGTCGAGCGAGCAGCACGGCACCCGCCTCGAGCTCATCATCATCCTCCTCATCGCCGTCGAGGTCGTGTTCGAGCTGCGCAAGATCGTCATCGAGTGGATGCAGGAGAGGAAGGAGAGGAAGGAGGCCGAGGCGGCTGTCGAGCTGCTGCACGCGCCGTGAGAGGAGCAAGCAGCCTTGTTTTGTGTCATGTGCAGTGTGCGTCTGTTCCAGGAGAACCGGCGTTTATGGCGGTGTAGGATTCTTCACTCGGGCGTTTGGCATAGCCTCCTCTAGATATTCTTCAATGATACCCATCTCTGCTAGCAATCACCTGAATGCTTCGCGTGTTTCTGTCCGCGACGAAGCTTTTTGTTCCAAGAAGGTCTGTGGTAGATATTCATACATATTTCACGTACGGTCAGCCGTGCAGGCAGCTCGTGCAAAGTGATTGATTTTGCTTCTCTCACTTTCACCAGGGGCGCAGGGCAATCAGGTTGAGACGGGAAATAAATGGATTATTACTTGCTCAGACAGAAGAAGCCGGACACCTCACCAGCTCTGGCAACCCCAGGCACACCAGAGACGCAATGTCCCAGTCCAAACCAGAGTCCCAAGCCAGTCCGTAAGCTGCCCAGCCCCATCCAGCGTTCCGTCTCAAAAAAAAGATTTTTTTGTTTGTTTTTGGTTTCTTCAATAGTCGGGCGTCCTGTTCTGCAGTCTTCTTCGGGTCTGGCGCGACGTCAACCCGGGCTGTCATCGGCGGCCTGCTCGTCAAGACAAGCAGCATTCGAATGAACCGAGTTCCAAAAGTCCGTGTTCGAGAGCCCGTCGGCAAAGCCCGAGCCCGGTCGTCCGAAGCAGAAAGCAGCAAAGAACACCACATCCTCCCGGAGCGTGTCCAGGTGGCGTCCAACGCCCAGCCTCCAAGCGGCTCATTCGTGCAATGTGGTGATATCATCCGTGGTATCATCATAACTGCCCCCCGCGAGGCAGTGATTCGGCCTGTTCCGTCAACAAGGCTTGCGAGCACCCTCCGCCCGCAAACGAGGTGCATGCAGAAAATGGTGCCGAGAAAAAACCCTTGATACGCCTCGCCTTTTCTCGTAGCTCGCTTCGGAATGCAATGTCCACACCAATAACCCCCCAGATAGTGCAATTCCCCGTGTCATGACAAGTAGCCGCAGCCCCATCCATCCCGAAAGTGTCTGAACCACTACCCTCTCTCTTTTCCCCGTCACCTCGAGAGTCGTGAAGCAGGCACAAACAACAGCCAAGAGCCAACAGGGGTATGGTACAGGTCAGCAACCGTCTGCGCCAACGCACCCCAGAGAGGGGTGAAAAGGAAAAGATAAAGAGCGGAGGAAAAACTGCGAGGCCGTCGTCCACGGACACAATGCCGTCGTGTCCGCTCGCATGTATGAAGGATGGTTCAATGAGAACCCCCAATTGACCGACGGTTGTCGTCCATGGTAAGCAATTCCGGTTCGCCGTTCCCTCGATTCGCCAAAATGTGCGAACTATGTACAATCCAACAGTATACCAGCCCCAGCTCCTCTCTAAACAAGAGAGACATCACGTCAAGCTCCAAACGCCTCTTCGCCTTCATGCCCATCCACCCTTGCTTCGTAATGGAAGAGGTGGTGAGGGTTAAGCGTCACGGGGCGGGCCGCGGCTTCGACCGCCTCCGCCCCCACCGCTCCCGCGGCCACGAGAGCCGCCACGGCCGCGGCCGCGGCCGCGTCCGCTGTTGTGGCCGTTGTGCTGGCCGTTTTGACTTTGCCAGTTGCCCGCAGCCGGAGCTTGGGCTAGAGACTGCTGATGCAGCGCCTGGGCGTGGGCGTGCTGCTGCGCGTTGCTGGGGAGATTCGAGATGGGACGAGGGATAGACTCGGGGTTCTCGTAGACGTAGAGGCTCTTATCGATGCTCGACGGGATTGGTTGGATTTCGGTTCCGAGGTCCCGCTCGATGTTGTAGAGGTTGAATCGGTCATCCCAGTTGATCAGGTTAATGGCGAGACCAAGGTGGCCGTAACGGCCGGATCGACCGATTCGGTGAAGGTAGGTTTCGGCGTTCTTCGGGAAGTCGAAGTTGATGACGACATTGACAGCCTGAATATCAATGCCGCGGGTAAGTAGATCGGAGCACACAAGATTTCGGCAGACACCGTTTCGGAAGTCGTGGAAGACGCGGTTGCGGGCTTGCTGTTGCATCCTGGCGTGACTGTAAAAGCAGGAATAGCCCAGCTCGGTGATCTTCTTGGCGAGCAGCTCGACGCGGTTGGTCGAGTTGCAAAAGATGATGGACTGGTTGATTTGGAGCTTGGAGAAGAGGGTGTTGAGGCAATGAACCTTTTGCTTCTCTTCGACGAATGCGTAGTATTGGGTGATGCCGCGGAGGGTGAGCTCGTCCATGAGGTTGATCTCATACGGGCTTACCATGTTTCGGTCGGAGAAGTCCTTGACGGAGAGGGGGAAGGTGGCAGAGAAGAGCATGACCTGGCGGTCCTTGGGGTGGAACTGCAGCAGCTGCTCGATGACGGGGGTAAACTCGACGGACAAAAGCTTGTCGGCTTCGTCCATGACAAACATGGGGCACTCGCTCAGGTCGGCAACGTTCTTCCCAGCCAGGTCGAGGATTCTGCCCGGGGTTCCGACCACAATATGGACGGGGTCCTGCAGGCGAACAATGTCATCCCGCAGGCCGGTGCCGCCCGTGGTGACCATGACGTTGACGCCGAGGTGCTTGCCGAGGGTCTTGCAGACCTGTGACGTCTGCATGGCAAGCTCGCGTGTGGGGACGAGGATGAGGCACTGGATCTTGGACACCTTGGGGTTGATACGCTCAAGGATGGGGATGACGAAAGCGGCCGTCTTGCCCGTGCCGTTCTTGGCTCGGGCCAGGATGTCCCGGCCCGTCAAGGCGACGGGTATGGCTTCTTCTTGGATCGGAGAGGGCCTCTCGAACCCGGCTTCGAAGATGCCCATGAGCAGGTCGCGCTTCAACGCGAAGTTTTCGAACTCCAGGCCTTTCGTTTTTGTGACATCCTACCCGCGACGCAGGCTCGTTAGCAAGCAGCGCGGGGGGGGAGCATGGGGCTTCGACGCACCTCTGTTTGTTGCCGATTGTCCTTGGCGGGAATGTTAAGGGACTTCTTCCAGTCGTTGTTCTGGGCGGGGATTCCATCGCTGCAAAGCCGGTCAGTAAGTCGGACGTCCATCCAGGCAAACGGCGGTGGGGAAACGGACTTGAGTTGGGAGTTTCTCAGCTGGTCGGCCAGCTGATCCGTCATGGTGTGCCGTTGTTTACCGTCCGCAGACTACCTGCCAGGGATGGCAATCGTAATGTGAAAGACCGCTCTCGGTGAGCGCCGTTGGACCTCGTGAAGGGAGGGTCAGGTTAGGGTGGAGAGGCGGTGCGTCTTGGTTTTCTCGCCGTTTCGAGGGTGTGTCAAGGCTCGGCGTCGGACGAGGGGCTGGTCAGAGGGGGTGCGTGTGCGTTGGCTGTAGATCGCGGAGTGTGCGCAACGCGTCAGTGGGTGAGGTCGTGAGAGGAGGGCTGAGTGTGTTTGTGTGCGCGGTGGTTGGAGGAATTGAACTGGAGAAGCCTGGACTCCAGTTTCGGACGGGGTGGTGGTGATGTGCGGCTCCGGGGCCCGGCAGGTGGTTTTTGCCGGTCACGTGCTCGCGGGGTTGCGTTGCGGCTGGCCGGATCGAGGACGTCGACGATCCGACGACCCTGGCTTCTCGTCTAATACTGAACCCTACGTATACGTAGTTCATTGCATTGCGAGGGCCGCGTTCATTAAACGTAGACATGGTCATTGCTTGCTTCATAACACCAGACACGGGGTGAAAATGCATCAACGCTGCAGGCTGTGCACTCGGTTAAATGTCATTCTGTTCTTTTTGCGTCTCGTTGCCTCGTCATTCTATCGCCAGCCCCCTCCCTGTCCTGGGAATCAACGGGGAAATAAAAGAAGTAGGAAGATGTTTGTCCAAAAACATTCCTTGGGTACTCGTACAGCAAACACAACTCCCAATCTCTTGAATCTCAAACGCCCCCCCCTTACAGCTTCATGCCCATGGCCTTGGCCACCTTGAGACTCTGCCGCATGCTCAGGTCGAGCATGATCTCCTCGCTGCCGCCAGGGATAGCGTAGGCTCTGACGTCGCGGTACAGCCTCTCCACCACGCCGCCCTGGCCGCCGCGAGAGTAGCTCAGGCCGCCGAAGATCTGGCTGGCCTCGCGGGCGCAGAACTCGAACGTCACCGTCGACTGCGCCTTGAGCGAGGCGATGGGGCCGCCGAGGCGCAGCATGGCCTCGGTCTCGCCCATCTTCTCGCACTGGTAGATGAGGCTCTCGAGCCAGTTGTACGAGGCCTCGATCTGCCGGGCCATGTGGGCCAGCTTCATGCGGATGACGGGGTGGTCGATGAGCTTCTTGCCAAAGGTGCGGCGCTTGTGGGCGTACTTGACCGACTCCTCGTAGCAGCAGCGCGAGAAGCGCAGGCACTGGATGATGATGCCGATGCGCTCGTGGTTGAAGTTGGTCATGATGACGCGGAAGCCCTGGTTCTGCTTGCCCAGCAGGTTCTCGACGGGCACCTTGACGTCCTCGAAGGTGATGTAGGTGGTCCCCGACGACCACACGCCCTGGCAGTCCATGCGGCGCGTGCTGACGCCCTCGCCTCGCTCGATGAGCAGCAGGCTGACGCCGTTCATGCCGGGGCCGCCCGTGCGGACGGCCGTGGTGAAGTAGTCGGACCAGATGCCGTTGGTGATCCACTTCTTCTCGCCGTTGACGATGAAGTGCTTGCCGTCCTCGCTGAGCTTGGCCTCGCAGGTCAGGTTGGCGACGTCGCTGCCGGCGTCGGGCTCGGTGATGGCCAGGCAGACGCGCTTGTCGCCGGCCAGGATGCCGGGCATGATGCGGTCCTTGAGGGCCTGGGAGCCGAACTTCATGATGGGAGGGCAGCCGATGCCGAAGCCTCCGATCAGGTTCCACACGAAACCGCCGGAGCCGGCGCGCGACAGCTCGTCCGTCAGCAGCATCTCGTGGAAGAGATCCCACTTCTCGACCGGGACCGACTTGACACCCGCCGCGTACTGGGTGGGGTACTTGATGCCCAGCAGGCCGGCCAGATAGCCGCGGCGGCCCAGCTCCTTGTAGATCTCCTCGGGCACGCGCTTGGCCTCATCCCACTCTGTGACATTGGGCAGGATCTCAGAGTCTACCCACTCGCGGACCTCGGCGCGCAGAGCGGCGTGCGTCTCGTTGAAGTATGGGGAGTGGAACTGCGGGATTCCGGTCAGCTCGCTATCCATCCAGCACGAGCGAAGGGGGGAAGGCTCACGTTCTGGTACCACGAGGGATCGGCAAACGGAATCTGGTCGCCAAAGGGCTCCAGAGGCTCAGCGTTTTCGCTGTGGCTCGCCGACGCCTTCTTGGCTGCGGGCGCGGAAGCAGGCGCCGCGGGCTTGGGCTTGGGCTCGGCCTTGGGCTCTGCCTTGGGCTTGGTGTCGAGGGAGCCGACCTGGAGCCGAGACTGGTACTTCTTGAGGATGCCCTCGTTGTGGTACTTCCAGAACTGCTTGGAGGCGTCCTTACCAGCCACGCGCTGGAGGATCTTCTTGCCGCCTGAGGGGCTCGTCAGCACGCGAGACGCCGGCGGCACGGGCTCTCCACATTCACATACCCGGGTGGTCGTCTTGGAACTTGGTCAGGTCGTAGACGTCGCCATCGACGATGATGTACAAGCTGTCGGGCTTGTTGTGCGACGCAACGTCGCTGACGGTGAAGGTCTTGGACATGGCGGCGGGATGGGCGGGCAGGGCAGCTCGACGAAGGCACTGGGAGGATGGACGGAGGATGGATGGCGGAATGGATGGAGAAATGGATGGAGGAGGGGATGAGGAAGGGAGTAAAGAGGTCGAGATCGCAAGAAGAGCAAGCCAAGGCGAGGCCCGCAGGTTCCGTCCCCAGTCTCACTTAAATTCAGCCGGCAGGACAATCACATGCTATCGTCGTCTCCACGCCCCAGAAGCGGCGCGTACCTCCGGGGTTTCCCCCACAAAATCCTCCCTTCCCCACGGAGAGCAACGGCTGCTCGGGGGGTCAGCCGCAGAGGCATTGGTCGTGTCATGCGCGCAGCGCTGTCCCTCGTCGACCGCTGCTGTCAGCGCTCTGGGTGGCCGCATTCGCTGCGCGTGGCATGTGAATGCGCTGGCGACCCCCCCGGCCCCAGCCCAGCAGCCTAGCGGGGCCGGCGCTGGTCGGCCCTGATGTCATGGATCCCAGTGGGGCCAAGCCGAGGTTCAGCGCTGCCAGCATGACCACTCGGAGGCCCAGCATTGCCAATGCCGGGACGGCCTCGAACGCGGACGGCCACGGCTCGCCCGAGGTCATTTGTTCATTTGTTGCGCCTGCGTGCGAGAACCAAATTACTGCACATAGTACGAGCAGGCACTCCGAAATGCGCCCCCCACGCGGAGATGAGTCTGCGTCTCGGCTCGGCCTCTGGCCTTGGCCCTGCAGCGCGAGAGCTCGTAATCAGCAGTCATCATCCCCTCGCTCGACGTCGCATCTACGCTCCTCAAGGCGAGCCCTTGCCGCGGCGACTCGTTGCGTTTGGGAAATGCATAAATCGGGTGTATTTTGCCATGGCACATTCCGTGTGCTTTCGTTGGAAGAAGAAATGTAGGTAATGGCGCCCAAAACTCCTCGAGCATCGTAGTACTCCGTGACCCCGTCCGCCAGAGCCAGACGATGCGAACAAAAAGCCTCCGAATCGAGGCGGCACCACTCCCACTCCGCGCATTCTGCCCCAGCCCGCCCCAATCGACATCACGGGATGTGGCTGCAGAGCCCGTTGACAAGACCCCTCTGCAGGCCGACCGGCCCTTAGGCTCCTCCAGCACGAGGCTTCGCCTTGGCCGCGGCTTTTTCCTTCTTCTCCATCTTCAGCTTCTTCTTCTTTTCCTCATTCTTCTCGTCCATCTTTCGCTTGTGCGCCGCCTTCTCCTCTTCTGTCTTGGGCACCGGCTTGAAGAAGCCCTCGAGCCGAGCCTGCTGCGAGCTCTTCAGGTTCTTCTCGAGCCGGGCGCCGCCGCTCCGCACACGGTCCTCGGAGAACCCCTTCTCTGTCACCAGGAACGTGACCAGACCCTCCATGTCGGGCTTCTCCCATTTGAAGTCGCACAGCGGATCGTCGGCCGGACGCACGTCGGGCTCAAAAAACAAGTCCCGCGCGTCCTTGTACGGCCAGTCGGCGGGCAGTGTGTACTTCTTCTTGGAGTCCTTCTCAATCGCCTCGACGACCTTTTCCAGGGAGCCGTGTTCGCGGATGAGCTTCAGCGCCGTCGTCGGCCCAACCTTTGGTACGGGGTCGAGATAGTCGCAGCCGAGGAGGATGCAGAGGTCGACAAACTGTAGGCACCAAAATGAGTAGCTGCCCATCAACGGTTGGATGCGCTCTAAACGGCCATGCATACCTGCTTCCGCTCCATGTCGAGTCCCTCCAAGACCTTGTCCAGCCGAATCTCCTGGATCGGCTCCTTGCGCTGCTCGCTAAAGGTGAGGTGGCGCAGGAGAATGGGCGTGTTGAAGCAGAGGGTGTCCATGTCCTCGCTGGCCGCCGCGTAGACCTTGCCCGCCCGAGCCAGCACGGCGCACTGCGCCTCTGCCTCGGTCGGCGCGACAATGTACGGGATGCCCATGAGCTTCAGCAGACGCTGGCACTCGGCATTGTGCTCGCGCGTCACGCGCACCGTCCGTCGTGAGAACTTCTCCACCTCCTCGGCTGTGCCCGTCTCCTTGGCCTCCTCGAGGCCCTCGGTCGCTTCCTGCTTGCGCTGAAACCGCTTCGCCAACTCGCCGGACTTGAGCTTCGGGGGCGCGCCGTCGAAGACGTAGAGCGGTTTGATGCCGTTGTCGACCATCCGCAACGTGCGGTAAAACATGCCCATCAGGTGCGACGTCGTCTCGCCGCTCTCGTTCATGAGCTGCTGGCCTTCGGAGCGCACGGCGATGAGGAAGCTGTAGATGCTCATGGACGCATCCTGATGGGGGACGTCAGCATTCGTCTCCGCAGGTGGCCGGCGTTTCCACGTACAATGGCGACCTTGCGGCCAAAGTGATTCTTGATTTCGCCCTCCTTGATCGCGTCCGGAGCCTCCTCCTTGATGATCTGAAAGAGTTGCTTGATGCCCATCTTGACAGCTCCTGCGTCCGCATCCGCCTCTCCGGCACACGGGTTTTCGCAGACGATTGAGTGAGGCCCGACGGTGTCCTGGCTCTTCCTGAACGCAGCTGGCAGTGCAGTGCTCCGTGGCGTGGAAATGGTGTCGGCTGATTCACGCTGGTATCAGCCTGAGAAGCACTGGTGGGACGGAAGTTGCCTTGACCGTGCGAGACGCGCCAGAAAAAGGCTATGACGCGCCCTTGTCGCGCACCTGGGGCAGGGTCCTTTAAGTAGCCCCACCTCACCAGTCACTCATGAGTACCGCTCACAGTGTCGAGAGAGAGAAGAAGCAGGCACGCGATCGTACGGAGTACTCGTTCGTGTATGACTTGGTACCTAGGTATGTAGGTAGGCAGCTTAAGATACCTTAAAGCAAAGATGCAAAGCTACGCGTTCAAGGTCCGAGTTTACGTTTCACTGTCCGCTCCAAATCAATGCCTAAGCTACTGGCTCGTTGCTTTTAAAATGTCCCGAGGTCATGGCCTCCCAGCCGGGTAGGTGCATCCCCTTCAATCCGCCCTCTGGCCCGCTGTCAAGTCTCGAGGTCTCAACCACGGGCCGGATTGCGTCAGAAGATGGCAGGATGTTGCCTCAGCCGGGAGAGCACATTGCTAATCAACAGCTTCCCCATCCTCCGATTGTCGCTGCTTCAGCTACCATCGGGTTCGTGTTTGATATATCGCTCGGAATACAGAGCTGTCAAGGATGAATCTCGCCTTGCGCTCCACCTTGCCGTGCGAAAGCGACCTCTGCCACCATGCGTGCCTGTCCAAGGAGCAACTCATATCACCGTACATCACATGGGTCATCACTGTGGCGCGGCGAGCCGCAGCCTTGCACCTCGCGGCGCAGGAATCCTCGATTGCATGGGTATCGTGCATTCATCCGCCACACGCACACACCGACGCGACCATATCGTCGTGGCGGGCAGATGCCGGTCTGTGTGGTCCATATTAGCAGCCCTATTCAGTCCTCGTCGAAAAACACCTTCTTCCTTCCGCTCCCACGGCTGCCTTCCATACTGTCCAATGCGTGGTCAATCTCCATAATATCCAGCATCTCGGCCTCCATATCCCGGCTCACGTCTGCGCTGGCGTCGGCTGCCGCGTTGAGCGTACTCATAAAGTCAAAGCCCACGTGAGGGCGTGACGCCAATCGCACATTGTCGTGTGCCCCGTTGGCCGTCCCCGTGTCGTCTCCTTGGATGCTCGGGGCCGGGTTCAGCCTCAGAGTACGAGGCCTTGCTGTGCTGAGGTTGTAGGACAAGGCGCCTGTCCTTCCGTGCTTCGCATGAACGATGATTGCATCCGATCGCTCGCCCTCGGAGAATAGCCGTTTGCGTCGAGCGCCGACCGCCGCGCCAATCTTCTTGCCGGGACCGTCTTCCCCTTGCCGGACGATGACGATGCGGGACTCGCCTTGGATTATGACATCGGCGGCAAGACCACCGTCCGAGTCAGCTCGGTCGCCGGATTGCGGCGGGCTTACCAAAAGGCTTGCACCGCAGCAGCGCTCGCCGAGCAATCCCACTGACAAGTCAAGCAGCTTGACCATTCTCGTTGGCTGGGCTCCGCTGAATAAGTTGACGCCGCCACCAGCGCCTTTCCGAAGCTGGGAGTCCCAGAACTTCGACACGGCAGGGATCACGCAGACGTGCTCGTGGCCTCCAACCCACAGCACCAGACTCTCATCTTGCAGTGACTTCCCTATCTGGGGCAGGACAACGGTCCGGACACCGCCATGAACGGTCGAAAGCCGATCGAGGGTGGTAGCGGTACTGAGGGACGCAGTCGCCTGACGGCGCGTGTGAGGGGTCATCGGTGCGAACTCGCCACTTTGGCTGTCCTTTTGCATTGTAGCAACTGTCCGCAGAGAACCCGTCCCCTCCACAAATCCGGACACGCTGAATGTCGTCAACGCCGCACCTCGGACACCAGACTTGAGCCTGTTGGAGATGGCAGCCCCAGCGGAGGTGGGACTGACACCGTCAACATCCCATATCCCCCACATTCCATCCGCTAGGAGGGCGAACACCGCGCGACCATGCGAAACCCAAGCGGCATCCAAGATGGGCTTTCTTGACGCCGATGGCCTGGCAAATGGCTGGTACAGAGACAAGACCCAGGACCCCTGAGAGGGGAACGGACCGGCTGCGTCTGGATCGGGGGGTAATGCGGAGATGGCAAAGTCATAGATTCGTACTGCCAGGTGGGGGGAGACGGCGAGAAGTTGCGTATCGTGCGTCGGGTTGAATGATATGCTTGTGAGAGGGCTTGGCAAATACTCGGTCTGAAACGGGTCCAACGGCCGCCCGACCGCGGACTTTGGATCCAGCGGAACGTCCCACAGTAGAAGGGTCCCCGATGCCTGCCTGGAACACGCTGCTACCACGGCTCTGGCCGGCTTGCCCTGCTGCTCTCCGGACTTGGGTCTGATTAGGTTCATGGCGAGGCCGTCACTATGCTTTGACTGTCCGCTGAGAAGAATCAGAGACTCTCCCCAGGCTCCTGACCCAGCTTTTCCCGCCAAGAGGTCGGCCCTTAGCTCTGGCCTCGCTTTGCTGTCCGGAGACGGCGGCGTCAGTGGCAGTGTAATCACATACACGTCGCTCGTGACGCATGATACGGCAAATACCAGCTTTTCGGCGAGGATAGGAAAGTCTCCATTCGCCGCAGCTTGTGCGGAGCAGGGGCCTGTTGGGGCTACTGCCACGTTCAGCACAGCCGTTCCCAGTGTCAAGTCCAACGTCTGTATTGTTTCTGGAAAGGGGGTTTGCTCGGCGGCTTCTTCGAATTGCGGGTTGTCCTCGAACTTTGGCGTCGAATGTGGTTTCGCTGGCGGCTCATCGTCGTCCGAGTCGATGACCATGACAGCATCTTCTGACATGCCATTCTGCTTCTCTTTGGGGGGTTCTTGCTTCTTGGGTGACTTGAATCGCCTGCCTCCCCGCCACACCAAGGTGACACCGGTCTCATGGCCGTAGATCAAGACAGTAGCCCCTTGCGGAGACTTGACGGGGTAAGTCTGGACATCATTTACGCGGCGCGAAAGGTTGTATCTGTTGTTTCGTGTTGGCAATCTTGCGTTGGGCCCGGAGATCAAGCTCCTCGACTCACGTGAATTGCGTGTTCTGCGCCGTGCGACGAATTCGCGGCGTGGTGGCCGCGTTCATGGCTGAGACTGTGTCGGGCGCAGGCCAGGTGCAGATGGGACGTTTGTTGGCCCTCAAAGAATGGCTGCCAAGCTTCACTTCATGGTATGATTGCTAAAACGATGTGGTGGACGGCGAAATGGCGAATCGGCGCCTCGTCTGGAGCTTTGAGGAGGTTGGGCGAGACTTTTCACGACGCGGGCTGGCGTCGCGACTCGAGGGAGCTGGCGCTGAGTTGCAATCACGTGATACGCTTAAACCTCGATGTCGCCTCGTCCACGCCCCGATTCATCAATAGCAATGAGCAAGTTCTCGTCGAAGCGGTGCATGCACGCTTTGAGCACGATCGTGGGTTCGTGTTTCCATGTTTCTCGCATCTCCGTTCTTCAGAGACTGTTCTAAAACGTGCTATCTAATTCTTTCGTATGCTTACAACAGCCTGAACCCTGGTATATATCCCTCCACAACGTGATAATGCGCAGCAACATGCCAGACTTCTGTCAACGCAGCTGACCAAGAGCTTTGCCGAGCTTCCTTGAATGGCTCACTTGACCTCTGAGATACGTACCGTATCTTTCACTCGTCACATGATAAAGCTCGAATCAGGTCATTAGAGGTGACTGTCGTTATGTCACTATGGGCATGCCGAACCACCTAGCTACATGAAGGTGCCTTCCGTCGCTCTGCACCCCAGAACAAAAGACTAAAATAATGAACATATATGGGCAACAACAATGATGTGCCTCTTTTGCCCACTTCTCCGACATGGGTAACAGCTCGGTCACGGCTCCCAAATGCCGGCTCGCTTCAGCCCATTGTGCTCTCGCCGTCCGGGAAGTCGAGAGGCCGAGCATTTATGCACCAATGACGAGCCATCATACGGCGAAGCACAGCAGACGCCTCGAGACGGGTACATTGTCCGCACCTGCCTGTACAGGCCTGGGGCCATGTTTGTGGCGAGATGCAGCATGGCGAGCTGAACAAGGAACGAGAAGCAAGGCAATGTCGTGTGCGTCTGTCAAGTCGCCGAAGCCAAATTTTAGAACTCAATTGAGACGTAAGGAGTGAACGGTGTAGGGGATCAACCAGGGTGCTTCGTAGACCGTCGAGCTTAGTCGTTCCCGCCAGCAAAATAAACATGTGTCCCTACGCCCATGAAAACAGAAAGGGTACCGTCGTCAGCCCATCGGTCAAGGGGTCAACCAATGGACATGAGCTTCATTCCAATAACGCCGTGGATGCCTGAGGTTGGGGTTGGTATTTCGAAGAATTGGGGGCTTGTATATGTGGACAAATCTCGCTTCTTGTGAGATTGGTGTCGTTTTGTCAGGCTCACGCGTTCGTCACCTGCGAGATGAGTCAGTCAAGAGGGCCATCACCCGAGCCGATGTCACGGCCATGACATACCCTGAGGATCCTGCGCGAATAGTCTTCGTTGTCCGCAATGCTCCCATCGCTCATTCGGCGGTTGGCCAGGACGGGATCAAGACGAGCGTCGGTCATGGAGATGCTTCCGCTGCTGCTGCCCGGGGGCTTCGAGCCGTTGATGAAGGCGTTTACGGCAGCGTTTCGGCGATGCTCCTCCTCAAT
Source organism: Albophoma yamanashiensis (assembly GCA_001600555.1). Taxonomy (NCBI): domain Eukaryota; kingdom Fungi; phylum Ascomycota; class Sordariomycetes; order Hypocreales; family Ophiocordycipitaceae; genus Albophoma; species Albophoma yamanashiensis. The sequence continues at coordinate 1,364,890 of BCKH01000003.1, forward strand.
CTCGGCATTGCGCCTACGCCTCAGGAAGAAGAAGAGGCCGCCCACAATTGCTGCAGCACCAACCACGCCAGCAACAACACCTCCCGCAATGCCAGCAACGCTGGGGCCACTGCTCTTGTCGCTATTCGGTGAGTGCGATGGCGATTCGGTGTCCATGGACGCAGGAGGCGAAGAGGACTGGCTGCCCGATGATGTCGAAGTCGGTGTGCTAGAACTCGTGGTCGACGATGAACCCTCCAAAGCAACAGCGTCGACGTTCACGCCCGTATTGAAGACGGAGTAGTACCCGGGCTTGTCAAGTCCACCGCAGGCCTCTTGAGGATAAGTAGGGCAGGGGTAGTTGCATTTTTTGTCGTCAACAAGGTCGGAGTCAGGCGGATAGGAATAGCCGCAGAAGCATTGCCCCCCGCGGAGACCTGACACCCAGAAGTTGCCAGATGTGCATTCCTCGTTGCACTTCCCTGAAGACATGTTCTGAACAGGATGCTGGGTCATGTTGCCGGCAGACTGATAGCAGCCGTGGGAGGTAGGCGCGTGCGGTATAGGAAAGGTGGAAGGCGACTGCTTGCCAGTTTCTTGGCGGATTGCTTTGGTGCCACGGTCCTCGCGGGGAATTCTAGTCGGCGTGTCGAGGGCGCCATAGGCTTGTGAGGCCGCCAGCAGAACCGCAAAGGCGACTGCTGACGTCTTCATGGTGTCGGTTGTGCGTTCGCGGTTGAGTCAAATCAGAGTAGGGAACGTATGAGCTAGACGCCTCGTCGATTGGCGTCGGGATCGCGGCGAGTTCGTGGCCGTTGCTGTTGCTGCGACTCCACCGGCGGCGGCGATGAGGAGACGTCGGCCAAGGGCGGTCTCTCGAGGGCGACGTGTCTGTCGTCGTGGACTTCGATATTTGTTTTCGGCGGCGACAGCGACGGACTGTGTGACGCTGACGATGGGAACGGGACCAAGTGCGTGTACGGACCCGAAATTCACACGCAACGAAGGAAGGAGAAATCAAAGCTGCCCCAGCATCTGGTCGCCCGAGGCAATGGGGGTGACGAGGACGAGATGGCGGTTGTGGGCTGTTGGAAGGAAGGAGAGACTGGAACGAGCGGCAGTCGATTGTTTGAAAGGGGGCGGATTGTGAGACGGTGCTGGGCGCTGGGGAGTGGGTGGGCGAGAGGACAGAGGGAGCGAGAAAGAGAGCGCGAGAGAAGTGGGAACCTAGCCGAACCGAGAGCGCTGGGGGGAGCCGTGTGCGGGCTGGGCAGGCGATCCACGCTCCACGGCAGCCTGGTCAGGGGACGGGGACCGATCGGTGGGCAGAGGCACCAGAAATTAGCGGGTGCGGATGGGGCGTGGATGCGTGGTTGGACCGATGAGCGCTGGCACGGCGAGCACGTCCCGCGGCCGCCGTTCCTGAGCCTGGCGCGCGTGTGCGACACCCGCCACCAGTCAGTCACGCTGTGCCGGGTTGGCTCCTGGGCACAAACCCCATGCCCCCCCCCTCAAGGGATGGTGCGGTGGCAGTGGTTGGGCAGGGATCAGCCATGGCCCCCTGGACCGCTGCTCCCGATGGATGTCTTTGCGCAGCTGGAATGGCCTGTGCCCATTGGCCCGTTCGCGTGTCAGGCAGCGCAGCCTTTGCCGTGTGTGCGGGCCCAACTGGCCCCAAACCGCCTAAAAACCGGCGCCGCGCAGGCCTGCCAGGGGTCGGCACTGCACCTCCGTTGTCTCGTGGCGCGACCTGCAGCAGGGAACAGTGGGGCTGGTGGCCTCTTTCTTTTGCGAGGACCGCACCCCGGCGCTGTAGCGATACCCGCGCTGCGCTACTGGCATGGTAGGGCGCTGGCCCTTCCGCCCGCGATTGCCTTAACGGCGTACCTGCGTCGACCGAGGCGAGGGTGTCCCCAGTACGATAACCAGCTCAAGGAGCCATCCCACGGCTCCACCCTAATCAAAGCCCAGCTCGACATTGCACACTCTCGTGCTGTGCTTCCTTGTGCACAGATTTCATGAACGAGCTTGTGCAAACTCAATATACAGTACTCCGTACCGTCGAGCATTCATCAACGCGCACATGCTCGTAATGCTGCGGGATTACGCGGCCTTTCACGTGAAGCCACCGGCACAATCTGAAACCCCATGCCGTAATACGAAAGCCGTCGTGCGCTTTGCTCGTGGCCGCGGACGAGGCAGCGGCCAAAACACCACGCGCTACGAGGACGTGCTCGAGTGAGAGCTGTGCTCTACGAGTATCTCACAAAATGCTCCAGACAAACGCTATGGCTGGATGCCAAGCCAACAGAAATCTGGACGTTTGCAAGCTTATCGCCGCCTGTCCTGCATAATGCCGCCTGTGCATGCAGACAAGGTGCAGGAATTACTAAGATAAGGTGCCACTACCTTATGTGCATGGTTGCAAAGTTGTACTCGTGTAGCGTCAGCTGCATTAGGGGCTCTGGTGAAGCTTGCACAAATTACATAAAGACAGCACAACTCTTTGCTAAAATGTGACGAGCCTCGTATGTAGGACCGATATCTTGTGCACCACCACACGATCGGTGATATCCGTCCTCTTGCGGGCAAAGCATGTCATTACTCGTGCCCGTACCTCAGCCATATCAGAAGCCGCCCCAAAAAGCGCTCCATTGCTTCGGAATATTTCATAGAGCTGGGACAAGCATGCAGCTGTGCATTCTGCATGTGCCAACGTCCTCGTGGGTTCGTCCCTCCTGGCTTGGAAAATCCCCTTCCCGCGTTGTAAAGTACTTGTACTCTGTAAGGTAATTTCCCTACGGAGTACCTATTGATTGAACAAGACGCTCCCCGTTTGCTTACGGTACGTGTACCAGGAAACACCTCAGGTGCGGCAAGGTACGCTCTACGAGTATCCGTACGATGAACTAAGGTAGCACCAGGAAGCAGTGGGTCAGTACGAGTATGCATGTATAATTGTTGCATTTCGGAAATCATTCCCTAATCAGGTACACACCTGCGCTGGTATGCAGACATTAGTGCAGTTGTGTCGTGCATTACCCCGAACAAATGCGACGGCTCAATCGGAAACCGCGGGTACGCCCAGGCGTCTGCCCTGGAATCTCGCGTCTCCCTGAGGGGCGCTCACTCGATACGAGAACCAAGCCAGGCACAGCCTCCCAATAAGCACGCATTCATTCATTTCGCTTCTTCAAATGTTATTTGGGCACTATCATGCCAGAGCAGCGGTGGTTCTAACAATAGCAATGGCGCCCAGAACCAAGATCACCTATGTAGGCACTATAGTAGGCTTTCCGCGTGCTAGACTCTCCAGCACGTAGGCAGTGCGGAGGCGTGCGAGGTCACAGTCGAAGACGCGAACGCTGTCGGCATTCCATCCAGCGCGACCTCGCCGCGCTACGTCGCGATTTCAGTTCGTCGTACTCGTATCTCTTGCCCGTGCGTAAATGGCACAATGTCGCAACCTTTTCGACCCGTGTTCCGTCTCGCACGCTCCCTGGTGCCACCATCTGGCGCACACAGTCGACCCTCATTAATGAATACGCCTCACGGCAGCCTTCTGTATCCTTCCGGCGCACTGTCCCCATAATAGAGGTCCAGTCGTGAGTGGGTCATTGCGAGATCGTAGAACAATCGAGTTTGTGGACTCCATACGAGGTCGGGGTTCGTACGGGGTGCATGCTAGAGACGTCACTTCGGATCATGAGAACCGACTCGAACCCGCCTGCTGGTTGCCTCAATTCATTGAGAATCGCTGCGGCAATCCGTAACCCATGGGCTAATGGTATAAGCTCCATGTCATCCCCTCTGCCGGTTCATGCGCAACCCTGCTACGGGCGGTGTGTCTGGCCAGTCGATGCTCCCTTCCAAAAGACTAATCCCCCCATGCTTAGCTTGTTTCACCGAAAAGCCACTGCTGTCCTCGGTGTTCAGCGTGATGCTCCAGCAACGCCACGGCCACCTCGTCATAACTGCTCGTGGCCTACTCCGTAATACTACACGTACGTAGACACTGATTGGGTAGAAGCCACATCTTGTTGGTTCTATGGAAGTTCGTTTTGAGAGGCCTCCTTCCTAAACCCACGATGCTTTGTTTGCTATTAGTGACGCCCGTCACAGTGCCTTAACTTCACATCGGGTCAGAAAGCCATGATCTCAGTTCAAATTGCGTTAATGTTCATGCCTTGAGCTGTCTCCCATCCGCCCTTGTCACCCCCTCCGCAAAGTGTGAGGCGCGGCAATACTGCTTCTATCCTCGATTCACTGGCCTGCTGTTGCTGCTGCTACGAGTGTCTTGCCGCGAGAGAATATGGATAATCGTTTTATCATCGCATGCGCTAAACATCTCCTACCCTTGCATGACGTCGGCTTGAGCGTATAAGCCGATAGCCACTCTGGCAATTTGCGCAACATGGTGACACAGTCTAGCCAGTATGTCATACAAGCGAGTACTCGTAACGATGGGACGCTCTTTATGAAGGGACAAAATTGCAACAAGTAGCATGTCTCGCGGCATATGGCACGCCCAATTGTCCAGGGTAACGCTGCTGCTGCCTGTCGACGCAACGAATGATGCCAGGCTGGATCTTAGCGGTATGACATTTACTCATGTCTACTGGGAAATGACTCCGAGCCTGGGGAGGAAACAAACGCCAGACCCTTGGCAAGGATACACGAGTCTGGCCGATGTACGTAGCTTGCAGAGCCCGCAGAGTCTGCAGAAGAATTGGGGCAGGTGAGCAAAAGAAGCGGCTATAGAGAACCAGGCAACCAAAGAAGCATACCTCGAATAGAGGTCGAGGCCCATCTATAGGTCTCGAGCTCAGCCAGTCCGTTTGCCGGTAATTCAACGGTAGTACGCTTCTGCAACATCTGAGCCTCGATTTGCATTAGCCATTCGCGCAATGCCTAAGCAGTGCCATCCAACTCAGCAGTCTAGGCGCAAGGGCTCATGTTCTGGGTCGAGACAAGATTCACGGAGATGGGCGTTGGGTCGTTGAGCACCAGTTCTGCTCGGGTTGCATGCCAGGGATGCAAGTAGTAGCATAGATTCATGTGCAGTTCCGATATATACGTCGTGCCGACGGGTGTAAAACGCTGCTGAATCGAACATAATGATCGGGTTGAGGAGTCATCATTCGTAAGTCGCCCATGGTATTAGATACGCTATGCTTTGCCAGGCCGATTCATCAACGGTAGCGTGTCGAACGCGCTCGCCATCGAGGAAAGTTGTGAGTTAAGTTTCCATCCAGCCATGCCGACATATTGAGCAAGAACCCATCCAGCAGGATTCACAACCGTTGCGGGCTCGCAAAGGTACACAATTCAGCCAAAGGACTGGACTGACTAGCGACATCACCTCCAACACAATGCAGCCAGCGCAGCCAGCATGGGTCAGCCCGCATCCCGGGCCGCACTTTAGCCAGCCAAAGGGGATGAGCCTGATTTCTAAAGATGGTTATATTGGATTTTCCAGGGCCACGAGCGCTGAGGCTAGCCAGGGGAACCTGGCCAGAGGATTTCCCGGGAAACCGAAAAGAGAGAGCCATGAGACAGTTCGATTGTCTGCCGTCGCAGCAGGTGCTGCTGGTGAGCTGACAAGGGAATCGAGGCAGCTCCCATCTATATAAGTCCTTGAGCGTGATGGGTGTGAAATGGCAGCCGGAATCAATATGGTCCGGGGTCACGGAGGCATGGTAGCATTGGACAAGCACACTTGAGGCCAGATTTAACATCCACAACCATCGAGCGAGATGGGGAGGGAGACTTCAGACGGACGCATGTTGACGTGGCTGGCCCCGAAGGGAACCCGGGGATCGTAAGCTCAGGCAGCTGGTTAGAAGGTACGGATAGGCAGTGAGGCTGTCCCAGTTTGTGTTCCTTCGGATGCAGACGGCGATGCAGACGGCGTGTCAATGAATGGGAGCAGGACATCTACTCCGTATTACCTACGCGTAATAGCGGTCGGCCGGATATTATCCCGGCTCCGAAGCCAGACAGAATGCCTGAGGCGGCAGTGTTGCCGTTCCTGTTGCCCGGCACCTGTGCCAAGCCAGGAGGGGAAGGCGTGGGTCCGCCTGCTGTTCCGCTAGCGGCGCTGCGAGTGCGTCACTCAGCCAAGGCAGGCGCTGTGGCGACGCAACGCAACCAAGCCCGGCAAGCTCGCCCTGTCGGGTGGCAGCACATGACGCTTCCCAGGTCTCATCCTCCTCCGCACCCGACGTCGACTAGCACGCAACAGTGCGCCTCTTGCACCACCAGCCTCCTTCGCCGCCTTCTCTCTTCCTCATCCTCGCCCCAAACAGCTCGCGTTCATCGCCGTCCACGTCGCGCCTCTCTCTCTCTGCGAGGCTGTCCATTCCCGAACCATCTTCCAAACTCAATTACTGACGTCCCTCCGATACCTCCGAGGCGTCGCCCATCATGAAGAGCGTCCTTATCGCCGCGGCGGCCCTAGCCGGCTCCGCCCAGGCTGGAGTGCACAAGATGAAGCTGCAGAAGATCTCTCTGGAGGAGCAGCTGGTGCGTCTGCCTCGTTCCTTGCACCTGGGCTTGTGGCAACTTGTACTGATGCAGCTATCTGCAGGCCGGCGCGTCCATGGAGGCTCACGTCCAGCATCTCAGCCAGAAGTACATGGGTGCTCGTCCCGAGTCCAGGGCCGACGTCATGTTCAAGGCAACGCCCCCTCAGCCAGACGGCATTCACCCTGTTCCCGTTACCAACTTCATGAATGCTCAGTGTAAGTGCCAACTATTGACCGCGCGCCTTCGGCCGCTTACATGCTCTAGACTTCTCTGAGATCACCATTGGCACCCCGCCCCAGACGTTCAAGGTCGTGTTGGACACGGGCAGCTCCAACCTCTGGGTCCCCTCGCAGTCCTGCAGCAGCATTGCCTGCTTCCTGCACTCGACCTACGACTCGTCCTCCTCGTCGACGTACAAGAAGAACGGCTCCGAGTTCGAGATTCGGTACGGGTCGGGCAGCTTGTCCGGCTTCGTCTCCAACGATGTCATGTCCATTGGCGACCTGAAGATCAAGGGTCAGGACTTTGCTGAAGCAACTAACGAGCCTGGCCTCGCATTTGCCTTTGGCCGCTTCGATGGCATCCTGGGTCTTGGCTACGATACCATCTCCGTAAACAAGATCGTGCCTCCTTTCTACAATATGATCAACCAGAAGCTCCTGGACGAGCCCGTCTTTGCCTTCTATCTCGGAGACAAGGACGAGGGCAGCGAGGCTGTCTTTGGCGGGGTTGATAAGGACCACTACAAGGGAAAGATTGAGTACATCCCGCTCCGCCGTAAGGCGTACTGGGAGGTCGACCTCGACTCCATTGCCTACGGCGACGAGGTTGCTGAGCTTGAGAACACCGGCGTCATTCTCGACACCGGCACCTCGCTCAACGTCCTTCCCAGCAACTTTGCTGAGATGTTGAACTCTCAAATGGGAGCCAAGAAGGGCTACAACGGACAGTACACCATTGACTGCGCCAAGCGCGACTCGCTGCCGGACATCACCTTCTCGCTGGCTGGCTCCAACTACTCCTTGCCCGCCACGGATTACATTCTGGAGGTCTCCGGCAGCTGCATTTCCACTTTCCAGGGCATGGACATTCCTCCGCCTGCCGGCCCTCTTGCTATTCTTGGAGACGCTTTCCTCCGCAGGTACTACTCAGTGTACGATCTCGGCAAGAACGCCGTTGGTCTCGCCAGAGCCAAATAAATTGCGGCTGGAGCGACTGCCGTCGAATCAGATGCAGGACACTGTGCGAACGCTACTTGATGGAAGAGGCTCGTGTTGTTGTGGCGCATGACGCAGCGGTCGCAGGACGCGCGATCATGCAGAGCTAGCATGCCGAGGTGCTTTAGTTGCGGAGCAGGAATTTATCGATTGATTTGAACAACTACCAATTGATTTGAGTAACTACCTGGTGCGATGCCGCGGTATCGTCGTGCGATTGCGAGTAATATCGCGTTGCCGTTTGGACGTGTTAGCTTACATCCGGAAGGGGAGGTGTATGTGCCAGTTAAGCCTCGCCCCACCCACGAACGCGACCGGCCGTTTCTTTATCAGGAATTACTCCATAGTCAAGCGGGAATCGAAGATTCACTTGGAGGTATATAATTCTGCGGCGGCAAAAGGGCGTTCGTTCGTAGTGATGAGGCAGCGGAGGGGGCCGCGCAACTGACAAGTGTAGGGTAGGCAGGGGAGCCGCCTCGAAATCACGTGCTGGCAATTTTAGACTTTTCCGCGAGGAGCCTTAGCGTTGGCCCCAGCCCGCGACAAAGTACCAACCACGTACTCGCCGAGCCTGGACACATTCTCCCCCCCGGCAGCCTCCTCCGCTGCATTACGCCTGGCAGACGTGTAAAATCCAGTTTCTCCCATCCGAGGCATCCAGCATTGCCTCTCCACAGGCGCGACGCTCGATTGCACGGCCAGTGTCGGATGCAGACGGCGTGTGGGCGCGGCCCTTGACGAACGACTTAGAGTCGCACCAATCTGCTCTCCACCACCGCTACCGCGTATCGCGACGAGGCGCGAAGCCCATCATCTCGACGGGCCAGCCACGCATCGAAGATGGCGCAGCCAACGACCCTCGAGCCAAATGGCGTGCCCACGCCCGGCAGCGACTCGAGCGACCAGTTGGCCGTTCCCGGAAAGCGAAAACGCAATGCCGACGACCAAGGACCCGACGATATCAAGGACGAGGGCGAGCAGACACCCGCTGCAGCGCGCCGATGGGCGGCAGGGAGCCAGAAAGACCTGGTCAAATCCTACTTTGATGTCCTGACGAGGTGTGTGACGCGTGCTTGCCTTTGTTCGGCCGAAAATTTGGCAACGACACTGTCAAGGTCTCGGGCCCACGCTAACTGTTGCCAAAGCCTTGATGTTGAATCATCAATCCTGAAGCGCCCGCTGCGCGACGCCCAGCCATCGGACGAGCCCGAAGCGAAGCGGCAAAGATCGTCGGAGCCACCGTCGTTGCTCAGCGTCTCGGACAAGATGGCGGCCGACGGGTACTCACAAATGGAGGACGTGGCAAACGACGTCCTCTCGGCAGTCAAGGCAGCGTTATCCGAGCTTGATTCCAAGCAAGCCGACGGCGCCGAGAAGGCGACAAACGCAAAGGCTGCTCTTCGGATACGCGAGTTCAAGAACAAGGCCATAGAACTTCTGAACCGCGAAAAGGCGTACCCGAAGGCACCGACGGGCCGGTCTCTGAACGACTCAGACCAACAAGCCCCCTCGAACGGAGCTGAGGCTCTGCTATCCGTCGTCGGTTACGCGCCGCAGGAGAGGCGGCTATTCTCTAGCCTCCCTCTGTCGCACGAATCGGATCTTTCCAAGCTCAACCTCCCTCCGGGCGTTTCCTTCTCCAGTGTAGTGCCCTCGAGCACCCAGGAGAGAACGCAGACCCTCGGAGAGCTGTTTGCGCCCCCGCGGCCGCTGCCACAATTGCAACCGCCAAAGCAGCCGAAGACGCAGGCCAAGGGAAACATCCTCGACTTTTATCACCCGGAACTGACGGACACGTCCAAATATCGCACCAATTGCTACTACACCACGAAGCTCACAGCTGGCCACTATCTGGACTACAGCAACGCGACGCCATCGTCCCAGATGAAAACGAAGCAGCGCGAACGAGCCCAGAGCCTTGCAGGCAAGAAACCATCTGCCTCTGAGCTTGAGATGACGGAGATGGAGGCGCTGTTCCGCGGAGCGTTTTCCAGCTTTGCGCCTTGCAAAGACGACTCCACCGCCGTGGTCCCGTCCAGCGTCGCTGGACGGATGTGGTGGCAGAAGTCGGGCTTGCGCAGCTTCCAGAGGATGATCGAAATTGAGTATTATGGCGACGGCGAAGACGTCGATGCCCTCGGTCGAAGTTTAGACCCAGCGGACCTAGATGAGGCTGCGGTTCAAGAGGCGATAGATGGTTGGGATGACTCTAACATTGATCCTTCGCTTGAGGATGTTATGGGTTCCAAGCAAGATGGTCACGACAAGGAAGCCGACGAGATTTTGGACGAGGTTAGCGACCTGATCGAAACGCTTGCGTCATACCAGCGCATCCGCAATCTCACGCTGCCAAACTCTCAAAATCGACAGTCCAGCGACCCGGTTACCGGAGACATGCTGGCCACGTCCGGGCCGCAGCCGTCTGAAGAGGAGCAGGCGACCTATCAGGTGCTCAAAGCCCAGCTGGCACTCATCATAAAAACCTTGCCGCCATACGCCGTGGCCAAGCTGAACGGCGACCAGCTGGATGATTTGTTGATCAGCACCAAAGTCCAGGTTCAGACGGACCAGTACCGGGGCATCATGGAGGAGGACGATGCTGGTGTGCAAGCTCGCCTACGAGCTCAGCAGCAAGCCCAGCAACAAGCTGCGCAGGCCGGCGCCCGGCCTGCTGGACAGCAGCGTACACCGAGCATCTCGACGCCGTACGGGGCGCAGTACCAGGCTGCGAACCAGTACGGAACCCCAACACGACCACCATCCCATCCTCAGCAGTTCTATCGCCCCGGGCCGACGCCGAACTTCCAGCAGCAACCACGGAACATGGCTCTTCCCCCTTCGGCGCACCAGCCTCGACCGCAGCCGAACCAGTACACCCGTCCCAACGGCTATCCCAACCAATATGCCACGCAGCTCGCCAAAGCCCAGACACCGTACGGCCACCAGAGCATGCCCCAGTATGCGAACCAGCAGCGGCCACAGTACGCGCAAATGCAGATGCAGCCGCAGCCGACGGCACAAGCACAGCACCACTCGCCGCAACAGGGCACCCACAACGCTCGCTACAACTACCCTCAGGGCTATTCGCATCAACCAGGAACGCCGGGTCACTCCAACTACGGCACATACACCAACGGTTCAGCGGGGCCCCCTCGGACCATGTCTCCGCAGGTCTCGCAGCCTCGACCTCAGTACAGTCCGTCGCCTAACATGCAACAACAACAGATGCAACCAAACCAGCGGTATTCAGCGCCAGGCCAGAGCAACACGCCGATGAACAGGTACCCCAGCAACAGCGCAAGCCAGCCCACACAGAGCCAGAACCCAGGCTTGACTGGGTATCACACTGTCATCCCTGAGGCACAGCAACAGCGGATACTGGACCAGGCCAAGGCGCGCGTGGCGGCGCAAGAGAGATCCACCATGTTTGCCGACAAAATTGCGTCACCGGGAGCTCCTGGGATGGGATACGGGACGCCAGGGGACGCCTCCAGATTCGCCGCTGCGCGGGCGAACCTGGCACATCAACAGAAACCGCCAACACCCGTTGGTCAGCGACAAGCGGCGAATGGGACGCCGCCGGCAGCAGGGTTTGTGCCACCGCAAAGGGTGACTCCAGTCCCTGTGCCCGTTATACCCGGCTCGCAGCCGCCACCGGCCCAGCAGCAACAGCAGCAGTAAATCGTTGAGCCAGGGGCACGCCAGCCGCACTCGGATCGCACGGGCGACCGGCCTGGAGGTGCATTACGGACGGTCGAAGTGGAGGGTAGTATGAAAAGGGAACGTCTTGTGCTTGGGAGCGTAGAGGAGGATCTCCTCGACCGACATCCTGGTGGCGCGCGGGCCAAGGTGGTTGGGCGTAATTGAAGAGCGCGGAACAGAGACGACTCCTTCGTCGCAACAGGGGCGGGCGTCTCCTGGGTTGAGCGAGGCTTCCGGGAGCGGCCGGGAGCACGGAGAGGCCACGTTTGGCTTGGCCTGGGTTGCGGCGCGGCGCGCGTGTACGGGCGGGACGAAGGCGTTGGGGCAAAGGGCCAGGCCTGGTAGCCCGGTTATAGAACCCTTGAGAACCGGGTTTATTTTTTTGTTATATGTTCATGTACGCTATGAGAGATTCTCGGAATATGGGGCGAGGATAGGGGCGCGTATTGTGCGTGGTACGGTGGAAATAAAAGCGTTGTGCAGGCTACGAGAGAGCCGCAGCTGACACTTGACTCCCGCAAGCTGATGGATCCTGCAAGTCGCAGCCTGCGTCTGTTCACCACCGCGGGTCTGTGGCGTCATCGCGACGGGGAATGCGGACTGCCGATGTCACCTGGAGCAAGGAAGTCTACCCAGAAGTGGTCGTCTTGAAACAGCCGCCTTGGTACCGCAGGTCTCTATCAAAGGCTAATGTACAACGCCACGCCGTCGTTTCTTCGGCCTCCCTACGCGACCTTGGGCCGGTGTGTCGTCGCAATCCGTCGTCGCGGACAGAATGGATATGTTCCTCCCCGAGATTCTCTTCCCATCCAAATATTCCTTCATCATTCATCTAAGCTTCCCCCTCAGGGCATCCACCTCCCTCTGCAGCGCGTCCAGGTCCGCCAGGATATCGACGCCCTGGCCTGCATCAGGGGTGCCAGGCGCGGCCCCGTCGTAGACACCGGGTCCGTGCAGGCTCGGCCGCGATGCATCCTCCGCACTCCTCCGCCCGGGCGTGTCTATGCTGCTCGGGCTGCTGCCCCGCTGTCTCCGGGGCGGCGGCGGGGGAACGCCGTCACGTGCGGACCGACCTTCGCCCGAGACGCGCCGGCTTTCGCCTGAGATGCGGCGGCTAACACCCTCTACGCTGCTTACGCTGGGAGGACGCCGGACGGAGGGGTTGCGTGCGGGTGGCGGCGGCGGTCGCGAGGACAGCTTGGCATTACTTGCGGGAGAGGCGTCGAAAGCCGGCGAAGAAGTCAAGGCATCGAGAATTGCTGGATGATGGTGGTCGTATTCGTGTTCGTATTTTGATGAGGGCGGAGATTGGGGCAAGTATGACGATGAGCCACCGAGTGGCGAAGAGACATGGCTCGTTTGCCTAGGGAAGGTATTGGGGCGTCGCGGGGGCGGAGGTGCCGGAGCTGGGCCAGCCTGCCGCGCGATATCTGGCCGAGGACGGGCCTCGTCCGCAGACGTCCGGGCGGGTCTATCATCGCCTCGAGCCCTTGGAGGCGTTTGTTGTTGGAATTCATCGGCGTTCGGGATGGCTGGTATTTGGCTCTTGGATTCCGATTTTGAGTGGCCTCTCCTCGGCGGTGGCGCAGGGGCCGACTTCCTGATGCTGCTACTGCTGCTGCTGCTCAGTTTCGCGGCAGGGGCGCTGTGGAAGTCTGCCTCTGCTGACTCCAGCTCCGGGACTTTGCCGGCCGACTCGCGGTCGAACGGCGACTCGGCATCGTCTGTGCTCCTGCGTATGGGCGAGGGAGGCAGCGGCTTGTTAACATCCTTCGTTGGACCTAATCTGGGGACATCATTGTCGTCCTCGGCCTTTCTCAACGACCTGCCGTGCCGGGAACTCGGAGGCGGTGGTGGAGCCTTCTTTTCCTTCCCCGTCTGCTGCTGCCCGCTGTTCAATTTCGACATGAGGGCGCCGTCATCATCGAAGTCGTCGCCATCGATGACGTCGTCGTCGTTGTCGTCTGCTGAAGAGTCGGGTGAATCTGACGACTCCTCATAGTCGGTGGCGGGAGATTTGGAGCTGGTAGCGGAATCAACTCCCGCGGAGAGGTCTTGTTGTGCTGGCAAAGACTCAACATCGCTCGCTTTGCCCGTCATGAGCAAGCGTCTGAACGCATCGACATTCAGCGACTGCCTCGCTGCGTTGGCAGCCTTGAGTGCCTCGCCCTCGTTCTTCCGCTGGGTCTCGAGATCCTTGGAGCTCTCCAAGTCCTGCAATGTCCGGCTGAATGGGTTCGCAGGCGGCGTCGGCGTCTGTCCAGCGCCACGCCTGAGAGCCGCGGGGGGTGGCAGAGGCGGCGGAGGGGTTGCACCGGCATCCCGGTCGCTCTCGTCCGTCGACGCCGCGCCGTTGAAGGGGTCGCCTGGGCGCGCTTCGGGCATCTCGCTGGGGTAGCTATAGTTGTAGCCGTGGCGGGCACCGGCAGGCGCGGCGGGCCACTCGGGAGAGTCCGGCGACAGCGGCGGCGGCGACATGACGCGGACCTTCTTGACGGGTTTGGGCCGCCTGGGGTTGCCGGCGTCGCATGCGTCATCGTCGGCGGCGGGCGGGGAGTTGCTGCGGAGGCTGGACTTGGCGGGGGACTGGGCGCGGGCCGTATCGATGGCCTCGAGGGCCTTCTTGCGGAACGGGTTGGACGACATGGCGATGGCCTTGGCGTCGAGGGCTCGGGTGGTCCGGAGGTAGCTCTGGGCTCTGGGCTCTGGGCTCTGGGCTTGTCGGTCACGGCGCGAGGGGGCTGGACCGCGAGGCCGTCATTTTGCGGCTCGCGCCCGGTGCTGCTCTGGCGTGCACAGAAGAAAATGGCTCGTCGGGTCAGGCGCGGGAGGCAGAGAGACGACGGGACGGGAGGAGGACGAGGAGGACGGGTGAGCACCTGCGTACGTCGTCGCCTGGACGTGTTCACTCAAGGCAGCTACCTGGCCCGCCCGGTCGCTCATTCGCCCTCGGAACAATCGGGGTCCAGGTGCTCCGCAGCGCTGGGTGGGCAGCTCCTCCCTCGGTGCTCGGGTGCAGGGATCAGGAGGGAGCGCTACCGCCACTAGCGAGCGACGGGGCCGTCGAGGGCGGCCTCTGGGCGTGCTGCAGGTACTGCCTTAACTGGCAGGGCTGCCGTGCACGGGCCAGCCAGTGGCGCGCGGAGCTCGCGCCTCTTTGGAGCTGACGAGCAGCTGCGAGGAGGATGCCTTGTTACGTGGGACGCGTCCTCGTCGCCGATGCTCACTCGCGGGACGACCAAGTACGAGTGCCCCAAGGTAAGGTACCTAGGCAAGGTAGCTTGGGTAGGTGGTAGGCACTTCGTACACGTAGGCGCCAACAGCCCCGGCTCATCTTCTCAACGGCGTCAAATTCTCCGTTGCACGCGACCTTCCGAGTACCGCACGAGTGAGTACGTACTCCTACGTCAGCGCAACGAGCGCCCACGCGTCTCCTACCCTACACCCAACTTGCACACCTCCAAGTTGCTGTTTCTGCAGTACCGTAGCCACCACCACTCGGATAAAATGAATAAAATCCATCATGAGGCACCCCGGAAATGACACGCTTGCGCCTGCTCAATTGAGTTGCTTAGCATTCCACTCTTGCGAATGCCGCGAAATATCCATGAGCCCACAGTACCATCCATCTCTTACGTACCATGATACGCAAGTGTCAGAGTCGCACCGCGAGCATCCACTTGACGGCTGCAAATGAGCCTCGCAGAACCAAATGTGCGGTTTTTTTTCCTTCCTCGTTTCCAGTGATGCCGTCCTTCTCAGGAATGAACCCCCACGCCATCTACGCCGTCTCTCTCGCTTGCGCCACCGACCAACGTCCTTGCCGAGTTTCTCCTCCGCGCAACGGACCAGCCCACAACACACGTGTCACCCCTGAGCCTCGACACGGCCGCCAGAGCCCCTTGGCAAATGTAAACAAACCGCCCCTGACCGCGTCGCGGCAGACGCTCACAAGGATTTCAGGGGCTTGCCAAACAGCAGCGAGCGCGAGATTGGAAGGTGTCATTGCATATCATTCCTCTCCCCGCCCAAGAGACCAGTGGTATAATTACAGATCGCGTCAAGCCCCTGTGCCGTGACGTCTTGTGAAGCCCGCGCCCCCAACTCCAAGCAGCCCACTCTTTGCCCTGCACCCACGCCGCTGCCACGAATCTCTTTCCTTCGTCGGCAGCCATCGACGCAGCGTCGTGTCAAGGCACAAAGCAGACAAGATTGCTTCAGCCGTGGCGCGCGGCCTTGGCTGTTCAGACAAGAAGTCTTGTTCCCACAGCCGCAGGAGAGCCGGCACAAGTAAATGAGAAAGCCGCCAAGTCCTGCGCG
Organism: Albophoma yamanashiensis; assembly: GCA_001600555.1. Lineage (NCBI taxonomy): Eukaryota > Fungi > Ascomycota > Sordariomycetes > Hypocreales > Ophiocordycipitaceae > Albophoma > Albophoma yamanashiensis. The sequence continues at coordinate 1,380,636 of BCKH01000003.1, forward strand.
CGTGCGCGGGTCAAAACAATTGGAAGACTCATTCCCCAACGCTCCCGTCCTCCCAAACAGCAGAATCCCAGTTTACCCTTGCCTTCAGAACTTGCCCAATTGCCCAGTAAATTTCGAGCCCGTAACGCCGTAGACATCGTTAGAAACAAAATAGCACTCAACGACCGAGGTGCTCTACGCCTTGGCGGCAGCCTTCTTCGGTGCGGCCGCCTTCTTCGGCGCAGCCTTCTTGGTGGCTGCGGGCTTTTGCGCCTTGGCGACACGGCCAGATTTCGTCTTGGTCAGGACGGTCTCAGGCTTCTCAGGCTTTGCGCAAGTCAGCGTGTGCGATCACTCGACGCGTGAGCAGCATGGCAAACGTACCTTGGCGGCGGCAGCCTTCTTGGGTGCAGCGGCCTTCTTAGGGGCGGCAGCCTTCTTGGTGGCGGTGGTAGCCTTCTTGGGGGCAGCGGCCTTCTTGGGGGCAGCAGCCTTCTTCGCGGCGGGCTTCTTGGCAGTAGCGCCCTCCTTCTTCGCAGCAGCGGGCTTCTTGGCCTCGACCTTCTTCTTGGCCAGCTTGGTGCCGCCAGAAGGACCCTTGGGCTGGGCGAAGACGCCCTTCTCGACGCCAGCCTTCAACGCCTTGTTGAAGAGGGAGTCGAACATGGCATCCGACGCCACGTTGATCTTGTTGTTCGCCTTGACGTACTTCTTGAGAGACTGACGGCTGCGCGACGGTGTCAGTGACGGCGGGTTGGTAGGCGCGGGCTGCCACGAGGAGCCTTACCTGGAACCATTGCGATCCTTAAGCTGTTGCATTGAAACACGGCACGTTAGCGAGATGGACACACGCGAGTGGACGAGTTGCCACCAGCCTGCGACGCAGCTGAGGTGGAGCACAGGGTGCCCGGCCTCACGCGACGCAGGCTCGAAAACAATGCGCCGGGGGCGCGGGGCGCGCGAGACGTACGTTGACAATAGCGTCGATGATCATGTCCTGCGGCGCGTTAGGAAAACGAGGACAAAGGTGAGGATCCTGGTGGCGACGCACCTGGTAGCTGGCGTGGGAGGAGCCAGACTTGGCCTTGGTGGCAGCGCCCTCGGTCTTCTTGGGAGGCATGGCGACGGCTTGGGTTGCGAGTTTGCGGCGTGTAAGCGAGGATGCGGCGTTGCTTGGATGAGAGGCAAGGCGAGGCTTGCGTTGCACGGGCTGAAGGCTGTTGAGCGGATGGGAGGAGCTTGCGAAATGCGTTTGCGGATCGAAGGAAAGGAGAGCAGAGACAAGCAGGACCGGCGAGGTCGGGCGCGTGGAGGGACGGGGCCTTGTTTATATATCGGGCGGGGGCATGGCCGCAATCAGTACAGCGACGAGAGCGTGCGCCTGCCGTCTGCCGCGGCGGCGGCGCTGGCCTGCGCTGCCCTCGCCTGCGGCCGTGGCTGCCCACGCTCGCTCCTAGTGCGGGCTGTGGAACCCAGACGCTACCGTTCCCGGCCGGGGCAGCAGGCTGGCAAGCTGGGTCTCGGCGCTAGCTTCGATGAGACAGCAGCCACACCTCGCTGGCCAGTGCCGCCGCCGCCCAGCGCCGTGGGCTCGAGGCCCCCGAACGCGTTGCGCTTCATCGCTCCCTGCACACCCGCCCGCCCTCGCCGCCCCCATCCGGCCTGGCGGGCATCTGCCGTCCTCGTAAGTAAGGTATGTAATGAACTGAACATGCTCGTGCCTGCCCGATGCGATGCGATGCGCTCGTCGAGGGAGCGAGGCGAGCCGGACGCGCGCGCACGGGCTCCGCGTGCGCTCCCTGTACTCGCAGCGGCGCTCGCGTGCGGTCGCAGCGCCCGCGGGTGCTGCGCGACGTCGGCTTCGAGGCAGGCAGCCCGCCGCCGCCTGTTCTGCAACGCCTGCGGCCAGGCCACGGCCGTGGACACGTCTCCAGCCACACCTCGCGGTATGTGCCCGGCACCGCGTGACCCCGTCGCCGGTGTTATGGGCCAAAGTAAAAATGGGCGCCATCTGACGAAAATAATACCTCCCCCGCGACCAAATTTCTGATTGGCCAGCCGCTCCAACATCCCGTCGTCGCCTTCGTACCCTCCCGGGTCTGATCCTCGATGGGTTGAGCTTCGACCGCCCACCCTCTTTGCATCCTGCTCGTTCCCTCGCCCTCTCCTCTTCTCTCGCCGCCTGCTCGACAGACCCTCCTTTTCAGTTTCCATGAGTCATTTTTGGGTCATTTGCGATGCCCATGCCCCCAAGGTTTTGCGCTAGACTCACGTGGCCGCATGGGCGTCTGGGATGCGATGCGATGCCCCTTGAGCCATTGTTTTCGCTGCCGCATGGTTGCATGGCTCCTTGTCGCATTCCGAATTGCCGCCTTCTACGCGCGTCGCGTGTTCATTTGTGATGTGCATGCAGTCGGCATGATCTGTAGCCAGCCATCGAGGCTATTTTATTACCACCCACGGCTTGTCTTGGTGCTGTTTCTGGCCATGGCGCCGCAAGTCACTGTCGCGGCTTCGTGCCGCCCCGCTCCCATCTTGCGACGCATCCTGAAGCTATCCGCATCGCTTGACCTCTCCAACTTGTTTCGCCCGCAAACACCCCCTTTCGGTCCAAATATTCCATTTCTCCGCCGTAAATGGTTGCATTCAATTGAGAGAGAATATTCGCAAAAGGATACCTCTCATAGCTGCCGCCGACGGCTGGCTAGCTGCGTGCAAAGCCCTGTCTCGTATTGCGCAGCTGGCGAGATGAATGGTTCACGGAGCTGACCAAATGTCGATACATCTTTGAACTTGTGCTCGTTGTAATTGGCTCGCAAACGATTGAGAGCTCTGTTAAAATCGACACTGTGCATTCCTTTTTCATAGCTTGATTAAAGTGCGGCGTCGAGTTGCTGCCGACCAGATCAACGACTCGTGGCGTCGCAACCGCAATGTTCGACAACGCGAGACGCAGTGACGTGACACCATCGTCGACACCCATTGGAATCGAACAGCTCGTTTACACCTCTGCATTCCAGGCTCTACAGTGTTTGAGTAATATGCCAACGAACGAATCGGCGTGTGTTTCTTCCCTCGTGGATTGACGCTCTTCGATTGAGCGTGTTATTGCGACGTGTGGGTACCCTAGGTCGCGTTGCCGCTGAGCCCTACATTGCTGGAGACGGCTTCAAAGCCACGCAGCATGCCCAAATCTCTTATTGCATTTATGCTGAAAAAATATATACATTTGAGGACATCCCCAGATGCTGTTGAGGTTAAGGGTTTACCTGATCGTGCGTGTCTCGGCGACGAGGTCACCTGAACGCGTCGCCATTGTGAATCTGCCGGGGCCACAAAGATATCATCAACAAAGTTTGCACATTGCTGTTGTGCTACTGCTTCCGGAATGGCAAATAGGAAGAAGAGAGTAGTCCTGCTTCCTTCCGCGCGTTCATGACCCGCATAGACGATGCTGTCGGTCTTTGGATGCGGATCAGCTACATGGTGCCGCTCAGCGTGGCCAACGAGGCATCTCGTTGCTTGCAGTGTGCCAATGAGCGCCCAGACGGCCACAAGCTGAGGGCTGTGGTACATGGCCAGGGCCAGGAACACATCTGCGAGGAAGAATCGACGCATCGAAGACTGCCATGTGAGACCCACGCCAAGTTGGCCCTGCTGGCGAGGGATCGAGGAGAGATTCGGTGCGCCAGCAGCCGCTTCACTCGAATGACTTACACGGGGCGTCCAGAGTGGGCCCTGGCGGTGTGGAGGGACTGCGCATGTGAGACCACACGTGATACCGGCCTCAGCGAAGGCACGTGATGGCCGTGCCCGAAGCTCAATGGTGGCTCGATTGGCCAGCTGCTACGGAGCACAAGCAGAGAGACTAACAGCCGACATGAGTGAGGACCCCTGCCAATGAGCAACCAGGAACGCACGTCTAGTGCAACCGGCGGCAGCAGGCGAGCCAGCCGAAACTCTGCCCATGAAGCAATCCACGTACTAAACTTAGTACATGTGGAAAAGGCCAGCGAGGCACAACCGCAAACCTCTCGAGTCCCACGCGACGAAGCTCAGCCCAGCCTGCCCAGGCCACTGCAGGACGAGGCCCCCATCTTGGCCGAACTACAGGTACACGCACGAGGATCATGGGAGCTCCCCTAAGCCCCTAATCATCTCGAATTGCATTCTCGCCTCGCCCCTGCGTCCCGACGCTCCCAAGACCCATCCTCCACCCACGACCTCCTTTTACGAGTGCGAGCCCGACACCGAGAAAGGCCGAACCCCCCTCCATCGACCATGGCCGACTATACCCAGTACCATTCCCTCGGCCAGGGCGTGGGAAGCGCCCCGGATGATGCCAATCGAAACAATGCTTTCGCTCCTGGCCAGAGCCCGTACCAGCAACAACAGCCGACTGCCCACGGCAGCGCGCCGTACGGAGGACAGCAGCCGCCCATGGGCGGCCTACCACCTGCGGGATACGGTGGCTTCGAGCAGGGTCAGAGCTTCCAGGGTGGCCATCCCCAGCAGGCAGACGACGCCTCCCTCGCTGCACAGATGGGAGGGATGAACCTGGGTGCCCAGGATGGACACGGCACGGTGCGGAAGAAGAAGAAGGATCGCCACGCCTACCACAACGTCGAGCCGACCGGTTCATCCCAAGCCTTCAATGGCATGCCTCCACCGGGCTCTGCGAACAGCCAGTTCATCCCTACTGCTGTTGCCCCTGGCTTTGGTGGGCAGTTCGGTGAACAACAAGGCACCCCGCAGATGACCAGCCCGAATCAGTTCCCGGCACCCGCCAGCGCGCCTTTCAGCCCGCCTGGCCCGCTGTCTCCCGCCGGGTTTGCTGCCGGCAATGGCTCTGCAGACGCAGCTGCCACGATTGCGCCGGCCGGAGCCTCGAAACTGTCCCTGGACGACATGCCCAGCGTACCCTTGTCGCGAGATTCGGTCCAGGAATACTTTCACAAGAACGTCTATCCAACCTTTGAACGCCACGTTCCTCCTCCCTCGACCGTCTCGTTTGTTGCCTTCGACCAAGGTAACGCCTCCCCCAAATACACGCGCCTCACAATGAACAACATCCCTGCCACATCCGACGGCCTGCACGCGACCGGCCTCCCCCTGGGTCTACTTTTGCAACCCCTGGCACCCTTACAGGCAGGAGAAGCAGAAATCCCCGTCTTGGACTTTGGAGAAGCAGGGCCACCGCGATGCCGCAGATGCCGAGCGTACATCAACCCATTCATGATGTTCCGGTCGGGAGGCAATAAGTTTGTCTGCAACCTCTGTACGCATCCCAACGATACTCCGCCAGAGTACTTTTGCGCCACCAGTCCTCAGGGTGTGCGAGTGGATCGCGATCACCGACCGGAGCTTCACCGCGGTACGGTCGAGTTTGTGGTACCGAAAGAGTACTGGACGAGGGAGCCGGTTGGCATGCGCTGGCTCTTTGTCATTGATGCGACGCAGGAGTCGTATAACAAGGGTTTCATGGAGACCTTCTGTGATGGTATCCTGGCAGCCCTTTACGGAGGCGAGGATCAGGAGGACGAGAATGGCGAGCCGAAGCGAAGGATACCAGAAGGATCCAAGGTTGGATTCATCACATATGACAAGGACATTCACTTCTACAACATGAACGTAAGTTGCACCCAACCGGGCTGAACTTGCATCATGAATCGACTGGCTAATTGCGCTGCAGCCCCGCATGGATCAAGCTCAGATGATGATCATGCCTGATCTGGAAGACCCGTTCCTGCCGCTTGGCGAGGGTCTGTTCGTCGACCCGTACGAGTCCAAGGCTATGATCACCTCCCTGCTGACTCGCCTGCCGGACATGTTCTCGGACATCAAGAACCCTGAGCCTGCGTTGCTCGCGGCTTTGAACTCGGCTCTGGCGGCCCTGGAAAAGACGGGTGGCAAGATTGTCTGCTCGTGCTCTGCCCTGCCGACTTGGGGCCCTGGACGGCTGTTCATGCGGGACGATGGCAATCATCCAGGCGGCGAATTGGACAAGAAGCTGTACTCGACTGAGCACCCCGCATGGAAGAAGGTCGCCGAGAAGATGGCCGCGGCTGGAGTTGGTGCAGACTTCTTCCTCGCGGCGCCTTCTGGCGGCTATCTCGACATCGCCACGATCGGTGAGGACCGTGATTTCAAGGCTAAACAGGATTCTAGTGCTGACATCTCGACACAGGCCATGTCGCTGCCACCACCGGAGGCGAAACATTCTATTACCCCAACTTCATTGCTCCTCGAGACGGCTCGAAGCTATCTGCGGAGATCGTACACACTGTTGTGCGAGAGAGCGGTTTCCAGGCTTTGATGAAGGTCCGTTGCTCCAACGGCCTTCAGGTGGCAGCATACCACGGAAACTTTGTCCAGCATACGTTCGGAGCCGATCTGGAAATCGGCACCATTGATGCGGACAAGGCGCTCGCAGTGTCCTTCAGCTACGACGGAAAGCTCGACGCGAAGCTCGACGCGCACTTCCAGTCCGCTCTGCTCTACACGACAGCTTCGGGCCAACGGAGGGTACGTTGCTCCAACGTGATTGCAAGCGTAACCGACACATCAAAGGAGTCGGGGGCCAGAGAACAGGGCATCCGCGGCTGCATGAAATTCGTCGACCAGGACGCAGTCATCGCCCTGCTGGCCAAGGAAGCCAGCACGAAGCTTGCAACGACGTCGAGCAACCTAAAGGACGTTCGAAACTGGCTCAGCGAGCGGACAATTGACATAATGTCCTGCTACCGGAAGCACTCGGCTCAGCAGCACCCAGCGGGCCAGCTGGTTATGCCCGAGAGGCTCAAGGAGTTTTGCATGTACACATTGGGCCTGCTCAAGTGCCGAGCCTTCAAGGGTGGCATCGAGAACTCGGACAGGAGAGTCCATGAGCTGCGCATGGTTCGATCGATGGGCGCCATGGAGCTGAGCTTGTACCTGTACCCCCGCATCATCCCGATCCATAACCTACAGCCCGAGGAGGGCTTTGCCGATGCCGAAACCGGGCACCTGAAGATGCCCCCGACGGTCCGCGCATCGTTTGGTCGTGTGGAGCCTGGCGGTGTTTACCTGGTGGACAACGGTCAACAGTGCCTGCTGTGGTTCCACGAGCAAACGTCGCCAAACCTGGTCACGGATCTCTTTGGCGAAGGCAAGGACTCACTTAAGAGCTTGGACGCATACACACACTCTCTGCCCGTGCTGGAAACGCACCTGAACTGCCAGGTCCGCAACATGATTGAATACCTCAGGACGATGAGGGGATCCAAGGGTTTGACGATTCAGCTCGCGAGACGAGGCATCGACGGCGCCGAGTACGAGTTTGCGCGGATGCTGGTTGAAGACCGCAACAACGAGGCGCAGAGCTATGTCGATTGGCTGGTCCATGTGCACAAAGGTGTGCAGCTGGAGGTGAGTTGGTTCTGAAATGCTGGCACAAGCCCTTTGACTCCTCTTGACCTTCCCCTCATTGCGGACGGACGACTAACAGGGCGCAATGCAGCTAAGCGGACAGCGGAAGAAGGAATCTGAAAGCGAGGCGGCACAGACGATTGCCAACTTTACGGGACTGAGGCCGGCGTACTGGTAGGAGCGAGAGGTGATGGGACCATGGCGGTGACTTCCCGCATGCTGCATTGTACAAAGAAAAATGAAGCGAGACGGCGCTTTTGCTCGCAGAAAGCCATCATTTCTCATTATGACTCGGGTGGAGGTGACAAGGGGAGCCGGGGCGCTGCACCGCCGCGGGCTCTTGGGTAGCTGTCTGAGCAAGTACTCGTAATGGAACAGACAGGGACAACAGGTGTGATGACCAAGATGGCGATCGTGTGAGGCTTCCGGGACACCGCTTCTGTGTTCCATGCACGGGCACGCCTCGCGATGCGGATGTCGTCTGATGTCCAAATGCGCAATGCTCATGTCGCCTGCCGTGACGGGGGCCTGTTAGATTTGTCACAACCTGGCTTCCAGGCATGACGGAAGCTGGCTTGTCTCGTGCCGCTCGAGCAAGCAGAAGGCTCGTCGACCGCGGACCGAGGGGCTGTACCCATTCAATTGGCGACTCACGCAGCCAGATAGGTCTCCATCTTAGGCGGTCTCCTTGGCGAGCCGAGACGAGATTAGGCACGTTGCCATGCCAGTCGCGGCAGCGTGCATATGCGGGCGGGCCGGGCTGACGGAGCTGCCGTCGATCCGTGGATGACGGCGTATGAGTAGACGACGCGCAGCATGCATGCCGCTTTCAGCTGGGGTGGGATCATACAGCTCGTGGGGTCCCGGGGGTAGGAGGCGGACGAGGGTGAGTGAGCTTGACGAGCTGAGAGGCACGCAGCCCGAGGCGAGCTTTGACGAGTTCAAGCGCGGAGGAAGACGAGACGAGACGAGACGAGGCGAAGGCGAAGACGAAGACGACGACGACTGCGCCCTCGAACTGGTCAAGGTGTTGACGACAACCAACCCCCTTCCGTCCATGCAATGCTACTCGACCACACCACGTACGCCCTAGACACTCTCCATTACTACCGAATGTGGGCAATGGACGGTCCTTTGCTCCAACTCTATGACTTGGAAACGCAGCGGTGTCATCTCACGACGACACCCGTAGGAGGCTCGTCGAACGAGCGCGGCGCACACCGCAACTATCAGTCCTCACTCGTACGTGCCCATCCCCGCCGTGGTCCACCACAAGACACAACCCTAACCCTTGTGCAACCAATGACACCATCTTTCGCACGAGGCGTGCGACGAACGCCCGTCGCAGCAGGGGCACGGGCAAAAAAAAAAAAAGCAAAAACGATACAGCAAATGATCCCCCGGAAAGCCTACGAGTAGGCGAGAGGAAGCGGCAGCCAACGCGATGCAAACACATGGCTTGACTTTTGCAGATGCGGTGCCTCTCCATAGCAAACTCGCGGCTTCGCCGCTGCCGTGAAGCCATTGGCTTGGAGCCGCCCTCCTCCTTGCGACGAAGGGAATGCGAGACGAGGGGACATGGCCAAAAGGAGAAGCAGAAGAAGAGGAAACGTTTTCAACAACCCATCCGGCAATCCATACACCACACCCCTTGCAAGCCAAATACCGTTTTCAGAAGGCGACATCGGCCACAACGGCGACAGCGCTTACTCGGTCGTCCTCGTAAGTTTCAGTAGCCCCCCTCCTCCATACCGCATCTCATGACGTGATCATGTCCAAACCGTAGCGTGGGTCGGGGGCACTGAGGACCCGCTGGATCTCAGCGGCGTCAAAGACTTGCTGGAATATCCTCAAGTCAGTGGGCGCGTAGCCTCGAGACGACGACGAAGAGCCGGACCCAGAGGACTCGCCGCGCGACCGCCCCTTGGAGCTTCCCTTCTTGTCCTTCTTGGCTATCTCATCTAGAATCAGCCGCGCGGTACTTTGCGTGGCGTCTTCGAATGCGAATATCACGTAGATGAACTGGCCGCGCAGGTCGGGGTCGAAGAGAAAGACGTCGCGCCAGATCTCCGCAACCTCCTGCGGAGGGTTGCGGCAACTGTTGCCGAGCCCGAAATCGCCGATTACGACTCGGTCGTAGTTGTTGTAGAGGCAGATGCGTAGAGCGCCCCGTATCTTCTCCCGCATCATGTCGCGCTCCTCGGAGAAGGAGTACATGGAGCCGTTTTCCTTGAGCTTCGGCCAGCGCGTCGGGGGCACAGAAACAATGGGTAGGTCATACCAGCTCTCCAACCGCTCGTAGCGATCGTGGGGACCGCGGCAGATGACCACGGAGTCGGACAGGATGCCACCCGTGGAGGGGATGGGGTAGTTGGAGGACTCCCCGGTACTGGGCCAAGGAGTGCTCAGGGTGGCTGACAGGTTGCTCCGGCGGCAGAGCTTCTCCTCATACCCCGAACAGCCCGTCTCCCAATCCCCTCCCGGCCGACGATCGTTTGCGGCGCAGATGAAGGGAATCCGCACCCTGGGCCCGCCAAGCGCCTCGCTTGCCTGGGTGTCAATGGCTCCTTGAGAAATAGCCATCATGACCGGATCTTCCGCCACGATGACGAAGTTGGGCGGACGGGTGCCGAGGGTCCGGCGCTGAATGTCTAGCTGAGCCGTGGGCTGCCGGTACAGGACTGAGAAAGGGGGGAATGCCTCGGCGTAGTTTGCGTGGACCATGGGTATGAAGTTCCTCTTGGTGTCGGCCGCCACCTCGGACGGCTTCACCCTGCTGGATTTAGGTCCCGGAGCCATGTTGAGGGTCGACGTTCAGCAACCAAGGACGCGGGCGCAAGCTGAGGCGACTCGAAGGTTCCAAGTAAGGGGCTCTGTGAAGGCGAATTGAGTTGATACATGGACGAGCGGAGCCGACGCAGACCTTTTATGCTCGTCGTGTCGTCGGTGGTGCTTGGAAGAGGGAAGGGACCGCTTGCTCAGAAGCCTCACAGCATCGACAGCCGAGAAGCGAGGTGTAAGGATGTCGACGAGCTGTGTGACCCAATATGTCCAGGATCTGAATCACCTGTTTGGAACAAACTCATCTAGAGGCGAGAGGGTCAAAGGCCGGCGGCGGGAGCAGAGGAGGCGCGTCTCGACTTTAAGCAGATCACGGCCGCGTCGCCTGACGCGCCGATGCTTGGGCTACGAGCCCCGTCGTTTTGGAGAGAGAGACAAGCCAGAGCACAGGGGCGCACGAGGGCATCCGGCACCCAAGATGGCGGGACGGCGAGGGGTAGCACTGGACGGCAGGCAGCCGTGATGGGAGGAAGGGAAGATGTACGAGCAGCGACGGCGACGGGGGGCCAGGCGGGTGTCGACATCTCAGACATGGACGGTCGGCGAGGTTGCTGGCCTCGCGGACAGGGCCACGTCGAGAGCCAAGCACACGACGAGGGCCCGGGCGCCCGGCGAGCATCGTCCACGGCGGGCCGGAACATTGTTGAGGCATGGCATGCTGCGGACCAGATCTGTGGCACGCCATCTCGCCTTTGTCCAACGTGGTGGCATGCATGGCCCAGGACCCAGGCACGGGAGGCAGACAGGCGCCCTTGCTTGCGGTGGGACGGAGCAAGGCAAGGCGCGGTACGAGGACTCGGGGCCCCGGGGCGAGCTCAGCCAGAGTCGCATCGAATTGCGAATTGCCGACTCGCGTTGGGTGACGGGGAGCGGCGGCTGGCACGGAGGGGAGCGAGACGCGGGCGCGCCCGTTCGGGCGACGAACTGAGACGCTGCGAGACACCGAGGACCACAGACGACTGCCCGTATGAAGTCATGCCGGCACGGCTGGCATTCGCGCGCGAGATAAGACGTCCGACTGACGCCCGACGTTGCAGCGTCGCGGCCGCGCGAGCGACGACGGAGCCAGCGCAGACGGCGGCGAGCCAGGCCAGTGCTCTCGCTCGCTCACAGGCAGGCAGGGTGTCGATCCGTCCCAGGCGAGCCGCCGGGCGACGGCAGCGTCCTGGTCGCCGAAGAAGCTGCTGGCGAGAGACAAGGGACTGCGGCTATGGGATTTGATGCATCGTGTCCCGGCTGGGCAGGCCGGTTTGCCCAAACGAGTCACACGAATCGCTGCCATTACTGGATGCGGCTCCCCAGCGGCAGCCCTGCAGGGGACGCCAAGGGCGCCCGCTGCAGCGCTAATGCCGACCCGACAGCGCCGCCCGCAGCGCCCCAGCGCCTCTTTTAGCGGGCGCGGACAGCCCATTGCGCGCCGAGCCAGCGGCCGTTCTTAGTAATCCAGCTGAGCGTCGTCTCACCTCACCACACCTCACCTCACCTCACCTCAAAATTCTCCACTAGCCCGTGAAAGCGGCCAGGCTGTGAGATCTCACGACCCAAGCATCACAGCTGCTTCCAAGCCCGCAGGCCGCGAGAAGACAGATCTGCCTCAGTTCTCTCTCAAAAACGCACACCCGGTCCGCTGGAACCCGCGCATCCATGCATCGCAAACACTCTTCATGACCGTCAAGGCGTCCGTCTGCTATATCCCGCGCAGTTCATGATGCTGCCCGGCATCACGCCCAGAGCCTGCGGCTGGCGCCCAGCCTGTCGTCTGCTGCGGCTACCGCGGAGGTTCTACTCTGTGCGCATACAAGACGACTCCCTCTCGTCAATCAGGAATGTGGCAGACCTGAGGGCCTGGCAGCCGGGAACCCATGTCCCTGATGTCGAGGTCTGTGGCTGGGTACGCTCGGTTCGCAAGAGCTCGGGAGTGCGGTTCATCGACATCACCGATGGCTCCTCGATGAGGCCGGTTCAGGTCGTCGTTGACAAGAGACTGGCAACCGAGTAAGCGAACTCACCCCGTCATCTACAGCGATAGCACGTCCCTGACTCTGCCCCAGCATGCGACCAGGGGCTGCGGTTCGTCTCAAGGGGACATGGTACAACGCGAAGCCTGAGCCAGATGTGGACAGCAGTGAGCAAGGTCGAGCATCCGACGGGCAAGATCCGCGAGGCGGCTCCGGGCCAGTGTCTCGGTCCAATGGCGGCCTACCCGCCCAGGCAGCAGGAACCGCAGGCTCTGTCCAAACCACCACGTACGAGCTGCAGGTCAGCGACGTGGAGGTCTTGGGATCATCTGATCCACAGGTAAGGCCGTCGCAACTCGCGCCTCTATTATCGTCTCGTGCTATTCTAACTCGCCTCGCCCAAGACGTATCCCATTCAGAACAAGTACCAAACACCAGAGAGCTTGCGCACCATATCCCACCTTCGTTCACGAACACCCCTGAACTCGACGCTGCTCCGCCTACGCTCCGACGCCACGGCGCTGTTGACCCAATTTTTCTTCCAGGAGAGGTTTCAGCAGACTCACCCGCCCATCATCACCTCGTCTGATTGCGAGGGTGCTGGTGAGGCCTTCGCCGTCAAGGCTGGCGGCCCTACCGAGTTCTTCAAAGACCCCAAGTATCTGACTGTCTCAAGTCAGCTTCACCTCGAGGCCCTGGCCCAGTCGCTCGGCAACGTATGGACTCTTTCGCCTACCTTTCGAGCCGAGCAAAGTGATACCTCCCGGCACCTGAGCGAGTTCTACATGCTCGAGGCGGAAATGAGCTTCGTTCGGGACATGGACCAAATCATGGACCTGGTTCAGAGAATGGTGAAGTCGCTGGCCCAGGGATTGAAGAATCTGAACGCCGCCAACGAGCTCGAGAAGAACAGGCTGGACTCCCGCGACCCTGCGGAACGTCTGGCCTTCGCTGATCTCGTAGACCAAAAGGAGCTTCAGCGACGGTGGAGGGGCCTTCTCGTCCCGGGCAGATGGCCACGGATGACGTACACGGAAGCCATAGAGAAACTGCAGCCGGTGGCTGCCAAGTTCGAGCACAAGCCAGTCTGGGGCGGTGGCCTTCAGTCGGAGCACGAGAGGTACTTGGCCGAGGAGGTTGGGTACGACGAGGCCAACGACGCTTATATGCCTGTCTTCATCACACAATACCCGCGAGAGATCAAGGCCTTCTACATGCTTCGGTCCGCCTCGCCTCCGGTACAGGGAGAGACGGTTGACTGCTTTGATCTCTTGGTACCGAGCCTCGGGGAGCTGGCCGGCGGGTCCATGCGCGAGCATAGACTCCCCGAGCTGGAAGATAACATGAGGCTGCACGGACTGGAGATCCCGAAGCGTCGAGGGCCTGCGAGCAACGACATGACTTGGTACCTGGACTTGAGGCGCTGGGGTTCCCCCCCGCACGGCGGGTTCGGGCTCGGCTTCGACCGGCTACTGAGTTACCTGACGGGCGTGCCGAATGTTCGCGACGTGGTCCCCTTCCCTCGGCACTACGAGCGGTGCGACTGCTAGCCGGAGTCGCACGACATGAGGCAACCCACGGCATCTCCGTCAGCTGGCCAAACATCGACCCGGCATTTCGGGTAGTTGAAATATGGCGCCGACGCTGTGTTCGCCAACGCTTACTTACCTCGGCCACCAAGTTCAAGACAGGGTTGTACATTGGCCCAGCGGCAGACGCCTGGGTGCCTCGCCGATAGCGGATGCGACGCGAGATGCCTTGATGTGTGGTAGCACAGCATGTGCCCCCACGGGGGGCATCGCCGATGCCACATCTCCAAGACGCGAGGCGGACACATCGTTCCGGCCCGTGATGGACACTTGAATTTTGACGTTGATGCGAGCGAATCGCCGCGCAGGCCGCATCGTCCTCAATTACTGACTGCGGGGACCTTGTTGGTTGGCGCGTCGTGCCGGACGGACGACTCGGTTGTTGGAACAAAAGATGTCGTGGCAGACCTCAGCGTTGAACTAGGTCATTCTAGCAAGCATTGTCGCATAGGAGACAAGCGCCGCATGACTGTTGCCGATTGACACGGAGTGTTTGTACGATAAGTGTTACTGATTAGAGGCACGTCGCCATCCTATAGACATGTATGTATCTATAATAGAGAAGCATAGCCCAGGAAATAGTGAGGCGAGCTTCCACTCCTTGCTGCTGGCGAATGTTCCGCGGACAGGCCCGAATAGCCCTTGGTGATATCGTCCACCTGCCCCCATGACCAAGCACCGTCGAGAGGGAACTGGCGGATACGCGTTGCCGCAACCCAGCCTACGGACGGACTCTGTTGGGCTGGGATACGCGAAGACTTGCCATGTCCTAAAGCTCTATCTTGTCGGAGGCTGCCTTGCTGCGGATGTCAAGAATGCTCGCGACTGTTCAGTCTGTGGCAAGCGAGGTCCTAGAAAAGCCATCGAGTACGCTAATCAGAGCTTGATTTTTCAACCCTTCAGAAACCATTGTTTGATTTTGCGTGGGGATATTTGAGGTTGCAGCAAGCTGTGAAGCCCTACTTGCAGACGGAACCAACATAACCGCCCTTGGCCCGAAGCCGTCACGAACGGATGTGCAACTGTCTCCAGTGATGGAGAGAGCTTTGGTGAAGGCATCGAAAGAGCACAATGTCAGTTTCAAATGGAGGTCCCAATGGGGAGCATGGCCACCCCTCGATCGCACCTAACGGCCGTTGGGCTGGTGACGAACATGAAGCTCGCGATGCGACATGGGAGACACACAAAGCGACGAACGGCTTGGCTTGCTTCTACTCTTCATCGTCCCTTTAATGGCATTTCATCTGGAGGCTCGAGATCTGAGGTATGGGTGTGGGGAGAATGCTGAGGTGAAGTCTGCCACTCTGTGGGAGGGCGAGGTAAGATCGCGAGCGTGCTGATGAAGCCATGCATCGCGAAAGCAAGCTGCAATGAGCACACGGGCAACGATTCTGGGTCCGAGAACGACGATGTGATGGAACAATGAACACAGGTCCGAGAATAGCCTCAGAACCTGGCTTCTGCCTGCCCTGCTGCCTTAGCTAGCAAAAGGATCAGCCGACTCAGCCGCTCTAGGCAACCAGCATCGCGCCGTACGTTGCTTCAACCCTCAACCCAACTCTCAGCAACACTCGTTGTAACCGCAACAACACAAGGCACGCACCATGGCACCGCGAACCCCCACGGCGCCCATCTCGCCGCGCCAGTCTCGAGTCGTCGGCGCCCTGCTGGGCCTCCACGCCGGAGACTCCCTCGGCGCCACGCTCGAGTTCAAGTCGCACGCCGCCATCGCGGCGCAGTACCCCGACGGCCTCCGCGACATCGTCGGCGGCGGCCCCTTCACCTGGCCGCCGGGCCACGCCACCGACGACACCGACATGGCCCGCGGCGTGCTCCTCGCGTACCGCGACGTCTCCCCGACGCGCGAGGACGACGACGTCGCCCGCCTGGCCGGGGAGAACTTCCTCCGGTGGCTGCGCGGCGACTGGCCCGGCCGGGCGCCCCGGTCGCGGCCGATGGACATTGGCAACGCGACCTTGACGGGGCTGGAGCTGTACCGCAGGTCCGGCGACCCGGATAGGGCGGGCGCGGGCGAGGGGAGCGCGGGCAACGGCAGTCTGATGAGGTGTCTCCCGACGGGGCTGTTCCAGCCGGATGGCGAGAAGCTGATACGGGAGAGCGTGCGGATCAGCAGCATCACCCACAACGACAGCAGGTGTACCGTCTCGTGCGCGGCGTACAACGCCATCGTGGCCGAGCTCATCGAGGGGACGCCCGCCGACGACGCCGTCAGGGCGGGCGAAGCCGTCGCCGAGCGGCTCGAGAACGGCCGCGGCGGCCCCGTTCACGCCGCCATCTCGATGGGCCGGCGAGTCCGGGTCGCCGACATGGCCCGGGACGGCCCGCCGCCGGAGATGCAGGGCCGGTGCAGCGGGTACGTCCTCGAGACGCTGACGGTCGCCGTCGCAGCCGTGCTCGACGGCCGGGGCCTCGAGGACGTGCTGGTGGACGTGGTGCGCATCGGCCGGGACACGGACACCAACGGCGCCGTGGCGGGCGGCCTTCTCGGGGCGCGTGACGGCGAGGATGCCGTCCCCGTACGGTGGAGGGAGAAACTGCAGTTTGGGCACGAGTTCAGGGAGATTGCGTTGGCACTGACATCCGGGAAGACGGGTGTGGTGTGCTCGTAAACAGCACTGGGATGTCAGCCTTCACCAGCTCTGATCAGCCTCGTTCACCTCGACGGCGGATCGGGCATGAAGTCAATATACATAATAGAAGGCAGATCTACAAGTCGCCCGCTCCGATCTTCCTCACCATAGCCAGATGTCTACTCGGCCGGCATCGTCCCAGCCCGGACGAGCTGCCCTATACGGTCCTGCCAGGCAACTCGACGACAGATCTGCACGCGAGCGCCAATCCAGCCGCACGTCTGAGATGCAGCAAAGTCCTCACCTTCCCGAGGTCGAGGCCCTCGAGGAGCAGATAGCAGAGCCCCGCTCCCTCAGGCCATCAGTGCCGACTTATCCATGGGCCGTGCAGGCCCGTCGAGAGCGAGGGCCAAGCCAGCATTCCCGTGAGATAAAAGATGCATCCCGAACGCGGGCGAGATCAGCCCCCGACATGTGCACGCGCACGCCCCCCTCCACGGTTCCTTCGCCTTTGTCGACATCTGGAGTATGGCGCGCTCGCGTTCGCTGGGCGTGTCGAGCCTCGCCTGCGACTCGGCGTGCGACTCGCGCATTCGACTCTGTCAAAAGTGCCGTCGCATTTGAGGCACGGTACCTTTATTAGCAATATACGAGGATGTCGCTGCGGCGGGACAAGGACGACGACGCGGACGAGGAGCGGGGGAGACAACGGGCGCATCGAAGCGGGAGGGAGGACGAGCAAGCAAGCTTTGTTGCTGCGACGGCCCTGCCGCGCCGGTGTCGGTCGCGAATTGGAATGCTGCTACGGAGTACACCGTGCCTCCTGCAAATGCTCCGACAGCGTATTTTGTGCACTGCCGTAGTATTCGAGGCGATGCTGCTCGATGCACAAGCGACGTGGAACACCATGTAGGTGCGGCACCACAACTCTGAGTACGAGTACGAGTAGACTGCAGCCTTCAGACGTCAAGTGGGACAAATGGGCACCTCTCCCGTCGGATCCGGTTGTCCTTGGCCCTGGGAGCCTCTCGCAGCGCTGGGGGAGACGGCAATCTTCCGAGCACCGCCGTCCAAGTGACCACCAGTCACGTACATCACGTAACCTGCATCTGAGTACGACGCAGAGCATCATGACAGCGATGCGAGTCCCCTGAGATCGCGGATCGAACCTTGTTTTGGCGTCGTGAGTTCCGTAGCGCTCGGTGACCCCCATCCAGTGGCACAGCTTGGAGAACCAGTCGTTGTGAATTGACTCAGCCAACTGCCGATGTCTCTGACACCTGGTTCCATTGTCTCAAACCCCCCGATGCAACGAGGCCTGGCCGGTGTGGCGTCCCGAAGCAGCACATTTCAATTAGACAAGCCGCGTCGGAAAAGACCCGTCTCACCAGAAGCAGAGCGACAAGATGGCTGACGACGCAGGCAACCTTCTTCAGGGCACGATACGACGAATACCGAGGGCAAGGAGAGCTAGCAGGCAGCCAAGGCCGAGAGCCAAGGGTAACGGCACCCCGGTGACGCTCGCGCGCCGTTGCGGCTCGCGTCCTGCAACAAGCTCGTGGGGCGTCCCGGCGAGCCGCGCGTGTGAGAGGGTACGCGGCGCAGGACTGCGTCGTCTGGAGGCAATTGCTTGGCTCGACGGAGCGAGAGCATCACGACGACGGCTGGGTAGCCGCTCTGCACCCAGTGGGACGCACGCTGCAGGCTGGGGACCATGCTCGGTCCATGCCTGCTGGCACTGCCCCTCGGAGGGAGACGGCCTGGCGCGAATATGTGCGATGATGAGGTTGCATCCATCTGGTTTCATGTCCGCGTTGTCGGACCCGCGGCCCCGAGCAGCGCGCCGAACCAACTGCGGAACGGACGGGGCAGCCGCCCCCTTCCTCTGGCTGTCGGAGTGTTGGTGATGAGACGAACAAGATCGACTGCCACACGCGCAATGCACGAGCTGCGGCGGCCGCTCATTACTCGTATGCGTCCTCGAGAGGCCTGTGCTCTGCCGGCAGCGTCCACGAGTTCGTTTCCGCAATGGAGCAGGGCCAGCTGGCCCGTGCCATGTCTCGCCCGAGCCCCCCTCCCCAGCTTTTTGGTGCGTTTAAGAGTCACAATAAGCATATCGCCCGCGCCAATGGCAAACCTATCTGAGGCTGCCCAACAGGGTGTTTAAAATCGTAAGCTCGTCGGGACGCGCCTCTGCCTACAACTACTGGGTTCTGGGCTGGCCCGTGGCGTCGCGGTGCCAAAGGGTCCATCCCTGGGGGCTGCAATAGTTCGAGCGGCCATTGTGACGCGCACCCCACAAGCAGCAGATCGCTGCGAGGGAACTGGCCAGAGGTGCAGATTGCTGCCGCGTTGGGCGTGCTTCACTGGGGCGCAGGCGGAACAGTCGGCAGTGCTGTAGCACGTACGAGTACGCACTACGTGCGCGCACATCCGCATCGGATCCCGGGGTCAGCCCACGACTGCTGATAAGTCGTTATCTGCACCGCTTGCCGGAGGTCAGGCATGCTGAGCGATACGCGGCCACAACAAGGGAAAGGGGGGGGGGGGGGGGGGCGGCAGGTGCAAAACCTTCCGAGCAACGAGGAGAGGCGTCACGGGTCATGGGTGCAGAGAGGCCAGGCGAGCGCAGGTCCAAGCTGGCTCAATAGATTTCAGCTGGCAGAACCGGGGAATAAAAGTGTCCTGGGGCCTGGGATAACTGTCAGCAGTATGGAGTAGTCCGTCCTTGATGGGTACTCTCGTACTCGTAGCATGGCAGCGCGTCAATGACAGTTTCGGGAATAAGGTCACACCTCCAACGGATCCAGCAACGAGACTTCCCCCTTGTCCTCGGCGACCCACAGTCCAGGGGACCCCCTGTGGGCCAAGTCGGCTGGGACGGCATCTCGACAGCGCCAAGCTTTGCCATGATGCATCGCCCAGCCCACCTTATTCCAGTCTCTATCTCGGTCCTCCATAGCTACCGCCCACGGCGACACGCCGCATCTGCCTCAACGACGCGAAGCCGGCGTGCTCAAGGCGCCAGTACGCCGTCGCCATGAGCGGGAGGACGTGCACCACAGGCCCTGAGCGACGCGCGGCCGCGGTGTCTGCTTGCTGCACCCACGCCCCCTCCCTCGTCGACCGCCAGGCGTCATGAGCTCCTGTGCCAAGCCTAGTGGCTTGCAACGCTTAAATTCATGCTTAAAAGCCCAAGTCGCACTGGACTGCTGGGCAGGCTTGGCCAGCCGAGTTAGCCGTAGCGCAGATTTCGCTCAGCTCACGCCCCCTCCCTCCTACAGGCGGCTCCGGCTCCCGCAGCTTCGCCTGTGCCCAGCGTTGTGCTTCGAGGCTCGCTCGCTCTGGTATGCAAATGCAACGGCTGATGCCGTGGAAGCGGCGTGCAGGATAATGCGAGAGAAGGACCCTTTCGCCCCTCTCGCACTTGTACTATAGAGAAGACCCTGCATTCGGCGGCTTGGCGGACGATCAGCCTTGGGCCCAAGGGCTGCCTCTCCGCAAGTCCCCAAACTCGCGCGCCCTTCGTCAGAGGAATGGTCGGCGCTGGCGAGGAAGGCTGCAAAGCCCGACGGTCCGAAAGGTCCTCTGTCTTGCCGCCGCGCGGCGGGACTGGGCGGCGCTGCTGCGACGTTCTGGGGGGTGGCATTTCGCTACCGTCAGCGGTCGAAGCCGATTATCCGAAAGTTGGACGAGCACAGCATGCACGCCACAACGCTCGCCTTTTGGTGGCTTCCCACTGCCTGCCAATCCAGTGTGCAATCTGGCCCGAAGCTGACACGAATACTGCCCGAGAGTTTGGTGGGTTTGGCGGAGCGCGGCGGGCCTCCTTACGACGCCAGTACTCATTGAGGATGCCGCAGGACAGAGGATCGCCGACGGGGCGTGTGCGAGAGCGACTCTGTCGAAGATGCGAAGACGAGCCGTCGGAGCCGGCTCGGCGTGTCGAGCGGACAGTTGGCGCCTTGCACAACGACCTTTTGCGCTGCGCGGGGAAGGATTGGCGACGAAAGATGGGGCTTGAGCGCCGATACACCCGAGCGAAACGGAGCCACCTTCCTACCTGGCACTGTCGCTGACAAGCCCTCCCTCACCACTCGTGCTCGCTGAGCATTCAGGGCGGCGGCGGCTGCATGCGCTGCAGGTCACGTCAGCATGCCCCTGTAGCAATTGCGCATACGACGGAATGCGGCTGGGGCCGTGCAATTGCTGGCACGAGCATTGTGCTGTATTCTGCCCGTCCTGCAATTCGGAGTCACGGTCCGTACCTGAGAGAACGATTTGCAGCACCACGATACTCGTACGAGCATAGGCCTGCTCGCAGGACGAGTTCCTTACAAGTAAGCCTTACCAGGGGCACTTAAGGCAGTACATTGTGCTCCATTCATTGGCTTGCTCGTGAGCTGGCATGGGGAACGCTCTCCACGCCTAGCGAGCGTACGAGTATACCAGAAGTCAGAAGGGGCACACGCGGGTTTACCACCTACCTCTCACGGCATCCTGCCACGCAAGAGCGTATCTGAGGTTCCCATTTTGGCGACAGGAGATGTCTTAATCTCGGGACATCGACGCCAATGTACGGAACATATTAATGAGCAGAAAGGTACGGATATGGGGTAGGTATACGAACAGCCCATTGTGATCGGCTGCAATTGGGATTCATGTCCTGGACGCCGAATGGGAGGATTCGTGTTTCACTGACAGGTGAGGCTCTCGACACGAAGACCAGGCGCAAATTTCGGACTCTGCCTGAAGCCCGAGCTCTGCGCCAACAGTGACCTGACAGCGATCGGACACATACGAGTAGGTGGCCCTCGTACAAGACATAGAGGAGAATGCCTACTCCGTAGGGTTGGTTATCTTAGCGCAGCGCGGGCAAGACCAGCGCAAGAGAAAGAGCAAGAGCGCAATCCTTGTCCCAGAAGCAGGCTGCTTTCCTCAATGTCAGTCACAGCGATTATGCAGATGGCGACAGTGGCGCAAATGCGGGACAACAGCCACTGTCGTGAGAGGATGCCAGAAGCAAGACAAGCCGTCAAAGTGCGGCGGCAGCGACTGGAGTTGTCCGGCTGTCCGGCACAGCAGCATCGGGGCATATATCGCTTCCCGAACGAACTTGACACAGGCTTGCGCTGCGTCCGTGGGAGCAGACTGCACAACTACCGGCCCATATGCTGCATTGCTAGTTGGGGGAATTTCGGTGAAGCACCGCCTGAGACGGTCGGACGAAACGATGATTGCGTAACGACAAGCGCACTCTTCGGCAGCTCGACCAGCTGGTGCTGTCTGGACGAGCAGCCTGGCTCGTCGTCATATTGTTCGGAGAAGCGTGCCGAAGCCGGGGAAGACGGAATCTGCACCCTCGGCGGAACTGTGCCAAAAACACCACTTGAGTCCGCAGCATGGCCCGACGACGAGCAGCGACGAAGCTTGCTGCTGTATGCAGATGGATGCCGTTTGTGTCAACGCCGCCGCCGCCGCCGCCGCCGCCGCCGCCGCCGCCGTTGGCGCAATGGCAGAACGCGGAGCTGGGAGGCTGGAGGCTAACGGCGCCTCGACCAAGTACCCTGGGCTCGGCAGCCACGGCATTTGGTGCTTTGACAAGGCGTCTTTAGCGCCTGCTCGCACATGATAAGTTAACAAGGTGGTACCTCAGGTAAGTAAGCAACAGGACAGCTGAAGCAGTGGCTCCAGATTACGGAGTAAGTTGGATGCTGGTGCCATCAGGCGCGGCGCCGCCCCAGGGGTGCCACCTCAGGGCACCGTAAGCTGTGGCCCTCCAAGTTTGGGGGGGCTGGAACTGGGCTGGCTGGGCGTGCCGACTTAGCCAGAGGCGTGCCACCACGACGGGAGGCGTGGTCGCTATGGTGTCGGCTGCCCTCGACATTGACTGGACCGATCGCTGGCTCGGCTATGTCGCAGCTGGGAGGGCGTGGTGGCGATTCGCTCGCTCCGCAACAGCCAGCCCAGCAGCAACCGGCGAGGTCGAGAAAAGGTAAGGTACGCCGGCAGTAAGGTAAGCAATAAGGTAAGGTAAGGTATTGCACGGACGGCGGCTTCCAACCTTGTGTGCCAGCGGAGACCTCTGTGGACTCTGGGCTGGGCTGGACAGGACAGGACAGGGTTGGGCTTCTGGAGCGCACGCCCTCCCCGGCCCGCCCGCGACGCTCCTGTTCGCTGGCCCGGGCGGCCAAGTCCGTTTAGAGCTTAGGCTTATCCACTAGAGTTGCCGAGCTATCCATGGACCGCGTCTGGGGACTGGCAACCAAGCCTTTTCGTCAGCGAGTGTTGAAATAAGCTTAGGAGGCATCCTTATGACCTTATTATGCCACCATACCGTGGCGCTGGCTGGTTGATCCTACGACGGTTCTCCCACATGGGCATTGCGCCGCGTCGTTGCACAGCGCATGCGATAACCCAACGGATCCCGTGTCGAATTGCCTTGTCTGGGGGGCCGAGCAGGGCGGAAGCGGCAAGTAGGGATTACACGGGACATATAATTATGCGCAGGCGCGACCTCGAGAGCAACGCATGCTAAGGTAGGGCTCGTTGCAGCCTGCCCGTCTGGGCGTCTTGGCTCGGCCAAACCGGCACGCCTAAAACTCGACCGCCGCGCATCACCATTCCCGCTGCGCCAGAGGGCCCATCGGACCCTCTCGCCTTCCCCAGATGTCCAGCAGGGCCGCGCCTATGACGCGTACGAGCCGTCGTCTCCCGCCTGCCAGGTGCTGCCCGACCTTGAGTCTCCGTTTGCCGCTGCTCTCCCCCGTGGAGCCAATCGTCGTAAACATGCATGGCGCTTCGTCGCGAACCGACGCCGCTGTCTTTTTGCAAACGGGCTGACGCTGCACCGGGGCGCGTGTGGCAAGGCTCCGCTGGGGTTTCCAGTTGCGGCGCATGCTCGTGACGGGTCGCTGGACGCAAGAGGAGCACGCCGACAGAGCTCCTCGTGCGAGCCGTCTGGCGACGCAGCAAGCGCAGAACGTAGCCTTTGCCTTTCCTTTGCATCCCAACAGGGACGCAAAGAGTCTCCAAGTGCTGTTCGTGCTGTTCGCTGTCGAAGGCGCAACTACCTCGTATCTAGAGAGGTGCGCAACCCGATCCTCGTCCCCAGGCTCTGAAGAGTCAGTCGCTTCAGTGAGCCAGCGAGCGACGAGGCGGTCCCTCTCCCATCGCCCTGCCTGGACCAACCAACAGAGGCCAAAAGCTTGTCCTGACCAGCACCCACCAACACCCTCCCCCCAGCCCCACACGACCCGTCCACACGCCCCCTCCCCCTGGTCCATGGCACCCCCCTTCTCGGCTCTACGGCGCCGACTTATCCATTCACTCATTCTCTCATGGCTCATCCGTGCCCTTCGCTGCACTTGGCCGTGACCCCAACCTTAATTCGCTCTCTTCCTCCTGATTCCCGCTCCGACATCACATTTCAACTTTGCCATCTCAATCACAAGTAACCAAGCCCTCTCAGAAGCTCAGAACGCCGTCTCTACGCACCGCACGCTCTATCGCAGACAACTCTCGCACACGAGGCATTGCTCGACTTGACCCAACCCGACTCGCCTTTGACTCAACCGCCACAGCCAAGGTAGGTTCTGCTTGCGCCAGTTGCTCCCTGCACACCTCTCTCCCTCTTCTGGAACGACTTCTTGAGCGTTCTCGCTCGCGCCTCATGATGAGCTGGAAGCTACAAGTGGACCTTGTGTCTTTGTGCTCCTCCGCTCTCAGGCGCTGTATATGGATTGGTTCCTCTCGCCATGTCGCTTGCCGCCTCGGACCAGACTTGGCGGCGCACCAGAACACACCAAGCCGCCAAACGGTGGCCTTGGCCTGACATGTCGAGCGTCGCAAGTGCGTACCGTGGCCGAGCTTCGCCTATTCAGTCCCGCCAAATCTTTCACCGAGCACTCGTGTGGATCACGGCAGACCCTCTGCCTCATGTCGTCATGCACATCGCCAAGCGGCAACACATGGAACGAGAATTTAACTCGAGTGGGGCGAGCGGCTCGACAATCCTCTCTTTGCTTGGCACCAAGGGCGAGTCTGCTTTCGACTGTCTGTTATGGCTGTGTAGTTGTGTCTGGATACTCCATGCTACAAGAGCTGCATGGCGGTTCCAGGTGCAATCCCACCGCTTGATACGATGCCTACGCTGTCTTTATCCTGCGAATCCCAGTCCCCTGAACCAATTTTGTTTTTACCTGTCTCATGTTCCAGCCCTTCGTCGCCTCCACTCTGACTCGATTTGTTCAGAGACTGACCTGCTGAAGCAGTTTGTGTTCATTCTTCGTCAAGCTTCGCGCCCTGTCCTGACGCAGGACTCTCTTCACCCAAACTCTTGCGTTCAGCAAGTTCTATGAATTTGGGTGAATGCGACCCGACCTTAAATCAACCATCTTGTTCTAGCCGCCGAGGACGTCCTGCGAAAGCAGGTACGCAAAAAATCCTTCAAAACGGAGACCATCAGTTCGGACAAGATGGAGACGTACCACGGTTACGTGCGAACGCCCGGCGACGCCATCAAGCTGTTTGAGGCGTGTCGTCTCGGGTTGTTGCCCCGGGTGCAGCGACGACTGTCAGAGAAGGAGAGACAGTCAATTCGCTCGGGCTCCGTCTTCGTGTGGGACGAGCGAGAGGCGGGCATGAGGAGATGGACGGACGGCAAGTCGTGGAGCGCCAGCCGTGTGTCTGGCAGCTTCTTGACGTACAGAGAAATGGAAGGCAAGCGGGGAGGCGGCTTTGCCAGCAGCAGGAGGGGAGCAGGCAAGACGCCGGACTCGGGTCGTGGCAGCGACGAAGACCATGATGACGGAGAGCCCGAGGGATACCGATACAAGGCCGACGGTCTGATGAAGCAGTCCTTCAGCATCACCACTTCAACCGGACAGCATCTGCACCTCATTTCTTACTATTCGCGGCCGCAACCCGGTCAACCCGACCTGCCTCAGCCGAGTTCGGACCCGTCGCTGCGCGGAATCGTCCCCCCAAAGGGCATGTACCCGGAGTCCAGCATGGGCGAGACGAATCAGACACCAGCGCTCACGCGGGCGCCGATGCAGCAGCCCTACATGATTGCGCCGCATCACCCCCATGCGCACCACCAACAGCCCTACGCGCCTCACTACGCACAGCCAGGGTACGGATGGCCACCGTCCCCCGCCGTCACGCCGCCGTATGCTCACCACTACACCCCGGCTCCTTACCCACCACACATCCACCATCTGCCTCCCCCTCACGCCTCTCAGCCGCCTTTGCCGCCTCACGCTTACGCTCAATCTCATTACACGCATGCTCCCCCCTACGAACGCGCTTCGCTGCCACCGCTGCATAACCCGAAGTCCGCCACGCTACCACCCTTCCCTGGCCACCATGCAGCCGCGGGGCCGTCGCCCCCACGGCTGCACGATTCGCCGCGACTGAAGGATGTGAAGGTCGAGGCACAGGCCAGCAACGCTGACGCGCCCCTCAACAATGGGACTGCGAGAAGCTCCCACGGCCCCCTTCCGGCCCTCAACTCTGTCACCAACGGAACCCCTGCGTCTTCCTACGGCGCCATGGCCACGCCGCCGACGAGAAATCTGAGTGCGAGCCCACCAAGGACGTCTCATGCCGAAGGCCCCTTGCTCTTGGCCAACGGCGGCCACAGGTCGAGTCTGTCTGCGCTCCTGCACCCGACGCCCCCGAGCAGCGAAGCCAACAGCGCCAAACCCGGCGGCAGCGGCAGCGGCAGCGGCAGTAGCAGCCCCAGATCAAGTGCAGTGAAAATAGAAAAGGGCGGCGCCAGCGAGGATGCCAGGGCCTTAAGAATGCTGGATCGCAAGTTCTGCATCTAGGACGATGGGGACTGTTGGATACGTCTCCCACCGCCTGAAGACCAGTTATATCTAGACGGAATTGATTGCAAGCTGCATGGTTTTAGGCAGTTTTGGCGTCGTTTTTGGGCAGAGAGATGCCACTGAGTGTCTCGGGCGCGGTCTGAGGATTTGCGTACTGGATTCTTGCGGAATGGAGTCACGGATGGCGCATAGCAAACGGAGGGAAGTCCGGTTAAGGGAACGGAGTGAAATGGTGGTCCGAGACGGTATAGTCTTAACTCGGTATAAATCCTGGGCATCGACTCAGTGCACATACACCCCACATTACCCAGAGTCGACAAGCAGCTCTGTTGGTGACTTATATAGCACAGCTTAACCCATGATGCAATATACAAGCTACTGCGTCGACCTTGACGCCATCGAATAAGAAATGGCAACCGCATCAAACGTTGGTTTCGTATTGCCCGAGGGAGACTTGGTATGTGTACAAATTCGAGTACCTGTGAAGCTCCCATGTTGAAGATAAGCTCACTTTCGATGGGTGCATTACGTAGTTCCACGACGACCGTGGCCGTCCCGAGGATGCTCATGGCGGTGTTTACGAGTAACCACATCTGCGCCAGGACGGCAGCTTTCCATGGGTGGCCAGCGACTAATTTGAGCGTCGTTGCTGCTTGCAGCACCGTGTTGGCCTGCGCCTTTGCCTCGCGCCCTGGCCGGCGACATGGTGGGTCGTGGCTATGCGGTACGAGGCATGGGAACCCGACCAGCTGAGGCTCCCCGGCAGGGCTAACGCAGCCGTCTATATTTTCTTATCCTTTCTTCGAACGTGCACGGAGTATCTGGGCACAAATTCGGTTGGGCCCTTTTTGGTTGCCACGGATCGTCATCGCGCTTGGCCATCAGGCTCCGCTTGAATGGCGCTGGCATTGGCTTGCGAACGGGGGCCGTGGAATCACACAAGGGGAGAGGCTGTCGGATATCCCCTTTGAGCGCGGACGGTTCTAGGCTCGTAAGTAGCCATGAAAGACATGGGGGGTTCTAGGGGATGCTCGACGGGCGGATGGATACTGAGGACGAGGAAGATACGCGCATTGCTAGTACCAAGAATGCCGTGAGTCAAACGAACGACGGCATTGACCAGAGTGTCGTTGTTTCTGCAGACTTTGAATGCCCGATTGCTTGTTCCTGCGAGTCTTCTCGATGTCGAAATGCCGCGTATTGCGACCTGCTTCTGGTGACTGACTGCAATATGCGATGGCTCGCTCGTGCCCTAATTTCATGCCACGTAATGAGTAAATAGTGTTCCCAAAGCTCAGAGAGTTAGGAGCGGTAGAAAGTCGCCAGGGGACTGTAATGCCTTTGAAATCCGTGCTGGAACCAGGACGTCGGATCCCGCGAGAGTGTATAAACGAGGTCAGTAAACCCAACGCGCTGAGTCGCCCGTTGCTTTTTTAGCCAGATTTCGACGAATTCGTGCTTTGGTAAAACCAGCTATTATTGCAGTTTCGGAACACGGACTACATGTATCATGAAATAATCGAGATCGGGACCTTTGACACTAGTATGACTTTTGGGTTTTGGGGAAGCTTGCAGCCTTCGCCCCAGAATGGTTGTGAACTACACGTAGCCGTGTTGCCTTCCGAGTTGCCTTTAAGGCGATCCGAACCAACTTCGAGATGGCACTGTTGCCGCACGATCGGAGACGTAATGACAAATGGGGAAAGAGATCGGTTAACCACCGGGGCTCATCCGACCGCAACCATCGAAACAACCTCTCTGCCTAACCATTTCACGAGACGCGGATCAACTTCTGGGAGGAGACACCTTCATTTGCCATCGACATGACGCACAGGCATCGGCAAGCACAACCACGCTGGTCGACAATTCATGGGCTTACGCAAATTTTGTGTCTGTCAAAACCACACCCCGAGCAACGTGGATGGGTGCGAGGATGAGAGCCGTGTCAAACCTGAGCAGGAAACCTCCTACGTGGAATCGATGCATGAGCCCGGTTTACAGGCTAGCCGACAACACCCGGTTTACAGGCAGCACATTGCGATGCAGTGACCTGCATATCCACCTGAAACGAGCCACCACGAGCGGTCGTGATAGGTATAACTGCCCGTCTCTGTGTGTACCTCGTATTATTCATGAGCAAAGAAATAGCTCAACGAAGGACGACGCTCTTCGAGCCGACAGAAGCGACTCAGACTCTCTTGCTGTTATGGGCATTGGTCGGCCCATGGTACGTACGTAGTATCAAGAACTCGTCCTTTGGTGCTCAGCGGAAGCTCACCGAAAAGTGGAGTGGCATCTTTCGGCAACCAGCAGCCGAGAAACTGCCATGCAAGTCCACATTCCCGACCTCGCAGTTAACCGGCGCGCGTGGGAGGCTGTCCAAAATAGAGTTCCGCCGGCAATTAGAGCACCGCTCAGACGACCCCGACGCACACGCTAAAGGGTCTCGAGGACCGCTGCGCATACGGGAGTGCTCGGTAAGGCGTTTCGGCCGAATGCAACGGCGCGCCTGCGCTAATGGGCTGGTTGCGTGGACAACGATGCAGTGCCCGGCGACACCTTGCACCAATCGCTGATGGCCATCACTCAACGACTACGGTCGCTCACGGCACAAGTGAAACAGCAAGAGAGCATGCGCCGAGCGACGACTGCGACAGCCTTGTGGGAAGCCAGTTGCAGCAAACTTGAATTTTGATAACTCTCTCCTAATGCGCTGTGTGGCGTGAAACACGGCTGTAGGCTTGCTGCCTTGCGAGCTTCAGCAAGCCGTCGCACTCTCCGCGTGGTCGCGATCCGTGTGAGCTGCTCAAGTTAGATCCATCAAGCTCGCTGCCCACGGTTCCGCGCAGAGGCTCCCGAATCAGCCGGGTTCATTCGCTTTGGCGCGCCACCAACGACGACTTGCATGGTGATTGAGTTGGGGAATAATAAGCTAATTAACCGTTGGCGCCGGGACGCAGTAAGTGGCGCGCGCTCTCCCTCTCCGCCGGAAACGGCGGCGGTGACGAGCGTTCCAGCCGCCCAACAAGCAGGCCCCTATCCCGGCAGCAAATGTCACACACCAGGCTTGCTTTATCTGCAGCCTTTTGACTTCAAGCCTCGAAAATTCGGCAAAGGATTCGAAATAGTTATGCCTCCGGGAGCTGTTTAGCCGGAGCTCGGCCACGGGGTCCAGTCGTGTTGCCGTTGGGCTAGCGAAGTCTAACTCCGAGACACATTGGGCGGCGGCGAATGGGGGAGCTTGCTGGCTTTCGAGGATGGCACTTGACTTCGGCCCAAAGGTTCGAACTGGATCGCGAAGCAGGGGTCAAAACGAGCCTTGGATTCCAAGAGCCGCTCCCCTAGATCGTGGCGACGTTGACAGCGCGTTCTGACGCAGAGCTGCGGTGCAAGCTGCCACAACGCTTGTGCTTCACCCCGGGGACCCGGAGGGCCCGCTCCGGCCCTCGATCTTGTAAGCCTACTCAAGGATAGTCTGTGCAGCCGTCGAAAAGCGCCAGCTGGACAGGAACCGGGGGCAACGAGCTGAGCGCTAAGGGGCGAGCTGTTCAGCTTTTTCTCATCAAGGGGAGCGTCTACTACATATCACGAGATCGCACACGGCGACGTGTTGGAAGTTCGTAGGCTCCAGTGAACCATCTGAGAGCCCCGGCCCATCTCGAGTATCCATCCCAACGGCCGAGTTAAACCTTGACTCGGAGCGATTGTAGCGTCGTTGCGGAACAGCTGAACGCCTGACGTCACACAACCCTCTGACAGCGGAGTGAGAGTTTCTCACGGCGGAGCCGTCTTTTTGATGGAGGGTGCGATGCTTGAGGAGATATATAACTACTCGGTGCACTGCCGTACGTCCCACGCAAGCGTTAGCATCTCAACCGTTGAATCCAAGCCACAAAGAAATATCAACCCGCTCATCTTTCTCCAGCTTTTTTTCAACGAGGGAACATGGGCGGCGACAAGCAAGCACGAAAAGAGAGAAAGCGACAGCGGGAGGCGAGAGATCGCCCTCTCCCCAGCGCGGCTAGAAATGCCCTCACCGTCATCTTGGGCGAGTTTTGCGGGACGTTCATGTTCCTGATGCTCTCATTCATCGGCGTTCAGACCGCAGGTGACACGAATCTGCCTGGAGATGCGAATGCTCCGCTACGGGCCTACAGTATCTTGTACATTGCTTCGGCATTTGGTGCCGCCTTGACTGTCAATGTCTGGATTTTCTTCCGCGTCACGGGGGGCATGTTCAACCCTGCTGTAAGTCGTTGAGGCTCGACGGAGACGTTGTCGACGAGCAGGTGCTAATCAGGAGTAAAGGTTACGCTGGGTTTAGTTCTCGTCCGTGCCGTTACGCCATTGAGAGGCGTCATGGCCTTCATAACCCAGATTGTGGCCGGTATTGCGGCTGCAGCGGTTGTCGATGGCCTTCTCCCGGGACCCTTGAGTGTCTCCAACAAACTTTCGCACGGAACCAGAGTTGTTCAAGGGCTCTTCATAGAGATGTTCCTGACATCACAGCTTGTCCTCACCGTGTACTTCCTGGCCGTCGAGAAGCACAGAGCCACGTACCTCGCGCCTATCGGCATCGGCATCTCCGTGTTCATAGCGCACATCACCGGGGTTAACTGGACGGGAACGGGGATCAATCCTGCAAGGTCGTTCGGCCCGGAAGTCATCTCCGGGTTCCAGGGCTACGACTGGATCTACTGGCTGGGGCCCTTCATGGGTTCGGGGTTGGCTTTCGTCGTTTACAAGTCCTTGAAGTGGCTGGACTATCACACAGCCAACCCCGGTCAGGATGCGTCCGAGGCCGACATCGAAGCGGCTCGTGACAAACAGACGGCGATGAATGAGAAGGGGCATGCTCCTCACCCGAGCGATTCCACCGGAGCCAGTGACCAGCGTCCCCTGAGACAGCCAGCGACGACCGGCACCCGCAATGACAGCGTTGTCAGCGATGCTAACGCCAGCGGATCAATGAGCAGAAATGGAGAATCTAGGAATGTAGGTGAATACGTTTGAAGACGGTTTTTTTTGGGGGGGGGGGGTTATGAGACTTGCGCTCGGAAGTCAGACCAATTCGAGTCGTTGACCAAGAAGCGGCACCGCAAAGGCAAACTGCCGACCGACCTAATAATACCACAACTGTTGATTTTGCAAGGCCGCAAACCGCGGGTAATCCAAAGCTGCCCAGACAACACGGAGAGCTTGTTGAATGACGCTTACCCCGTGAACATGGCTTAGATATGTGTCAACGGTATGGTGGCTTGTAAGGGGCTAAGCCAAGCCTGGTGAAACGCCATCACACTGACGTGGGCACACTGCTCGAGCAAGCAAACGTTCGTCCACCTGCTCTGGTACACTACGTGTATATTGCCGGACGCTTGTGATGATGGATGGACGAAGAAAAGAAGTCTCGCTACGATGTGGTTATCGCTCTTGCGAATGTTGACGCGCAGTGACGCGCAGCTGCCAAAACAAGACCACTTTGAGCCTCGCAATACTTCTCATCTATATGTACTAAAGCTCCTCGCCCCAAGGCCCAATGCCAGGCCCTTTAAAGAGCTTTCCACCCTTCCACACCCAACCTATATTGTTCTTCTTCCCTAGCACCTTGACATCCTCGACAGGGTTCTCCAAAATACCAATCATGTCGGCCTCGTACCCGACCTTGAGCTGTCCTGACTTGGGGGCCTGGCCCTTGACCGTGAGCGGCCCGTTGGCCGTGGCCGCCCGGATGGCCTCCAGGTTGCTCATGCCCGCCTGGACCGCATAGTCGAGCTCCATGGCCATGTTGAAGCCCGGTGGCGAGTCCGTCCCGAGCGCAAAGGTCACTCCTGCCGCGACGGCCATCTTGTAAGCATTGAGGTGGTTCGAGCCGCACAGCTTGGCCTTTTCCCAAATCTTCTTGGGCAGACCCTTTCCGCCGGTCTGGAGGAGCATGTCGACAATGGTGCGCGTGGCGACGTAGATGGTTCCCCTTTCCTTGATGAGGTCGATGCACTCCTGGTCGGCGAGGGAGACGTGCTCGACGGTGGTGACGCCGGCGCGGACGGCCTGCAGGATGCCCGGCTTCCCGTGGACGTGCGCCGCTACCGCGCGCTCCATCCGGGACGCCTCCGAGACGATGACGTCGAGCTCCTCGGGACTGAACTGCGCGTACTGGGGGTTGTCGTCGCGGGAGAGCACGCCCCCGGAAGCCATCACCTTGATGCACTTGGCGCCGCGGCGGATCTGCAGGCGCACCCCCTTGCGGCACTCATCCTCGCCGTCGACGAGGCAGCTCTGCGTGGCGCCAAAGTGGCCGGCTTTGACGGATCCAACGCCGAGGTTGAGGATGGCGTCTCCGGCCGGGAGCGCGAAGATGTCGCCGTGGCCGGCGAGCTGACTCAGGCAGGCGCCCGCGCTGTAGATGTTGGGCCCGACGATGGTGCCGTCCTCGATAGCCTTTGCGATCTCGCAGCCGAAACCCGCCAGGTCGCGCATCGAGGTGTAGCCGCGCTGGAGGGACTCCCAGCATCCCTTGGCGAGTCGCGCCCCGGCCGTGGCCGGGGAGTCGGCGATGAGAGAGATATCCGAGGTGCCCTCCTCGTCCTCCGCGGTCTCGCTAATTCCTCCGAAATGGACGTGGACATCCCAAAGACCGGGCATGAGATATGGCACGTCGTGGAGCTTGTGCGGCCTCTTGGTGTACTCCTTGGGCAGGTCGGTCGCTTTGCCGACCCAAACGATGATCTTGTTCTCCACAACCACCGCAGCGTTCTCGAGAGGTTCGCCATCGCCGGGGATTAGCAAGCCGGCCGTCACTATGGTGTATGAGATCTTTCTAGTGGCCGACGCGTCCATTGCCCGGGCAGAGCTCCTGGTCCGGACGGCGATGCCCAGGCCGGTGGAGTAGATGCGGCTGGGAAGCTCACCGGGGGAGTCTCCCGCCGGCTCGGGGTAGTGTGGGATGACGCGTCTCGTCATTGTCAACTCCTGGTTGGTTTGCGTAGGGACAGATACTGTGCTGTCGTTGAGCATTTGGCTTCCCCGAAACTAGAAAACGAGAGAGAGAAGGGAGGAAAAGAAGCAGCTCGCAGGCGTTTCAACTTTCAAGTACGTAGTACGAGTACGAGTAGCTGTCAACCTTGGCGAGCGGGGAGTAAGTTGGCCCACAGCGTTTGCTCGTTCGGGAAGGTCGCTGACGCTGGGTCCGGGGTGATCGGGCCCGGGGTACGAGGCTCCACCTCCGTGGGCAAGGAGGCTCGCCGTGGACCGGAGTGAAGGGCCAATATAAAGTTCAGTACGGAGTACTCCGAACAGTTGCGCCTATCGGACGTGAACCATTTTGATGAAGATCTCCGGGCTGCACGTCGCCCAGGGAGGCATCCGCCTTGCCGCCCGCCGGCGTGAGCGGGGCCGTAAATCACCGTCTCCGCCGCCGGCCCGCGTCGATTCTCCCGGGTGAGACAAATCAGAAGCAGCCCGGCCAGCTGCGATGCTGGAGCACCATCTGATGCAACTGCGCAGTTCTCCGTATTGATTGCCATTCTGTCTCGTCACATATCGCACTCAGCGGGGAAGCCACAGCCTCCGGGTACCGGAACCGCGTTAGAGACAGGGGTAGACCACCCTGCATACGAGCGACGCCTCTTTCACAAAATCCCGAGCTCGTCACGTCGCCGCGAGCGAGAGAGGTCCTGATCGCTACGGCTAGTATATTGAATTCGATGTATTCCCTTACACCTGCATCTCCGTCTATGATATCCCACACGGCTCCAGCTTGCTCACCTCAACGTTTGATCCGTACATGACTATCTTCGTTGACCGCCATTGCCTGCCGGCATTGGGTGCCGCCATTTCTTCATGTGCTGGCTAGGACATTGCTCGTCGTCTTCCCGGCTCAAGTCCAGCGGCTGCTCGTGGCAAAGCGGGACGCACCGACCACGCCGTCGACCGTCCGCAGCCCACCAGCCAAGCAGACCTTTGTCTTGGTGGTTTCAGTCAGCAATACTTCAGTGTAGTGAATACAGGTCGGTGGAGCAGTATAGTGAAAATGTTCCGTGTCTAGGCACTGACGGGATTGGCTGGCATGGCCATCTCCACTTTGGATTTGTAATTCAACTTGGGAGAGGTCGCGACTGATGATCCGAATCGTTGGGGCCCCGAGAGCCAAGAGAGACCTAAAATTACCGCTTTTCCGCGCATCCAGTCGTGTTTGAAATAGAGCCAGCGGGAAAGCTAGTTCAAATGGTAAATGGTTCTTGGTGAGCTTGGAGGCCAGGAGCCAAGATGGGACGGGCTACGAGGATTGGTTCACGACTTTATCCACAAGTATGCCGGCCCGTAGGAATCCTCCACTTCCCAGGCCCCATGCTGACGGATCCGAGGCTGTGGTAAATAGCTCCAGATTCCGTCTATTTACGAGTACTGTACTAGTACGAGCACTGTACTAGTACGAGCACGAGGAAGCACCCTCCATCCCCTGAGAATCGGCCTGTGGTCTTTGCGTCTTCCGGGCCCTCCGCTGGCGCCGGAGCTGCCCCACATTCGCCTTCTCCACTCCGGGCTACCGATTGCACCGGTCCCAAATGTGGGAGCCTCCGGGGCCATTAATAATTCCCCCATCGGCAGCTAGCTTGCAAAGCTCTGACGGCATGCTACATAAAAGCTGCGAATTCACGGAAGTATTGAAGTAGGCCGCAGCGCGACCCAACCATACAGCCGCTTTGCGATACTGCCGCGCCACCGTAGGACTCTCCGGGCTTCAAGCCAGCCAGCATACGACACCATGACCAACTTCCGCATCAGCGTCACCTCGGACACCGTCTGCCCCTGGTGCTACGTCGGCCGGCGGCAGCTCCAGCGCGCGCAGCAGCTCTGGCTGCAGAAGCACCCGGACAGCGGCGACACCTTCTCCGTCAGCTACGCGCCCTACCAGCTCCAGCCGACGTGGCCCCGCGGGCCGGGCACGAGCATCGACAAGCAGCAGTTCTACGACGAGCGGTTCGGCCGCGCGCGCGTCGAGATGATGCACCGGCGGCTCGCGCAGGTCGGCAAGCAGACGGGCATCGACTTCAAGTTCGGCGGCCGCACGGGCAACTCTCGCGACTCGCACCGGCTGGTGCACCTGGCCAAGACGTACGGCAACGACGTCGAGCTCAGGACCGTCGACGGGCTGTTTGCCGCCTACTTCGAGCACGAGAAGGACATCACCGCGTACGAGACGCTCAGGGACGTCGCGGCTAACGCCGGCATCCCGGCCGACGACTTCCAGAAGGCCATTGTTGACAGCGACGTTGGCGGGCCGGAGGTCGACGAGGCGGCCGACGCGGCGCGGCAAGCAGGCGTCAACGGTGTGCCGGACTACCACGTCCAGGGCCGCTTCAGATTAAGCGGCGCAAGGGACCCGGCCGAGTTTGTCCAGGTGTTCGAAATGGTCAAAGCTTTGGAGCGCGGAGAAGAGGTCCCTGACTACGAGGACTGAGCAAGGTCGCATACGGCAACCAAGAAGTTGCTTACCGTGGCCAGCCGTTAGCCTTTACCCTGTACCAACGAAACTCGTCCAGATATGATGGACTAGCTGTACCGTACTCTTAATGGAATGCAAAATCTTATCCTCATCTAATGGTCCCTTGATCGATAGACAACTTCGGTGCGTCTATCCAGCACACCGTCCCATAGCTTGTGCCCGTCAAAGCCAGGTACGTAAAACAGCACTCCCAACTCCTGGCTGGTCCACCAGCTGGCTCTGTCCATGTTGCCGGACCCAAGCACCAGATACTCGCCGTCCACCATGGTCATCTTGATGTGGCTAAGCACCGGCTCGTCCTGATTCTCCGTGTGTGCCAATGGCTTGTAGTACAAAATTTCTAGCTTTCCCGGCGCCACAGGTTGAGCCTCTAGATCAGGCGGCTGGTTCGGCATCTGCAACTGCCGGTACCTCTTCACAAATTTGTTGATGCATCTCGCCGTCGTAGTCCCCGCCGTGACGAGCTGCTCAATTAACATCATGCCCTTGCTGGTCCTGATATGTACATCGACCCCGCGAGCCAGCGCCGCCAGCAGCGCCTCCATCACCGGCCAAGACGTGAGGTTCGGCGTCAGGATTGTGATTTCCCGACGAGCATTGGCGAAAAGCGTGAGCAAGGCGGCGTTGAGCGGTGTCATTGGTGGGTTGGACTGGGACAGAAAAGGAAAGAAGCTGAATCTAGGATTCCGATGGTGCGAGGACGGGAGGAGTATCGTCGGCACAGGCTCTGCAAAGGACAACCTGAGGGACTTGGTCGCCGACACAGCGTCTCCTCCAATCATGCCCGTGCTGCTGGTTGCAGAATCCAGCGTCTGCGAGTCTGCTTCTTGCCCAGGAAGAGCGTCTCTTCTCAAGTCTGAAAGCTGGACGTTGCCTCTGGCGCTGGGCGCAGCCCCAGTGCCCCAAACCCTCTCGTGGAAGGTCAGGAGCCTCGACACGATGTCGCCTTCGATTTCGACGCATCCCTCAAACCAGCGCTCCCAACTGACATTGCAGCTTGGCACAAAGGCCCTGGTTCCATCCACGATGACGTACTTTGGGTGCATGACACTCAGCGGGGTGAAGAAGAGGCTCTTGACCGTCATCTCGATCCCGCTGCGTCTCAGCGTCCGCTCGTCCGGGAGGCCGAGCTTTTCCCACCGCGCCGGCGGATAGACGTGGCCATCTCTGGAGCTTGTGTGGAACAGCTTCTGGAGAAGTCCTCTGGAGGAGAAGCCGATGGTGATGCGTAGCGGGGGTTCGGCCTCTTGGTAGTGCGCGCGAGACGAAGCAAGCTGCAGCAACGTCTCCCGAATGGCATCCAAGGTGGGCGAGGCAGCCCAGTAGCAGGTGACGAAATGGATGGAGTGGCTGGCGGCCGCTATCGCCGGGAGCAGAGCCCGTGTGTATACGGAATACCCAGTGCCGACGTACAGCGACCTCGGCACGCTGGTGGTGATGAGCGAGTCGAGGTCGGCGACGGGGTGGTTGGGGAAGTCGTCGTTGGCCTGCTCAGCCTGGTGCCGTGCAAGCAGCTCCCTCCACGGCCTGACGAACGAGGCCGGGAACTCGGCTGCGGTTGTCATGAAGCAAGTTTTTCGCGTCGCATTAAATTGTCGTCTTTCGTGGCGATAGGTTTGGTACCATTGGATCAATGCCGGATGTGAGTTAGGGATGTCGCGCTGGAACACGCCGCTATACGGGCCGGCCCCCCACCCTTGACTGCTGTGTGGCTGCGCTGGCAAGCCTAGAATGGTACCTGGCACGACGCGATCTACACCTTCCCCTGGCTAGTATCTGCACCTATGCGCAGGTTGGTATTCGGATGCAGCAGCAGAGATGAATACGCTGCGTCTGACATGGGGTAGCTGATTTAACGAGCTGAGGGGCCTCGCAGCGCCCCCCGGCAGGTACTAGCCGGGTGTGCCTCTGCGGCCTGCCGCCTCCCGCAGCTGACTGGCAAAAGCCTGAGCCGCTCACCTCACGACAGCCTCATCGTCACGGATGCTCCAAAGTTGATTGCGCGTGAATTACCAGCAAGCCACAGCCGCGATGGAGCTCGTTACGTCCCTGCCTGGTGCGAGGGAAACAACTCTTCTCAACGCCGCGCAAGAAGGAGACCTGGAGCGCGTCCGAGACCTGTTGGACGACCACCGAGTCCTCGTCCTTGCGAGGGAGCACACGACCGGCCGCACCGCGCTGCATCTCGCTGTGACCAGCAATCATGTTGCTGTTGTCCAGTTTCTGCTTGAGAATGGTGCAAATGTCGATGCTGCTGACAATGCTGGCTTCCGTCCGTTGTCTCTAGCAGCGGCTGCAGCGGCTACCGCACAGTCGCTCAATATCGCGAGACTGCTGCTCGAGTATGGAGCAAACGTCGAGGCCGTCAATGCGCCGACCCTCCAATCTGCGCTGCACCTCTGTGCCGTTGCCGGTCAAGAGAAGCTCGCGGCGCTTCTCCTGGACAATGGAGCTCAGGTCGACTTCAAGGACATCCAGGGGTGGACGCCGCTCCTCCGCGCCATTGTCAACGACGGGGTGGACATGGTTCGGCTGCTGCTACAATACGGCGCCGACAAGGACATTCGGACAGGTGACGGCCACACGGCGGAGGGGCTTGCCCAAAGCAGAGACGTGCTGCGCATCTTGAAGGCTACGCAACTCCTTCGCGGACCAGAGATTTCAGGCTCCGGGAAACGGCCCGTTAGGCGGAAGACACTCGCGCCAGCAGCTCGGATCCCTCCGCAGCTGGAGGACGTGGATAAGCAGAGCGCTTGCCATGCTTTCAAAGCCAGTGTCATCGAGTTCTTCATTGGCGAGACTGAGCTGCGCATTCACAAGACTGCCTCGGTGTACGATATGGTGTACGGGATCGGAGCCAATGCAATCATGAGTGACGCAAGGGAGGGAAATGTTGACATGAAGCCCGCGTTTCGATGGTACCACCTACCGGCTAACAATGTGCGTACGGAGACCTGATGACGGATGGAGATGCTAACTCGACTAATAGGTCGAATGGGTTGAGGTGCGCCATGCGCTTCCACCCTGTTTCCCGGCGTCCGCTGACCATGTAGTAGGACCTTGTGAGGCGGCATCTCGCCGAGAGCGGTTCGACAGAAGGGTTGACCGACGCACTCAGATCCGAACTTGGTATTAGCCGTGCGCTCGGTGACCACCACGTACTGCACACGACCCAAGGTTGTTTCAACCGTCCGCTGTGTCGGGCGGCGTCGGTATGTGCTGCATCCCTGTTCGAGATCCATCGCCTGACAGAGCAGGTACTCTCGGAAACCGCGTCAGGACGTGTAGCAGCCTTTGTGCCGTACTTGCATTATGAGACACAGCGAGGCTTTAACGCCATGTCCGAGTCCATCTCGAGGACACTCCCACGCCGCCGCCGCCGCCCTAAGAAGACGGCCAAGTTTAAGCTCCCGGGGAGCGACCACGACAACACGACCAGAAAGGTGCCAGACACGTACCCAAGGGAGAACACGAACCGAGCGCCGAACATGGTGATGTCTTCGGGTGCACTGCATGAGCTGTTGCTCAAGGCATACTTGAAGACGGGGCTTGGCGATGTTCCCCCCTTACAAGCCCGCCGCACCCTCGACCAATACTTTTACACTCATTTGGGCAGCACTGCCAGAAGGGACGCGGACCAGGTCGTACTGCGCTACACTACAAACTTTGCGGGCACTGAACCAAAAATATTCATGGTTGATCAGCTTTGGTTATGGATGCTCGACGATGGTGAGTTGACCGGCCCGGAGACTTAGCCAATGCTGACCTCATAGATACCATCATTACCTGCTGCTCGATGAGATGGGACTCTTGGGTGGTGGATGCCGCTGGAGAGGGAACGAACCCTACGTCGTGGGATGACTTTAAGTTGCAAGACAACGACCCGCTCAACATCTTTCAGGCCATTATTCGCCATCTTCGAGACGTTAGACGACCATCAATCACGAGTGCCCGTGACTTTTGTTCCATTATTACATCATTTTGCCTTGCTGCATTTGATCCGCAGGGGACCACCGAAGACTTTCAATTTTTCGATTTTATGGAAAGGTCTATCGGCGATGTTGTAAGTGTTCGTGGTGATGTGCTATCAACGGCAGCTGACCATTGTAGAGCGACCAAACAGCCGAGCGTCTTCGGGAGTTTCGGGAACTTCTTGATGCAACGGCATTGACCAATGAGTTCCTTTCTGCCGAAGATATTCGCATCGAACTAGAGACAAAACTACTGGTCGAGATCGAGGACATTCGCGATGAGCTTTCGATTCTGCGTTCGGTGCTGGATGACCAACGAACAGTTGTCAATGAACTGCAACTTCATCTGGATCCCGGCACGACAAATGACCCCGGCCAGGTGTCGTCCCTTCTTAGAGGGAGCCGTGTTCTTAAGAGCCACTTTGCCCGCTTGGACCGGATGGAAACCCTCACAACCAAGGCAATACAATCGGTAAGGCTTGCAAGCACTCCACAGTTAGGTGTTGCTAACCTCTGCAGCTCCGGTCTCTGTTGAAACTGAAGCAGCAGCATGCCAGCTTATCGGAAGCTCAATCCGCTCGCAGGCAGACGGAACACATGGCCCAGCAGGCTAGCATGGCGACGGCATACAATAAGAAGGTAGCCGACCAGATCAGCCTGGCGAGGCGACAAGCCGAGGAAACGGCCAAGCAAGCAAACGTCGTTCTGCTATTCACGGTTGTGACGGTAGTATTCGTGCGTCAGCTCGCTATCCCCCGTCCATCTCGTCCTCACTGCTGACCAGCCAGCTCCCTCTGTCATTTATTACGTCCTTCTTCACGATACCAGTCGCAGCGTTTCCCTACAATGAAAAGGACAAAATGCCCGTTGGATTTGTCCTGGCCGTCATATGTAAGCCTTCGCTCGCTGTTTTCAGGAATTTGCTGACGTGCCCAGTGTCGGTCTCCGCTGGCGTTTCAGTTCCCTTTGTGCTAATTGCCTTGAACCTGGAAAGGGTCAAGCCGTGGCCAAAAGCAGCCATCATCTGGGTCAGAGGCGCGCCTTTGGCATCTACGTGTGTTGGAGTCATCCTCCTCGTGGTTATAGTTGCGTTGGCAGCAACCCTGTCCCAGCCTCTTACGCCGGCAGTTAAGGCTGGGGTCGCCATCGGCATGGTGCTCTTTGCGACGGTCACGATCGTCACCGTCCTCATTTCCAGGCATGCTCGAGGCTGGGGCAAGCGCATCTTTTAGGACTAACTATGGTTCGACTCGTCCTCTACTATTGTCTCGGCAAAGCCATGGTGCATCTCTTCCCGTCTAACCCACTCGGCCGTGTTATGCTGCCTGGCTTCCCACTCTCCCTTTCTTCCAGTGGGCACGTATCCCATAAACTGGAGAAAATGATATAGCGGGATGGCTGGCATCTGCTGCCGTGGCCCCGGATGCCTTAGAGGTGGCTGTTCTTCCGGGTCCAGCTGCGATGGCGCTTCCTGGCCAACTTGCGGCGCGAGGTCGTCATCAATCCGGCTCTCGGGCGTTGTCGATCCGGTTGCAAGAGGGTCCTTGGGAGCCCTGCTGCGCAACCCTTTGTCCAAGCCCAACCAGACCATGCCAGAAGCTGCGCAGACAAAGCTCAGCCAAGCCAGTGCCGTGGCGGTCGGACCTGTGTGACCGGCTATCGCACCGAAAGCGAGTTCATCGGCTAGCCCCGTGGAACATGCTGCCGCAAGATGCTGCCATGCGGCGACCGTGAAAGCCAGCCCCGTGGCGAACACCATGAAGAAGAACGAAAAAGTGGTGGCCTGTCTTTCGACAAATATGCCAATTCGGGACCGGGACCAGATGCCTGCTTCTCGGCTTTTTGCATTAGATGCTTTAGGGCACACCATGCCCACGGTAAAAGCCAAAGAGATGAGAATAGCGGCGAGAAACCTGTCTATTGTCAGTCACACATTCGTTGGGACTTGGACAGGAAATTCTAACGTCAGTATAGGTGTCACAGCCTGCGAGCGGAACCCATCTGCGATCCACAGCAAGTTGAGAGGATCGGCATAACCAGTTGCGTTCAAAGCGCTTGCTAGGTCGGAAGCGCTCAGTGCGCAGGCCCAAGAGACAGAGTCCGCCGTGGCGCACAGACCAAGGTAGCCACTTCTGACCTCGCTGATGCTGGATGCATTTTCGACACGGCTGTTGAATAGCGAAGACAGCTGGCTGGTGTTGGTCGAGTTGCTTGGAGAACTGTCCTGGTAAGAGTAGGAGAGGATATATATCTCCTTAACGGAGCCGAGGTCGGTGGTACACCCGGCAAGAAGCAGGCCTAGAAACCATGTTAGATGGCGTGGATGCTAGACTCGAGGACAATACGACTCACTCAGCAGCACGACCGAGGCTGCTAGTAATAATTGCCGCAGGTGGTTTACCGTTGCGAAATGCCTCAGCAGCACGGAAGGCCAAGGTCGGTGGGCTGCACAAGGTGCGTCAGCGGGGACCCAGGCCTCGCAAGGCTCAATTGCTCACTTGACCATGATGACACTGTAGTCGAGATCGTCACGCGCTCGTTTGCGCTCTCCGTCGAACCGTCACCCATGGCCCACCATGTTCTGCTCGACAACCTCCAGTACGGGCGGCTAGCAGATGTCGCACGATGGAGACGTAAGGCGGCCAGCCGTGATCGATGGGCTGGCAAGCTGCATGCATGCACGTGAGGGTCAGCCCTGGGCGATCCCCTGTTGCTTGCGCCAAATGAATTGGTGCAGCGCACGTCGCTGACGGCCATTCCCCAGCATCCTGCTGCGCTCGATCGTTGCGATGCGCGGTTGGGACCATGTGGCGAAGGAAACCTCCAAATGAGCCTGAGCCGCCGACAAAAACCAAGGCCGAAAGCAACGCATCCGACAGGCCCAAATCGTATCCTTCCAGAGCGAGCTCAGATGGACCTGGGCCAACGACGTCTGACGCTGGGCTTGAAGCTGCGGCGTCGAACCCAGCCGCAGCAGACCCGGACCAGGGCGTGGACAGCATTCGCTCTGAGGCTTCGCGCGTCGGACCAGAAGGAGGAAATGCCTCCAATGGCAGCCATGGTGTGATTATCGTTGATAATGAGAAGCCAGAGTCGACCCATCGAGCCAGCGTCGGCGTCGAGGCGCCTCCACGCCGAGCGCCCATGGTAGCATCGTCGACGTCGAACGACGGGAGCACTGCTTCCTCGGCAGCATCAGGTAAGTGCAGAAGTCGATGAAAGCAAGTTGCCGTGTTCTGATGTCGCGGTTTTGTAGAAAGGCTTAAACCTTCGTGGGTTAGATTCATACCGCTTATTGGGTATCACCACGTCTTGATGATGATGTTGGGAATTGTGGTGATTCTTCTACGTACGTCGTTCCCCTCCTCCCCCCCTTCTCCCATAAGGGCAACAGAAACAGCTCGTTGACGGAATGTTCAGCTCTGGTTCTCGCGGGATGCACATCTACCGGCTCCATGCAGGGTCTGCGGCTCGTGTCCATATCGCAGGTGTCAGAGGCGCCGTCGCCCCAGCCAGGCATGCTGAATGCGACAATGGGCGGCTTGATGATGGACCTGTCGATGAATGAGACCCAAGGGAAACCTATGGTGCGCGAAGTCCATGTGGGCTACTTTGCCATCTGCGCGAGGCTCGACTCCGATGGGTGGCAGTGCGGCATCCACGGAGCGACAGTTACTGGCAAGGCAAACGCTGACGACCCGCTCGGCCTTGTCGATATGGGCTATCGCTTTCGCACCGAGACCGTTTCTCCTGTCCTTCTGTGAGTGTCTCTCTCCTCTGCAAGACTACATATCACGACTGACTGCGGTCTCAGCATCATCACGATACTCCTCTGCGCGATCGTCATACTGGCGCTGTCGACCTTTCCCGGCTGGCACGGGGAAGAAGATTCTTTGGGAAGCATGCGAGAGGTGAGACCCTTCCCTTCGAGACCGCTGCGCATCCTCGTCTTGCTGTGCAGCTCACTGGTCACGGCCGTGCTCTACGTCGCCGTGATGTGGCAGCACGTATCCTGCGCGGCAACGGGAAGGCTAGTCGAGTCGCTGCGGTACGACACGGTCGAGGTACACACCGGAACGGCGGCCGCGGTGCTGGGCTGGATGAGCGTGTTTCTGTGTGCGATATGCGCGGTCGGCGTGATTGTGATGAACCTCTCACTTGGGGTGCTGGAGAGTCTCATAAATGAGATATAGTAGGATGGCCAGTGAGGGCCCCTCACGCTATGTCGACTTCCCTGTGAATGCCATTGCGTTGAGGATGAACTAAGCACAGTGCAACAAAGGCCAAGAGCAACGGATACCGTAGAGGTTACAAAGCCTTGCCCAAGCCCCGTGCCCTGATGCTCAACTCCGTATCGACCATCGCCCTCGACTTATTGAATTTGGCGATTGAAGTGTTGATATCTTATCCGTCGGTCCCCTCGTATCTGGCTTCGAGGTTTGCCCCTGCTGGAAGTTGGCTTTGGCATTAGACATGTTTACTCCGTCAAGAGAGTATTGAGCACAGCCGTGGGGCGGGACGACAGTCAGCGGAGAACGACCGCCATCCCCTGCAAGAACGCAACATAGGGATGCAGGGGTTCCGGTGTGGTGAAGGGGGACCCTGAACTCTTCCATTTCCATTGTTGGTTGAGGCCGGTCGAGTGCTGCGGCTTTGCATGCTGTCGCACTTATATAAATAGGTTCTCCCGTGCCTCTCAGTCCACTCATAGTCCGTGCCCTACTCCTCTTGCCCTGTCTCTCTCGCTCGTCATTGTTTGACTTCACAAGCTGCCTCTGGCCGTACTGTCGCATCCGATCCTTG
Organism: Albophoma yamanashiensis; assembly: GCA_001600555.1. Lineage (NCBI taxonomy): Eukaryota > Fungi > Ascomycota > Sordariomycetes > Hypocreales > Ophiocordycipitaceae > Albophoma > Albophoma yamanashiensis. The sequence goes on from BCKH01000003.1 coordinate 1,425,116, forward strand.
GATGCCCGTGATGGCTATGGCTACAGTGCAGGACGTTCCAGGCACTATCCGCCCGGTGGGCTCAAGGTATAGGCTGCCCCTGTAGACACTCAGACGCTCTGCAAGGCTTCCCGCTAAATGATATGTGGCAACCAGTGCCAAGTTCAACACCAGCAGGTATCATCTTGGCTTTTGCCGTTGTGTTATTCTCACCGGCAATTATGCCATCCCCCATCAGTCGACGCTCGCAGATGCGAAGGGTGGCTCCTCCATAAGGGATGCCGTGGAAAGAGCCGTCGCAACAGTTGTAAGCCAGCACCCCATGCTGCGCGTCGGCATCGTGGGTGAGGGCTCGCCTGAACCGTCCTACGTACACCTACCATCCATCGACCTGAGACAGGCTATACAGTGGAAAGAGTTCAATGGTCGAGGCAGCGACGGCTATGCGGCATTTCTCCTGGGTTCCGTCCAAGCCCAGCACGACCAAGTTTGGGAGCACCTCGACGCGCGTCCTGCCTGGAAGATCATTGTCCACCAACCGACTTTCGCCTCAAACCAGGCGACGGACATTGTTCATCTCGATATTTCGTTTGCATTCCATCACGCTATTGGGGATGCTGAGAGCGCAATCATATTCCACCGGGATCTTCTCCAAGCGCTAAATGACGCCGAGACTCGTCAAGTTGTCCCAGGCTTAAACAACTTAAACAACCACACCATCACTTTCAAGTCGCCAGCCGACCTTCCTCAGCCATTAGAAGCTATTGTGCCGTTGAACATCTCATGGCTGTTTCTATGCGCAGTTCTCCTACTCCGCGTCTGGAGCAAGCTCGCGCCCTCCTGGCTGAAGTCGAAACAAGATACATGGACGGGCAAGAACGTTGATATCGAAACGTTCAAGACCAACCTTCGTCTTGTTCACGTGCCGTATAAGACTGTCGCCTCCCTCATTACGACATGCAGAGAAAAGGGCACCACGTTGACGCCTCTCTTCCACGGCCTTATTCTCGCCTCTCTGTCGAAGCGGCTGCCGGCTTCGTCCGCCAATTCATTCCGCGCGAACACACCTATTTCACTGAGACGATTTGCTTCGCCTGCCTTCAACCGTCAAGACACGATGCATTGCCTCGTCACTGCACACAGCTTCAGTTTCAACGCGGATGTCGTCTCCGAGCTTCGCAAAGTAAGCGAGCACGACGCAGAATCCATGGTCTCGAGAGTAGCCGTCGACCTGGGCAAAGATCTTAATTCTAAAGTTGCCAGCCTGCCTCGTAATGACCAAATGGGGCTGCTTGGCTGGGTCTCGGACTGGGAGAAGTTCTGGCTCGAGCAGATTGGTAAGCCGAGGAAGGACAGCTGGTCGTGCAGCAACGCCGGGAGTCTCAAGGCAGAAGATGCGGGCTCCGTGGAAGCTGGCCGCGTCCATGGTGGACGCTGGGGGATCGAGCGCCTCATCTTCTCTCAAGGTGCCTTGCCAATGGGTCCGGCTTTCAACGTCAATGTGGCTGGCGTCCAAGGTAAGAGTCTGTCGATAACCTTGAGCTGGCAAGACGGGATTGTCAATGCCTCGTTGATGGATGGCATAGCCGAGGATCTGCAGACCTGGCTCGATCAGTTTGGAAAATCTGGAGATTTTGGGCTATCCACCCCGTGAGAGCCATCATTGTCCCCAGGCTGTTTAGTTGTACGAGTATATACTCATAAGGCTATAATATGACTTGAGGTACGGTAAGGGTGAGGTAGGTCAAGCTTTGGTTCCGGACCACACAAAAAGGCGTGGCTTGGGACAGCCACCAAGCAATAGATAGCGTAAAAGCCGATACTCTGCTGCGTTTATACTTGTCCCTTTTGCCTTGTCAGTTTGCAGTCGGTCAATCGGGTACCGCTGCCTCTTATTATCAATGCCCTCTAATTACAACCAGTGGAAGATGCCCACCGGCTTGCGGTGGAACCAGAGCGCTGGAGCACACGTGCCGCCCGCCCCCCAGCCACGGGGCTTGACCGCCCGCAAGCTCCCTGGCAGAATTCCCCCACTACCGTAACTGCTGCGCAACGGTGCCTCCTTTCCCAGCTGCGATACCGAAGTACCACCACGACAACATCCTCCGCACAGCCGTAGAGAGGGAGCTTTTCCGCTTCTCTCCATCTCGCCGCCGCCGCGACCATGATCTCGGGTGTCCTCATCTTCAACCAAAAGGGCGAGAACCTCATCTTCCGCGCCTTCCGCAACGACTGCCGGCCCCGCCTCGCCGACGTGTTCCGCATCCAGGTCATCTCCAATGCCCAAGTGCGCTCGCCCATCCTGACGCTCGGGAGCACCACCTTCAGCCATGTCAAGCACGAAAACATCTATCTGGTGGCAATCACCAAGAGCAACGCCAATGCGGCACTGGTCTTCGAGTTTCTCTACCGCTTGATTCAGCTGGGCAGGGGCTACTTCGGCAAGTTTGACGAGGAGGCCGTCAAGAACAACTTTGTGCTGGTCTACGAGCTGCTTGATGGTATCGCTACCGCGCCACTGGCTTGGTCATGACACGACTCGAGAGGTGCTGACAGACATCTAGAAATCATCGACTTCGGCTACCCCCAGAACACCGAGACGGACACGCTGAAAATGTACATTACAACGGAAGGCGTCAAGTCCGAAGCGCGGCCCGAAGATACCTCCAAGATCACCATGCAAGCCACCGGCGCGCTTTCTTGGCGAAAAGCCGACGTCAGGTATCGCAAGAACGAGGCTTTTGTCGACGTAATAGAGGACGTCAATCTGCTCATGTCTGCGACGGGCGCCGTGCTGCGAGCCGACGTCACAGGACAGATTGTGATGCGTGCATATCTCAGCGGCACTCCGGAATGCAAATTTGGCTTGAATGACAGACTTCTGTTGGACAATGATGGGCTCCAAAGCTACCCCAGCGGCAACCGCATGGGTTCCAAGGCGACCAAGGCGGCAGCGGGCAGTGTGACGCTCGAGGATTGCCAGTTCCACCAATGCGTCAAGCTGGGCAAGTTCGACACGGATAGAATCATCAGCTTCGTGCCTCCGGACGGCGAATTCGAGCTCATGCGCTACCGCGCCACGGAAAATGTCAACCTACCTTTCAAGGTTCACGCTATCGTCAACGAAGTCGGCCGCTCCAAGGTCGAGTACAGCATCGGCGTCAAGGCAAACTTTGGCTCCAAGCTCTTCGCCACGAACGTCGTCGTCAAGATACCTACGCCCCTCAACACAGCCAAGATCACCGAGCGATGCACGCAGGGCAAAGCGAAGTATGAGCCCAGCGAGAACTGCATCGTCTGGAAGATCGGCAGATTCACCGGCCAGAGCGAATACGTCCTCAGCGCCGAGGCGTTGTTGACGAGCATGACGAACCAGCGAGCCTGGAGTCGACCGCCGTTGAGCATGAATTTTAGCCTGTTGATGTTCACCAGCTCCGGTTTGCTGGTGCGGTATCTCAAGGTTTTCGAAAAGAGCAATTATTCCAGTGTCAAGTGGGTGCGGTACATGACGAGAGCGGGCTCGTATGAAATAAGGTGAGCAGGGCTACGAATCAACCCGGCCTATGCCGCCCGCTGACAATATTTAGGTTTTGAGACGACAATGATGACGGGCTTGTGAGGTAGAGCATGTAACGGCGTTCAAGGATATCATGGCAGAGCAAAATCTATCACAGGCTGGTGCTGTTTGGCCAGCTTCCACAAATTGTCCCAACGTACGGTATATCGATCGTGGACGCCGGGAAATACCATGTCGACCTTGATCGGGCGAATGGGCGATGGTTAACTTGCAGCTCGGAGTACCTGACCAACGACTGGTCCTGAGGATCGGCAGCCGGCCTCTGACGGCAACTCATGTGCCTCACCATCTAGGCAACTTTCAGCAACCCGGCTGGATGAAGAAGCGGGACTGCTGTGTCGCCAAATTTGCAATGCGACCAGCCATTGCTATCTCTCCGCCAGCAAATGATTCTACACCCCTTGCGTTATCATGTTTGTTACCATGCCATGACGATGGACAGCTGGAATTCCAACAGCGCAGAGGGCGAGCGACCGCCTGCACATTCGCTTCTGGTATCCTTGAGCTGGCTCGCAAGAGTGGCGCCAATTCTAGGGCTGACGGAACGTGGAGGAGAACGAGGCGACCCTCGTGGCGTATCGTGCAGCTCACGACTTCTGCACGCGGTATCCACGCTGTGCCGCCGTTTTTGTACTACGATGCAGGCTCTGTCAAGTTGGCTCAGAGTCTGACGTATGCATGGTGTCTTGACAGCACGCAGGCACATATGCACGATCTTGGTGCTTGAGAGTTGGGCTGCCCCAGTCCTGTAAGCGGCGAGTTGAGCGCATGCACCGAGCAGGTTGATCATTTCATCGATTCCTAGTGTCTTCTAGCTGGCCTTCCGAGCCGCATGGAATCACAGGACCAGAGCTGGCCGTGTGCAACTTCCAAATCAACCAAATGCAAACTCATATTACAGGCAGATCCGACGGCACCATTCTCACAGATACTCTGCGGGTCGTCGTGGCACAGGCGCACCACCACAAAAGCCCCTTTACGAGCTGTCGTACACTGCGGCGTTTCTGCTGAAGTTGCCTTCTGAAAGCTCTGACAATATTATCAGCCGATGGCGTGACAAGCCTTTGATGACTATCACACGCCGTCCTTCTTCGATGATGATGGCCTTCTACATATGTTCATTTCCGGTCAACGGAATGCCACCGTGCTTTCGCCGTCAAACCTCGCCGTCATCCCTCAGGTAGCCCTCAGCAGTCCCCAGGCGATGCGAACTTGGCTGAAGCAAATGATGAAAGCCTCGATGCTGCCTAGAACACGAGGTTGGCTCCTCAACCGTGTCTTGGATACATACATTGGAGCACTTCTGTCATTTTATCTGCTGCACGTGTTTCAATTTTGCCACGGGCTGTCAGCACGAGGCTCTACGCATCATCACACGGCCTTTGTATGGTCAGCCGTCGGAGCCCTTCGATAATGGCTTCTTGGTATTGGATATCGTCATCATGGCCGCGGCCCCGTCGCTACTGGGAGCCGTAGTTCAAGTCACAAGCTGCGCAAATGCCCCTGGCTAGCGGGCCAGCTGATCAGGTCGCAGAGCGAGAATAAAAGGGGGATGCCCTCCTCATATCTCCGAGAAATCGATGTTAAGGCTGCAGGTGCCTGGAGAATAAGACCATCAGAACGCCCCTCCTTCCTTCTCGCCAGAGGCAACAGTTGGATGCCAATTTTGGGTCTTCTTGTTTCTATGCCGACGCCGACGCCCCTTGAGGGACTACTCCTCTCACGTGGACACGATTTCCCTGGCTCGACTGAGGAAGTCCTGGTCCTTTGTTTCGGCTGTGTTTATAAGGGGGCCTCGCTGGGCAAGCGGCGACGCGACGCGGGTTGTTAAACAACGCAACGCAACCACATCCAGGGTCAAGCACCTTTGGCGTACATGGTCATCGGAACTAAGCTTTGAACAGGGAGCGCTGCTCATCAGCCTCGCGATCTTTTTGGTCATCGTGGGTCGTCGTTTCGTGTGCGTTGCTAGGTGGCAGGCATAACGCGGCCTTCAGCGCTCCTCGTCACGTCCCACAGAGAATGAACATCACCGGAATCGAGCCTTTCTTCCGAGGGTTTCGGCGTATTGTCGCTGCTACTTCCGTCTCTGGCTGTCTCAGCAGCCCAATATTCACGTCCTCGACGCCGCTGGCCGAGACATACAGCCTTGCCCGTGCCACAGCCGCGGCGTACTCGCGGAGCCGCCCCTGAAAGTGTCAGCAGCCTTGGAACCCGGCCCCGGTCGTGAGAGCCGACGCCTTATCTCGATTTCTTGCGGATATATCCTCCCATTCCGGCAGGGTCAAGATGTGCATCGGCTCCGTTCTTCACCACCACCACATACCCCCGTGCCCCCGGCCCCTGACCTTCGTCACACACTACCTGTACTGCCCCCGCGCCACCGTCGACCTTCTGACGAGCGAGGGCGTCGCCCCTTGCGCCAACGTCGTGTACACTCCCGACCACGGCGTAAACTACGACGACCCGTGCTCCACAGGGGGCTGCGTTGTGTCACCTCGGTGCGCGACAGGGACGTGTCGACTACAGGACCTCGGGGGCCGATGGATCTGCTGCGCCTGCTGGCGAGGGGGCAATGTCTACCGCACGTGCACCAACAAGAAGGTCGGAAGCCCAGACACCTTTTGCTATCACGACATTTGCCAGACATGTTTGCCTGACGGCTCGTCGGAAAAGGTGACGAGGAGTTGAGGGGTCATGTTGCGAGGGTCTGTCTGCAGAAGAAGAATCGTATCAGTGAGCCATTTCTTTGTTACGGATGATTCAACATTATGGAGGCTGCCGCCCATACCTGCTGGACCTTTGGATGATAGTTGTATTGCTGGATCGTTGGTGAGCACGACTCGTCTATTCGAGAGCATGTGACCTGTCGTCCTGTCGTCCTGTCGTCCTGCATTCCCTCACCTGAGCTAACCCCCTGACGAAGCTCTCCGAAGTCGGACATTCGAAAACCAACGCCCTTGGCACTGTGGTATCCCGCAGCGAGCAACCTCTCAAGGTGATCTTGCTTATTGCCCGTCCCATCCATCCGTGTCCCACATGCTGCGCTCTCGGCTCCCTTGCCCTCCCGAAGATTCGCGGCCAAGACACCGCGATTGCGTCCGCGAGGCAAAGGGCCAGCATGGATCCGTCACCACCAGCGTGAGTAATCACAAACGAGCACCGTCCTCGTCGTTGTAGGAGACGGCAAGCTCCGACAGGCTCGGTTCGACTTGTTCGGACTGACATAAGGGCCCGGGCTGCCACGTTCCGACGCCAATAAAATGGCGAGGCAGCCGAGCGAGTGCCTTTACTCTTGCGCCTCGCGAAGAATATGCTCGCCGAACACGTCGTCTGCCCTCGTCGCATCGCTGCCATTGTGACGTTTCGCCTCACCGAGATGGAGCTTACCGCTGGTGATGGCGGAGCTGCGGTAGACCGATGCTCAACACATGGTGCCCGAGAGGTATATAAACGAGCTCCGACCGAGGCCGATGGCTGACTGCACCTTACCACGAGGCAAGGCATTATTGCGTACGTGTGATTCGAGAGCCCAGACGTCCTCTTGCCTGCATCCACTCAATCCGCCCAACCGACCAAGGACTCTGAAAGGGCTGATCGAGCCACTCTGCTGTCCCCGGGAAGTGAAAACAGGCAGCGGCTGCAGCAGCCTCCAGATGTGCACCAGATGGAAGATCTGGCTCGCGTGCGGCCACTTCGACGTCAGGAACGACCGCTGCAAGCACACGACGGACACGAGCATCGACGACTGCGAGCACTTCCTGCTGCGGACCGTGGCGTACCCGCTGCCCGCGGGCCTCGGGTTGCCGCTGCCCGGCCGCTGCCCGCTGATGCCCGACAACTGCCCGTACTGGATCCGCGGCGGGACGTGGAACTGCTGCGAGTGCGGGAAGGTCATGAACGCCAAGGGGCGCTGCGAGTGCGTCATGATCCACGGCGGCGTCGAGGTTGTCTGCGGGCACTTTTGCTGCCATGCCTGTCCGAGGGGGAGCTACCAGCTGTGAGGGGGAGGGTTTCGGTGATGGATACGGTTGCGTGGTCGCGGGCGCTTGGATAGATTTGAAGTGATGCCTTTACTGTCCGCGATATCTGGCCGGACGATGATGATGCTGAGAGTTTGCCATGTGCACGGTTAGGGACGAGTGGTAGTTAGAGGTGTATTGCGTTATCAGCTGTACCCTTTACTCGATACCTCGCCCTGGAGAAGCTTTATTGAGCTCATATACACACATTGTTCAGCCAGGTTCTGTCTGTTCGTCAACAACGTCTGCTGGCGAACTTGTACGCCAATCTTCAGTCATGGACAGTCTTCTTGAATTCGAAGCAAATACACGTACACCAAAGCCAGCCAGCAGTCGACCAACTCCAGCGACCGCCGGCCCGGAGATTCACTGCGGCTGATGGTAGATCGCTGAGCGTGAATGACACGAGCGCATCACGTCGCACCAGATCCCGCCGTCCAGGTGCCAGCCCAGGGGGTCCCGTCAGGTCAGGGGAACGGCGTCGCCTAGGAACCGGAGAGGCACGAAGCGGCTCATACTTTTTGTGATATTAACGTCTCGACGGCATCCTGACAGGCCTCACCGGGGCATCAGCCCTTGCGGCGGCTGAGTAGGGTGTGTGTCCCTACCCCGAGCCGGCACGCGGCTCGCCCGCCTGCCCGCCTGCCCGCAGGATCGAAGACTTCGGCGAACCCGGCGTACCGCGCTGCCGGGACGAACGCTTCGGGGTCCGCCGAGACCTCAGTCCACCTCCGCCATGCTGGCACCCGTTACTGTCCGACCCCATAACCTCCCGATGCGTAAAGCGCTGGATCCGAGGGACGATCGTCGGCGAGCCGCAGAATCGACCGGGAAGCAAAGGCACGCATCTCGTACAACCGCAGCCCCTCATCGCAAGCTCTCCGGTTTCCAGGTCAAACCTGTCGGCGCACGGCTGAGGAGTGACTCTTTCTGGGCTTCCCGCTGGTCGTCAAGTCTTTGCAGATGGCTTGCTTCGCACACCTTGCGAGTGAAGTTTGAGCCTTGGCGGTCGCACAGTCGCAATAAAGCCCCCATAAACGCCACACTCTGTCGTCCCGAGACATCTCATACAAGCCCGCGCTACCATCTATCAACGACCACTCACGGGATCCCGGATCCCAGGGCCTGGGTGCCATGGGGGGCCGGATGGCTGGAAGTGCGAGGGCCGGACGTGCGAGGGCTGGAGATGCCCTTGCTCTTCCTCCAACACCGAGGGAACAGACGGGAATGTCACTTGCTGCATGCGGCTTCAACTCGCTTTATACTCGCATTCACAGCTTAATTTGGCTGCACATTGGCGAGAAGAACAACGGGTCGACGCAGCAGGATGCATAATCGAGGCGTCTCTACCAAAGCAACCAGTCGAGACCAATAAAGCCGTTTAGCCATGTTGGGTCCGAAGAAAGACTGAGTTGTACTAGCGGAACATGGAAACGAATGTGGCTCCAAGAGCCAGTTATTTCATACTTCATTACTGCTCGCCCTCTCAACACTTTCCGATGTGGCATAAAGCCTACGCTGGCAGCCTCAGTATCTCACACTCTCCGCGAGCATCTCTTTGAGACGATACGCACCATCACCGCCGAGAGCGATGTGCAAGGGCGAGCCGTGGGAACATGTTTGCGGGCACACATCCATCCGGTGGATCTACTGTCGATACTCCTCATTCGACGCAGCCTCTCGTCGCAAGGCGCCGTGCGACAATGTCGACTTTCGAGAGACTCGCCAGGACAAAACCGAATGCCCGTTGGTAAACTGCGCATTCAAGTCGAAGGGGGGGCGATGGTTGTGCTGCCAGTGTAGACAAGGTCCCAACACTACAGGCTGGTGTCTGAGGCCAGTCAAGCGCGTGGAGGCTGCGAAGGCCTCGGGCGACGAGGAACAGGCGGATAGGACATGCGACCATGGATGCTGCGAGACGTGTTTCCAGAGCCGTGAGTATGCTGGCAGGCTAGATCGCCCGTGCTGTGCTGTTGGCGAGCTAATGGCGGCAGTGCAAACAAAAGCTACAACGGATTGATGCTCCGAACCCGGCAGGCACTGACTGTCTCCGGACCCGGCAGGCTCTCACCGAGTCTAATTCTTCGTATCTGGATGAACAGTGTCTTGGCAGCGGACCAAGGTTGCAGTCGTTCCAGGGCAAACTGTCTTAAATTGGGTCCTTAACAGGTCAACCCTGACTTACTCACTCGTACCTTGATAGCGATGCCTATCAAACAGGTTGGTTGGTTTGCGAGGGCGAAATTAACTTGGATGATCAGTCAAGCCTCCTCCGACTACCAACATGTCTCGTAGTCGGGAGCCATGTCAGTTCTCAGAAGCCCAAGAACTTGCCGCCTGCGGGTGTTCTTTCTGCGTGTTCCAATCGCCTTCGTCATAGATGTTCCAGGCAGCAGTCGAGTCTCGTTGTCTCAACAGCAAGACAGAGTGAATGTTCCAATAGCTGCCATTACGGCGGTTCGCAGGGTTAATTGGAGACAGCACGTCGGTTGAACCCAGTAGGGCCTACAAGTGTAGTCCTATGCACCGTCCGGCGCACACCGCCCGCTGTATATGACACCGCTGCTGCTGCTGCTGCTGCTGCTGCTGCAAAGACAGGCAACTCAGTACGACGGGTTTGGTCTGTCTCGGATTTATTGTCGTCGTAGTCGACAGCGTCGTTGCGACGAAACTTGGAGAGGGCTGGTACGTGCACTCGTATTGTCCGAGTCTTGGGCAGCCCCCTGGCTTGACGAACGGGTGATAGCGCGGCCTGCAAGCGATGGGAGGCGCAAGCAGGCATTCATCTCGGCTGCCACGCCGCTGACTCGCTGACGGATCGCCACTGCTCCCAACCGAACACCGCGGCTGAAAGTTCAGGCCAACAGAGCGGACTGGCCTGCCGTGATTGGACGTCGACCAAGAGCGACTTATTACGAGCAGGGCGCGATCGACGCTTGAGCCATTGATGCGAAGCTGCCAAAGCGTGGCAACACGTTCATCATCCTGCTTCCATGACGGAGCGCAGCCGTCCGCGTGCCGCTCTCCTGTACATCACCCTTGGGGCCTGCAGCAGTTAGTGCCTAATTGCGGACCGAGAACGTGGACGAAAGCGACTAACTCCAAGTCGGACGAAGGTTTAGGGGCTGCCGATGGTGGCCGCTCAGTGGCCACGATGCGGCGTGCACATGGCATTGGGGATCCACTCGCAGGCGCATGGCGCGAGGCCACGCGGTGACATCGCGCCACAGGGCATGGTGCTCCCGCAGCCGACGGCGACGAGGAGCGGGCTGGCTTCGCTGACGGTTCACGTTTGGATGCTCGTGTATGCGTGTGCTCGCGGGAGACCAGAGAGGACCTCGGTCGGGCCTGAAGTGGTGTGAAGTGATGTGCCTGCTCGCGCAGAACTCACGTGAGCAGCGGCGCTGGGAACAGCAGCTACGGGGCAGTAAATGGAAGGCACGGTTAGCAGCCATGTGCACCTCAGGCACAGCACGAGGCGAGCACCCGAGAGCCGTCGACGGGCCCGCCGGAATCAATTACGTAGAACGGCTGCGGCGCCGCTCCTCAGAGCACGACCCAACCTTGCCGAGCCCCCCCACCAGCTCACCCCAGCTCTGCGTCTCCGCCTCCACTCTCCCTATCTCGCGCCATTCCCTCTCCTGCTCCTGGGGCTCCTCGCATCTTGCCTTCACCCATACATACACCCTTTGCGCCCGTCCAGCAGCAGAACACCGTGATCCCGAGTCGCTTCCGCTTCTGCCAACGCGCCCGCTTCCTCTCTCGCAACCCGCAGCATCCCAGCACCAAACCGACAGCGCCTCGGTGTCCATCGACCCTTACCAGACTTCGCCGACCGAATTCCGGGGCTTCGTTGCTGCCCACTCGCATCCGACAGACAGAGCCACGACAGTCAAGGCAATACCACTCAGGCTCGCCGTCGCCGTTCATCGCATAGCCGCCGAAAGACGAGGTCCCTGCACTCGCAGTCTCATCCCTTATCCACCCTCCAAAGATTTACCGCTCCTGCCGCTGCGGCTCGGTGCGAATATGCCTGCTTCGCTCGACTCCTCTCGCCCCATCATGGCCCCGTCGGTACGTTCATGACTTGCTTTTAACTTCGTCTCCCGTCATCGTTTGTGCATTGCATTACGTTGTCTTGTCTCGTATTCCTTGCCGCTGCTCTGCTCATCATTTTGCGTCTCTTTCTGCTTGTCTTACCCTCCCTTTGGCATGGGCTTCCTCGAAGCCTCAAAAGCAGCCACCTCCCCTCGGTGTGTGCGCTTCCCGTCATTTCAACTATCCCAAGCAAGCTTTCTAGCCTCATTACCTTCGTCACCGCCGTGTCGACAAGATCCTCTGGCCGTCGCCCCTACCCAGGCTACGGCCCCCGACTTTGCCTGAAGCTAATCATGCATCGCCCACAGGTCCGAACCTCGGTCCGTTTCAGCTCCTACAGCATGGTCGCGCCGTCCTTGTCGCCCACCGTCCAGACTACCGACTCCGTGCAAGCCGAGATCCGCGACATCGCCTTGGGCCTAGACCGCATGGAGAACAAGGCCCTCTCATCTCAACGCGTCGTCCTTAGCGACGAGAAGACGGACAACATGAGTAAGCTAGCCCTGGGCGCCAAGCTCGACCGCGCCCTTGATCGCCGCATGAGCAGCCAGGACGCCGTGATGCGGCCACGTCCACAGAGTGTCACCCTGAGTGTTACCGTCAACGAGAAGACGCAGCTCTCCGAGAAGGCCGCGTAGTGGGCACCTCCCCGGGATGGCCTTGGACTGGAACTGGAACCGGAGATGGCACTGGCGAGAGCGTTGGATGGTGTCGGGGCTGGCGGCGTGCTTAGTTTCATCGATGCGCTGGAATGTCGACTAATCCCTTTCGCCCTCTGAGCAACGGTACGGCGCATGATAATCGCAGAGAGCGCCGAGAAGAGGCCAGGCGCCCCACAAAGGGCGCAATATGTACCTGCAGTCTACTCTCGACAATTCTTCGCAGCAATCGCATCAAGCAAACGGCACACAATGTGGGCCCATGCGAGGCGAGCCGCCCCGTTGCGCTGTCATCGTCAGACAACGCAAGCCTCAGGGGCTCACAGATGGGTTGAGGGGCATGTTGGGCGTCCTGACCACACGAACACGGACGGATGGGAATTCGGGGCTGCTGCTTTTCCTCGTCACTGGCTTTTTGCGTACCCCAACGCGAGAGTAGCTATCGGCCGGCGACGCGTGTAAGATGACGAACGGGAACGATCATGGGAGGGACTTTTTACGGATATCGGTGCGCCTGTTTAAAGGGCTATTTTCTACACTTAGCAAGAAGAGTATTCATGCCATGAATTCGCATTTATCAATTTTGCCAGCATCCTTTTTCCCATACTTTGCAAATGTGCGACACAAACTTTGCGATGCCCTCCATCATCTGCGCTCATCCAGCCCGACGACGACCCTGCCTTCTCAGCCATGCTCTGCAGCCCGCACTCCGTACAGCACAGTACCTCAGTCTAATGCACGCCGAGGGCCGCGCCTCTCTCTCTCGAAGCTTCCGGCCCAATCCTGAGAATTGAGACAATATGATACGAAGCTAGTTCCAGGTCGTGTGCAAACATCATCTCACTGCGGCAAGACATGCGTGCAGCGATGGCGTGCAGCTATGGCAACGGGCAACTGGCATAGGCAGGCCGACGTCAAAAGAAATTCTTGTTCCTAAGCGCCAAACGTCTTTCGCTAGTCTCGCCGGATCGTGCTTCCGCAGCCTTTCTTTTCCGGGGCCGATATTGTCTGGTATAGTCTCTAAGTAAAGTGGTAAGGAGGCAGCGCAGCTTCGAGCCTTTTGGTCTGGCCGTGTGTCGTCTTCCTGGCCACCAACGAGCTGCGAGCACGACGCGCTCATCCCCCAATCGTCCCGTAAGTCATCAATCGAGTCGTAGCGCCACAATCTCCCCTCGGAGCAGCGTCCCCGCCTCAATGGGCCTTCTTCCTCTCGATCAAGCCGTCAATCTCTTTCAGCAAGCCCACGAGCTCGGCCTCCTCGCCCTCGACCTCAAGCCCGCTCTTCACCCACTCCCTGGCCTCATCCAGCCGGCCCATCTCGACCAGACACCGGCCCCTCCGCCACCAGGCTTTTGCGTTGCCCACCCGCCGCGCCTCGACGCTCGCCTCGGCGTCCACGGCGCCCTCGGGCCAATTCTGCATAGCCATGTGGGCCTGCGCCCTGTTCGCCAGCAGGCCGCTGACCTCCTCGCGCACGAGGGCCGCGGGCTCCCACAGGGGCCGCGTGAGGGCCATCTGGATGCCGAGCGTGTACAGCCGCACGGCCTCGGCGTACTTCTGCTTCCGGTACTCGGCGTTGCCGTTGTCGCGCAGCTTGGTCACGTTGCCCGTGCGCTTGGGGTTGACGGGGACGGGCGGCGGCGGCACTCCGTTGGGGCTGCCCTCGATGGAGAGGAGCGCGCGGTGCAAGCTGTTGAGCTGCTCCAGCTCGGCGGCGAGTGCGCGCGAGGACCGGGTCGGCGCATTGATGGCCTTGGACTGCGGGTCCATGTGCAGCGGGAGGAGGTCGAAGTGCGTGAGGTCCGACATGGTTGCAACAGCGGTGGGTTGTCTCCCCGGCGTTCCTGCTATGAGGCGGTGATGTGCGACTGCTCTCTGCCTACGGTAGGTAGTGGTGACGGGAGTAGGCAAGTTCGTAGTTCGGCCTCGTGGGTGTACTCTCTCTCCTGTGGTGGCCCTGGACGTGTACGTGGGCTAAAAGGGAAAGAATGTCGCGAGTATTGAGTGATCTGAGAAGTGCAGACGTGGTCGCGAGCTCACCCCGGACTGAGCCAAGGAGGACACCTCGCGAGTTAAGAGCGTTATCTTATCGGCATGTGACTACATATGGGTTCCTGGGCTTGCTGGGGTCGTCCGTCTGGTGCTCCACTATAATACTGCCTACCCTGGCATGGTCCCACAACCACCACTTTCGAGTTTCGACGACTTGCGGGCACAAGAATGCTAATACGAGTAAGACAATGAATTGCAAACTTGAAAGCTTGCAATACTTGGCTCACGTATTGTTTGGGAACAACCAAGCCAATATGAGTCTGCTTGTTCTTCTGTTGTCCGCCTCAGTTGTCACAACACGGCTCAAGACGTACGTCTCCGCTCGAGGCAGCACCCACTTCATCACATCACAGCTACGATTCCTGGGGTTTACATCATACTTAGCTACTCCACAGTCCATACAGAGTAGGATATCTCATTCTCTTCGCCATAGCTCTCGGGGTATTTTGCAGCTTATCATAAGCCGTCACGTCTTGACAAGTTGCAATCGTCCCCGTAGGCAACCGCATCCAGTGAGATCAAGGATGGTTTGACGATTTACCTGCCGTCATCCTTCTCGCATATACGTCAACGGCCAGACCATCGAAGCACTCAGCTCGTCCGGCAGCTGCAACAGCCCGATCCGTGACAGTATGATTCCATAATGCAGGTTCCATTCCTTTTCTACCTACTCCTAATATGCAAAGTGCCAGATACCCTCTGTAACATCACAGGGGGTAACGCGATCCGTCGTCCGCCTCCGTCACCGTCACCAGCTTGCACCCCATCCCCCCCCCCTGAACCATCCCACCAAAGCCAAAGTCTGGCATCCTTGGGCGAAGCCAAGGGATAAGCGAGACCATCCCTCTTGTTCCGCGTCCGTCACAAGTCGCAAACCGCAGCGCACCAGATCTCTTGTGTCATCCTTACGCACCATTCGTGTTTCGAGCTTTGGGTTTCTGTGCTTTATTGTTTTTGGCACGGGTTTCGACGACGAGATTCATGTAGAACATTTAGAACAACCATCCGCCACCCTCCCATAAGCCGCCGCCCTTGCCATCACTTAGCAAATCAAGTGTAATCCGTTGTGAACCGCCGCGCCAATCTAATGAACCGCACGAGAAATGACAAGACAATGCGAAGTTACCAAGACCTGTTAGAGTCGGGGTACTGGCTAACTTAGTAGCCGAAAGCCGCAAGGGCCTTCGCAGTCTCGGTCTTCGTGGCGGCGTTCTTCTTCGCGTCGGACAGTTGTCGGGCAGCGACCTTCTTGCGCTCGTAGTAGGCGGCGCCCTTCGCCTTTCTTCGCTCCTCCAGCCTGTGTATCCTGTTAGCACGAATCCAACCTTCCTTGACGTGACTTTGGGCGCAACATACCGAGCAACGACATCCTGGTACTTCCAGCCAACCTCGTGGCTCAGACGGCCGACGGTGCAGTACTTGCGGCCGGGCTGCAGGCGGAGGACGCGCAGAGCCTGGGGGACGACAACCTTCTTCTGCTTGTCGTAGGGAGGGGGGACACCCTCGAAGACCTTAAGGCGCTCGAGAGCGGCGGCACCCCGGGCAGTCTTGTGAGGGATCATGCCACGGACGGCCTTGTAGAAGATTCGGGAGGGAGCGCGGAAGTGGAAGGGACCTGTGGGCTATTAACAGGCTGTTTGCGCCGCTCAGCAATCGGGTTCGGACTCACCACCGCGGGTGGGGTTGTATCGGGTCATCTTGCGCAGGTAGGCGTGGTACTTGACTGTTACACGGTCAGTGGTCTGCTTTCTCGGCACGGATCCAAATCCCGCTGGACGCGTTGCAAGAAGATGGTCGTCTCACGCCGACCAACTCCGCGTGCAATCGGGTTCTGTGGGTGGAATGGTGGGTTGACATACGCTTCGCGCGGAAGAACTCGCCAGAGATGTTGAGCGCCTCGCAGCGGACAACAACGATCTTCTGACCGTTGAGGAGCTGCTTAGCGACGATGCTGGCAAGACGGCCCAGAAGGTGGCCCTTGCCATCGATGACGACCTGAGTGGATAGCCTCAGTTAGCCAGTTGTGCGATCAACTCTCCGCGTAGCGATGGCGCCCTTTGGCAGCCGAAGAGCGACTGCAGACATCATTTCCCGGTCCGGTCTGTTTCCCTTGGTCTGCGCCGCTCTCCAGCCCCGAGTTTGCCATCGCGCCACGGGATGCAAACGATTGGTGTACTCACAACCGGCTCGAAGGACGACATCGTTTCGACTCCTTTGAATGGCGAAAGGAAACGGGAGGAAGGCGACGGCTCAGACGACGACGTAGACACACAAATTCTCCAACCGGACCGGCGAGAATCTGTTGCTGTGCTGCTGGGGGTTAGTCGTCCCTGGGCGAGGATGTTGGTGAAGTCGCGATAGTGATTGACGGCGAGAAAATCCAAGTTCCGCTTGAGGGCTCGTTGTGCCTTTGGGACAAGTGGCGCTAGCCGAATGTGGGAAAGCGGCGTTTGGGGAGAAGCGAAGAGGGCTCACAGCCGCGATATGCTTTAGGGCTGCAAAACCTATCCACTGGACCGAGGTTTTACCGTGCACCTCTAGAATCCCGGGGAACGCATCCACACACGGGTGGGGCCTGACAGCGGAAGTGCACGTGATGATGCAAGGCCAACCGGGAAGTGAGTGAGTGGCTTTCGAGTATCACTGACTGTTCCGGGGATGGGTATAATACGGTTTGGCCAACCTACGGAGTACAACGTAGTTGGGTGATCGACATCCTTCGGCGGGATGCGCTCGGTAACTTCCTGAGCTTCAGAGTACAAGTACTCGTACAACCCCGATTCCCGTCCAGAACGTAACAAACTCCATGTTTGACGGTACATATGCATCAACTTTCTAGTCTATCTGCCCGGAAATTCGCCCATCTCCTAAAGCGCTGTGTCGGCAAATTCAGTCTGATCTATGATGGTTGTACATGATCTACAGCCAAGGCAATGGCAATACCATCTCCAATGGAGCACCAAGCTCCACCTTTCATCTTGCAATGTCGCAACTTCCAAGCGATCCCAGCTCCCTCATCGGCTCATGTGTTAGGAACACGCGTGAGAACATGTCTCCCGAGTCTATTCACGGACCCTTTGCCGCTGCATCCAGTCCCTTCAGCACCTCTTGAACTCGGTGCACTAATTCTTTTCGCTTGCTTCTCACTTCTGCAATTCCCTCCGTCTCTACCCCGTCAAGCTTCAACAAAATGTTCTGCAACAAGCTCTCAGACAGCTTCCTGTGTTCCTCCTCCCGCGTCTTTGGGTCGGCCGGAGGAGATGCGGTGTACTGAACACACAGAGGCAGCCACTTGACCGTAAACTCGCTGGCCAGCTCCTCGATCCGTTTCATTGGTCCGCTAACAGGTGCTGGTGGAGGCGGAGATTTTGAAGTCGAGTTGCTATCGCGAGGGCTGCTCGCCGAGTCGCCGTCCTCCTTGGACCCTCGCTTCTTTCCCTTTCTCCTCTTGCGGCGTTGTGACTTGGCTTCATCTCGAGACGCCTCCCCGACAATTACCATCTCCTCGTCAGATGGGCTGCTTTCGTCACCAGCGTCTGGCAAAACCGCCATCAACTCGCTCTTGTTCTTGACTCCGTAGTCGCGAACGGGCGCAGCGGGTTCTTTGAGCTGCTTCCCCTTATACAAGAGTTTGATGCGGCGAGAAGCTCGCTCTGGAAGGTCCATCATGATCGCAACACGCTCTCTCACGTCCCTGACCCTCAATTTCCCGTCACCTATGGCGTATGCAGGGAAGTGTGCCGGGTACGTGATGCCTTTGTTCTTGATGAGAAGAACGTCGTCCTCTGGTGCTGGCTGGGCCGCCGACTGTGACCTGGATTGGTAGCGAGCATCGGATGAGCCGATGGAACCGTCCAAGTCCTGCGACGTGATGTAACTGAAGTCCTCGTCTGTCACTGCAGGGACGCCACCTGACATGGAGCTATAGGGGGAGCTCTGTTCTCGGTTGAGAGACCATCCATATCTCGACATTGTAATGGGGACGGCAACGAGGGCGGCGAGGCTGCTGTAAAGAAGTCCTGGCGGGACGCCGAGCGTCTCGGAGATGTATTCGCTGGACTCCTGGAAGACAGAAGAGAGGTTGACCAGCGTCCCGTTGAGGTACGATGTGATGTTTTGTAGGGCTCCAGAGGATGCCACTGCGGCCTGGCTGGAATCCACCTTGACTTTGTGGTAGGGTGGCCCTTTGACAGGACACCTCTCGTAGATATCGACCAAGTTTCTTTGAAAGGAAGGCGAGGGCGAATCGGGCTTGCGCTAAGCGGATCTGCAACGGTCGGTTCGTTTGTCAAACGCGGGGCATGAATGCAGGTGAGGTGGCGGTCGAGCGACGCAGCAGGCGGGATGCGGCAGACGGCGGATATGACGAGAATGGCGCTCCGATGTAGCGGCAATGGGGCAGGCTGACGCAGACGAAGAAGCCGTCCAACAGAGAGTGGGTGCCTTCTATTATCGTAGGCTTCGTAGCGGGTCGCGAGTGGGTTCCGAGGGCGGTGCGTCCTCCGTTGGACGCTGGCTTCTTTCAGCAAACTTCGCTCTTGCGTGGCTGAACCAGAAGGCTGCGCTGACGGTGCGGGATGGCGGGCGATCGTGGCTAGAAAGGCGAAGAGACCGGCGCAATCGAAATCAGATGTGCTACAGGATGCATGCGACACTGCTGGGCAACAGGGAGCGCTATCACGAGCAATGGCCACGGGGTTGGTTGGTTGTTGAAGGGTCTTCGACTTCTGGGGCAGGTTAAACCTGGCCAGGAGACACCCAGGCTGATGGCGGGGCTGCGGCTAGGCGTCTATGGAGTACCTGGAGTCAGGTGATGGCGGCAGCTGGTAGGGGAGCCATGAGCAGCCCAGAGACAAATCTGAGCACCAAATCCTCCCACTACCAACGGAATTCTCAAAGTACCTTCATGGAAAAATCGTTCATCAGCGCCAATTTAGCCATATTTTCTTTCCTGTCATATTTGGCCTTGTAGATTCGAACCTGAGGGGCCAAATCCAGTCTTCCCAGGCTTGGCTACCCTACATTTCTTTGGTGTAAGCCGAGCATCACCATCGAAATCCGAGTCCAGCAGTGAGATTCTGGTAAGTAGGTCAGGATGGGCTTTAACACCTAGGTGATTCTGTGATTCCGCAAGTGCACCCATCGTTCGGGCCCAGATCACGGCCTTAATGGCAACCAAGGCAGGCGTAAGATGGCGCTGCCACGCTGTCATTGCAGATGCAGCCGGTCTGACATGCCTAAAGCGAAGCCCATCGGCTGTAGCAGGGTACGCGCGTGAAAGTGAAAAGGACCCGAGAGTGGAAATGAAACTCAAGGATGAGCTGCGATAGTATCGGGGGCATCTACACAAATACTGCAGAAGTCTTCGACACTGTGATATCGACGCTGCTTCTTGGTGAATCCCTAATCGTCACATACTCAGAAGCAATACGCGCGTGCTAGTAACAAATCCTCTGCAGCCACGGCTGAGGCGATCGACATCACCCACCCTTCTTATATACATCAGATGTGATGTGGCGGTATTGAAGCTCTGACGTGACGCTCAGTCGATGCCTGACGCCTCTCTGGGGTATTCTCGTCAACCATCAAGGTGGATCGTCGCAGATTGAATGGACTGTTGACCTTGCTGAGTGTATGTATGACGGCGCCGTCGCGAAGCCGAAGCATGAGTGAAATATCGTATATGTCAGGTACTCATCTCAACGGCCAGGGCGAGCAGCGACAGGGAGGATGAGCACCTGATTGCTCCTTCGACTGCGACCAGGGGAGAAAATAAGGACCTGTAGGGTCAGTCTAGGGCTACAATGAAACGAAACAAGATGGCGGTATTCATTCAGCCTACAAATAGATGGAATAGCCGTAGTATGTTGCATCGATTCAATACTTGAGAAGAAGTAGACATTGCCAGACAGGTTGCGTGCCCAAAGATTGTCGTGATGGCAACCTCCAATTCCGGGCAATACCTGCATTGGCCAGGCATGCGTGCGTAGTAGAGTCGTGGGGATACATGGACGCCACCATGGAGATTCACGGAAGAAGCTCAAGACGAGAAGTGCCTTCGAATGACTTCCGTCAAGGGTTATACCAGCCGCAACGAGGCCATGGTACTCTGCTCGTCGTGCAACTTGGAATTTCACGGTCACATTTCAAGCACTGCGCCAACACGACGATTCTGCCAATTGTAAAAATAGACGCTGATAGAGGTAGAGGAACGCTAGTTGCTGAGTTGCTGGCCGCTGTTGCAGCACGGAATACTCCGCCAGCCACCAAAGCCAGGGGCCGTTGGGAACAAACTTCCCGTCTCTTAAACTTCATTAGGCCATCGTACCCGCGGCTCCCCTGGATGCGGGACCCGGCAGAGTCTCGGGATCTGTAATCATGGCCATTTGGAATATCGGGCGGATTGCATCATGCTGTTTCCACCTTTTCCCGGCCCCGCCTGTCCAATCACCAATGCGCTGCGCTACCCGTCCGGACCGCAAAGACTGCCACGGCGCGTGCGAGTGCCCGTAGTGTCCCAGTGACAAATCCACCGCCAGCACGTCGCCGCCCCCGCCGCTGAGATATATTAACACTGGAACCCGAACCCTGCTTCCTCTCGCCATTGCAGCATCACAACCACCACTTACCTTGTACAACTCTCCGCATACACATGTCCATGTTCCGCGTCTTTCGCCAGTTCTTCTCGACGACACCCTCCCCCGAGCGACAAGCAAACATGGCAAACGCAACCAAGAAGGTGCAGCAGATCATTAACGACAACGCTGTTGGTATGTCCTCTGGACCGTTGTCTGCGGCCACAAGCGTCGGAATGCGAACTCTCTGCGCCGCCTTCAGAGTATCAAGAAGTCGCTGACATGTCGCCCACCAGTCGTCTTCTCCAAGTCCTACTGCCCGTACTGCACGGCCACGAAGCGGACGCTCGACGGCCTCAACGCCATTTACACTGCGCTCGAGCTCGACAAGGAATGTACGTCCGCTTTTACTCCCCCACTTCTCCTCGCAGATATTGCGGTCGGATACTGATTAGCGACGCCGTACAGCCGATGGCGCCGACCTGCAGGATGCGCTCGAGCAGATCACGGGCCAGCGCACCGTCCCGAACGTCCACATCAAGCAGAAGCACATTGGCGGCAACTCGGACCTCCAGGCCCTCTTCCAGTCGGGAAAGCTGGCGGATCTGCTCAGGGACGCGGGCGCGTTGAAGGCGTAAGCGCTCCTCCCAGCGCTTGCGGCGAGGGCTAGACCTGCTGATGCGATGTGGTTTGCGCCTGGGCCCAGGAGCCGTCTGTGAAGGGCCATGACAAGACTGGCGTTGTGCCCTTACATGAATGGCGCAGCATCCACCCCAGACAAGCAAAGAGTGGCGACATCTGGGGAAACATGTAAATGATATCATTGAGGATGCAGTATCATAGATGAGAGGTCTTGTGGTTCTTCGTCTACTGTCTTTCAAATGTGACATGATATGGTGCGATGCCCCTTTGCTACTGTACATTGGCTCGTCCGGAGCCGTATATATACATGCCGTCGAAGGGCTCCCTTGCGTTTCTCTCATACAACCTGTGTTGCGACAGTGCCCACGGGGCGCTCCACAAACTCCATGACTCCCTCGACGATATTCTCTCGTGCTCCCTCGGAGGCGACCTTATTCCCGGCCAGATAATTCAGCCACAGCAGCCTCGAAAGCCTCTCGTCGGACACGGTACCCATGAGGTCCCTCTTGCCGTCGCCGTCGCTGTACATGACGGACAGCTCGCCCTGACGGTCACGGCACAAC
This sequence comes from Albophoma yamanashiensis, assembly GCA_001600555.1. Lineage (NCBI taxonomy): Eukaryota > Fungi > Ascomycota > Sordariomycetes > Hypocreales > Ophiocordycipitaceae > Albophoma > Albophoma yamanashiensis. The sequence continues at coordinate 1,447,283 of BCKH01000003.1, forward strand.
AGCAGTTCCCTCTTCTTGGGTACTGACCCGCGGTTGAACATGCCCTTGAACTGCTTCATGGCGGCGCCGAACTCCTCATCGGCGTACGCCTTGTCCCGCTGCGACCGCGCCTGGATGGCTCGCACGAAGCCGTCGCGAAGGTGGTGGAAGTCAGTGTCCCTGACCGGCGAGATGCGGAAGGCGCTGCGGCATCCTGCCTCTTGCAGCATCGCGTCCCACGTCTGCTCACCCTCGGTGGCGTCAAGCAGTGCCTTGCGCAGTGCGTCCTTCTCCGAGGGAATCAGCGTCGTCGCCAATGGGTTGATCTTCTTCACCAAGTAGTGCTGCAGCCGCGCGATGTCTTGCGTCGCAACGTAGAAGCCCACGAGGTAGACCTGGATGCCAATGAAGGTCACCGTACGCATGCCCAGACCCACGAGCGTGAACTCGACGCCAGTCTTGTCCACGATGGAATCAGCTATGGGGCTATTGCTGCTGCCTGGGTGCTGTGAAGCTGGCAGGTCCACTTCTAGCAGGCGTGGGAACGACTTAACGACACTGTACCCGGTGGGGACAATCTCTCTGCCTTCCTCATCGTGAACAACGATCTTGCGTTTTCCGCCCGCCTCGGTCTTGAATGTCTCGGTCGGAATGGACGAGTCGCATTTGACTGCCAGCTTCTCCTTCTCACGCTCCAAGTCGAGCCGTTGCTTGAGCTTCCAGGCAGTGTAGACGAAGGAGACGATGCCCGCAATGGCACCTGCGGCGAGGAAAGCTGTGCGGTTCTGCTCGTAGTCGCGTCGCTTGGAATTGAGCTTGTTGAGGTCAAACTCCTGCGTCGCGCGCGCCGACTGCCGTTGCGAGAAGAGGGTTCGGCGGGCTGCGGCCCGGACGGAAGCGGTGCAGGTGCACGTCGGTCGGAGGACCGGGCGGGCGACGGCCGCTGCGGGTCGAAGCATGGCCATTGCGGCGGCCACAGTTGGCAGGGCTCGCAAGGGTATCGACCAGCAAATATCGATGGCACCGTAAGAGCGGTTGGTGCCCTTGAATGTGGTGGCTGGTTCGAGGCGGCCAAAGTTGAGAGGAGAGAGTGAGCCCACCACGATGGCCAGGGCCAGGCCAGAAAAGTGACGTACAGATGCTCGATCCGCGGCTGCATCATTATGTAATAGTCGGTAACTCGGCGTAGCTACCACCTTACCCTACAGGCTGCCGAGTCAAAGAGGACTAATTACTGGCGTGCGAATGGACAGCAACAGAGGCATTCGGGAAGTGCCTAAGCCCTTCTCGGATCTGAAGCGATTACTGGAGCCATACCAAGGGTTTGAACTCCCAATGAATTATCTTCTACGCAATATTTGGACAGTGCACATTCAACCGCTTCGCTCCACATGTCCTGCTGACAGTAAGGTCGATGATTCCCAGACTTGGCTGTAAGTGGATGGAAACTTCGCAGTTTCTGCGAGCACATACATTTTACCGACCGAAAAAACTAAAAATCTCTTAGCTGACTTGGATGGAAGACTGATCACCGAGGGTGGATCGAATTCAATCGAAGTCTACTCCGTACTGTCGACAATTTCTTCTTCGTAGGTGCAGGAAGCTGTCTCACAGGGAGGTCACGTGGCTGCCGTGCTGGGGACCCTGCTGATCCGCACGCGTCCACGGGGAGTTTTAGCGCCGCTGGGCGCTGCGGCTGGGGCGGGCTTGGGGGCCGCCTCTGGCGCATTCGTCGGGCGGCAAGTGTCTCCTCAGGCGCTGCCTCGCCTTGGGCCACAGAGGCCCGACAGTGGTCAAACCGCTGGGGTCCCGTGAAGAGCCCCACGCGCGCCCGCACCCGTCCTCGTCTCCGCCCCGTCTCGGCTTGACTCCCTGCTGACTCTCATCACCAACCAGTCGTCCACCTGCGAGACGACGGCTGCAGCACAACAATCGCCGTCCTCCCTCGCCCATCCATTCATCCGCCGTCCGCCATCTGCTTCCGTCCTCTCGCCCCATCCTCCGTGCATCCAGCAGCAACCGCAGCCTCAGCAGCGAAGTGGAAGCCGAAGGCACCTCTGGCCTAGTGTTAACCTAGTCCTACTGCCCGGCCGACGTCATCTGCGCTGCTGTGATCGATCCCGCACCAGTCCTAGGACAGGCTCGTAAGCAGCTTCTCCCATACCCTTCAAATCCAAAAACGCTGACAACAGGAGCCGACAGCCTCCTCGATCCAGGCGTCGCTCCCCGGAGCGCAACCCCCCCCCTCCCTTCAAGCTCCCGGCTGCTTGTCACCTCGACCGCAACTTGCACCCAGAGCCACTGGATACGTCTGCCCTCCCCCCCATCTGTCGGGAAGATACACCCGAGCACAGCCAAGTGCTGAGGAACGCGGCAATCAACGCTGGTGATGCTCCCGGCTGTCGCCCCTCCCGACGTCATGGCCACGAGATCCGGCGCCGCGAGCGACGAGCAGGACGACTCCCGCTCCTCTTCGTCCACGACGTCTCCTGCTCCCGCCGATAATGAGGAGTCGGACTTCTTCCTTGGAGCCAACGACTCCCAGTCATCGCTCGGCGTGCCCAACTTTCAAGATATGCAGGTCGACGACACCTGCTGGCCGCCTGTGAATCGCTTACCAAACGAAATCATCATCAGCGTCTTTGCTAAACTGAGCGCCCCATCCGACCTCTACCATTGCATGCTCGTCTCGAAGCGATGGGCCAGAAACGCTGTAGACCTGCTGTGGCATAGGCCCGCATGCACCAACTGGAGGAACCACAGCAGCATATGCCAGACCCTTGGACTCGAGCGTCCCTTTTTCAGCTACAGGGACTTCATCAAGCGACTGAACCTGGCTGCGCTCGCGGAAAAGGTCAACGACGGCAGCGTGTTGCCCCTTGCCGTCTGCTCCAGGGTGGAGCGCTTGACCCTGACCAACTGTCGTGGCCTGACCGACTCCGGCTTGATCGCCCTGGTTGAGAATAGCGCGTCGCTGCTTGCGCTCGACATCTCCAATGATAAGAACATTACGGAGCGGTCCATCAACGCCATCGCAGAACATTGTAAGCGGCTACAGGGCCTCAACATTTCAGGGTGTGATGGCATTTCCAACGAAAGCATGTCAGCGCTGGCGCAGAGTTGCAAGTATATCAAGCGGGTGAGTCGCATTTGCCCAATCCACTCCGCATGCTCTCTTCATTCGTACGTATGCTAACGCGGTGGATCTCGCTGCCAGTTGAAACTGAACGAATGCGCCCAGCTTCGTGATAACGCCATTCTTGCCTTCGCCGATCACTGCCCCAACATTCTTGAGATCGATCTGCACCAATGCCACCATATTGGCAACGCCCCGGTGACGGCACTGCTCTCCAAGGGCAACTGCCTGCGAGAGCTTCGCCTTGCTAGCTGCGAGCTCATCGATGACAACGCTTTCCTGAGTCTCCCAGATGGCCGAGTCTACGAGCATCTTAGAATCCTCGACTTGACCTCTTGCACGAGACTCACCGACGCCGCCGTCAAGAAGATAATCGACGCCGCACCGCGCCTGCGCAATCTTGTTCTGGCCAAGTGCCGCAACATTACCGACGCGGCTGTTCACGCCATCGCTGGGCTCGGCAAAAACCTGCATTATGTTCATCTTGGCCACTGCGGACAGATTACGGATGAGGGAGTCAAGAAGCTTGTCAACAGCTGTAATCGCATCCGATACATTGATCTTGGGTGCTGCACGAATTTGACCGACGAATCGGTAAAACGATTGGCTCTGCTTCCGAAGTTGAAGAGAATCGGACTCGTCAAATGCAGCTCGATTACTGATGAGTCGGTCTTCGCGCTTGCCGATGCAGCGTATCGTCCACGCGTACGGCGGGACGCCAGCGGCGTGTTCGTTGGAGGGGAGTACTTCGCCTCAAGCTTAGAGCGTGTTCATCTGAGCTACTGCGTCAACCTCACGCTCAAGGTCAGTCCCCGTTGTTGAACCCGCAGACGTTTTGACGGCCCTGTGCTTACGTGCCTATAGAGCATCATGCGACTCCTCAACTCTTGCCCACGGCTCACCCATTTGAGCTTGACTGGCGTTGCCGCGTTTCAACGCGACGACTTCCAAGCATACTGTAGAGTCGCGCCTCCCGGTGAGTCTGCGATCCCCCCAGTATCGTGTAGGCATCAGATAATCCTCTAATGCAACCCCCAGAATTCACGCCGCATCAGAGAGATGTCTTTTGCGTCTTCTCCGGCAGCATGGTTGCCCAGTTCCGCGAATTCTTGCATACATCGCCTCGATTTGAAGAATTGCGAGAGAGTTTGCCGTATCGAGCCGGTGGCAGCCGTCTTCGCGGTGCCGCGGCTCGTCGGTCGCAGGCTATGGTGAACAATTTGCCCACGACAGAAGGCGAGGCCTTTGACGACGATATGGCCGACGAGGAGAATGACTTTGAGGCCATGGATGGTTCCGAGATTGCGGTGGACGTGAATTTGGTGTTCAACCAGCAGCCACCAGCTGAAGGCGCCGGCCCCAACCACGGACTGACCGTCCCTCAGGCGGCTACCCACACTATCCCTGTGCCACCTCCTGCCCCCAGCTTGAGCCAACACCCGTTTGCGACTCAAAATCACGCTCAACCTGTGACCCAGCAGTACGCCTTCCCTCCGACAGGAGCCATGGGCCCGCTGGCTTTTTCGAGCTTCAGGAGCAACGAACCCGCGAGTGGAGCCCCGCCACTTAGCGCTCATGGCCACGCACAGGCGAGTATGGCTTCTTTGACGCCGGTCTCGGGTTCTTCTCAGCAGGTCAGCGAAGCAAACGGGGGGCAGCTGTCCGGAGCAAGCACCGCGCCATTGCAGCCACCATCATTTCAGGATTCACTTGGAGAATAGATTCTTTCCACATATGCGATGCGGACGGGTAGTCTTTTGAACGCAAAACTCACTCGATTTAGCGTTTTGCGAATAGCTGGTTACGCAGTTTTGGGGCACATAGGCGCACGCACCGGAGGTGACCGTTGAGATACTGTTCAGCGAATTCGACGGTGGCGAGAGATTCCAAATATCGAGATCTGCTCTCGAAATCACAGCATAGGCGGAGTTTTGTTGATTCATCTGCGAGGTGTTGTCCTTTTTTGGCAACAGTGCAACGACAGTCACGAAGGATTCGGGTATACCACAAGGGAGCGGTTCCAAAAGAAACACGAGGAGAGGGTTGATCATCAAGGAAAAGCATGCGAGCTAGCGAGGCGCGAACCGAATTCAGGCCTACTCTGGGGCGGCTAGGGGCATATGAACGGTTTTGCGCGCATGAGGATAGAGCATCTGCATGGGCCACTGCATGGAATACGATACAATTTGTTCAAGCAAAATATAGGTGCCTGTGAGTGGGTGGCTAATGCCCTGCCTTCAGCCCATGTAGGAAATGCTATCGTACTAAGTCCGACATTGCCCTGTTGTCCCGACATATTGCCTTGCCAGATGCTACAAGTTGATAAGCTGCTAGACGAGAATGTTGGAAGGGCTTGCGCCCTGTTCGTGTGGCTGGTCGTATTCTTGCAATCGTCACACGGAACCGACCCGAAATGCGTAGGCAACATGCTGATCTATTCAAATACGATTGTGTGTGGTATCAAACAAACTTCCTGGTATCTCCCGACTATATTACCTCTGAAATTACCGCCTGGACTAGTGTGAGTGACCCAATTCAAACCATCTCGGGCACGGTCTTCTCGTTCGAAGAGCTACTCGTCGACAATGTGCGGTCGGAGATGTTGCCGGGCGTGTCGGCAACATGGCGCGTCAACTCGACGTAGTCGTAGGCGAACTCGCCGAGCTGGCAATCGTCAATGCCGACGTCCTCATCCTCGGCAGAGACGCGCAGGGACAGGCCGGGGACAAGATTCATGAGGAAGAGGATGAGGCAGCTGAGGACAAAGGACCAGCCAAAGGCGGCGCAGATGCCGGCCAGCTGATATCCGAGCTGGATCCAGTGGTGCTCAACCCACCCGATGGGCGTCACGGCGCTGCCGTCCAAGCCAGATATGTTGGAACTACAGCTCGTGGTTAGCGTCAGGTCGCAATTGAGCGACAGCAGCACGGGGCTCTCAGGGGGAACTCACGTTCCGAAGATGCCGGTCAGGATACAGCCGACGGCTCCTCCAACGGCGTGGACTGCAAAGATATCGAGCGCGTCATCGACGCCGATGAGGAACTTGAGCTTGGTGGCGAAGTTGCAGCAAACACCACCGAGGATGCCGATGATGACGGCGGACCAGGGCGGGACGAAACCGGACGCAGGCGTGATGGCCACGAGACCAGCGATGGCGCCCGAGCAGAAGCCAATGGTGCTCCACTTCTTCTCGAGACGATAGTCGAGCAAGACCCAGACGATTCCGCCGCAAGAAGCGGCAAGGTTGGTGACGATGCAGGCCATGATGGAGCGGAGGTTCATGCCGAGCGCGGAGCCGCCGTTGAAGCCGAACCAGCCGACCCAGAGGAAGACGGTGCCGACGACGACGTTGGTGACGCTGTGAGGGCGGTAGGGTAGGCCGGCGTTCTTCGAGTAGCCGGTGCGTTTCCCGAGCATGACGCTGTAAGCGAGGGCGCAGGTGCCGGAGGAGATGTGGACGGGGCCACCTCCGGCAAAGTCGTACGCGGGGAGCTTGAAGAGCCAACCGTTGGGGTTCCACGTCCAGTAGGCGATGGGGTCATAGACGACGGTGGACCAGATGAACATGAAGACGAGGGCCGGGAGCATGCGGCCCCGGTCAGCGACGGCACCGATGGCAATGGCAGGGCTGTCCACACGTCAGGAACTCGCACGCGGCATGCTGACGTTGCCGGGGGGGAGCAGGCACTCACGTAATGGCGGCAAACATGCCCTGGTACAGGAACAGCAGGATGTCCGGCATGTTGGTGGATACGTTCGGCTCGCCCAGCGTCTTCATGAGGCCAAACTGGGTCAGGTCGCCGAAGAAGGCGTTGCCGGTGCGCGAGAAGGTGAGCGAGTAGCCCCAGAAGAACCACTGGAAGCTGATGATGGCGACGGACAGCATCGACAAGAGGACGAGCTGGAGCGCCGACTTGCGGCGCGCGAGGCCGCTGTAGAAGAAGCCGACGCCGGGGATCATGAGCAGCACCAGGACGGAGGAGATGGTCATGAAGGCCATGTTGCCCGTCTGGGAATGGAAGAGTCAGCCTGCGTCATGCTCCCTTTCCCCCCGACCTCGGGTGTACGCACGTCGTAGAAGACATTGAGGTTGGTGACGCCGGACGAGTAGCCCTCGTCCGCACGATCGGTAGTGCCATTGTACGGCTGAGCCCCTGACATGATGATGGAACCTGGGAAGATCCTTCTATGCTTTGGTTCCCACGATCCAGGAGGATGCCGAATATGGTCGCCGCGGAGGAGCAAATGGGAGAAGCAGTAAGAGGCAGGCGAGGAGATGGAAAACAGGGTGGGATCAGCACTTGATAGATATATTCCCTACGGAAACCCCTTTCACCCAAAATTAGCTGGGTGGCACGGCAAGCACCTTCCAGGGCTGGATAGGAAGGGCGCGACTCGCATGACCAGAGCTATTCCTATCTCTCGGTCAAAGACCGGCGGCTGATTCGGCGAGATAGACGCCATAGGCGAAGCCAGCCAGGTGCGATATGGCACCCAGATGGGCGAAACCGGGGGGAGAGTGAGGGCTGGCAGCCCAGTCTCGAGGCGATGCAGCAGGCATTGACATCCAGTCAGCTGAATATCAGCAGCACCATGATATCGGAACGTTAGACGCGCCAATCTTCCAATCAATGCGCCACCGCGGCTCTAGCCCCGGAGACGACCCCGGAGGTGTGATAACGAAAGGCTGTCCGATAGGGAACCGTGCCGTAGCCTCAGCATGCGGGACATACTCCGTAGGTACTCCGTAGACGAGTGGCTCAAACCAGGGCCTCCTTTGCCCAGGGCCCTTGGAGAGTCGCCAGCCCAGCCGTTCCAGACATTACCCCATGGTGCCCCAGAACGCTAAAGTGTGATCGTTGTGGCCCATTTGACGTGCAGATGTCAAGTAGCGGCTGCATCACACTGAGGACTTGCCATCACACGCTGCCCGAACTCGGCAGAACCTATCAATCCTTGACGGCTCCAAAACCCGGAAGGTTCTGGTAGCAGCGGTTTCGCCGAGAGTTTCCGACAAGAGCAATGCGCACACCAAGCATCTTGTATTCGGCCATGAATAGCGATGGCGGTGAGTTGCCTGCGGCGCAGAAGAAGTGACAGGGCGGGCGAGGCGCAGGTGGCGCATGGAAGGAGTGCATGCGACGATGCGGCGACGACTTACGCAAAGCCATTTGAGCTTATCCCGCTGGAGGTGACTGTTATCAGCGGCACACCTCGACGTCCGATACGCATCGCCGGGCACCTGCCATCCTGTTGGAGGTCGCCGCGCTCGGGCTGCGACTGCGACTCGACTCGAGAGATAGCGAAGGGCGATGTTGGATGGCGTCGTGATTGGTCGCTGCCCTTATCTCTGGCCGTGGCTGGGCTAGCGCCGGGAGCGACCACGTAGTTGGGTGCGGGAGCGTGGAGCACGGTACGGAGTGCTACGGAAGCAGTGGGATCTGTCACTCGTCGGTGGAGAGGATCGCTGGTAGGGCTGCCGAGGTTCCCCGGACCCGCGCAAATGGGGTCTGAATCTGGCATTTGCAGGCGGCTGCAGAGGCTCACATGGTGCGACTTCGCATCATGGAAGCTTGCCGCGCATCTCAACGAATCGCAAACAAATCAGTCCCGTGAACAAAGTAGTCGAGGGCGGCCACGGACGAGATTTGAACCCAGCTGTAATCTTAGAAGGTGCGTGGCAGCCACTCGCCAGTGGCCGCGGGAGGTCAATCGAAAGCAAATTGTCGTATTGATCGGCTCGCCCATTGGGTGCTATACATGGTGTGAGCGCCCTTGCACGTCTCGTCCTCGACGCTTGACGGCAAGTTCGCAGTTTATTTGCTCTGAGTGACCTGTGAGCGGGCGCATTGACAGCCACGAGCTGATTCTTCGCCCACCCAGTGTCCTCTGTCCGATACGTAGTAGCTGTCCAGCCGCCGTCGCGTTCCATGGCAATGCCGACACGAGGAGCGTGGAATCCAGAGCCCGGCAGCTGTACTCCGAAGATAGGTCCGGGCCCGGATCAAAGCGCTGAAACGGCTGGCAAAGCCACCCCCTTCCGTGATCCTCAAGGCGAGATCCTCAAGGCGAGTCTTTCATCTGCAAGCCGATCTGTTGCACGGTAGTAAGCCGAGGCGTTCAAGTTACAAGAACAGTCTTTGTGCAGCATTTCCAGCCGCAAGGGTTCTGTCTTCCTCGCCTCTCGCTGAAAGTGCCGGGCCGGAGGTGACGGCAGTATCTTGGGGTGTGCCTTTTGACCTCGATTGACCTGCTCGACTGAATGAACTGCCGTCGACGTAGCCACCCGTGGGCATGCATGCAAGGTTTAGGTCCAGGTTCAGATCGGATCGGCGTCGTCATGCTTGTATCTCTGATCTCCACTCATCCTCCAGCTCGACTAGCCTCTTGGCGACGTCCCATGGAACAACTTCCTCCAGAATTCTTCTGTGCTCGGCTGAAATCTTGTCGAGGACGTATTTGCTGACCGTTGCAGCGTCCCGGGTGGCTGGCCGACCAATGCCCACGGCAATGCGCGCAAAAGGAGACAGCGGGTATTTCTCTTGAGACAGGCTTTTCTTGACGCTCTTGATGCCGTTATGACCTCGAGGACTGCGGTCCCACGGAGTGAGTCGCACCACGCCCAGATCCTTCTCCAGCTCATCGTGGACGATGACGAGGCTCAGCGAGGCAGGATCGCCCTGCCTGGCCATTTCCTGCCACGCGCGCGCGACAAAAGATCCGGATACGTTCATCAACGTCGGGGACTGCACCAGCGTATACTTGGGCCCCTGAGAAACGAGGCAGCGTTGTTTTCCCAGTGTCATCTCTTGGAAAGCCGGCTGGTGAAGGGCTCTTGCGAGGCCATTGAGGGCGAAATGGCCCGCAGAATGTAGACTCTCATATTTGGGAAGGGGGTTTCCTAGACTGACGACTAGGAAACGGGGATTGAACATGCTGGCTCGCGGATGCGAGAAAACTGACTCCTAAATGGGAAAATGACTGGCATTGGATCCTCTCACGACTCGCGAGCAGAGGCTCGACGCGGGGTCACGTGATGTCAAATGTGGCGGAGCTGGCCGACTGCGCCTCACAACCGCTGCTCCCGACCACTGACGTAGATGCGCGATTGGGCAACATCGTGGCTGCGCATCCGGGTTAGTCGTCTCTCTCCAGCACAACTTCCGCGACCCTTACGTCCTCTTCGCATGCAACCTCAACCGTCACGTCTACACAAGGAAGCTCCGCGACCTGCACCCTACAGCCTTAATTAATATCGAGCCATTTCCTGAGAGACAAAAGCTGCCAAGATGTCGTGGGCGGGTATGTCAATCGCCGTTGTCCCCCGCAGCGCAGCAGGAGGGGCTAACAGGAACAGGGTTCAAGAAGAACGTGAACCGCGCGACGACGCAGGTGATGATGAAGACGGGTATGTTCCGGTCCTAGCATCTATATGTGGCTGTCGAGGCTAACCTCGACCTCAGGGCACGTGGAGAAGACAAACGATCGCGACTATGAAGTAGAGGAAAGGTGAGAGAGCAAAGCCCGGGAAGAGTCGACGGCAACGTGGCTGACTCTTCGTCAAGACGATTCCGAACGATGGAGGCCGCATCACTACGGTTGCAAAAGGAAGCAAAGGGATACTTGGATTCACTCAGAGGTGAGCTCCAGCAACGCAAGCCCATGTTTGGACGTCGCTGATGACCTCGCCTAGCCATGACGGCGTCACAAATGAGGATAGCGGAAACGATAGACGCCTTTTACGGAGACTCCGGCGCAAGAGACGGAGTCAGCAGAAGCTACAAGCAAGCAGTCGAAGACCTCGATGCCGAAACGATCAAGGCCCTCGACGGCCCCTACCGCACCACAGTCCTCGAGCCCATCACCCGCTTCTGCGCCTACTTCCCCGACATCAACGAGTGTATCAAGAAGCGCTCGCACAAGCTCCTAGACTACGACGCCCTGCGCGCCAAGGTCAAGCGCCTTGTCGAGAAGCCCGACAAGGACGCCACCAAGCTGCCACGAACGGAGAAGGAGCTGGAGATGGCCAAGATGGCGTACGAGCAGCTCAACGAGCAGCTGCACTCGGAGCTGCCGCAGCTCATCGATCTTCGCGTGCCTTACCTGGACCCGACATTTGAGGCGCTCGTCAAGATCCAGCTGCGCTTCTGTGCCGAGGCGTACTCGCGGATGGCGCAGGTGCAGCAGTACTTGGATGCGGATACCAGAGACCAGTACGCCGAGGGGCATCTGGATGCCAGAGTGGAGCAGGTCCTGCAAGAAATTCGGGAACTGAGCATCAGTGGTACAGTGTAAGCGCTATGGAGAGCCAGATCTACCAACAGGTTTTACGGGCTACGTCGCAATGCGTGGAATGGCGTATGAGCAAGGCGCTGCCGGATACAGACATTTTCTATTTTGCCCACAGGTCTATGGATGTATGCAACAGCCCTTGGCTTCGGAGTGTTCCCAGACCCAGCCGATTGCAGTGCAATCACCTCGACATATGTTTCAATGACGCGGCCTTGATCTCACGCGCCAGGGGGCGGACCACCAATTCCGTTGAAGGAAGGCTGGCTGGGGAGAATGGGCATTACTGGCATGGGGTTCGTGGTGCAACACCTTGGAGCTCGTCCAGCCATATTCGTCAGTTCGTGAGGTGCTCGTAAATCATGGCTTTCATGGGCCTCGAGATCATTGTCCAGCGCCGACACCGTTTTGCTGTCCAAATAAGTCGCTCAACGATAGCCTCCTGCCGATGGCCTGCATGGCCGGCCCGGCCTCTGGACCCTGCTCCTCCGCCATGCCCACGGACCTGACAGCCTTCCAGCTCTCCTGGATCATGGCGCCGTTGATCTCCCTCGTCTCGTCCTTGTCGTTGTGTATCCAGACACCGAGCACCTTATCACCCTCCCCCCAGTGATTCTCGACGCGGAGTATGACTAGGTCACCCACGATCTCGACGTGGCTCACCCTCGCCAGATCCACAACCAGGTTGTCCAGCCCCCGGCGGCTGAGAACGAAGACGCACGCCCGCGGCCGGTGGCCGACGTCCTCGGCCAGCGGGCTCTGCGCGCAGACGAACAGGGTGCCCTCGATGCCAGACTTGTCCCAGCTCTCGGTGGCGCCGTCGAAGGTGTATATGACAGCATTGGCGGCGATGCTGAGGATGCTCTGTATGGAGGGGAGGTAGCGCTGCAGGACGGAGAGGTTGAGCTCGGTGTTGGTGCGGGGCGGCGGCGGAGCGTACGACGCCTGCATGGCAGCGGCGTCGGAATCGTAGTCGGAGACGGCGGGGATGAGGTTTGAAGGCTGGCGGTTGTGACGCGCCTTGCGCGGTGTTGGTCGACTCATGGCGGCGGTGGTTGGCTGCCAGGGCTCGTGTCTGTGTTCGACTTGTGTTCCCTGCTCGGGCGACAGTGTGGTAGACTTGCAGGCACCACCCGCAAATTGTCGGGAGAGCGTTGTAGGTGGCTGCGATGCTCTCTCTAGCCTGCTCGCGATTGTCTGCGGCAAGGCCGAAATGTGACGGGATCTGGGATTCCACCTCGAGGCGGGATATCCACAGTTGCAGCCCGTCACTTATCGATAACGGCGCAGGTGTGCAGGTATGACGCTGGGCGTCCCTCCCCTCCAGAGCTCTCGCGGGGTACCTGCTTCTCTGTTCCTCGGCATCACAGCCTCAGCAGCGTCTGCTCAGCTTCACGACGACGACGAAGGGCGTTGTGCGCGCTGTTGAGCACATGTCTATCACGCCATGACTGCGATGTGACAACATTCTTTATGCTATTGATTGTGTGCCCACCGTATTTGACCATCCTCCCCGAAAACAAAGGCCCCGGCCGCCCTTCGACCTCGTACACCATGGTCTAGAGGGCCAGAGACAAGAACACCTACGACATAGCAGGCTAGCAGCGCCGTATCAGTGCCCCGTCGCCGTTCCACTACCACGAAATGGAGACGCTGTCGAAGCCCTCGTCGGCGCACTCGATCGGTTCTGAGCCGGTGGATGTGTCGGCGAGCCCTCAGTCGCTCGCCAGAGCCGTGCTTGCTAGGCGAGCTGAATTCGTGCGCCCGCACAGGATAAGGGTCAAGATTGGCACTTGGAATGTCGCCGCGTGCCCCGGCACGGACAAGGATCTGGCCAGTTGGTTTGTCGGTGGCCGAGGCATCGACAGGAGCCTGGCCACCCTGGATCTCTCTCACAATACCGCCGTTGAGCACCGGGACTCACGCCTGGCAGATGCCGACGCTGACTCGGTGCGTCTCGTTGGCGGAGACGACATAGGTCTCTATGTCTTGGGGCTGCAAGAGGTGGTGGATCTCAACGTGACAAAGGAGTATATGAACCGAGCCGTGTACGCAGACAACGCCCCTATGGAGAAGTGGCGAGCCGCCCTGGAAGCCGCCATGCCCCCGGGGTATCAGATTGTGGTAGCCGAGCAGATGACGGGTCTCCTTCTTCTTGTTTGTGCGTCTCCGGAGGTTGCGCCAACAATCAGCAATATCAGTACCAAGCCGGTCGGGACGGGACTCCTGGGCTATTTTGGAAACAAGGGGGCCGTCACGACGAGATTGGTCCTCGGCGAGACGACGCGGATGGTCTTTGTCAACTGCCATCTCGCTAGCGGCGTAGGATCCAACTACCTCGACCGACGGTGTTGGGACGTGGGACAGATCCTGTCAAAGACACAGTTCGATCCTGTTGTACATTCCGGCGTGGCCGAGGACGACGGCGAGAAGATTGGGGACGAAGACTTTGCGTTTTGGTTTGGAGACCTCAACTTTCGCCTTGACGGATTGCCGGGAGACGACATCAAGAGACTGCTGACCTTGCACACCCGAGGAGAATACGACGTGACAGGAGACCGGCCCCCGGCGCCGTTGGGAGGGGACGGCGTCATCGTCGTGAGTGACTCGGAGGGCGGTGATGAAGACGCGCCGCCTCCCTCGAATAGTTGTGAAGAACAGAGCCTCGAATCGGAAGCCTCTCTGCCTGATCCGGATGACTTTCCAGAGGATCCCAGCCAGGACCCAACATCGCTACAGGCCACCTTGGATTCCCTCCTGCCCCATGACCAGCTGAGGAGGGTCGTTGCCCAGCGTAAGGTCTTCCATGATGGCTGGAGAGAGGGCCCCATCACATTTCTCCCGTCGTACAAGTACGACGTCGGCACAGTCGGCCTATTCGACTCGAGCGAGAAGCAGCGACCCCCAAGCTGGTGTGATCGTATTCTTTTCCGGACCCGCAAGGACAAGCAGGCTTATGATAAACGCATCGAGGAGGAGAAGGCGGTTAAGCAGAAAGACGAGGAGATGAAAGCCAGGGGCATCGAAGAAGACGAAGACGTACTCTTCAGCTACGATCCGGACACTGACGGCGAGGAGCAGCCCAAAGGAGACCCCGGCATGGACTATGACGAGTATGACGAGGCGGCAGACAACGCATCTGAAGACGTTATAACAAAGGAGGGCTTCTTGGACCATATTAAGCAGGACATTTACACATCGCACCAGCGCATTATGTCCTCGGACCATAAGCCTATCATATCTGTCTTCACCCTGGACTACGATGCCGTAGTTCCAGAGCTGAAGGCCAAGGTTCACGCTGAGGTTGCCCGCGAGCTTGATAGAGCGGAAAACGAGGGTCGCCCGGGGATTACAGTAGTCATCGAAAGCGGCAAGGACCACAATGAAAGTATGGTCGACTTGGGCGAGATGGGCTTTATGGAGACAAGGTCATCCGTCGCGACGATTGCAAATACCGGCAGCGTGCCCGCCAGCTTTTCTTTTGTGGAGAGGCCGACCGCGGAGGATGGCGATGCCGCCGTCCCGCCCTGGTTGACGACCACTTTTATCCGTCCGGACGGCGACATCACAGAGCGTTTGGGCAGAAGCGTGACTCTGGAGCCGGGAGAAACGGTTCTCGCGCACATTGAGGCCCAAATCACAGCCATATTCCACCTTCGAGCCCTCAATGACGGCCAGGCAAAGATTGAAGACGTCCTGGTGCTGCGAGTTGAAGAGGGGCGCGATCACTTCATCCCCGTACGAGGCACCTGGCTTCCGAGTTGCTTTGGCCGCTCCATCGACGAACTCATCCGCGTTCCCGACGGGGGCATCAGGAAGTTTGCGCGAGACAAGGGCATCACGGGCGCCATCTCCTATGACTCGGATATTCATTGCTCGGCTCCCAAGGAGCTGTTCAAACTGACGGAAGCCATACAGACGCTGGCCGAAAGATGCGTGGCCGACGAGGCCATGTTGGAGGATATGGAGCTGCCGCGCGAGGCCGGATGGCCCCTGGATGCCTCCACGTGGGCCGCCGGGCTGATGGAGCAAAACTCCGTGAAGGCAGACGTAATAGCTGCGTTGGATACTGATTCATCAGTTTTTGGAGCATTGCCGGTTGAGCTGTCGTCTCCGCACAAGCTTGAGATCCTGTCAGCCGTCCTTCTCCTCTTCTTAGCATCCCTCACCGATGGTCTGGTGCCAGCGCACTTGTGGGCGAAGCTATCCACTTCCCTCCCAAGCCTGACGGCTTTGCCAGTGACGGCCTGGCCCGACGTCAAGAACCAGGTACTTGATATCCTGTCAACGGCGCCAAACCACAGCATTGCTTTTGTGTTCCTCACGTCGACGATTTCACGGATTGTATCAGAGCTCAGCCCAGCGGATACGCCATCGGGGCTGCCCGGCTTGGGACGGCGGCTGAGCTTCCGACGGAGCGACGACGACGGCTCGAAGAAGCGAGGGATCAGGGAGAAGAGGTACGCGGAAATACTGGGGCCGTTGGCTTTCCGCACGAACGACAAGGACAAGGCGATGAAGGACAAGGAGCGGATCGTGATCGAGGTGTTCCTGAGACGTGAGCCCGGTGACTAGGCGGAAGAGGCGACGCCAGCTGCTTGGCAGGCAAGAGAGGGAGCCGGAGACGGGCATGGGCGCGGCGCTTTAAGCGCCCGATAATCTTTTAGACTCCGAGGAACGTCGCGGAGATGGAGTTACTGCAGGTGGCGATCCTGTTTAGGGCTGATGGGTCTCGATCGGGAGAATACACTGGCAAACGAGACAGCGAAGGAGCGCAACGCTGGGCAACCAGCTGAGGCTTGCAAGGGTTGATGATTACGCATATATACTTCGTGCGTTATGGATACTAGTTAGCCAGCAACAAACAACGCAGTTGATTGATTACATTGCGTTCTCGTGTGCCCGTTGAGCAGTGAAGCAGAGGCCGCGGTTCGCTCCCGCGTAGTGCCTCGACCCGCTGGATGGTGCGACGGCCGAAGAAGCCTCTGGCCGAAGTGGCTTCTCGGGAAAGCACCGAAGAGAGAGAGAGCTTCCGCGGGAGGATGCGGTCGCTACGGCCGGACGCGGAATGGCCCGGCAACGGTCAGGAGGCCCAGGCACGGGCACGACGAGGCGCTGCAGTCATACATCACACGCCTCGTTTGTTCGGCCGCTTGCTCGGCCTGCAAGTCTGTGCTCTCTGTCCTGCCCCCGGCGACCAGATGTCCTTGCGAGCCCTGCCTCTCCGCCTGTTTGCCACTCCCCCTGCTCTCCTCGGAGCCCGCAAGCTATGAATCACGCACCCCTCTGCCTTCCGTCCCATGCCGTCCGAGCTGCTGTCCAGCCGCCGCGTGAAAGTGGCGGCCCGTCCCACGCGGCTCGCCTCACCGTAACAGCGAAGCACTTCTCCGCCTTGCACTGTTGCTCCCTCGGATCCGTTACGGGGTTGAGGCAACCCGCTGCGAGAAACCCCGATTGCTACCGAGCTACACACCTGGCTTTGCTGCTCGCCATGCGCTGGGGGGCGAAAATCACCGACACGACCAAGATGTCCCTGACCGGGCGCCGGCTCTTTGTCGACAAAGTAGACGACATGCTCCGACGCCTTCAAGCAGTGCGCTGTCGGGCTCTGCAGTATGCTTCGCTGCGTTCGATTACTGCTTTTGCCGCTCACATCCCTCTTCCTTGCGCGTCTCCGGCGGAGCATGAGGAGTTGAATGACACCTCGAGGGGGGGGGACATCTTCTTGCACCGAGGGGGTCTTGGTCATAAGTCGGAAGAACCAGCATGGTCGACTCGGGAGGGCCCGGCACTGGCTGGAAAGACTTGGACTTCCGGCCAAGTCTACGCACAGCAGGAAGCCTTTGCGACGGAAGGTACCTGGGGAAACCCAATTGATCAAACCTCTCGAGTTTCGGGTCCGCTTGACTATCTTGCGTGCGCCAACATGGATGCCGCTCAGACTTCAACAGGTGACTACGTCCAATTGGCCGACGGGGTCTCCCAGGGCCGGAACGAAGATGCAAAAGTGGAAGAGACAACGTATAAACAACCAGCGATTAAGTCATCCGAATCTCACGTCCTGCTCGCTCCGTGGGATCGTACCTTTGCGGGCCAGCTGGAGCAGTACCTTGACTACCTCGACCGCACCGGGCGCCAATCCAGCCCCGGACCGCCTCATGACGCTCTTAGCATTTCCTCCGGCCGCATCTTGGAATTCGCAGCCCCTGAAATGCCCGGTTGCTCAATACCGACCTCGCACTTGCTTCAGCTCCAACGAGACGTGGAAGAGGTGGCCAAATACCGCCAGACCTTCAGCCAGAGCCTGCACGACGTCAAGACGTCGCTCGCGTGCCGCCGATCCCGCTGGGACACGGAGAGGTCCGAGGGCGACATGACGTTCGTGATGAAGAGTCGCGGCTACGGAAGCCCCCTAACGGAGAGCATCACGGCCGTCGAGGCGTGGCCTCGAGACGAATGGGGCTACGCCACTGCACGACCACACCGGAAAAGACTCCGTGGCGGAACTGAGGCCTGGGATTTGGGGGATAGATACAGTGGTGTGGCTCCGGGGAAGAAGAGAAATCCCAATTCCTCGGAAGAGGTCATCTGGTAGCTCTCCGAAGGTCGGACATGTTGGAAACGTCTCGTGAGAAAGGCCTGAAGGAACTGCATGCTCTCTGTGACGTGGGCTGGGAAAGATGGGCTGGAGCCAACACAACCTAGCGGCGAGTCGTGGAGTCATGCTTGTAGGTTACACGATCAAGTCATGGCACTTCGCAATGCCGGCCTTGTAAGGCTCTATAGAATCATGGCATATGATACTCCAAGTTGATTTGATCCAACGCTAAGCCTCCCGCTAAAACAGGGTAAAGCGCAGGGCAGACTGGTCATGACGATGCCAGACCTTCCAACAAAAGGAGAAGCGAAAGTTTGTCATATTACAATGTCCCATTTGAGGATCTCAATCCTCGTTACACATGAGATGGTATTCCATCAGTCGCCCTTCTTGAGACCCTATACTGGTCGATGGTAATCTCACGACGCCGGTTCGTCGCTTGGGTGCCCGATTGCATCGATATTAGTCACCAAAAGAGAGCAGATCGAGTCCTTCGTCCCGCCTCTGTGGACGTCGGAGTACGAGCTACGACTCATACTCGCGCTCGTACGTGCGATGGGGGCGCCACATCTCCTCGAAGAGCTGAGAAACCCAATAGAGAGGGTGATCCCAGTCGAGCTGCGCCTGGCTACCCTCGTAGGGAGTCTCGGAGCTGGGCCCAGGTTGAACCTCACGGCGCTTCATGCGGCCGTTGTTCTCCCTGCATTCTTTCCATATGGAGAGCTGCCCGCTTACGGTCGGGTCTACCAGAGTGTCCATGACCAGCTTGTGTTGTTCCGAAGACAGCTCCCCCATGAAACCCTTGTGCCGCGTCTCAGGCTCGCGGGGATTGGGCCAGGGCCACCTGTTGTAGTAGTGCCAGTGCATGAGGATGTTGTTGCAGCCTGCTTGGAGCTCTTCGACGAATTGGGGGACCGAGTATCGGAGCTGTTCCAACAGTCAGAAGCGTTAGCTGACAGATCAGGCCCCGTGGGCGAATAAGCAAGGCAGTGGGTGGAAAGAAGTGTGCACGTGTCGCACCTTTGCGCCGTGGTTGTTTCTGGCGTGGCGGTATCGGTCTGCGCTGATGAAGCTCGCTTCTCGCAGGAGGATGAAGGAGCAGAGGTAGACGGTCCACCACCAACGTGGCTGGCTGCTTGTCATGTAGAACTCGAGGCCAGTGAGGACACGGTGGGCGTACTTGCCGAGCAGCTTGGTAGAGTTGATACTATCGAACTGGGCGAGGATCATGCGAGGAAGAGAGACCTTTCCGTACAAAGGATACGTCTCGTCCTTTACTTCCGGCTTCATGCCGAGTTTCTCCTCGCCGCAGATGTATGCGCTGCCGGTTGTATGTCCTGCACGACTTATTCAGCCTCAAACCGCGGTTAATATGAGCAAGGAGGGGGCGGCTGACGGATCGCGAACCAAAGTACGAAGACGTTGCCAAGAAGCGCCTTCTCTTGGTTAGGCTTCTTGCCGTCCGGTCCCTCCACTTCACTCTGTGATACTCGTCAGCCTCCAACTCCAAAGCAGCATTGATCGGACAACTTGTGGCTGAACCCCCCACCTACCTCGAGACTCAAGTAGTACTCGACCGCCATCGTGTAGGTTCGCTGTATTATGTTTGGAGTGGCGGGCGGCAAGCCGCGCAGTCTTATCGACGGCGTGTTCTGCTTCATGATGGATGGAATGGCATTGTCGATGACGTACTTCTCGAAATAGTTGCCAGTGGTCCAGATGTTGACGAGGCAATACGTCTCCAACTCCTTCTTTTTGCGCACTTCATCCCCACGGATGCCTTCCCTGACGGTCCAGTAGCGCGCCGTCACGTCGCCGGGCCGAGCGCTGAAGCGCGCGACCTCGACCACCAGTGGCTGGTCGCAAACGCCAAGAGTGAAGTGTATTGTTCGGATATCTGGGGGGGTGATGCGGTCGCCCACATCCTTCATCGCCGTGCCTTCCCAACGAGTCGTCAGATTGAGGCCCCCTTTTCGGAAGAGGACCGTGTCCGTCAGCTTGTTCCTGTAGCATGGGATGTGGTGTATGGTCTTCTTGGACTCTTTGGAGTAGCTTTGGCACTTGAGACACTCCCCGTCTACGTCGCGAGGATCGACTTCACACTTTGTTCAAGCCAGTCAGCATGTACAGTCGAGGGTGTCGTTGAAGATTGCGGCGTGTGGCTACACTTACCCGGCCCTTCTGGATCCGGCACCGCAGACATGCCTTCCTCGATCGAGTATCGGCTGTTTCTCGCCGTCTGACCTCATCGAAAGCGGAACGCTTCTTCGCCTTGCGTGACGTGCTGTCGAGCTCCGAAACCGAGGCCCCCTGCTCGACCCATTCATTCTGGCCAATTGTGCCGTTGACAGGGGCCGCAGCGTACGACACGGAGTGCTTTTCTGTTTGGGGACTGCACTGAACGACATCACGCCCCGATTGCACGTACTGACGATCCGTATTGCTCTGAAAATGCTCCCGACCAGCGAGCTGAGGCGGACGGTGCTGGTCAGGTACCCCTATGGAAGAGCCGTCACCTTCGGCCTGTGGGTGAACTGGATATACATCTCCGCCACCCATTGTGGATTGAACTGAGAATGAAGGTTGGAAGTTGAACTGGGATGGCTCGTACAGGATCGGGGCCTCTGACGGATGCTGAAACGCGGTGACTTGCTTGCTGGCGTCAGTTGCAAGCCCGTTCTGGATAGGAAAATCTACGAAGTGAAATATGAGGTCCTGATTTGTGTAAGGTACCGGTGACAAGGCAGTTAGTGGCTGGAAACGAAGCGAAGGCCCTCCAGCAACGGATTCCTGCCCCGACACGGATGTTGGATGGGTTGAACCTGGATGCATCGACCGGAGGCAATCCGTGACACAGGACCCCCTTGAAGCTGCTGTGACACTATTAATATGTCCGGGACCCGCGATGTGGACTTCTTGATGCGGTCGGTCGCCGTAGTACACCGCCCGGGGGGCAGTGTATGAAGTCGCAGGCTGAGGCGAGCCAAGGGCAGGAGCGGGAGCTGGATCAGGGATATGGTGTTGGAGATGAGTGTGCTCTTCTGTCAGTTGACCGGGTTCAAGGGCAGAAATCTCGTGGTGGAAGGATGGGTCATATGATAGTAATCCGGCCGCACTGCTGTGAGACTCGAAGACGGCGAAGCCGTTCTCTTCTGGACCCTGATGATGACCGGCGATCGGCATGACATGGGGGTCGGCATGGCCTGAGGACTGGGCGAAGACAGGGTAGGGCATACAAGGCTGGACAGGCTGCATGTTGTCATGATGACTTGCCTGGGCCAGAGTGCGGGTTCTATGACGGAGTCGAGTATCACGATGGGTTTGGACGCTTGGCAGGTCGGCGTTGCACGAGGCCACGAGGGCCGCTGGCTCGGACCTAACTGTCTCGGTCCCACCTGAGCCAGGGTCGTCGGGCCAGTGATACGGATACCGAGCTCCGTCTTGCTGGAGCTGTGAGCTGGAACTGGCGCCGCAGGCAAGGCTACTCGTAGAGGGAGTCGCAAGGGCCGCAACGCCATTGCTGGCATCCACCAACCTCCGAGAGCCGGCGACCCGCTTCCTCTTTGGCGGATGGTGGTCCTAGGAGAAGATATGGGTCAGAAAGCCTATAGTAAGGCGAAGCGACGCGCGGTCTAAGTCTTTGCCGGTCGAAGCGCCGACCCCGGTTTGGACGGACGCAGCGCGAGGAAGTGTTGCGTGCCCCTCATCGTCCATTGCCGAGCGGGTCGTGGGAGATAAGAGGCCAGGGAATGGGTACAAAGTAGGTACTGCGTACGCACGGGGTAGGGCCCTGCAGATATCGCACCATTTGTTGGCATGCAGCGGGCGGCGGATCGTGTTTTGATGGAGGGGGCGTGTCTGGTAGCATTTCAAGTGCCACGCGGGAGCCGACAGGCATCGAAGAGCAGACGCGAAGGTATATGGGACGATGAAACAGACAGAGCATGCTGAAAGCTTCGCTTACCGGATGGCCTGGCCGCTGGACCATGGTCTCCATGACGGGGCGGCTTCGTGTAGTCGGGACCCGCCTGGGGTCTCGGTGTCACCGTCACCGTCACCAGACGAAGGGGGCTGGCAGACCCGACGGCGGGATGCGTCACACAATTGAGAAGGATTGCGTAGTCCTGTGCTATGCGGTGCCGTGATGCCAATGATGACGGGGTCCTGGTTGGATGGGAGCCGGGTACTCGCAAATGACAAGGGGGGGTCTGGCGTTGCACGACCGTCCTGCTATGTAGGGAGCGCGGAGCCCAAAGTCCGTGGCATGTACTCGAAAGGCTCAAGAGGTGTGTAAGGCAAAGCAGCGGGCAACGGGGACGGGTTCGTGGCGGCGGCGGCGGAGAAAGGGAGAGTGCTGAGGAAGAGAGAGAGAGAGAGTGGGCGAGAGACGAAGGGGGGTTGGAGCTATGATGGGAATCAGGGGACGGGCCGTCGACGCCGCCGCAGGGGGGTCAGAGGCAGGACGCATGCCTGTTCGTCCGTCCATACCCGTACGAAGCAGACGGAGTTGCTGAGCGTCGACGAATAGTATGCAAGCAAGACGTCGTAGGGACCAGCATCCAGCCTTCGTGCATGGGCCCCCCATGGATAGGGATACGCCGTGCTTGCTACCTTACTCCTCGCCGCTCGGGTTGTGGGTAGATGACTCTGTATCGGTGGCTGAGAAGTTTCCAGCTGCGCTGGACAAGGACCGGATCGAGGCTGCGGCTCTGCTGGGCCAGGACGATGATCCGTGGCAACCGGCTGACTCTGGCATGCGGCGGCAGGGCCTCGTCTGCAACACGCGTGCGTACGTCCCTTCGTAGGAGACGGCCTGGCCTGAGCTCTTGCAGAAGTCGGATCGCGCATCCCGCACGGGAGCCGGCTGTGGCCTTGCCGTCGACGCAGAAGAAATCATCAGTCGGGATTTGGCTGCGCAGCCAGCTCCGTTAGGCGTGTCGGTTGGTTGGCTCACTGTGGCGGGAGAGGAAGAGATCCTGGCCGGTGAGATGTCATTGCGCGAGGCTGAGACCCATGCTCCTGCTCCTCCTCCTCCTCCTCCTCCTCCTCCTCCTCCTCCTGCTCCTTCTCTTTCTGATGCCCGTCTCTCCGGTGCTGCATCGGCAGTCGCCCGAAGCAGCGAGCGCGAGGAACCTACTCGCAGCCGCACACGACTCGCGAAGTCTGGGTGCCGCCGCGACTGGTGCGAGGCCTTCCATGTTCGTTTGGCAGACGCGCCTGTCATGGACGGGCCGCATGCTCGTCCTCGTTCCTGTCGATGCATGCAGGCAGTCTCCGCACTGTACCCGACAGTCAGGCTGTCGGCGTCAGGCTGCTGATCGCCCTGCGCCAGCAACCCATCCCGACACTCGAAGCCGGAGCCACCCGCCTTCACCGGTCGAAATCGAGAGGCCCGTCCCGGGTGACACAAGAGGCTTTTCAGTCCCTGCATATACCCTCCCGGCAGCAGGCTTGCTTGGCTGACGGAGCGCGTCTGCCACTCGCGCGAGAAGGCGGTTCGAACCGCCATGTTGTCTTGGGATTCTGACCAACCTGGCGTCACGTCTCGACGCAACGGCGACATGGCTGGCAGCAAGCAGGTCTGCAGAAACGGTGCGCGCGTCATGTCGGCAAGGAACAGGCGTGTGCCCTGGCCTGCGTAGTACGTAGTACTGTGTACGTACGTAGTAGTAGCCCGCATCTGGCTTGTGATCCCTGCATTCGGAAGCCCGCGGGCGGGTGTCGCGGGACGGCGCGAGAAGTATAATGGGGATAGTACCAATCCTTAATCAAATTACCATCATGGTGCCCTAGCTAATCCGTGCAAGCTTCCCGCACGGCATCTACCCGGTCTACCTCCGGGACCACCCATACCGGTTGCCACTCTGGCTCCCACTCTCCCAAGTCCCAATCCCTGCCGGAATAATGATGCTGCCTAGAACGCTCAAGACGGAAGATCACATCCACATCCATCGTGCATGTTCTTGGCACTCGGACGATTCGTCGGGCTTCTGTGGGCGTTTAAATCCCAATCGCCACCGTCCTTCTCGGCCGCTTCATTCGCAACTCCACAAAAAAATTCAAGCTATGCGGCCCATGCGGCCCACAGGCTGTCGGGCTCCATGTCGTGCTTCATTCTCGTCCCGGACAATGTTCAAATCGTCCGTCATGGTCTCGTCATCCTTCGCCCCCACGTAACCCCTGATCGGATTGATAAGTACATGTATCCCGTGCTATTGTGGCTCATTGGGTCCCGAACTGGGATCCATGAGGGTGCGAGAACATGAGTTAGATGGACTCCTCAGGCGGAACTCGTCCCTTCGGGAAGCGGCCCGACCCGGGCTGGATGCCTCGGGTCCTGGTGTGAAGCTGCCAGGGAACCCAATTCCCCTGCCACTGCTTCCCGCTTCCCATTTCTCGCTGTACTCTCCCCTCCGTCACGCAGTATGCTACAGACATGTCAGTCTGCATCTTGTCACCCGGTCGTGCCATCGGCAACCGATTCCGTCATTGCATCGTACCACAAGCGAATATCAAGTCCGGGGCAATTGCTTGATTCTGCTATCCAGTCAGTCAACGTCCTGAATGGGCTGGCCATAGGCAAAGCCCGAGCGCTCCCAGTTCGCCAGACATCCTTGCCTTGCCTCCTAGAAGCGACGCAGGATAGCTGGCTTGTTTCATCGCCTTTGCCTCTCCGATGATGGCGCACCGCCGTATCACGCCAACGAATACCGACGTCCAAGTGCCGCAGTCCCTGCAAGTCGGCAAGCCGACAGAATAGTATTTGGCGGTCGGGGAAAAAAAGGGATGGACAGCATATGCGGTCGGCCGTATGAGATGTTGCTTGCATGGAGACATTCAAACTTCTATGGAGATCAGTGGCCCACTCTGTTTGGGGGGAAAAGAAATAAAGGCAATCCTTAACCAGCTGTGCAAGTTCCAAGTTCTGCTCCTGTAGAATTGCTCGGCAGCGAAGTGGCCTGCAGTCCTTGAGACTGTCCATTCGACCCTGACGCTTAGGCATAGACTAGGACGACAACTTTGCGCCACGGCCACGCTTCAGGATCTCCGAGTTGACGAACGGGAACCTTTTTTTTTTATCGAAATGACCCTAGACGCGGCTGTTCCTGAGCTCCCAGGCATTCTGACGGGGCCTCTCGTCTGGTCAGGGGCGGACTTCAAAGACCAAGACTCGTACACGTTGCGGCTCTGTACCGACAACATAAACGAGGTTGAGGCCGCTCTTGAGACCTTCAAAAGTATTGTCGTGGTATAAACATGTCTTGGGCTCGCAGGTGAAGCTAACAGCCATGGCAGGTTTCGGCCTCCACGGGGACGAAGTATCGCAAACCACCTTTCCGCTTCCAGGCCTAGCAGCTCGACTTTCGAAAGCTGCAGATACAATTCACAAAGGGCGCGGCTTCGTCGTAATCAGTGGCCTCGATGCTTCACGATACTCCGTCGAGGATAGCATCGTCATGTACCTTGGTCTTGCCGGATATTTAGCTGACCGGAGGGGGCTACAGGACAAGAGAGGAAATGTTTTGTGTAAGTCGGTGCGCTATTATACTACTCACAGCTCGTACATGTTCTAAACAAATGGGGCTAGCCCACATCACCAACTCGAAGCATTGGACCGTCCCCGCGGAACAGCGCCACGGCATCCACTCCAGCAAAGCCCTTGTAAGTCACTGGCTCAAGAAATCAGAACGGTAAATACGATGTGCTGACACGTGCTGGTTGCAGCCTTTCCACAATGATATGGGCTGCGACATCCTCGCCCTGCAAGTGCGCCATACGGCGCATAGCGGCGGCTGGACCTATCTGAGTTCCGCGTGGACGGTGTTCAATGCCCTTCTTCACGAGGATCCTGAAGTCGCCAGGTGCCTGCTGACGCCCAACTGGCCTGTTCAAATGTAAGAATTTCCTGTCCTTTTAACCCACTACGTAGTTTGGAAGCCAACGACCATCTGTACAGATCCGGACGATCCACTCGCCACTATCTTGCTCCGGCATTCGCCATCCACGAAGGTCTATTGCTAGCGAGCATGGATCCAAACCGCTTCGGTCGACATCCTGCGAACACTGATACAGAAGTCCCCGCCCTGAATGCCGCCCAGAAGCACGCTTTGAAGAGAGTTTCCGAAGTTGCCAAGAAAACAGAGCTGCAGCTGAAGCTGGAGACGGGCGATCTTTTGTTTCTCAACAACTGGGCTTTGCTCCATCGCCGTGACGCGTACGAGGACGGTAAAGCCTCTTCTCGCCACATGGTACGACTGTGGCTTCGAAACACCCGGCTCGGGTGGCCAGTTCCACCCCCAATGCTTCCACCCTGGCAGGCTGCCTTCGGAGACACGTCCAGGGCGAAAGCGCAGATCTACTCCCTCTATCCAATGGCGACTTACGTCATACCGAAGTATTCAGCAGGATCTGCAGCGTTTGTCATTGAAGACTCCGACGAATCGGATGACGATTGCCGGATCATCGGCTCGGCTGGCGCCAGGGATTTCTGACAGCGCTGAGAAGGGGCATGGAAGTGCTAGGGGAACTGCAATGGTAGATTGCACCATAAGTGATGATTTTATGAAATTCCCCGGCCCTTTGGCCTCGAAATTTTTACTTTGAGATTTTGAGATCTCCATGATTCCTTACGCAGTGCGGAGCCTTGCTTCCTTGCCATCACCCACGCAGGTTGTATTTATCAACTGTATCAGCATTTCTTGATTCGCGAAGAGGCCATTCTCAGAGTCAATCGTGTACGGTTGATGGTTGGACCTCCACGATAACATATTCAGGGGTGGACACGTGCCGAACACCGCCATAAGGTCAATACCCACGCAGATACTGTTTGCACAGAGAGGCCATGACGTCTGTCAGATTTGAGTGGCGCATAAACTCCTTCAGTAGTCCGTTCATGTTATTAATTCCACAATAAGGCAGGATGCCAAGCACACTAACTACATTAGTGCGCATCCAAATTTGAGCACGTTTCAACTGGATCAAGTCGTGCAGTGCACCTCAAACCGGTAGGGGTTCTGCAAGGGGGAACCCGGGGGACTTCACGCTATCATAACTCATGCGGCTACGAGAGAGACCTACATTTTGTGAACGTCCAAACACAATGCCCCATGAAGTAATGATATGTTATTGGATGCATGCATGTTGTTACTTCTTGCTTGTGCTCCCTTGCACCTCCTGTTCCCGAACGGCGCTCTGCAAAAGACACTAAAAGCTACGTAGAATAGCCAAGGTAGGACTGTGCTGATTTGAAATTCTTCGAGGTAATCGTGCAAAAACTTCACGAAAAATAGGGTTTCCTTGTAAGACTGTACAAATTTGTGCGTGCGATACTCCGTGTAACCTAGGAGCCGGGGCTGCGGAGCTGCGTCTGCATGTCAAATATCGCATAGGCAGCGTCCATAAGGGGATGAGTCAAACAGTGTTGGACGTACAAAAATTCTACATGCAAAGCACAAGTCCGCCACCTCTACTCCGTAGATGCTGAGATCTTCGCCAGACCGCCCTTGCCTGCTCTTCATTTGCCAGCTCTGTCAAGGGCACATCATCCTGATATCAGATTCCATGCCTGTCATTTCGGGCACCACCTTGCCGCCATCCCGCTCTAAGAATCATTCGCATGTCTACCTGCCGTACGAATTGCTGCATGTCTTGAATATTCTTTACGGCGTCACGTCAGCATACGGCGAAAGGTCTGACTGGGCACGATGGAGTATCTTCCGATGTCGTGCGAGGACGAGTTCAGTCTGAAGTGACGAATCGGCTTCGCTCCGACGATAGCCGCCGCAAGCAAGCTAGTTCTGTTTGTTCTCAGGTGGTATTCGTAGGGTCTGGAGGCGATATGTGTCACGGAATTGGAGTTGGTTCCTCAACCCGGATGTTTTGATAGTGTGGTGAGAATGAGGAAGCAGTGCTGATGGAGCCTCAGTGTTCCACAGACGACGCTCCGACGATAACTGGGCGCAACCTCTTTCACCGGGGTGGGGCTCCCCATGCTGAGCTACCATTGCCATTGTGCAGGCGGAGACGAACTGTCGGGAAGATCCCATATCCCCGAAACCCGAGGTGCAGCGCATAGCAAACGATCTGCAGCCTGGGAAATAACAATGTCGACCATCACCCTGCGTCCCAATACCTCGGGTGATGGCTTTGCAGGACTTGGTGTAAAGTGTTCTTCCCAGCCATGTCGCGACAGTGATTACCCAGGCTGAATTGTGTCAATTCACCTGGGCTAGTATTTGGCTGACAACGAGTCATTTGCATCGCCAATCTTCACTAACGAGGCCTCGTGATGCCAGCACTTTATGAAATTAGTGTAGGGCACGGTAGGCGCTGAAGTAAGCATCGGAAATTCAAGGACGGCCTTGCGAGATCAAAAAAACCTTCCGTTCCTGGGTTGGTGCGTACTTGACTTGGTCCTCATTACGGCTAGCGGTCGCCGCAGCATCACTGGTCCTTGCTCACCAGGCACGTTGCGACAACAGCGTACTGTTGCATATAAAGACGCTCTTAGATACGCTGTATTGATACCTGTTTTGCACTTAATAGAACACGTCTCTGCTCTGCCCACCCACGAACCCAAAAGCAAGCCTGACCCTGAAGTTTTGTAAGGAAGCCCACCTGCCCTGCGACCGCCGAGAATCTCCATCAGTCTTCGAAATGGCCAAAAGAAGCATCCTAGCTGTCAGCAGCAGGGCAAATCCCAGCACATTACTGCCGACGAAGATTGTCCAAGGCGCTGATGAGGAAGCCGTTTTGCTGACTGTGTGGGATGTGATAACTGTTAGACCCCCAAGTCGGCATGAGAAACTGTTTTGATTATGATGAGAACCGCCTTCGCGGCTTCCTCCAGCTACAGGAAGAGCATCGGCCCCAGGAGTGAACAGAGCGGTTGCGCTGATAACGGAAATGTCCTGTCAACTCTTGGTGGGTAAGGTAAAAGGAGTTGGTATAATTGTACCTGCTGAGGCTTTGGGCACGCTTCTACGCATGAGAAGTGTACATCCACTTATTAATTGAGGACATACCTACAAGTAGTCAATGCCTAGTCAGGTGTACTTCACGTCTCCCGCCGGTCTAACCACATATCTTCGGCGGTCTCGGTGAACCGGCCGGCATTCTATACCTATCTCAGCATCCGCGCTCGTCCCTAAACATTTGGCTGCTTTACAGGCATTCTTCCGACGCCTATGCCGTCGCGGGTGCTCGTTTGCGCGAGTCGCTCGTCGAGGCTGTCTTGCGATACCTTTGCTAAGTGCCTGTATCACGCAAAGCACTCATTCAAGCTTAAAGCTCTGGCCGTCTCGGCGTTCCCGAAATAAGCGATGAATCAGGGCGTGAACATCGGCAGCGGGCCGATGAAACGGCCGTTTCAATAAAAACCCCTCTGTCCCCGGACGTCCGCGTTGGGGTGAAGCCGCATGGGAGGACGTTCCGCCGCAGCACAAGACCAGTCCTCGGGGAGTCGACTATTAGCCAGTGAGTGCAGACAAGCCAGCCTCTTGATAGGCTGCACTACTCATACTCTCTTCGCAGCCTTGCAGCAAGCCCGCGTTGTGGCCTTTTCGGACCGACCCTGCAGCTAAAGCCAGCCTCTTTGCGGAGGAAGAGGAGGGGACGGGCGGCTTCCCTCCGCACTGTCAAGAGGTGGGCCGGGCTCGACCAACCACACGATCAGCGATGCGTCCTGATTCCCATGGTGTGTACCACGGAAGCTCTTCGCATACTCGTAGGTGAACTCGAAGAATGACAGAGGATACCCAATATTCATGCTTCGGTTTCTGCAGGGAAAGGGGCCGCACTTTGTTCGTCGGACTGCCGTAGCCGCGGGCAAGGTGGAAAGGGAAGCGACGGAATCCAGCGAGACCATGCAGCCAGCAGGGGTCACTGCCGGAAGTGATGGCGCGGCATCCGTCATGCATGACGCATGAATTAGGGACGCCAAGGTTGGCCTGAAGCGTCGTGCCACGAACACGGAGCCACGCGCGACGTATGGTGCGCGAATACGGACTATTGGGAATCACACAGCGGCTCACGGTGGTATGGCGCCGCCTCGCCGCCTCGCCGCCTCGCCTGCCTGGTCCCATCATTCTGGCGAGTAGCCAGGGAGCTTCAGTGCCGCATATTGACGGACAGACATTCACCAAAGCAAGCAGTCTCTGTCGAGGCCCAGCCCGACTATTTTCAGCTCCACGGAGGGTTCTCGCCCAGCCGGCCGGCCCACCCTGTCTCGAGAAGAGATGAGCGCAATCCTGCTCTCGCTTGGCATCCGCATCCGCCTCCCAGGGCACGACAGTTGCGCCACCTCGTCGATGGCGAGGACTCCGGCACCAGCAGCTTGACTGTTGCACAAGCGACTGCTCGCAGGGCTGACAGCAGCTGCGGGTGTTCTTTGAACAAGCACCCCATCTCTGCTGCCCGTGATGAAGCGTCGCACGTGGGCTTCACCGTTGCCGGTTTGCTGCAGCGCAGCGAGGCCGCAGGTGACCCATGGGCGTGGGAGCGTGCAGGATCAACACATACTTGCCGTGCCTTGCCCAGATCAAGGGTCCCAGTGATCTCTGCCGATCAGTTCGAGAAGCCAGACGGTTGCATACCGGTCACTTGATGCTGGTGAGTACGGGGCATCAGGCTCTCACGTGGGCCATGTGCTTGGAAGCGACGAGGGGTGCGCGCGGCTTGACACCATTGCTGCGTCCCAGCAAGCTGGCACTTGAAGATCAGCAACAGGGGTACGGAGTACAAGGCGACATGTCGCTGTCTTGTGCGCCCTGGATGGCTGCGACTGGTGTGCGCCCGTCTCTTCCCCGTCCACTGGGTGAGGACGTGGAGTCGTCCATTCCAGCATGGGCAACACAAGTCACGCTCAGGCGACGATTCCAGGCAGCTACGACCACATAATAGCACAGGAGCGAATCCTGCTTCAGCACGAGGGAATGTCACTGCAAAGCAAGCACCAGACCTGGACAACGCCTGGGGGTGTTTGTGGAGCGGCTCGTCTTTGAGGCTTCATCCCTGGGGTAGTAGGTACCTCATAAAATGGTAAGGCGCCTTACTTTACTAAGGTACCTACTCGTACGTGTCAGCCTGTGGAGCACGCCTACTAATACCACGTACTGGTACTCCGTTCCCCGTGCCGGTGGCTGCTGGCGAACGTGGGTAGCGCAAGGCACGGGCACGTTTTGCTTGTTCTCACCGTTGGCGACCTAATAGCTCACGGTCGCGACCGCAAGCACACACGGGCGATTGAAACACGCAGACGCCGGCGGGAGACGCCTGCGAGCCGCGGCGAGCAAACGGCGTAGCAGGACTTTCAGTGTTATTGCGCCCTCAATGCGTTCCTGGCGAGCCCGGGCCCAAGCTGGACTGGGGCTCGCGCCAAGGCGCCCGTGCCCGTCGTTCTCGTACGAGTGCGAAACACAGTGCGTTCGCTCGCCCACACGGCTCGAGATCGCCGCTGGCCCGCGCTCCGCAGGAGCGCGGCGGCAGCTGGGCAGCAATGGCAGGTAACGTAACAATCCGCTGGGTGGCACAGTGCGCTGCAAAGTCTGAATGGCGCTGGGGCGTTGTCGGGCTACACTGCTTTGGCG
This sequence comes from Albophoma yamanashiensis, assembly GCA_001600555.1. Classification (NCBI taxonomy): domain Eukaryota; kingdom Fungi; phylum Ascomycota; class Sordariomycetes; order Hypocreales; family Ophiocordycipitaceae; genus Albophoma; species Albophoma yamanashiensis. The sequence goes on from BCKH01000003.1 coordinate 1,478,871, forward strand.
AGCCAGCTGAGCCTCTCGGGCTCGCCGGGTGGGGCCACTGTTAGGTGAGCCGTTGCACGGAGGGGGCTCGCACCGTAGAGCGGGAGGCGGCCTGCCGACGCGTCACAGTGAGGCGAGGGCCCGAAGCCACTGTGCCTTAGCAGGCGTTGCAGCGCGCCCGCAGCCTGTCACCACTCCGCGCATCCCGCCTCCCCACATCACCGCACCGTCGGCCCAATTGGAAGCGCTGCAGGGCCGCCCGCTCGCTTGCCACACGCACGCGGTCCAGTCACAGCCCTGGACGCCTCCCGGGCTAATTTCTCCCGGGGCGGCCTGGCTGGGGAACTGGCCGGGGCGCTCCCCTTTCTGCCCTTCTAGCGCGCCGCTCCGTGCTCAGTCTGCGCATTCCTCCCTGGGCTGGGGCTTGGGCCGGGGCTTGCAAACTCGATCCCCCAGCAGCCCCTTCCCTCTTCCCCCGGTCACCCCATCATCTCATGCTGAAGAAAACCCACCCGCGCCCACTCTTTTCCTCGCTCTCCGTCTCCTGCCATCCCCATCCACCTCAGAAACCTCTGCCGACGACCGACCGCGACGACTGCCGGGTTCCATCGCCGTCCTCTGCTCGCCCAGCGCAGCGTACATCGACGACGACCTCTCCTGCGAACCGCGTCTCGTCTAGTTCGGCTCCTCGCCTTCCCCGGACTGCCCCGACCAACCGCCTTCGGCTCCCCGCGTTTGGGCCCGCTTGGAAAGGGCCGAATAACGCCTGCACGCTGGCAGACGCACGCAGCGTCCCCGTCTCCTCTCCCTGCTGCCAGACCACGCGAGTCCGACTCTTGCAACATCCCCGCAATCTCCCCAAACTCTAGGGCCCCGTCCAGAGTGTTTGTTGTCTTGAGGCGGTATCGATAACCCGCCCCTTGATAATTCTCCTTCGTCCTCTCCCGTCGTTGGTGCTCCCGTTACGCGACCGGCGACGGCGGGCATCGGCATCGACACAAGCCGCTGCCAGGAGACTCGTCGACCTGACTTGCTGTACGAAGCACCGCCCCCGAGTCGTCCGCCAGCCATGACGCAGGCCATCAAGAGAGCCTGCGACGCTTGCCATCGCCGCAAGGTCAAGTGCGACGGCGTCAACCCGTGCCGCAACTGCTCGTCTGCCCAGCTCTCGTGCACCTACAATGCCATTCCCCAGAAGAAGGGCCCCAAGGGTTCTCGAGCCAAGGTCATCAGCGAGTTGAGGGAAACGCAGCGGCAAACCAGCCTTTCCGCCAAGGTCCAGAATCGAATGAATGGCATCGCTTGCCCTCCTGCGAACCCGAGCATGGGGCCCACGCCGGGCCTCCTGACGAGCGAGCTCGTCAAGGAGTGCGCCCAGTTCTTCTTCGACAACATGTATCCCCAGGCGCCCATCCTCGACCGCCGACAGTTTGAGCAGCAAGTCCTGTACATGGAGCAGAACCGCGACGCCTACTGCCTCATGACGTCGCTTTGCGCCTTCGTCATGCTTCAGCCGGGCATGGCCATGCCGCCCGGCGATCCCTACAACCTCGACATGGTGCCTGGCGCCAACATCATCTCCAGCCAGCTGCTTCTCGAGGAGACGCTACGCGTCCGCAAGGGCTACGAATACCTCGACTCCGTGACCCTCAACGCCCTCGCCACGAATTTCTTCATCTTTGGCTGCTTCTACGGCCAGGAGATGCACGACCGAGCTTGGTACTACCTCCGCGAGGCCACGACCATGATCCACATGATTGGGATGCACAAGGAGGAGTACTACATGCAATTCGATGCCGCTGAATCCGCCCGCCGGCGGCGCTTGTTCTGGCTCTTCTTCGTCACCGAACGGTTAGTCGTCTATCCCCAGACTTTGCCCCCTTCCAAGGCAAGATCCGCCAGTGCTAACATGTCTCCGTTACACAGAGCATATGCTATTCAACGGCAGCGTCCCATCACTCTCCAAGCCACGATCAACCTGCCCACGCTTGGGGACGACCCGAGTGACCCCCAAACCCACCAGCTCAATAGCTTCATCCTTCTCGTCAATCTGTATCGACCCTTCGATGATGCATTCACGGCAACATGGTGCAAGACCAAAGGCCACCTGTCTTCCCAATATTTGAGCGGCCTGCAGAAGCAGCTGAATGATCTCGTTCGGTCGTACATCTGCCAGGATGCCAACTTCAACGACGTCCACACCAACCAGCAGTGGCTGAAGAGCACCGCTTGGCAAATGACCAGCGGCGTGGCCAATGGCAGCGGCGACGATTCTCTGTCATTTCAGTATCCCATGCACCTGTCTCGAGAGCTTATTGTCAATATGGCCGCGCAGTTTCCTGTGCAGGTCGATCTCATTGGCCCCGGACTGGTAAGCTTTTGCTGCTCAAGCTTCCCAGAGCGCTCCACTAATGATGGGTACACAGGTTGAGAAGCTGGTAGAGATGACTCTGTCCATGACCGAGTTCCTCTCCTTGCAGGCTCCTTCGCGCGATCCGTTCGCCGTCGGCCCTCGTGAACACTTGAACCAGATAATTTCTATTGTCGCGATGTCCCGCAACGGCGACCATCGCTTCCTACCGTTGCTTTTGAACAAGGTCAGCGAGGTTCTCCCTCGGATCGCCAATCCCATGCTTCAGAACCCCCCGGAAAACTCCAACCTGGCCAGCATCGACATATTTGACGGTTTCGGCAACGCGGGCATGGCTCAGCCGCCGAATCAGATGCACCTGTCAATGGGTGCCGACTACGATCGAAAGTTCCCCGTCGAGGACTATGACAAAAAGTACAGCATGGACATGAACGGGAACACTCCAGAGTCGGCTGCAAACTCCAACAACTCGAACGGGTCGCCGCCGATGCAGCAGCAGCAGGCCGCGTCAGATCTCAACGGATCATTCGTCGGCTCCCCAGGCATCATGTCCCCGGGCGTGGATTATCCTCACGGCTTGAACGGGTTCGGCTGCAACTCCATATCGGAAATGGTCATGAGCCCAATGGGCGATTCCCCTCAATCGAGCTCGATGAATCCATCCCAGGGACAGCACCAGCATCCAAATCCCGGGGGTCACGACGGCATATCACAACATGCAAACGGACTGACGCCGCAAAGCATGCGCCCGCAAGGCATGGGTACACCATCACATCCGATGAACTTTCATCAACCGCCGCCTAGACAAAGCAGCTTCCACATGACGCCAGGTCCGCATCAGATGCACCACGGGGGTGAGTTCCACGGAATGCTCAGAACACCTTCAGACGGCAACAACCCAATGATGCAAGTAAACCCGATGGGTGGGGAACTTGACTTTGGGGCCATGAGATGAACACAGCCCCCTGTCTACGAACTTGTCGGTGTTATCTCATTGGCGTCTTGACGACTGGTGCGTCAAAAAAGGTGGAAATGGACCAATATCCACCTTGTACTTTTAGACGGTCATTCGCTTTCTTTTCTTTGCTTTTGTTCGGGATGGCTAGTGTCGACACGGCTACAGCTGACCGCGGTGGGCGTGATTGGGTGGGCCCCCTTCAACTCAGCAGAGCTGAGTGATGGAGCGACGGTAATCAGAAAAGCTGAGGGTTTTCTTTTGTTTATTCAGTCCCGCGCGGACATCTCGCCTGAATCGGCGTAATGCATGGAGTCTGTTGTGGGTTGCAATGGCGATGCAGGTGTTCATGTTCAACAGATTTATGAGACTGGTTTGACCTGGAAGACTTGGATGCGACGATATAGCCGACTGGCGGCTTTTGCGACGGGCACTGCACGCCGCACTGTATCGCATTCAGAATAGCGATCTAGATGGCAGTTTTGAAAGCAATTTTAGCGTATCTTCCAGACTCTCCTGAGTGACTTGCAGTTGTAGGCTTTCTTGGCTTTCCTCTAACTGCTGTTGCGACCTGCTCCCGAAGACGATGCCATTTTTCCTTTTGAGCCGCGTAAGGGACCTGACAAACCGAGGTACCCTGCTCTGATTAAGGGGGTCTTGCCGCTCGGTTGGCACGTCTGATCATCGTTCATGATGAAGCGGGCTGTTATCGCTTCCGTAATGCGAGGGCCCGCGACACCAGGTGATAGTGGCTGAGTTGACCACCATTTCGCAAACTGAGTATTGTGATTTAAACGCCGGCGTCAGCGGTGGCTCGAAAGCATTAGAGCCTCAGGAGGACTTGCAAATGTCCTCGTACGTTAGCGTCACGCTCGTTTTGCACCATAGATGGACGCATCAGACGGCAATATCGATCCAAATCGCCGCGGTAGGCCGCCATGAAACTGAGAATATCTTTTTCGCAGGTGAGCAGGCCGGCCGGTAGAGGGTTGCTCAAGAGTACAAGCACCACCTCCGGGACTGGCGAGCTCGGGTTACGCACTGTTATCTTAGACTCTCCCATTTCTGAACCAGTTATCAGGAGCGTCTACTATGTAGACCCATCAAATGTCACCCGTCACATTGTGGGGAAGACACCTTAACTGTGCACTGAGAGCAGCCAATCGAAGGAATCGTCTTCCGAGGCATCGTCCGGCTGGGGACTTTTATAGACTACACAGACTTGGACTCTTCTGCTCTCATCACGGGTTTTGCTCATTGACACTCTCGACTCCGTCGTTGCTAAACCGACAGTAGAGCATCGGAGCATCTACGCCCTACAGCAAAAGAAATCATGTGCTCATTGCCACGCTACAGACGATACCTGAAACCCACGGTCTTCCAATCCGTCACGTCCTCGTAGTCCTCGGGCGCCAGCTGGACCTCGGTCACCGCTTCCGCCACGCTTTTGCCATCGAGGGCCGGGGGCACCTTGCCGTCCGCCATGGCGCCGGCAGCGCCCGCGTTCCCCACGATACCCTCCTCCCTGATGCGCCTCGCGTTGGTCCACTGCAGGAAGAGCCTCAGGGCGACGGCGAGGAGGATCACCAGGGCGTAGCAGATCATGATGGCCTGGAAGGCGGTCGCATACGTCGGCGCCTCCTCCTTGCGGAACAGCTGCGGGCCGGCGATGTTGCCCGTGCAGTAGGAGACGAAGATCATGGCCGTGATGGTCATCTTCTTCGTGACGCCGCGGTAGTTGGACTGCACGAGCGCCATGGTCAGGGGCATGGCGGCCGGGCCGGTCGAGAGCAGGAAGTAGGCGAACAGCTGCACCCCGTGCGGGACGCGGTCCCGGGCGTAGATTATGGCACTTCCAGCGACGCACGGCAGGACCACGGCACCGATTAAGAGACAGTTCAGAGTGCGGAAGCGGCCCGACAGGAAGCCGGTGCCGTAGATGACGCCGGCCGTGACCACCGAGTACGGGATGTTGATGAGCGTCGACTGCAGGTTGGTGAAGCCGAAGGACTGGACGACGATGTTGGAGAAGCTCTGCGTGCTGCCGTTGGGGATCTGCGACAGCAGGGTGATGGAGAAGAGCAGCCACGACTTGGGGTCGGCGACACACTCGACGACCTGCTCCCACTTCCACCGAGAGTTCTCGGTGCTGCCGGTGCCGGCGATGACGACGCGGTCGGCGGCGACCTGGCGCTCCTCGGGGGTGAGGAACCTGGCCGTAGAGATGCTGTCCGGCAGCAGCAGGAACATGGGGACGGCCCAGAGGAAGGTGGTGATGCCAAGGACGATGTACATCCAGCGCCAGGGGTGGACGTTGTCCTCGATGTGGCCGATGCCGAAGGCCATGAGGCTGGAGAACACACCACCCACGGAGTTCCCTGCGAACCAGATGCCGACGCGAATGGGCGATTCGTCGCGTGTGTACCAAGTCGACGTCAGGAACATGAAGCCCGGCGTGATGGTCGCCTCGGCCACGCCGAGCAGGAACCGCACGGCCATGAGGCCGCCGAAGCTGCTGCAGGCGGCCGTCAGCGCCACGACAGCGCCCCAGAAGAGGGTGTTGGCGGCGAGGTACTTGCCCGTGGGCAGCCGGGCGATGAGGATGGTGGTCGGGTATTCCCAGACGAGGTAGCCGAAATAAAAAGCGCTGCCGATCCAAGCGTACTCTTGTCCCTCGAGATGCTGTGCGACGCGTGAGCTTCGTGCTCCCTGCAGCCCTCCTTCCTCTTCCTGCGCGGAGGGGCGGGTGCGCAACTTACATTGTCGTCGCGCAGGCCGAAGACGGCGGCGCTGGACAGGATGATCTTGTCCATGAAGTTGAGCATGTAGGTGACGAACAGGAGCGGGATGATGGCGCGGTCGATCTTCTTGAGCACGCGGCGCGCCATGCCGGCGTCCGGGCCAGTCTCGAGGCCAGCCGGCCCGGCGGCGGAGGGCGAAGGCGGCGTCATGTCGCGGCAGCCGAGCAGCGGTTCAGTGTCTGCGAGGCCGGGAGGTTTTCGTCGACCTGACTTGGCCTGCCGCCGCGGCTGGGGGGGCGCATCGCTCATAAGTACGACTGCTTCCGCGTTCGATATCGTGTGGCGTCTCTGCTCGTCCGGGCTCCGAGACGCGCTGATGTGTGTCCCCCATGTCATCCCCTCACGAGACAAGGTTGGCTGGCCCTGGGCTTATCGTGCATGCAGAACCAGCCCGGCCGTACGGGTAAATGCTTGACCTTTACTACATACGTAGTAGTACTACGTACGTAGTAATACTGCGCATCACTGCATGCCATCCCTGCTGCCCCGGGCTGATGGCGCTGCGTGGGGGACTCCGCCGCTCCACCGTCGCGCACCGTCTCTCGGCCGGCAGGCCGTCGTGGGAGCAAATGAGAGCACGAGGACGCGGACAACGACCGAGCGGCGAAGCACGATAAAGAAGCAGGTCACCTGCCAACTGTGGGGGTTTGGGTGTGCTGGATGGCTGGGTGGATCGTCGATCCATGTCACACTGACCGCTATCGAGGAACCGACGGCGCGGAATCGCCAAACGTCCCCAGTCCCTGACCCTCTATCGCACATCCTTGGACGTTGATACATCACACACGCCGGCCAATTGCCTCGAGTCGGCATTCCCCGACCGGCGGGCTCCCAGGCGTGACACGAGGCGGAGATCGCCATCCTCGGGACGTCGACGGGGGTCAAAGCCTCGCGGGACGCGAAGCGACTTACACGGCGCGCCTTGTCAACGACCGCCATTGTCAACACCAACGCAGCATCTCCAAGTCCCGCGGCCACAAGCAAGCTGCTCCAACTGCTACGACGCATCCCGACCACCGTCAGAGGCAACTCCAGTCCGGTCCCCCCGACGACATCGCCGCCATGGACGGCCTCGCCATCTCCCCCTTCATCGCCTCCCTGCCCAAGGTCGAGCTGCACATC